>OY992881.1:74829743-75563047 GCA_963921405.1 Cepaea hortensis
GGAGGAGGAAGGAGGAGGGGAGGGAAGAGGAGGGAGAGAAGAGGAGGGAGGGGGAGGAGGAGGGAGGAGGAAGAAGGAGGAGGAGGAGGGAGGATGATGAACGCAGGAGGAGGGAGAGGGAGGAGGATGAGGAGGAGAGAGGAGGTGGAGAGAGGAAGAGGTAGAAGGAGGAGGGAGAAGGAGGAGGGAGGAGAAGGAGGGGGAGGAGGAGGAGGAATGATGAGGAGGGAGGAGGAGGAAGAGGGAAGAGGAGGGATGTGGAGGACGGAGGAGGAGGGAGGAGGTAGAGGGAGGAGTAGGAGAAAGGAAAAGGGAGGAGGAGAGAGGAGGAGAAGTGAGGAGGTAGGAGGAGGAGGAAGAGGGAGGAAGAGGAAGAGGAAGGAGGAGGAGGGAGGAGGTAGAGGGAGGATGAGGAGGGAGGAAAAGGGAGGAGGAGGGAGGAGAAGGAAGAAGAAGGAGGAGGGAGGGAGGTAGAGGGAGGAGGAAGAAGAGTGAGGAGGAGGAGTGAGGAGGAAGAGGGAGGAGGTAGAGGGGAGGATGAGGAGGGAGGAGAAGGAAGAAGGAGGAGGAGGGAGGAGGTAGAGGGAGGAGGAAGAAGAGTGAGGAGGAGGGTTGAGGCGGAAGAGGGAGGAGGAAGAGGAAGAATGAGGAGGAGGATGGAGGAGGAAGAGGAGGGAGAGGGAGGAGGGGAAGAGGAAGAGGGTAGGAGGAGGAGGGGAGAGGAGGAGGAGGAGAAGGGAGGAGGTAGTAGGATGATTGATTGCCATCCCACCAGGTTAATATGTTATCGCGGACCTCAGAGAGAAGTGTCTATGTAGAAGACCATTTCCTGGACGTACGTATTTTGGGAGGGGAGGAGGGAGGAGGGAGGAGGAGGAAGAAGAAAAAAAAAATACGACAGTTGGCTGCTCTGGAATGAAAGGAAGGCGTGTAGAAAATTTCATCTCAATCGGATGGGCCGTTCGCGAACGTATTAAAGGACATACATACATACAGAGATACATAAATACGGACGCACAAGTCTTTTTTATATATAAGAAGATTATTGATGTATCGTCCCCCAATGTTGATTCCTTCGATATCGTCTATATTTCTAAAAATATGTTCACTGTACAGGGAAAACGATGTGGAGACATTACACATCCCTGTCTCACACCTCTCTTAATAGGCTGATACTGACCTACATCGTTATCAATTCTGATGACAGCTTGTTGTTTCCAATATATGTATTTTTTTACAAGTCTAAGATCTTTTTCATCAATTTGCAGATCTTCAAGCATCCCTATCATGTCGACATGTCTCACTTTATTGAAAGCCCCCGAGTAGTCAATAAAGCAAAGATATAGATTACTGTTCTCAGTATATACACAGCATTTACTGTGCCCTTGCCTTCTACAAACCTACATTGTTCTTCTCCTATTTCGGGTTGTATTTTCTTCCTAACTCTTTGCATGATAATTCTCAGCATATAAGTATAAGAAACATTTAAAGATTAAAGGACACACTGGACAACATAACAATTCAAAGCTATAGAATCTGTCGCCTTCAAATGACCACAGCCCTTCACTACAGGAACAAGTGTGCTCCAACTCGTGGCCTCATCGACTTCTCTTGCACCTTGGTTAGTGGCCAGGTGTATCACACTGACTAAAGATGGCTGATGCGGTCAGCATCACGCTGTCTGGAGAGAGGGACCTACTTACCATGAACGGCCAAATGTATGTGTGGGCGGGCGGGTCTGTGTGGATGGGTGGGCGGGCGGGCGGGTGTGTGTGGATGGGTGGGCGGGCGGGCGGGTGTGTGCGTGCGCGTGCGAGCGTCGTGCGTGCGTCGTGCGTTCGTGTGTGTGTGTGTGTGTGTGTGTGTGTGTGTGTGTGTGTGTGTGTGTGTGTGTGTGTGTGTGTGTGTGTGCACAATAAATGTTTTTGGGCGCGGAGGTCCCTCACAGTTGTCCGAGTGTATACCTATCAGTTATATGTGGTATATGTGGAAATATATATATATACACTCCGACAACAGTGAGTGCTCTCCGGGCCCAGGAACCATTTATTACATCCATCCATCGGTCTAGCAGTCCACGTCAGATTGAACATGAAGTGATCGACAACATCAAGTAATGAGGCCCTGTAAGGGATGATTTTGACACTAAATAATTTAGGCCCGTTATTCGGAAGAGTGTCGATTTTTCTGTTGTCTAGTGTGTCTTTGATGTGTATTTATTTCCTCTTGTAGCATGCAGTGTCTAATGTATTTCTTTTGTTACTTATATGGCCTTTACAGTTACACGATGTCCGACAGTTCCTTGTGCAAAATGTTCATGTTCATTTCCCAGGTCTCCGGATGCTTGACCAGCCGTTCATGACTGACCTTATCGAAGCTAACGCCATGGGCCACATGCCCAACGTGATTGACATTTACAGTGCCTCGTGGGGTCCAACTGATGACGGCAAAACTGTGGACGGACCACGCAATCTGACCATGAGAGCCATTGTTAATGGTGTTAACAACGTGAGTACTTGCTGCCTATCACAGATTGTTTAACAAATACGTGTTGTTGTGTAGCTCTGTTCTCATTGGCTGTATTTCAAGAAGTCATTATTACTTTCTTATGCTCAGTGACTGGGGGAAAACGTGATAATTGTTTTTCAAGTACCGTATTCGTGAATATTTCTTGAAAATGAGAATTGTCAAATGCTACGTATATTCGCCGGCTTCCTGGCCTAGAGGTTAGCAACTTTTCTCCGTAATCTCGTATACTCTCGTAGGTAATGTGACGACGGTGAGAATCAGCATCGGTAACTTACGGAGTATGTGAGCCGGCCGCTCAGAAAGCAGTGGCAAACTAATGAGCGTAATCTTGCCAAAGAAATCAACAATCAGCTGAAAGATGCTGATGTTGACAGCGATGTCCTGTAAAGGATATGCAAACATTTATTTATACGTATATTCAACGCTACTGTTTGGCGCGGAAGCCTACACATTTAACAAGCAACTAGACAGTCGCATAGAGGCCCTGGAGATGTGGACATACAGACGAATATGTCGTATTTCATGGAAACAAAAACAATCAAATGCAGAGGTTCTAGAAAATCTTGGAATGAAGAGAGAGAGATGATGAAATAAATAAAGAGGAGGCAAGTGAAATATTTCGGCCATGTTAAAAGACATGATACTCTTATAAAAACCATACTGGAAGGCAAGGTTGAGGGCAAGCGAGCAAGAGGTAGACAACGATACAAGCTGGAAGATAACATCAAGAGATGGACGAACATCAGCTTGACAGAATTTACATTCAAGACGAGAGACAGACAGTGTTGGAGATCCATTGCAGCCAACCTTTACTGTGGAGACGGCACCTGATTGATTGAGTAATTAATTTTTATTTATTTTTTTTATTATTATTATTATTAAATCCTGCAGTTAATGAAGTTTTTGTTGAATCCTGAAGTTAATTACCTTTTTGTGGAAGCTTCAGGTTAATGATCTTTTCGTTGAATCTTTAAGGTCAGCATCATCATGTGTCCTGGCGATAAGTGTAGGCGGTCATGATTCGCTATCCTACACGAACACCAGTCGTGGATCAGCTCTGTCTTGTGTTCTTATCCCGACCATGCCATGTGGTCCACTCATTCACATATTTAATTCCCTGCCTTCCCATTGGTCTTTCCCTCTCAATCTTTCCATTTGTCACCAAATTCTCTATTTTATTTTGTTCTCATAACATGCCCAAAATATTGTGACTGTCTGCATCTAATTTCTTACATCAGTTTAGGGTTCTCATTTGCTTCTTGGAGGACTTGCTCATTGGTCTTTCTGTCTGTCCATGGTATTCACTGTATTTTTTCAGGAACCACATTTCTACTGCCATTAGATGTTTGTTTTTTTCAGCCTGTTTGATCGTTGTCCACCTTTTATATCCATACACAAAAAGTATAGGTTCTATGTAGCACGTCAACACTTTTTCTCGTTGCAATTGACATATTTTTATTGATTAGTATGTTGTCCATCTTGTAAAAGGCTATAGCCATTCATGCTCTAATCTCTTCACGGCACCTCCCATCAGATGTTACGACTGTTTCGAGATAATTGTACTGACTCACTTGTTTATGAATATTCAAATTTACCCGTAAATCACACTGTAGTATTTCTTTCTTCCTAGTGACGACCACAATCTCTATCTGTTTACAATTTTATTCTAACACCAGTTGTTCACTGTGTACAATAACCGTATTTACTAATTGTTTGAGATCATTTTCATTGTCTGCAATTAATACTGTATCGTCCGAATATCTAACGTTATTGATGTTATGTCTCCCTCCCCCCCCCCTTTTCCAACCCCCCCCCCCCCCCACCCCATGGTGAGTCCTCTTATATCTTCTAAATTTCTAAAAATGTGTTCTCGAGACATTACACATCTTCGTCGCACACCTCACTTTGTGCCCACGCTTGTACACCCGGTGACCCCATTTCACGACTAGGCCTTCACATCGGTCTCGTATCCATATTTTCTCTACCATTTGCCGCTATGCCTTCAACCGACTCACCTCAGTTATTCCAACAGTTGAGATCATACATCATCATCTGCTTTTCTCTTCTACCAACAGATATTAAAATCACAGCCACCGACTTGGCTCTTAACATCTACAAAAAGACGCGTATTACATGTCATTTTAACTTCCTGCAGAACTGCCTATGACTTCATCTCACCCCACGTGGGTTCACTTCTAGATTTAACCCATCCGCGGGCTCTCTTCACGACAGCTGTTGTAGATGTTTATCTAAAATTGAGCTTAAATGTGCTACCCTTCGCATGCGCTGTATTGCCGACAACCATGCGTGCCATTTGTCTGATATTAGCTCTTGTATTTCCACCCTCGATCGGCGTCTGAAACATCTTACCTCAGGTAATTATTTCTTGTATTGTGTGATACGCTGTATCATCAATAGCACTAATCACCACTTATACAAATGTCTTTCCACGGCTAAAAAAACTAAGTTAACCAAACTCCGTGCCTCTATCCGTACTCCTCCCGCCTCTTCTCTCTCGGCTCACCCCACCACTGTTTCCGAAAATTTAGTTGTGTGCATACCCCCCGATCTCCTCCTATCAGCACCGGAGAAGTCGGTCCTTAGTAAAGGCCTCCGTTTCATACCTCTGCGTCCCTCTGTCGACAGATATGCACTACTGCAGGACGTCCATCGTTTCCATCGCACTCTCAGGTTGAAATATCACTTCAGTAATCAACCTACTAAGGATAACTCCTCGGATCCCACCGATCACTTCTCCCACCTTTCCAAACGCAGATCCACGTGGGTCCCTCCTGCAGGAGCATCCAAGGCCTTAGATCTCTACATCGAGAAGACGCTCTTCGACATAGAACAATTGAAATTCAAGCTTCTAAGGCACTCGAACCTTACAACGGAGGAACAACAGGCGCTCACACATTTGAAACGCCGTGATGATACTGTTATCAAGCCTGCCGACAAGGAAGGAGCGTTAGTGGTTTGGAGAAAGGACTTGTATATACAGGAAGGCAACAAACAACTGGGGGATGCCACTTCTTACAGACCACGGACAGAAGACGGGACGGTCATTAACAACACCCAGGTCAAGAGTGTGACGAATGCCATCATCAGACAAGGCCTCTTGCCTAGCTCTGCCACGTCGCTGATCATTCATGATAGTTGCTTGGGCAAACCCACCTTGTACATGCTGCCTAAGACACACAAGCTAGGGAACCCAGGTAGACCCATCGTCTCGGCCTGCTCTTGTCCTACTGAACGGATTTCAGAGTTCCTTGACAGCATATTTCAGCCGTTGGTTGCTAGCCTCCTCTCATATATCAAAGACACCAACCACGCTATCTCCATCTTCGATTCCATCAGCTTCACCACCCCTTCTCAGCACCACATCTTTACTTTAGATGTGACTCCACTCTAAACATCTATTCCTCACTCTGACGGCCTTAAAGCCTTGGAATTTTTCTTAGACAAAAGACACGGCCCCACCATAGCCACCGGACCATTGTTGCGTCTGGCAGAGTTAGTCCTTAACCTCAATTCATTTGAGTTCAGTGGGGACTATTTTGACCAGATCAGCGGGGTGGCCATGGGTACTAAGATGGGTCCGAGTTATGCCTGTCTATTCATGGGCTATCTTGAACACCAGGTATGGAGTCAATACACTGGTAGGCTCCCGGAGCTCTATAGCAGGTATATCGATGACTGTTTTGGTGTTTCAGACATGCCATTGTCTGATCTCCAGGACTTCATTGCCTTTTTTTCTAACTTTCATCCTAGCATCAGACTCACCTCCACTATTTCCTCGTCGGCTGTTAATTTCCTAGACATAACAGTTTCCTTAGGTTCTGCTGGCCTATGCACGACGGTTTACTATAAACCGACTGACTCACATGCATTCCTGCTCTATACCTCCTGCCATCCTCCCTCTTGCAAGGATTCCATTCCTTTCTCACAACTGTTACGTCTCCGACGGCTTTGTCATGATAATAACGACTTCCGTCAAAAAGCCCACGAAATGTTGGATTTCTTCCGCTTTCGAGGCTACCCGGAGAATGTTCTGTCCACAGCTCTTCACCGCTGCCAGTCTATTAGTCGTGCCGAGGCTCTCTCTTCCAGGCCGAAACCACGCAATGTTAGACCTATTCTCTCACTTACCTACCATCCTCATAATATTGCTGCCAAGAATATTCTCATGAGGCATCTACCCATCCTCCAGGCAGACTCGGCCACTCGCGGTGTCTTCTCAGAAGCCCCACTTGTGGCATACAGGCGGGATCGTAACCTGAGGGATGTGCTGGTTCATAGCACTCTATCACAATCCCATCAGTCTCTTCCTGGCACGACTGCATGTCTTCGATCTCGTTGTAAGACTTGTCCATATGTCCTTCAAACCACTAGTCTCACTTTCCCTAAGACTACTTTCCACATCAGGGAGGGTTTCTCATGTACGAGTCGCAACGTCATCTATGCGATCATCATTTTTATGTATACTGTGTAAGGGTGGGGGGGGGGAATTTATAGGAAGGAAATTCGAAAGGGGGGGGGGGGTGACGTTCTGAACATATAGTAAAGGGGGCGTGGGCCAAAATAGGTTGAGAACCACTGTTCTAAGGCATTGATCATTTCTGAGATGTCTGAACCGGGGTCTTGTCAGATAACATACGGTTAAGAGCATTCTGAACCTCCATCCTCAAAATTTATGGTCTTTCATTATTTTCCGTTCTTCTTATACAGTTCTTCTCTTTAATTATCATAAAGGTCTTTCACATAATCTGACCATGCTTGTAAAATCTGATCCTTTTCTATTATGATTTTGACATCTTTTGTTTTAGGCAACCTGTTGATTTGTGTGTTCTTTACTTGGTGATGTCATGAATTCTTTTGAGCATTAATTTGGTATTTCGAGGGTTGTGTTGGTTTTCAATTTCCCTGCAATTTTCCTCAAGCCATGCTTCTTTTTCCTCTTTGCATAGTTTCCTAATTTTCCCGTGAATCTCTTCATATTTGCCATGGTTATGTTTATTATTTCTTCTTATTTCCGTTAGCTTGTAGATGTCTTCCGTCATCCATTTCTTACTTCCCATCATTTTCATTTTGGGGTAGTTGTCTCTGCTGCCTTGCTGACTGAGTTCTTCAATATTTCCCATTGGTCACTGACATCTTGAAATATAATGTTTCCAGATCAAACAATGCATCAAATCTGATCTTTACCTCTACGTTGAATTTTTTTTTTCTTCTCACTAATTTGAAGTTAGTGAACTTTGTATTGAATCCTGAAGTTAACGAAGCTTTTGTTGAATCATAAAGTCAATGAAGTTTTTGATTAATCCTAAAGTTAATGAAGAACGTCATGGTTTTCTCTATGTAAAATGGAACAAATAGACATGCATAGATTAAGCGGAGGAACAACAAGCACCGACACACGTACATAGCAAACAACGGTGAATAGAAAAGACAGTGGTGACATTAATCAGCCGAATAAATAATAAAGTAACAAACATACACAATAAATAAGTTCAGCCACAATAGACAGTCCAACGTTGCGGTCCTAATAAGTTTCTTCAAGAACAGCGTAGACAGGGCTAATTAAACAATTATTATTGGAAATACTAACACACAAGGAATAAACAATAGAGCACAGTGGTGTTTAAAAAACAAAAAAAAAACAGGGAATGAAGAAGGACGGAAGCGCAAATTATGTGTACCAGAAGACTGTGCGTAATGTTCAAGTGTCTGAAGTCAAATCAGGAAGTGTCGAGTAAAATATGAGCAATAGTTTAACTGAGAAAGGTCAAACTAAATACATGTATATCTAAAGAAATATGCAAAACATTGAAAGAGTAAACAGGATTAAACAGATGCTTACATAACACAGTTGATTCTAGCGTTTCCCTTTGTTTAGAATCCAGCTATTCAAACTGTATCTAGGAGAACATAACTTCTGAATGAATTCTAACAGTATCCAGGCATTTCCCAGTCATAGAAGGTACTTGTGAATGAATTATAATGATATCCCGGCGTCACCCAGCTACAGAAGAGAAATTATGAATGAATTCTAACAGTGTTTGGGCATCACCCAACTTTTTTTTCGCATATCCTTTACAGGACACTGCAGTCAACACCATCATTTTTCAGCTGCTATTGATGTCTTGGCCAGTTTTACGGTCAGTAGTTTACCATTGCTTTCTGAACGACCGGCTCACATACCCTCCGTAAGTAACCAACGCTACGCAATCCGCTGACGAATCTCGCGCAGCTGAGTTTCTTACGTGAGTATACGGGATTACGAACAATGTCGTCAACACCTTCGCCAGGGAGATCGGCATCGCCCAACAGGAGATGAGAAATTGTGACTGAATTCTAACAGTGTCTAGGCATCGCCCAATCTTTTTTTTTTTTTTTTTTTTTACATATTTACAGGACATCGCTGCCAACACCAGCAGTTTACTAATGTTGTTGATGTCTTGGCAAGTTTACGTTCAGTAGTTTGTCATTTCTTTCTGAACGACCGGCTCCCATACCGACACGTTAAAACCCGCGCAACGCGGTCTGCTGCCAAATCGGTCGCAGCTGTGTTTCGAACGCAGGTTAGAAACCATCGCCCAACTAGAGAAGAGAAATTATGAATGAATTCTAACAGTATCTAGGCATCTCCCAGCCAGAGAAGAGAAACTCTTCATGTTAATCGAATTGATTTTATTCTGAAACATGGACAGATATTGATTTACAATGAGTTGACTCAACTGACCCTTTTTTCTAATGTGTTTGCAAATGTTCCCGAAGCGTCTGTGAACACGAGAGACCAGCTTATGTTTTTACATGAGAGTCAATTTTCTCGTCAGGGCGGCAAACACGCTGACGCTGTACCAGGATGGCAGGCGCCTGCCAAATAGAACAGGGATCAATAATGTATTTAATCCATGACTGCTTGCTGTAATGAAATCCAGAATCGATCATGCAACTAATGTCAATATATAATGAGACGAAATTATATTTTACATCCCGAGGATACACAATAAAAACAAACACATATACATATCAGACTAGCGTCTCAGACCACGTAAACATATATCTTAACCACTTTCGGGGTACTCATAAAATGGTGCATTAGTCGACAATCCCAACTTTGCGGTAAGAAAGTATTGAGTCCCTGGACCAATAGACCAGTGGTTCTCAACCGGTGGGGAATTCCACCCCCCCCCCCTCTCGCCACGGGGAATTTTAGGGTTTCCAGGGGGAGAGGTTGGATTATGATTATTTCAAGATAGCGTTAATACAAGTACCGATTACTTGATATTATTTTTCCCTCCATACTTTACGGTTCTGTACTTCTCGCCTTTCTGAAATTTGTTTTATAACGTAAGTAGACCCGCAAATCAAGTTTTATGTAGACGTCTAGACTTGTTCTAGTATGTGTTATCAAATTTAACTTTCATTTTTACGTATACTGTGTAGGGGCGGGAGGGGGGATTTATAGGGAGGAAATCCGAAAGGGGGAGGGGTGACATTCTGAACATATGGTTAAGGGGTGCATGGGCCAAAAAAGGTTGAGAACCACTGCCCTAGACAATAAGGTGTCTAGATGGGAAAATTGGGAGGCCGTGAATTTCTTTTAAGTACAAGAACGTTGTTGGTGGTGTACAGTAATAGTCACAGAGATGTAGTGGGAGGCATTGATTCAGCCCCTTCCATCGTCCATCTTTCCTCGTAATTTAGATGCCACAGGCGGACATGGACGGTAAAAACATCATAGGGCGCGTGTACATAGTGGTGGTCAGCCTTACATTTACTAGGTGACGTCATCATGACATGAGCTTACAGGCGCCTTTCTTCACAACAATGTCATCCTAGATCACAGTTTCCTGAGGACGTTGGGACTATCCTGGAGCTGTACTGGGCATTCAATCAGAGAGAACTGTGTTGACAGAAGCGCATTAATCATTGCGTTATCACATTTTCTAAATATAATTATTCTAAATACTTAGTATCATGATCATCTGCTTTGCGTACTAGCACGGACGATCGTGACTCTTCCAATCTTCGTTCCTAAACACTCAGCTAATGTGTGCATTGATTATTGCTACCTCTCAAGACTCCGTACTGTGTTTAATTCCCATTAAGCACATGTTGATCAATGAGTAATAGCATGGGCAAGCAACCGGAGGCAATGATGATGTTTTGTTTTTTGTTTTTGTTTTTTTATTTTGTGTGTGTGTGTGTGTCAGAATGGACACAGAAGAAAACCAAAGCCGAGATACTGACAGCTGCAGGTGTTACTAGATAGCTAATCAACCACATGGACACGACACATGAAATGTATAAAGCATATCAACAGAAGAAATAGCTTATGCCAGGAAATAACTAACACAATAATGCAGCAAACGTTGTATGTGATCAAGCTTAAATAGCTGAGCAATAAATAACAACATGCGTATAATAAACTTCCTTAGAATGTCAGACGTCAGAGACGATTTGGGGAGTCATAAAGTTAATATTTGATACAGAGCAGGCACATGAGGAAGTAGACAAGTTTGTTTTGTTTTTTTTCCCTGCGTTTCCATCCTGTTTCAGGATATTGCGGTCAACATCAGCATCTTTCAGCTGTATGTTGATTCCTAGGCTAGATTACGCTCATCAGCACGCCACGACTTTCTGAGCGTGACTCTCATAAGTCACTGGCGCGACTCGAACCGCTTCCAGTTCTCGTGCGCACACGTCGAACACGAGAGTATTCGGGGTTACGGAGAAAGCTGCTAACTCCAGTTATGTGGCACAGGACAGACCCAGACTGACATAATCGTGGAACCAGGTTGAGAATGCGGTGGAACAGATTGAGAACCCGTATGTGAAGAGAATGATATAACGGGGGATCGGCAGGGGTTCTGGGCGAATCTCAAAACTGTGAGGAAATACCAGGAGAATTTTTAATCAGATGGTATTGTAACGATTAACAGTATGACTCTTCGCTGGCTGTTGAAAGAGGGAACGGAGCGCGTGTGAGAATGTCCTGAGTGCAGTGATGTCGTTCTTAGCACAACTCAACTCAACTGTAATCCTTGACGGAACATACATGGTACAGAGAGGTCAGATGGCCGAACATATCAACCATCGAGCGCCATTTCGTTGAATAAATATGAGACTAGCACCATGTACCCAGAATGTCTAGATACGTGACAACAGTGATCTTCTATTTCCCACGGGCAGCTCCAACAGTTTTTCTAGACTTAACGTTTTTTTTTTTTGTTTTTTTTTTTCAATACGACATTGTATATGTGACTTGACGTCTCTTCAGTCTGAAATCTTCGGCTTGCGTGATGCAATTTCCTTCCACAGAACATATTCAAATCACTGTCGCCAACTGACATGCTGTATCCCTTTGAGGGGTTTCTCTGCCGTTTTCCCCAAGTGCGCTGCAGTCAAAGTTGATTGTGCCTCTACATTTTCCAGTAGAACAGTAGAGCGTATCCAAGTGTGATTTCTGCTTGTCTACGCTCAACAGATGAGGCTCAAGTTCGGACATTAGTACGGTATCCATGATTGCTGAAGGAGTTAAGTTGAAGCATCACATATGCTTCGTTACACGGAGTGGCTAAGACATCTGACGCCCGCCTCTAACTTAAATAATATCCGGTTGGAAACCAATTTAGGACATATTAGAACAATAATTTCCCACAGTGACCCGATGATGTTTGCCTTAATATCTGTGTAGAGGATGGGACGTCTGACTTTCTCGGTCAAGGGATAACTAAATGAGATGTCCAGCGTACATTAAAATCCCACACCTGTTAGAAGTCGTAAAAGAAGGTGGCAGCCCCGGCAAATTTCCAAATTAGAACACCAACCCACAACATAATATTTAAAATATGTATAGGTTCCGGTATGCACATATATTAGAATACCTACACACAACATAATATTTAAAATATGTATTTATTCCGGAAATGAGGAAATGTGCAACACATGGAAAGAATATTTTATTGAATTACTAAACTGTGAAGCTCCAAGTCACATTTTCCCACAGGAAGAGGTTCTAACATGCGAACCACAAATTGAAGAACCTACATTTGAAGAAATCCTATATGTAATCACACGACTTAAAAACAATAAGGCAACTGGGACTGATGGAATTGCTGCTGAATTTATAAAGGCAGGTGGCCATGCATTACATCTAAAGCTATACGAACTAATAATAAAAATCTGGAGGACAGAAGAATTACCCCATGACTGGAAAGAGTCATTATTGATACCTATCTTTAAGAAAGGAGACAAGCTCCAATGTGGAAATTATAGAGGAATATCACTACTGTCCACAAGCTATAAGATACTATCCGCGGTATTACTAAATAGACTAAAACCATATTCAGAAGACATATTAGGTGACTACCAGGCGGGTTTTAGACAAAACAGATCAACAATAGATCAGATATTTATCTTACGACAAATAGCCGAGAAACATTGGGAATATAAAAGAGATCTCCATAACATTTTTGTGGATTTTAAAAAGGCTTATGATAGTGTCCATAGGAATAGTTTATGGAATGCTATGCAGGAATTTGGAATACCAAGGAAGTTAATCAACATGACCAGACTATGCATGGAAGATACTTATAATATAGTAACATATAAAGGCAGGAAATCAGACCCCTTCCAAATAACATCTGGCTTGAAACAGGGTGATGCACTATCGCCGCTACTCTTCAATCTGGCTCTAGAGAAAGTTGTAAGGAAGGTAAAGGAGGAATGTGATATTGGAGGAACATCCAAGCTGCTTGGTTATGCAGATGATATAGATATTATAGGGCAAAGTGAACAAAAGACATTGGAAATATTGACTCACTTAAAGGGAAAAGCCCAACAGATGGGGCTGGTTATCAACCAAGATAAGACAGAATATATGGTAATTTCAAGAGACGGAATGGCTAGAAACTCTGGCCACATACAAATAGATAATATGACCATTAAAAGAACGGAAACATACAAATACCTGGGTACAATCTTCAACTGCTCCAACATCATAAGGGAAGAAATACAAACTAGAATCAACTCTGGAAATAAGATATACTATGCACTACAACATCTACTAAAATCAAAGGCGCTATCTCGTAGCACCAAAATCACAATATACAAAACACTGATCAGACCAGTTGTGCTGTATGGCTCTGAAACCTGGAGTACAACGAAAGGAGACGAAGCCTTGTTACAAACCTTTGAGAACAAAATTTTAAGACGCATCTTTGGACCCATTAGGGATACACAAAGTGGAGAGTGGAAAAGAAGAAGTAACAAAGACATTTATGATCTGTTTAAGTCCCCGCTAATCACTGGTATCATGAAGGCTAATAGACTACAATGGCTGGGGCATATAGAAAGAATGGAAGATAATAGGGAAACAAAACTCGCTTACACTCAGGAAATAAATGACCGTAGACCCCGAGGTAGACCAAGAAGGCGGTGGAGAGATAATACATGTACAGACCTACAAGCACTTGGAATCTACGACTGGCAAGAGAAGGTCCACCAGAGAGACGAATGGAGACGGATTGTATTTGCAGCAAAGAACCTCAATGGCTCGGAACGCTGAAGAAGAAGAAGATTTATTCCGGTACGTGCATATATTAATCACGAAGTTCTTACGATGATATGTTCGTGATATTGTCGTGCGTGTGATGGTCGTTGTCTAGGTAACGATGCTTCTGGTGTTTCAATCGAGCTATCTAACTGTCTCTTAATCCAACTCACCCCAGCAGTGCACCTTCACCAGTCATTAAACAAGATTGAGTTGGCGCACATAATCCTTTATTACAGAAATAACACAGACCCACAGACAAACGGAACATGTTTATACATCCAGAAACAACGTAATCCATAGAATATAAATATCCTCCTCACAATTTAACCAGCACACATCACTGTCTTCTCACGGCCTGCTGAATCTCAAATTCACAAGACATTTAGTCCAGCTACTATCCACGGCTGGATCTCTCACAATACGACCCACCCACTGGGTCGGAGCCTCTGCTCTCTATGTAACCCACTCTGGGTTTTAGGACTGCCTTCACAGCTCGGAGAATCCCACAACACCGTTCTCCGTCGACTACCGACTCGTTCAGTATCTAAAACTCAACTCCCCTAAGTCCCTTGACTTCAACACACAAATACCCAATCTCTCGCCCCATCCACCCTAGGGGTTTTTCTCTACCCTCACTATTTTATTTCTCAGGACTGGCTGTTTTCTCATAGCCAGATCAGTCACTTTACTGTCTCCCACTTTCATCTCCATTCTTTCTCATGCCCGGTCACTCAACTCACTGTCAATGACCCAGGCTTATGTCAACCAACAACATAATATTTAAAATATGTATAGATTCCGGTACGGACATATAGTGTTCTAGGGGAGATGGGACAACCGTGTTCTTTTCCAAATACGCCAAATTAGAAAATGTTCTTATGGTTTTGTGGAAACAACAGGGCACAAAGTTTAAACATGCAAGCTGTTATAATGTTAACAAATAAGTCGGACTTGGCTTCGTTTGTTTCAGGGACGATTCTTTATTTTATTTTTTTTATAGAATAATTTAGTACTTAATTTACACTTCACATTGCATGCAGTTTTCCATTCATTTTAAAGGGGTTATGGACCAGACGTTTTAATTCATTTTACCAGGAAGAAATAATGAATGCCTTCGAAGTGTATGTATACATGAAAATGTGCATACATATGAAAATGCGCATGCGTATAAAAATGTGCATACATATGAAAATGTGCATATACAAGAGGCAAATCAAAAGTCTTTACGTTGATTAAGAAGGAAATTCCATAGAGATCTGAAATTGTTTATAGTGTGTATTCCTTATCAATATAGCCAATAATTCAATTAAAAGAATATTTTAATTTTTGCTTGACCTTACAAAGATCGTGAGAATAGAATATTATATTATTCGAACTAAATCATTTATCATGTGCTAATAACACTTCTTCATTGCTGTGAACATGATTTCAATTGAGCATGTTTTAAAATTTGAGAAAGGAAACAAATCTAATAATACCAGATTTGGATAATAGAATGGAGGTTTGTCGGATAAATAATTGTTGGCTCAACCCCTAAGAGATAAAGGATCCTCAGTTCCTCTTTCTCAATGTGATCCTGCCCGTTAAAATTAATTTAGCTGTTACTGGCTCAATGATTTGAGACCATTAAATAGAGTTTTGGAGAACCAAGGAATACCTCCAGGAAAACAATGAAATTTTTACTGAGTATCCCAAATGTCCTTAGGGGTGGTTCCTTGCCTCTCCTCTACCTCTACCAACTAAATAATTAATCTAGGGTACTTGCTTACAACAATTTTACTATGACAAGGAACTCTCAAAAGAGAAAATAACCTATAATTTTCATCATTTATTATATATAAATGGAGCTATTGATTATACATGTAATAACATACAACAATCAATGCAGTACAATTTCAAGATTATTTACATATTCATCTCTAACTAATTATCTATCTCCTGGCTGTGCCACTGATTCGTACATTGTCTTCAGTGTTGAATCCGTTCTAAAGTATAATTATTGGGCCTCTTCTGCTGGCCTAGTTATAATCTGTGGAAGAAAACTGGGTACAACCTGTTTGGTCTCCCATCCAGTTCTTGGATCTCGGTAGCATTCAGTCCATGTAGACTATATTCTTGAGTGTTCATTTATTTTTTTCCCTGGTTAGATTTATTATGGCTCACTGGTTTTCTCCCCACTTTGCCTAGACTAAAGGATATGTTATACCTGTCCTGGAAGGGTGGTGAAAATTGGCAGGAAGTTGCTGTGGAATAGTATTTTTCCTCACTATCTCAGCTGCCTCACTCAGTTAAGTGGCTACTGCATTCAGTCAAGCTGCTACTACGACTTTCACAAAGTGCTGCATTCACAAAGTCAGGTCTGGATAATGACCACTACCTGAAATTCCAGCATCCATCCTAAATCAAAAGATATCATCAATATGAACATCAGAACTGAAATGTTCTATATTTTTCTCAAGAACATCACAAAGAAAATACCTAAAATAAATTGTGATCCAAGGAAAATAAACAGTGGAAGGTAAAGAGTCTTGGTGCTCTCAAATAGTTATCCACAACATAATTGGTTGCTCTCCATTCAATCTTCCATTATATGGTGTTCAAGGTTTAGACTAGCAGATGTGCAGTTTCATCCTCACCTATGCATGTCCTCAGGTCTACCGGTTAAGTCAGTGGTTCTCAACCGGTGGGGAATTCCCCCCCAGGGGGGAATTTTAGGGTTTCCAGGGGGGGGGGGTGAAGATCATTTCAAGATCGCGTTAATACATGAACCGATTAATTGATATTGCTTTTCCCTTCATACTTTACAGTTATGCACGTCTCTTAAAGTAAGTCGACCCACAAATCACGTTTTATGTGGATGCTTAGACCTGTTTTAACATGCTTACCTTCCATTTTTACGTATACTGTGTAGGTGGGGGATTTTTAAGTAGGAAATATGAAGGGGTGAATGACGTTCTGAAAATATGGTGAAGGGGACACGGGCCAAACTTTTGATAGGAAGGGGGGAATGACGTTCTGAAAATATGATGAAGGGTGGCACGGGCCAAAAAAGGTTGAGAACCACTGGGTTAAGTAATACCTTGATTGATTTGGAATTGACAATTATGTTTCCCATCCTATTCTGTACCTAGTTAATTCTCTTCATCTTTTTCTATTCAAGAAAAAGGGTCTAATACATTAAGGGCTTTTAAAAATCATTCCCCATTGTAATGAGTGTTTTTTATAAGCTATATAAGTACATTATGGTATCTATTCTTGTATAGTATTCAGGTGAATTCTTTTCTAGTCCAAGTTTTTATTGCTAGTATATTCCCTCTTCTTCACCGTCTCTATACTAAAATTGTACTTCATTTAACAGCATCATCATGCTCATTATAATCATTATCATCATCATCATGCTCATTATAATCATTACCATCATCATCATGCTCATTATAATCATAGCATCATTCTATCATTATCAACATCATCATGATTACATTAATATCATTACACTACAGTCATCATCATTGTATTACATTATTATCATTACACGAGACCCTATGTGTTAACAGGAGTGACATGAAATACAAAGTGGGATTTTGCTTAAGGTACAAAACCAGATGCTTGTAGTATGCGTAATGTATTGTATGGTTTGTGTCGTGCTTAGCGCACAAACCGAGATGATTGTACGATAAGTGATATTTAATACAATGTGTTTTCATGCGTCGGAGTGTACCAAATTAGTATTCAGTTTATGGGTTATGCCTAACAAGTTCTCTGGTGATAGACATGGCATTACACATCAAAGTTGCCTTCCATCATGAGATTGATTGTTAGCTTATACTCCTTTGCAGCATTCACTCATTCTCAAGCATAATATTCATATGTATGGATGATCAATTCTCTCATCTAACATTCATACTTGCATGTAAGGTGGGTAATTATACTTATGTGATTTCCGAATGAAAATATAAAATGTATAATATCATTGATATCACAATGAAATCTCTCATTTCACAATCATTCATCAGACACATCATATCTGTAGGAATGACAATTAGTATCTGTCTGTGCTTTACACAGAATACATTCACAGATTCAACCACTATAACATTACATTAGAATCTCAATCATGCTCATCTTTTCCTTAGAAATTATAATATTTCCTGGATGATGAATAGTCATACTGATGTGTTGTTACCAAATGATACATTCACATCTGTTTAACAATAATGAAATCACACCCGGGAAGGTTAACCCGGTCAACAAATGCCCGCAGAAGTCGGATGTGTCGGCCTAACGGCGCAAGAATGCAGCTCTGCTGTAAACAGGCACAATGCAATCACGTTCGGAAGAAAAAAAACTCCGGATGAACGAAAAAGAAAAAGAAAGAAAGAAATCACACATGAATCCTCACAAACATGCTCTCAGCAATGACATAGATTTATATGATAATTAGACACAATTATGAGATTCTCAAAGAATACTTCCTCATGTGTAGCAATAATGAAAATACACATGACCCCCTCACCCCCCCCCCCCCTGCTCTCATAGATTTATGTGCCATATTCGCGCAAAATAATCACTTGTTCTGGTCTGTCCATAACGTGGTAGTCGTCTTGAGCAAGTGTTTGTGGCTTTCTGACTGCTTTGATCATTCTTTTCTTTTGGTGGTATGTAATGGGCACATCAGGCTGTTCTTCTTTGGCTCCTTCCTTAGCCAATTGATCAGCTCTGTCGTTTTCTGGTACTCCACATGGGATGGTATCCACTGTATGGTGACCTTATGCTGACTGCTAAGTTCAGAAAGTAGTGTCCTTAGTGCTGGAAATTTCCCAGACAAAATCGCCTCGAGTACTGATTTTGCATCTGTCAATAGCACCACAGGTTGTGTACCATTGCTGGTATTTAGTAATTTCTCTGTTGCTATCTTGATTGCCTCAATTTCAGCATCATAGTTATGGCAGTACTTTCCTGTCGGTACTCTGGGTGTGTCCCTAGTATTATTTGGGTATTCTATGTACACTCCCGCTCCTCCATTTCGAACAGCATTTTGTGCCGACCCATCTGTGTAGGCTCTGATCCAGAGGTCCTGTGGGTATTCTTCATCAAGGAAGCTGAGAGTGGCTGTTCTGCGCTGCACACTGTTCTGTTCTTCCTTGCCAAATATTCCTCTCACTTTTGTCTGGATTTGTAATGATAGTCTATGCCCTATGCTCATCTTTCCATAGAGTTCGCTCTGGAATAGTTGTTAGGGGGATACCAACTGTGGGCAGATCGGTGGTTTCTCTGCAGAGTCATTTGGCCTGGTGGATAAAACTACTTCTTTTCAACCGCCCCATAGCTAGGTTTTCAAATCTGTTCTTTATAGGGTGGCCTGGCAAGCTGAGGAACATTTCTGCTTGTATTAGCGTTTTCGTATCTCTGCGCTCACTCAGTGCTTGTGCCCTCCCCATGTTCTCCATTTCCACTATAGAGGTTGATCTCATCCCTCCTGTGGTGACTCTAAGTGCTTGATTTTGCACTTTGTCCAGCTCTTGTAGTGTGGTTTTTGATGTTGAACACCACGCAGTTGACCCATATTACAGGTGTGGTCGTATGCTTTGTTTGTAAACTTTGCTAAGTATTTTAACATTGGCTCCCCATGCGGTTCCACTTAGCTTTCTCAGGATGGCTATTTTCCTTCTGGCTTTTGCTACTGCTTTGTTGATGTGCTTTCTCCATGTCAGCCTGCCATCAAATGTTATTCCAAGGTATGTTGGTTCTTTATCTTCTCTTAGGTTGTTCCATTTATCTGGATGATCCCTGCCTTTTGTTTTGAAGAGAGGGTAAATAGAGTGGTGCTGCACTTGACACACCATCTATTTGCCCATGCAGCAAATGTATCTACAGCTCATTGTAGCAATTTGGTGGCCACTGATGCATGTTCATTTGTGCTCCATAAACCAGGTCATCGGCATACATTGCCGCTTTAATTCCATGCGGTAGATTAGCAACAAGATCATTGACGAAGATTAGAAAAAGTGTGGGGGACAAGACTCCGCCCTGGGGAACACCGTAACGCGGTAGTACTTTCTTGCTCTTGAGTCCGTCTATCTGTACTCGGGCTCTTCTGTTGTGCACGTATGCTTTCACCCATTTGTACATTCTTCCATTGACTTTGCAGTTTCTCAGTTTCTTTATCAGACCTTCTTTCCAGACTTTGTCAAAGGCTTTCTTCAGATCTATCCATGCCGCAAGCACCAGCTTCTTCTCTTGGAATGCATCTTCAATTTCTTGAGAGAGGTAGGTTGTCTGATCTTCCGTACAGTAGAACTGCCTAAAGCCAGCCTGCTGTGGCACAAGGATGTTTTTACTTTTAATGTACCACTGCAGTCTGTGATTGATGATGCGCTCCATTTTTTTGTTTTTGCAGAGACAGCTGGTGAGGCTAATTGGTTTGTAGTTGGAGGCAATGGAACCATCTTTCCCTGATTTTAGGAGGGGTATCATGATTGCTTCTCACCAGGATTGTGGAAAACTGCCTAAGGTCCAGCTGTTATTGAAGATCTGCAACAGCTTTGCTTTGGCCTCTGTTCCTAGGTTCCTGATCATTTCATTGGAGATACCATCAGCTCCTGGTGAATTTCTCATTTTCAGTTTTGATATGGCTAGCTCCAGTTCGCTGATTGTGATGGGCGTATCCAGAACCTCATGTACTATTTCCTTTCTTCCTGTATGTTGTCGTTTCTCTTGAATCTCTTGTTGTTTCTCTGGGCTAATTTTGATATTGATATCTTGTGCGAATGAGTCCGCAAAAAGGTCGGCTGCTTGCTATCTTGTTAAGATGTTTCCATCTTTATGTAATGCAATTTTTGAGTGTCTCCCTGTGCCCTCATCGTTAAGTTGTTTTATTAGCTTCCACAATTTCCTTGTGTCTCTTTCAAAGTTCAGAGACTCTGTTTTCTCCTGCCAGCTTTTCCGTCTAGCCTACAGCTTGGCCCTTTGAAATTTGGCTTTTGCGTGCTGGAATTTATTGTGGTGCTCTTGGCTGGGTGTGGCCTCTGCTTGATTTCTACACACTTCCACATCGTTATGCAAGTGTTCCAGTTCACTACTCCAGTAGGGTTTATATTGTTTACGGGCTCCTCTTGGTACTGTTTCTCGCGCTGCCTGTAGCATGCATTTCCCAAACTCTTCAACTACTTTATTTATGTCTTTCTCAGTGTTCCGTTTTCTAACAAGTATGCTGATGCGATGCTTGTACATTGCCCAGTCTGCTTTCTTGTAGTTCCACCTCGAGAGGGTGCTGCTTTCACTTACAAGCTCATTTTCTACAGTTAGAAAGACTGGCCGATGGTCACTGCCACCAAGTTGTTTCCCAACAATTCGTGTAATGTTCCACTCCAGGTCTGGTGAATGAAAAGTCAGGTCAGGT
Source organism: Cepaea hortensis (assembly GCA_963921405.1). Lineage (NCBI taxonomy): Eukaryota > Metazoa > Mollusca > Gastropoda > Stylommatophora > Helicidae > Cepaea > Cepaea hortensis. The sequence goes on from OY992881.1 coordinate 74,851,235, forward strand.
GTAGTTGTAGTGTGCCATGATCTCGAGTAGAAAGTATGTGGGTTGGACGGCCTGTTAACCAAGATGAATCTATTCTCATCCTGCCAGTCTTCCAGTCTCTCTTCTCTCTGGTCCTTGTGATCATAGCCCCAGCTCTGCGAGTGGCTGTTGAAATCGCCACACACAATAATTTTTTCTGTTAAAGGTAGTGTGTCCAGTGCCTGTGGACGGTAACTTGGACAGTAGTAATTGATCAGATGTAGGTCTGTATTACCTGTCTTAAGTTTAAGTGTCTGATACTCAGCCCCTTCCATGTAGACTTCGATTTTGGAAGCAATGATGTTATTTTTTAAAAGGGTCAGTATCCCACCTTTTCGCCTGTCCTTTCGGTCAGATCGGTAACACTGGTAGCCTCTGATTTTGAAGGCTATATTTTCGTTGAGGTGAGTTTCTTGCAAGCAACATATGCTTACTTTTTCTTGGTCCAAGATGTTTTCTAATTCTATTTTTTGTTGCTGACTCCCTCCGCATTCCAGTGCATTATTTTAAGTCTTCGTTTAGTATGGCCAGCCGTCCTATTCTCATGTCCCCTGGCTCCACAGGACATCTGAGAAGGACCTCCAGTAGATGTGGTTGGACCCTTTCGAGACATAGGGCCCGGCACTGCACCTGCCTGGGAGTCCAAAGCAGGGCGAGCACCATAACATTTAGCAGTAGTCGACATATTCCATTTTGCGTGATTGCGTGGCATCCTGATTTCTGTGATGCACCTCTTGGCTGGTTGCCTCCGTCTTCAGCACCTTTCTTTGCTAGAGCAGACTGTGGTCTCACTCGAGTGTAGATGTGTACGCGCGCACACACGTGTCTGCGCATGCATGTACGTGCATACACATCTTGAGCAAACTGGTTATTTTCCGGCGCCAGAAACTCGCCGTCGCCCCTTCTCCTGTTAGTTTAAACAGTTCCGCCACGTGAAGGCCAGGAGTTGAAATTTTGCTGCATAGTTTATGTATTCACGAGCCATTGGGGTATTTAAGCAATGTTGGGCGCTGACCCCAACACTGCGCCCCGGCTACATACAGCAACATTTGGAACCTGGGAGAAAAATAAAACTCACTATGGTTATTCTTCTTCTTCTTCTTCTTCTGCGTTCAACCGGAGTTTTTTTTTTTTTTTTTTTTTTTCGGACGTGATTGTGTTGTGCCTGTTTACAGCAGAGCTGCGTTCTTGCGCCGTTAAGCCGACACATCCGACTTCTGCGGGCATTTGTTGACCGGGTTAACCTTCTTCTTCTTCTTCTTCTTCAGCGTTCCGAGCTATTGAGGTTCTTTGCTGCAGATACAATCCTTCCCGGGTGGTTATTCTAAATGTATAGTTTATCTATAAACTATAACAATTAAATATATTATAATTTAGTTTCTACCAAATTAGATTTCTTGAGGACTCACCACATGTGTTCAACAAGTCGACTTACCAACTCTTCTTCTGGGGAAAAGACTCACAAACTAATCTAAGATTTAAATAAATTAAAGTAAATATGGTGTTTACCTTATTTATCAGAATGACTTCAACATGTCGACACGTTTTATGATCTGACTGAGATGCAATTTCGCAAAAGCGATGTCGTAGGCTGAGGATTTTCTTTTCTCATGAATTTGATTTCGAAACTCTCTCACTCCTTCCGTTATTTCAGATATGCTGTCTCATGCTGGCTTTTGGTAAAACAAATAGGCCGTTTTTCCGCCTTGCCTGTGTTTTTATTTTAGTTCCCTCCGGTTGTGACGTAACAATGAGTCGATGTAAAAAGTAGGATTTATCCAGAGGGGAACAAAATAGCCCTGATGCGGTGTCCAACTTTAATTGTCGACGGGAAATATTGTTGCGTTTGTGAAAATAAAGTATATCACAAGGTTTAAGAATCTTAACCTTCACATCCTTAGATGCTAGCTGTACAATATGTACTTTGTTAAAGGGCACGTTGTCTTCACGCAAAGGAAAAACACATTTTATCCGTCATTTTCTGGTCAAAGCCTTTTTCCTTCTTGTCCATTACGCATATTGAAAGCAAAAACAAAACAAACAAAAAACGAACAAACAAACAAAACAATGGCGTCACTCTTCTTAGAGATTGCTCTCCTTGTGAAGGATGTTCGGAAACCGGAGGTTTTTCTTTGCTGAAAAATGTCATTGAACATTCTAATGATGAACCCAGGTGGCACCTAGAAATATGTTACGTGTCTTTTGCCAGGTTGAATTCTGTCGATTTTACGTCTTTGCTTTCTGAACGAGAAGTCGACTTTCAAGTCTAACTGACCCGCGTAGGGAATAAACCCATGTGAACTCTTAACATTTCGGCCGCGCTGACTTTTAGGTTTATTTACTATTAAACAAATGTTCCGACTGACACTTTTTGAACAATTATCGACAGCAATATACCCTCGTCGACTTCTCTTCACGTCTCAACTGGTGCGGAATCCAGCAGGCAAACGCTTTTCTTGTGTTCAGTTTGTTGTGTAAAATTCTATTATCTGGTTGTTGTTGTTGTTTTGTTTTGTTTTTCTCAGTTTTGCCGCACAAGATATCTCCACAATTGTTATTTTTCGGTCCTGGTCATAGATTTTCTTCACTCGCACCACATTTCTGTCGTTGCACTCCAAGGATGTCCCCAAGACTTGGTAGATCAGCAATATTTGAGTAGGCACACATAAACTGACAACACAGTCTGTTTTGTTATTTTCAACGAAGCATACAAACGGCAGAATCATAAAACACTGCTTCCATCTCCTTGTGTATTTTTTTAATTGTTTTCCCCTGTTATATTGGAAATGTTATCACAGCCCTGGCCTCTGCCTTCTCCGTTATTCTGACAAATCTTTAGAGCAGCAGATTTGAATAATAGGCTATACTGCTACCTCCTTTTACTTCCTTTTAAGTCAGGATAAAGACTTATTATTTTACGTTTGTATAGACAAATGACTAGTAGAGTGGGCAAAAGAACAGGAAATGATTGTAGGAAACACCTGGTTCAAGCAACACCCTAGAAGATTATGGACCTGGAGGAGTCCTGATAGCAGGATTAGAAACCAGATTGACTACATTCTCATTAGCAGAAGATTTAGAAACGCCCTAACAGTAGCAAAAACAGTTCCCAGTGCTGACTGTTATAGTGACCACAGATTACTCACAGGAACATTGAGGATAAAGTTGAAGAAAGTCAAGTATACAACAGGGAACACTAAATATGATTTGTGTACATTGAGTAATGACAAGGAAATACAAAACAAATTCAACATAGAAGTACAGAACAGATTTGAAATATTGTCTGATCTAGAGATCCTATTCCAGGATGTGGATGATCAATGGGAAATGTTAAAGAATTCAATCAATATGGCTGCAGAAACAACTATTCCAAAATTAAAGAAGGTGGGTCGTAAGAAATGGATGACTGAGGAAATTTTACACTTAATGGAAACAAGAAGACTCAACAAAAATAATCCTGCCAAATATGAAGAAATTCACAGACAAGTCAGAATATTATGTAGGAAGGCAAAAGAATCATGGCTTGAGGAAAAGTGCTTAGAAATTGAAAAACAACACAACAGTCAAAATACCAAATTAGTGCACAAAAGGATTCAGGAACTTACTAATAAAAGAACAAGTACATCAACAGGCTGTCTAAGAACTAAAGATGGCAAAATCATAATAGAAAAAGATCAGATTCTACATGTATGGACAGATTATGTGAAAGACCTGTATAATGATAACAGAGAGGAACAGTATTCTATTAGATTTAATAATGAAGGACCAGCAATTTTAAAGATGGAGGTTCAAAATGTTCTTAAGCATATGAAAGCTGGCAAGGCCCCCGGTGCAGATAACATCACAACAGAAATGATTAAAGCTTTAGAAGAATTTGGACTAGAGCAAGTCACTAGACTGCTGAACACTTTATATGATACTGGAGATATACCTTCTGAATTATGTAATTCTGTATTTATTGCAATCCCAAAGAAATCAGGAACCTTAGAATGTGATCAACATAGAACAATTAGTATAATGAGTCACATCACAAAGATTTTGTTACGAATTATCATGCAAAGAGTGAGGAAGAAAATACAACCTGAAATAGGGGAAGAACAATGTGGTTTTGTAGAAGGAAAGGGTACAGTAAATGCTGTGTATATGCTGCGAACAGTTATTGAACGTGCTTTAGAAGTAAACAAGGATATACATCTTTGCTTTATTGACTACACAAAGGATTTTGATAGAGTAAGACATGTCAACATTGTGGATATGCTTGCAGATCTACAAATTGATGGGAAAGACATTAGACTTATAAAAAACATATATTGGAAACAACAAGCTGCCATAAGAATTGATAATGAAGTAGGACAATACCAACCTATTAAGAGAGGTGTTAGGCAGGGATGTGTAATGTCTCCAGATCTTTTTTCCTTATACAGTGAAAATATTTTCAGAAATGTAGAAGACCTAAATGGAATCAGCATTGGAGGACGAAACATAAATAACATTAGATATGCAGATGATACAGTATTGATTGCGGACAATGCACAGGATCTGCAACAATTAGTAGACGCTGTGGTTGTACACAGTGAGCAGCTGGGGTTGGAATTAAATTGTAGGAAGACACAGGTTATGGTCGTCACTAGGAAGAACGAAGTACCACAATGTAATATACAAGTAAATAGGAATATTCTTCAACAAGTGAATCGGTTCAATTATCTCGGAACAGTCATAACATCTGATGGCAGATGCCTTGAAGAGATTAGAACAAGAATCGCCATTGCGAAAGTAGCCTTTAGCAAGATGAAAAACATTCTGACCAATAAATTGATGTCAATTGAAACGAGAAAAAGAGTGTTGAGGGGATACATAGAGCCTGTTCTTTTGTATGGATGTGAAACTTGGACAATGTGCAGTCAAGCTGAAAAACATCTGATGGCTGCAGAAATGTGGTTTCTGAGGAAAATGCAAAGAATACCATGGACAGATAGAAAAACCAATGACCAAGTACTACAAGAGACAAATGAAAATCGTAGATTGATTAGAGAAATTAGACGTAGACAGTCAAAATTTTTTGGACATGTTATGAGAAGAAATGGACTGGAGAACTTGGTGACAGCTGGCAAGATCGAGGGGAACAGACCAAGAGGAAGACCGAGAGGAAAATACCTGGATGGCTTGGCCACATGGCATGGACGAGACAGGAACACTGAGCTGATCCACGACTCTGGTGATCGAGTGAAATGGCGAATCATGACCGCCCACGCTTTCCGGCATGGCACATGATTGATTGATTGATAGACAAATGTATATATTCACACACGCGCGCGCGCGCGCGCGCACACACACACACACATGTGCATAAATAGACATATGCATATTGATTTGTTTGGTTGTTTCGGGATTTGATGATTGAAGATTGTGCACAATCCACCACTGGCAACGCTGATCGTATTCCGGTACAAACCTTGGGCCTTGTCCACGTCGAATTGGAAGCACTAGACTCAGGTAGTACATATCCTTGACTGGACCCGGGATCTAACTGGATACTGTCTATTAAACCCTGTATAACTAAGTTGTCTCTTGATTCTAGTAAGAACGGCAATATAAACAGTTTTTCCACTTGTCAGAATCTCACATTGGTAGTGGTAGCACAGTATTATGAACACTAGCTATAGTTTTCTGAGGTCAGTGACTAATCTGGCTTTAATATTGAGACCTGCTTATGTAACATAACATCACGAGACTTTATATTGTTACTGCAAGTACCATGTGTGTCAAACTGCTTTCAAAGAATTGGTGTATAATGTTTTTTTGTTTTGTTTTTTTTTTTGTTACTGGGACTTCCATCCAAAATTATGTTTCTTCACATCTGCTGTATACGCTTTGAAAAGGACCGGTGATATTAGTGATCCCAGGGGTCGACCCATTAAGATATGTTAAGGTGTCGAGATCTATTCACCGCATCGCTACGAAATTGTTCTTTCGGAAACATCTGCTGCAGTTCAGTTGACAAAGTGTGTGCATGTTCAGTAGCACTCACATTAATATATGTGGCGCTGTTGTGGGAATCTTCTAAGTCAGTGGTTCCCAAGCTTTTCAAGAAGAGGGCCATATCTACTATTTTCGGTAGTTAAGCGGGCCACAACGTTATAAAATTATAAACGTCGTGCAATATCATTCTTACCTTTCTTAACTTTCGTCAACAAAATTCTACAACTTTAAAGGCAGTCAGCGTCAGTACTACACTGCGGTAATTTTTTGGTTTAAAATCAAAAGTTCATTTAACAATACATTTTTTATCAGTTTCCAAAATCGCTATTAATGTAATTAATTTACAATTGTAACTGTTCTTCGTAATCAGTTACTTAAGTTAAGATGCCAGTTTATCAATGTTTGGGCACAAATCTGACGTGCCCAAAGTCATAAGCGCAGCTAGGTTACTGTCGGTGAGTCTGGAACGTAGCTTGTTTTATTTATTGCAGCCATTGCAGAAAATGACTGCTCGCATCTGTAAGTCGAACCAAAACGAGAAATGTATCTCTGGTCGAATGAACGCAAGTGTTCCAATTGTTCGACAGACAATAGTCGCCAGAATGAAATCCTATGATCAGCTGAACCTTGCGAACTGAAAAGGCGCATTTGATAATATCTTAACATAACAACCACGAGCAGAGTAAATTATCGCACGCTGACGGGGCGCTCCGAGTGCATTTTTTGAAATGATTAAAATATATTATTTTAAATAAAGAGGCCTCGCGTGCCACTTACTAACAGCTGGCGGGCCACAAGTGGCCCGCGGGCCGTGGTTTGGGAACCTATGTTCTAAGTCGATGGAAGCCGCAGCCGTTTTCATTCCCGCCAGGAAATCTGCATACGCGTCGGACTTCTGAAGGATGGGATGCTACTAAGTTAATGATCTTCTGTGGGACTCAACGGCACCTCGTCAAACTCTAACGAATCCCCATGTGGATGCTGTGAAAGGCCCTTTTTCTAAAGAGTCCCAATGTGGATGCTGTCAAAGGCCCTTTCATTGTCCACAAATCAAATAAAATGTGACGACATCAGTTCATTGCTTTGCCCTACCATTATGCGCAACATGGACATACGGTCAACACAGGATCCATTTTGTCGGAAGGCTGTCTGCTCATCTCCTAACTGTCCGTTAAAGACATTTCTTCATCTTTCAGTATGATCCCGTTCAACATTTCCCCCCGTATCTGGTAAAACTATTCCTTCACCATTTTTGCACTCAAGAAGTCAGTTCCTCTTCTTTGGTAGCGTCACTGGATAAGCCCCCCCCCCCCTCTCTCTCTCTCTCTCTCTCTCTCTTTTTCTCTCTCTCCCTGTCTCCCTCCCCCTCTCTCTTTATTACTCCGGCATCCCATCGGTCTCGCAGACTCCGCTATATAATCGGTGCAGTAATTATGATGGCTGGGACACCATTTGGACCAGCAGCCCTTCCATCTTTCATCAGTTCGACAGTCCTGCGAGTTTCTTCTTCAAATAGATTCTCACAATTGATATCCAAATTAACTTCTGCAGACTGGATATCTGGAGGGTCTTATTGGCACTGCCCTATTCATAAGTTTCTCAAAGTATACACCCAGTTGATTTGATGTTTAATGTTGATGAAAACGTTGCCATTACTATTCTATCAGTCCACTTGGTTGATTATATTTTCCTGCTATTTTCTTTGTGGTGCTGTAAAGGTCTATAGAGTTTCCTTTCGCTGCTGCAACTTCTACCTCACTTGCTAGGCCATAACATATTTTCTTTTTTATCGGCCTTATCTGCTTCCTAACATTTTTATTAGCTTTTATGTATTTTTTATGAGCTCAGACGTTATCAACGCTGAATTTGCTATTATGAGAATCTGCCTTTTTGTTTTTAAGTGAATTTAGCATTTTTCTGTTTTTAAGAGTTTCATCCTTTATTCGTGTTTTATGTTTTGATTTTTCTGTTCCGTGCTCTACCTATGACTCAATTTAATTACTTTTAACCAGCATCATTTTCTTCTATCTCTTTAATTTACATTGTGTTCAGTAATCACTATTTTCATCTTGTTCTTCATCATACGCTTCTCTTGATCAAATGTATCTTCGTCTAATCATTATCTTACTGGCCTGAGTAGATTAAACTCGCTAACTCTCGACAGCAGTTCATCTAGAAGAAGGAGAGCTCGCATCAGAAACCACCTGCTGCTTTGCAGGTAGGCCTTGGCCAGCTGTAGGCCATGGCAAGAACATGTGAAATCAGTGCTTGTCGAATCAGGACGTGCTGCACTAACAGACAAAGATATGTAGATTAGGTTCTCAACACCGCCATATATTCTCACTCTTACATCTTCTTCATCAGCTAAATAAACCCATGCCTCGTATCCTGTTAATAAATTGCGTTGTCACTTTCTAATCCAATATACCAGACCGTCTAGTACGTTTCCTCTAATTCATCTTGTCTCTGTGTTCCTTCATATTGGCGGCTATTATATTTGTGCACTTTACAACCTACCTCGCCAACAAACCTCCCAAGATGACTTTAATATTAGCCATAAATACGGTTATGCTCTGATAGGTTTGATTCATAATGTACTCTGTAATGTCCTTTACTCCAGGGAAATAGAACATCAGCTACAGTTTTGCTCTACAAGAATTGATGTCAGATCATCATCATCATCATCATCATCAAGTGCCATACCAGCTGGCGTAGGCGTTCGTGTCTCTCCGCATATCTCGTTCTTTGGTGTTCTGGATCAAATATGATCTATAAAAATAATGATATTCCTCCATGCCACCGTCTCAATCCATCCAGCATCATTTCTCTTGGTCTACCTCTCACTCTCTTCCCCTCGATCTTTCCAGTTATCACGATGTTCTCCAATGCCTCTCTTCTCATCATATGACTAAAGAAAACTTTTTGTCTCTTTCTTACTGTTGTATACAATGTTATAGTTTCATTAGACTCTTTCAGGCAATCGTCGTTAGTTACACTGGCAGTCCAAGGAATTCGCAACATTCGTCTTAGGAACCGCATCTCTGTTGCCTCCAAGTTCTTCCTAATTTGTTCATTTACATTCCAAGATTCACTGCCACACAGCAAACCAGGTTCTATATAGCACTTCAACACTATCTTTCTTACATTAAATGATAGTGACGTATTGCATAAGATACTTTTTATTTTCTGAGATACAGCTTTTGCTTGCTCTATTCGGCTCTTGTCGGTCTCTCTGGCCGAGGGGTTACAACACTTTCTCCGCAATCCCGTTTATCACGCAGAGTCTCGTAGCGGTCGAGAACTGGGAGTGGTTCGTCCCCCGCTGGTGACTTGCGGGATAACTGAGCCGGCCGCTCAGAAAGCAATGGCAAACTACTGAGCGTAATCTTGCCAAGAAATCAACAGACAGCTGAAAGATGCTGCTGTTGACAGCTAAGTCCTGTAAAAGGATATGCGAAAAAGAAAAAAAAATTCGGCGCTTAATCTCTGTTGGGCACCTTACGACTAATGTTATAAATGCCCCTAGGTATTTAAATTATCCAATTTGTAAAGAATTTATTCTTCTATTTCCATTTCACATTTTGGTGTCACATTTTTCTTTGATAATACCATTGTTACTGTTTTCGAAGTTTTACTCAATTTCGGAATGGTGTTCTGAGGATGAGATGTCAGACATTTCACGAAATCAAAACAATGTTTTCCCGTAGTGAATTTGAATAACAAAGATACAAACAATAGATTGCACGATCGCCTGGCATATTTCGCTGCATCTCATCGGGTACATACACAACATAAAGTAAAATAACTAGATAAATCCTTCAAGCTGAAATATACACATGTTCGCACAATAATGTCAATTGTCTACCGCGGTAATTTTAAACTGACTAACATGTCTTTCTGTTTGCACAAAACTGGCCTATGTAGATTAATCATTATGGCTTCTGCAAACTTTAACAAGCGACTATTTTGGAAACTTAACGAAATCTTTACACAGTTAATTATTACTAATGTTAGCAGTTGTTTATGGGTTGCTCGTACAAAGTGGGATGACTTATATTATAGTTTTAAAGTGTTATTACAGTAGGATAAAGAATATGTGAATTATACGAAGTGAATATAGGCACGGACTGTTTCTGTGGGAGATGTATTCTCTTCCAGTATGCATACAAATAGTGGACGTGTTGGCACACCGGATAGGAAGCTGCGCTGGCAATGGCAAGGGCGCGGTCAGACGAAGGTCCAGCCTGGGCTGGCCGTTCGCTACAGGAGGGAAAGGCTGGCTCATCTATTCCCCCATGCACTCAAGCCTATACAATGTGATTGCCCTACCACATCACAGACACATTGCAGGTTCCCTGCTTCGGGACTTTTTTCCATTAAAATCCTGGATACAAACGTGCGGTCTCAAAGCGCCATGAATTCACTATTACGACCGCTGTGGCCGGCTGACTGTAAACACTGGCCAACACGAGTCTAAAACACACAGAGCATCTCAGTGGCAAAGTGATCATAAACGCACGTAGTGTAATGGGGCGGCTGTAATAAATTATTGACGAGAAACATTAACCGAAATACGAATGTCAAACACGGCGATGTCAAAGACATGAGGACTTGTGATAACATAGCAGACCAAATCAATTCTGTGCTGAAATCTCATATAGAAATACTATAGAGGCACCAGAAGACAATATGCGACCTCAACGATGCATACAAAACAAGTTATGTGCATGTGGAGTAATGCCAACAATGAAGAATGAAATAAGCGTGAAATTGATTGTTATAACATCACAGCAAAGAAATTCCATCGGAGATTCCACGGTAAGTAAACACAAGTACAGCCCACTTTCAACACATCTTGGGGCGTATTAGGTATAAGATCCTAGCCCCATGTTTGTATAGACCAGCGGCACTTGATGGATGGTGGGGTTAACTTCAAACCGTCCGTCTCTACTTCCCAGGATATGTTCTGCATGGTCCATCATCCTGGCGTCCAGGTCAATTAACAAGTCCACCTAAATCGGGATTTGAACACATGGTAATCGCATGGCCGGGCAAGCGTGCAGGCCACTGCTCCACTGTGGCTCCCAGGTTCGATCATGACTAGAAACGAAACGATTGGCCACCAGAAATAGTTGAAACAAGTGTTTATTGGTAAGGGTTGGGGTGGCGGTGACTAGACAGACAAGACACTCATCACATTATAGATTAAATTACTGAGAAGACCTAGCTCTTTATTTAACAAGGTACAATACGAAACTAATACATTAGAAAAGCATAAATATTGTACTCTGCATGAATGTGTAGAGGCGTTGAGCTCCGCTTCCACATCTTGTGAGACTGAATCCTAGTTAATCAACTTTATGTCTGCAATCAAAGAAGATCTGGTTGCAGTGCTAGAAGATTATCAATGAGTAGATAACCAGATTATTTCAAGGACAAATTACTCAACCACAAACCGGGCACAGATCACGTGACACGGCTCTCAATCACAATCAACATTTCCTGCCTACACTTAACGGCAAAATAAACAGCACTTGGTCGCCACTGCGCATGTCAGAGGTTCAGTGAGCCCATTTCCGTATAACTGTCAAGTCAAACAAAGGTCCGTTTTCAGAAATGTTCTGGCTTCAGGCTTTCCAGTAAGATGTATACCTTTAGATCATTGCTTCCATGTTCATCATTGACTAAATACAACGCACCAGGCCAGTGTGTTTATTACTTGATCCATACTTCTTCAACAAGAAACCCCGAGAACAGTGATGCTACAAATATGGCTGTTGCTGAATGGTCAGCTTGAAAATAGTTATGGAATATATACCATTCGTGTTGGTTAATGTTTATGCCCGCAATGCGAGTGTGGACGCACAGAAGTGGCAGTGCTTAAGTGGCATATTAGGCCACGAGAGAAATGTTATTTTCTGTGGTGACTTCAACGCTAAAGGCAGATCATGGGGAAAAACTTCCTCCAATACACAAGGGGAGGAGCTTGAGACTGCACTGGAAACCATCGACCTGGTTTGTATCAACAGTGGCTGTGTCACCAGGACAGCAAGCCGTCCAGGCGATGAGGACAGTGCTATTGATCTGGCGCTAGTTTCACCTTTACTCACTACAGTGTGTAGATGGGGTGTCCTAGGACACCATGGCAGCGACCACCACCCTTGCAGCATATTGGTGGAGAAAGGCAGAACCAGGCAGCACAAGCTAAAGGTAAAGACGTTCCAGTATGACAGTACAGGGCAAGATGTGGTGAGTAAAATAAGACGTGACAAGCGCAGAACGTTTCAGGGCAGGCAAAAAAGCTGGGAGCAGCCACCGTGGTGGAGTTTCGAGGTGGAGAAGGCTTGGGTGGATAAGCGTAGTGCTGTAAGGAGATGGCAAAATGCCAAGAAGAACAGAGCTGGTCATCCTAGTCCCTGCTTGCACTTAGAAAGAGAGATGCACACAAAAGTAAGCTATTTCAAAAAACTGGTCACGGTGGTTAAAAGCGAAAAATGAGCAGAGGTGTGTCAAAGAGTAAGCACAGACAAGTCACTGAAATTGTTCTGGCGACTACATAAAAGCATGAGTGGTGTAGTCAATAATAAGAGCATTTCTGACTTCCAAGGTGCTGACCTCATCTGGCAGAGGACTGACGAGGACAAGGGCAAAGCCCTCTTTGAACGCTACCTTGAGCAGAGCAACCAGACAGACATGGGAGGTCGAAATCTGGCCAAGGAGGTCACCTCAGACAGATGCAAGGCCCAGAACACTTCGGATGAAGACACAGTGACAGTGAAAGAAATCAAGGCTGTGCTTCGACGATCAAAAAACAGTGCTCCGGGTCCTGATGTCATAAGTTACGACGACATAAATAGGTGTACCGACAATGAGCTAGAGAAACTAGCAGACATGTACAACAACAGTATAGGGAGTGCTAGCATCAAGGAGGAATGGTTACACAGCTATCTGATTCCCTTGCCGAAGCCTGACAAAGACCACAAAAAAATTCAGGGATATCGAATTATAACCATGCAGAATACAATAGGCAAGCTGCTGGAGAAGGTAATTGCCAGGAAAATATCAAGCCAACTAGAGAGGTAAGGTGTTTTCCCACCTACCCTGGGTGGGTACCGTCCAAAAAGAGAAACCTGGACCAATGCAGCAGTCTTTGCCCATGATGTCTATGAAGGTTTCCACTCAGGCACTGAAACCGTTGCTGCAGCGATTGATCTTGAGGACGCATACAACAGAGTACCACTGGATTTTTTAATGTTTCAGCTTCTTGAACTAAACGTAAGTCCATTCCTCCTTAGTTGGATCGCTGCAGCCCTCCTCCAGCGGAAAGTAGTTTTTAGATGTGGCAGTTGGACTTCGGAACCAACAACAATATATCCTGGCCTACCACAGGGATCACCATTATCTCCGGTACTGTTAAACGCCTACACAGTGAGAATCACCAGTGAGCAGATCACTGGACCTGGCAGGACATTGTCATATGCCGATGATGTTTTAGTGTATCGTCAGGGTAAGGATAGAGAGGAGGTTGCTGGGGAACTACAAACCGAACTCAATTGCATAAGTACGTGGTGTGATGAAGCTGGGGCAATGGTCAACCCAACAAAGGCAACAGTGACTTGGTTCTCGTTGAATAATCATATTGTCAACAATCCAACACCAACTGTAATGCTGTGTTCAGAGACGGTGGAAAGAACGCAGGCAATGAAGTACCTGGGGATACGGTTTGATCGAAGCCTTGCTTACAATGTGCACATAGACCAGGTGATAACAAAGGTCAAGCGGGGTTTGGCAGCGATGCGGGTGATGGCGGCAGCAAACTGTGAGCAGCGCCATCTATGTCTTCTGTACGAGGGGCTGGTCATGTCTGTTTTGGAGTATGCAATGGCAATCTTGACTCTCAGCCATAAGCAGATAGAAAGGATGGAAAGGATACAGAATGAAGCTATGCGCATTATTCTTGGATATACAAGAGATACAGCATGCAGGGCGATGCGCTACCTTCTTGATTTTCCAACCATTGAAGAGAGAATACAAGTTTGCAGGGCACGCGCCTACCTCAGAATTAACGCAAACACACAACATCCACTGCATAGTGAAATTAGGAAGGTGAAGGGCAGCAGGTTAAAAAGAGGACGGTCGTGGATGGGTCAAGCCGAAGACATTCTTCAACAGGTGTGTTCACTTGAGGACTTAGAACCTGGCGAGGAGTGGGTGCAAGTGCCAACAGACTTCTGCACATCCTTTTCAGTTTGCATCCAACTAGATAGAAAATGCAGACAAGAAAATCCGGCTGCTGTTGAGGCTGAAGTACAAGCGTTGATTTTCGAGAATTCGCTAGACGGTGACGCGGTCATCTACACAGATGGGTTGGTCGTCCGACATGTGAGAAGCTCATGGGCCTTTACAGCTCGGGCCGGAGGGAGAATTGTGAAGGAGGACTCTGGTGCTTTCACTGAAACCACAAGTAGCCTGACCATGGAAGTCATGGCAGTAAGTAAAGCAATAACATGGCTCGAGACACAGACATTCACCAGGGCTTGTTTCCTTAGCGACTCAATGAACATGATCAAGAGGATAGAGGAGGGGTCGATCCGAAGAGAATGGTTGCTGCCTCTGAAGCGGTCTCGGCTGGCAAAGATTAGTTTCATCTTCGTGCCAGGGCATGCGGGAGTACAAGGAAATGAGCGGGCTGACAAGCTCGCAGGTGAGGCTACTGTGGAGGGCGGACGCGCCATGGACCAGGCTGACATTCTGAATGCTCTACGTGATGTGAGACTTTTGCGGGAACCAAGTGATGACTGTGAATCTACAACAATGGCCAGACTGCTAGAGCAGCAAATTAAAAGAGGGGTGGCCAAACAAGAACACTACGCAGGAAGCCAAAGAAGATTGATAAACAGAACTGGCGTCGTTAGCCGCTACACGCTGCTGGATTTGCTGAGGAGGGGATCCGAGCACTTATGGACTGAATGGTTCGATGTGCAACGAGGATGATCTGTCGACTAACTATAGTTATGGAATGTTTATATTATGTCAATCTAGTTCAGTAGTTGTAAGTATGGGAAAACCTCTATCTTGGGACGCAGAGGTGTTTCCAAGGCACCAGGGCCGGGTTATATACTGGCCAAGACCTATTTACGCGTCCTCAGTCGAGCGTCCTGGGCAACAGGTCACTTCGGGGTCCTGGCTAAAGTCAGTAGGATCGCCGATTCCTCCGAAGTCGGAGAGTGTCTGCCTGTACTGCGAGGAACCACCAGTCTGCACACAGATAAGCCAGACATGGGACAAAGGATACTCACGCAAACCTCAGGTCCTGTATGACATCACACTGATGTTGGACAACAGGATGCCTTCATCCGAAATACAGGACTTCGTGTTGGAGCTCAAGCCAACGAACACAAGCAAGCAAGCAACCTCTATCTTCAGCGGGGCTATGGTAGCGTGTGGAGATGATGTGCTCAAATGTGGTGTCTAAATATCTACTTTTCTCTGATTCTCTGCTATGTGTGTCATTCATCATCATCTCCATCGTCCACATTTGCCGTCAAGCGCCGTGGGGAGGAATAATTGGCGTTCCAGCGCCTGGTGGGTTTCACTGGATAGTGTCATTCCGTGTGATTGTACAATGTCTTTGTTGTCGTCAATACATTTTCTTCTCGGGCGTCCTCTTGCTCTCGGCGCAGATGATCTTTGATATAGGGCAGTGCTTGGAGTTGGTGGTATTGCATTCTTTCGATAAATGTGTCATTCAATAACTATAAATGTAAATCTATAAATCTATTAGTGTGGCGGCCTCAGTGTTGCGCAATTCTTTACACAATCGATTGTTGAGCACAATCCGTATAATATTCACCAATGTTATCGCATCAGATCAACACTAAATCTACAAAATAACACAGGAATTACTGCTCGTCTACGCAGTTTGCTGTTTACTATCCAAACATAATGTAGTTTTAAATGGACATAATGTTCACTACTGAGATATAAGCACAACATACAATTCATCGCCCTCAAAATGTTGGATTCATAGATATAGACACGACATACAAGACATCGCTCAGAAAATGTTGGCTACAAAGATACAGACACGACTTACAAGACATCGCTCAGAGAATGTTGACTACAGAGATACAGACACGACATACAAGACATCGCTCAGAGAATGTTGACTACAGAGATACAGACACGACATACAAGACATAGCTCAGAAAATGTTGGCTACAGAGATACAGACACGACTTACAAGACATCGCTCGGAGAATGTTGACTACAGAGATACAGACACGACATACAAGACATCGCTCAGAAAATGTTGGCTACAGAGATACAGACACGACATACAAGACATCGCTCAGAGAATGGTGGCTACAGGGATACAAGACATCGCTCAGAGAATGGTGGCTACAGAGATACAAGACATCGCTCAGAGAATGGTGGCTACAGAGATACAAGACATCGCTCAGAGAATGGTGGCTACAGAGATACAAGACATCGCTCAGTGAATGGTGGCTACAGAGATGCAGACACGATATTTGAGAAGCATAACAAGATAAGGACATGGCATTTCTATGAGATAAATGTCTGCGTTTCCAGTATGCTAGGCGTGGAAAGAATGTTTGGCTTTCAGATGTTTATCAACGCGGATTATACCGGAAACCCCAGCACATGGTTGGTTTATCAACATGGGTTGTACCGGAAACCCGAGCACATGGTTGGTTTAATGCTGCCAGCCGGGGACATGCTGAGCACGGACAGACAAGGAAGAGGAGGGGGGGGGGGGAATGAGGGGATGTCTAGACAGTTGGAAAAAGTAATAGCGATGAAGATGTTATGCCTGTCTTTGTATGTATGTATGTGTGTGTGTGGGCATGAATGTTTGTCTGTGTGTATGTGCTTACGTATTTATGTATCCTAGTCAATACATGCAGACGTATACATGCAGATCGAGACGCACACATGCACGTACACATATACACACACACACATACAAACACATACAGATATACTCGTACAATACTTATGGACTGGCGGATAGGCGGACACGCATACATTGAGTTCAGTCCAATACGAATTGCATTTTTACACTCCGGACGTGTCTATAGGTGCTCCGGACGTGTCTATAGGTGCTCCGGACGTGTCTATAGGTGCTCCGATTCCCTCTGTAATAAATCTATCAACGCACAACGGCTTGCTGTACATCTCTGATGTTGATCCAGCAACTTGTACGCTTATGTTTCCTCTCTGTCCTGGCAATTCTGACCGCGATGCTTATATGTTCTAGTCGGAAGATGCCAGTAATTCTAGGAATTGAGTACATTTCTAGGGGTATCATTCACTCGCCTGCCCTGCAACACCTGTCTGACACTCCCGGTCATACTTAACTAATCATGCTTGCCTGTCGCTCTGGTGTTCATGTGTTTGAAGCCTCTTGTGTGGAATTGGTTCACTCACCTACGACAGTCGAAACTGAGTACCATAACATTTCCTTTGAAGCGAAGAGGGCGGATGTGATATAAGGCACATCACTCATAAAGGGCTGATTGATCTAAACCAATGGGGCTAATGATATATACTCAATATAGATCAAGACGTCAAAGGTATCCTTTGCTTTGACTGTTTAGTCCATGAATCACTCAGTTTACAAGCATAAATCACTCAGTTTTACAAGCATGAATCATTCAATTTACAAGCATGAATCACTCAGTTTACAAGCATGAATCACTCAGTTTACAAGCATGAATCACTCAGTTTACAAGCATTAATCACTCAGTTTACAAGCATAAATCACTCAGTTTACATGCATGAATCACTACTCAGTTTACATACATAAATCACTCAGTTTACAAGCATGAATCATTCAGTTTACATACATAAATCACTCAGTTTACAAGCATGAATCATTCAGTTTACATACATAAATCACTCAGTTTACATGCATGAATCACTACTCAGTTTACATACATAAATCACTCAGTTTACAAGCATGAATCACTCAGTTTACAAGCATAAATCACTCAGTTTACATGCATGAATCACTACTCAGTTTACATACATAAATCACTCAGTTTACAAGCATGAATCATTCAGTTTACATACATAAATCACTCAGTTTACAAGCATGAATCACTCAGTTTACAAGCATGAATCACTCAGTTTACATGCATGAATCACTACTCAGTTTACATACATAAATCACTCAGTTTACAAGCATGAATCACTCAGTTTACAAGCATGAATCACTCAGTTTACATACATAAATCACTCAGTTTACAAGCATAAATCACTCAGTTTACAAGCATGAATCACTCAGTTTACAAGCATGAATCACTCAGTTTACAAGCATAAATCACTCAGTTTACAAGCATGAATCATTCAGTTTACATACATAAATCACTCAGTTTACAAGCATGAATCACTCAGTTTACATACATAAATCACTCAGTTTACAAGCATGAATCACTCAGTTTACATACATAAATCACTCAGTTTACAAGCATGAATCACTCAGTTTACATACATAAATCACTCAGTTTACAAGCATGAATCACTCAGTTTACATACATAAATCACTCAGTTTACAAGCATGAATCACTCAGTTTACAAGCATGAATCATTCAGTTTACATGCATGAATCACTCAGTTTACATACATAAATCACTCAGTTTACAAGCATGAATCACTCAGTTTACAAGCATAAATCACTCAGTTTACAAGCATGAATCATTCAGTTTACAAGCATGAATCACTCAGTTTACAAGCATGAATCATTCAGTTTACATGCATGAATCACTCAGTTTACATACATAAATCACTCAGTTTACAAGCATGAATCACTCAGTTTACAAGCATAAATCACTCAGTTTACAAGCATGAATCATTCAGTTTACAAGCATGAATCACTCAGTTTACAAGCATGAATCATTCAGTTTACATGCATGAATCACTCAGTTTACATACATAAATCACTCAGTTTACAAGCATGAATCACTCAGTTTACAAGCATAAATCACTCAGTTTACAAGCATGAATCATTCAGTTTACAAGCATGAATCACTCAGTTTACAAGCATGAATCATTCAGTTTACATGCATGAATCACTACTCAGTTTACATGCATGAATCACTCAGTTTACATACATAAATCACTCAGTTTACAAGCATGAATCACTCAGTTTACAAGCATAAATCACTCAGTTTACAAGCATGAATCACTCAGTTTACAAGCATGAATCACTCAGTTTACAAGCATAAATCACTCAGTTTACAAGCATGAATCACTCAGTTTACAAGCATGAATCACTCAGTTTACAAGCATGAATCACTGTTTGTGTTATCACATGTTCATTGTCACGGTTATTATTAATGGCGGTCTTGACCCCTGCATTAACTGTTCCAGGATTCCATTCTCAGCACCTGTGGTAGAATTTGTTTAATATAGAAATCACATTTCGCTAAGTAAGAGACGAGGGTTCCAGGCCTGGGTTGGTGACCTCGCTAAGTGAGGGACGAGGGTTCCAGGCCTGGGTTGGTGACCTCGCTAAGTGAGGGACGAGGGTTCCAGGCCTGGGTTGGTGACCTCGCTAAGTGAGGGACGAGGGTTCCAGGCCTGGGTTGCTGACCTCGCTAAGTGAGGGACGAGGGTTCCAGGCCTGGGTTGGTGACCTCGCTAAGTGAGGGACGAGGGTTCCAGGCCTGGGTTGGTGACCTCGCTAAGTGAGGGACGAGGGTTCCAGGCCTGGGTTGGTGACTTCGCTAAGTTAGGAAAAGTCTGACCACCTATTACTCTGTGAATACAGGCCTACAAGATGCGATGGCCCTATCACAGACACAAGGCGTGTTCCAGCTTCGGTTCACGTTTTTCAAGCCGTATTATTTGAAGAAACCAAGTCTGTTCATTGTTATCTCTCATCATACAGTATCTCACAAACATGCTGCCTCGGCAGAAAGAAAGAACTAGTCTGTCATTAGCTTTGTAATTTAGTTTTCTGTGTTGATAGTATACCGAATGCAGTATGTGATCTGGATGTACTAATAATGAACCGGTTGCCATTCAGTGACGTATTTGAGTCATCCCCTAATAGTTGACACCTTGTAAATCCGCTTTGAGCACTGACAAGATGCAATCTCAGCGTTCGGCTTATAGCGCATCGATTGGGAGTATTTCGCTTGCGTGTCTGAATGCCATTCGGCTCAATAGACGGAAACCAATAATCGAAGAGGCTACAATTTAACATTGCAGATTTCTTGATATAAAATATGTTTGAATCATTTCTTGTTACAGGGGCGAAACGGCCTGGGGAATGTATATGTGTGGGCCTCTGGTGATGGGGGACCCAACGACGACTGTAACTGCGATGGCTACGCTGCCAGTATGTGGACCATCAGCATCAACTCGGCCACTAACGACGGACAGACTGCGGGCTATGATGAATCCTGCTCGTCCACCCTGGCTTCCACTTTTAGCAATGGAAAAAGCAACTCTCGGGACGCCGGTGTGGTAAGTCTTTGTTCAATCCCATGCACGCTTGTGTAGTACGTAATACACCTACAGGGACGCCGGTGTGGTAAGTCTTTATTCAAACTGAGGCACGCTTGTGTAGTACGTAATACGTAATACACCTACAGGGAAAGTCAGTGTTATAATGTGACGCTTCGGGCTATTCTCAATAGGGAGCCTGTGCGTTAAAGATTCAAACAGGCTTTCCAAGCAGGTGTATTCTGCAGCTATGTGTTCTTATAATACCAGGTCTTGTGTGTGACTCAGAGCCATGACCTGTGTGTGACTTGTAACAGGACTTGCGCGTGACATATAACCATGACCTGTGTGTGACTAGTAAACATGACCTGTATGTGACATGTAACCATGACCTGTTGTGACATGTAACCATGGCCAGTGTGTGACATGTAACCATGGCCAGTGTGTGACATGTAACCATGATCTGTGTGTGACATGTAACCATGTTCTGTGTGTGACATGTAACCACGATATGTGTGTGACATGTAACCATGTTCTGTGTGTGACATGTAACCATGTTCTGTGTGTGACATGCAACAATGTTCTGTGTATGACATGTAACCATGACCTGTATGTGACATGTAACCATGTTCTGTGTGTGACATGTAACCATGTTCTGTGTGTGACATGTAACCATGTTCTGTGTGTGACATGTAACCATGTTCTGTGTGTGACATGTAACCATGTTCTGTGTGTGACATGTAACAATGTTCTGTGTATGACATGTAACCATGACCTGTATGTGACATGTAACCATGTTCTGTGTGTGACATGTAACCATAATCTGTATGTGACATGTAACCATGATCTGTGTGTGACATGTAACAATGGTCAGTGTGTGACATGTAACCATGACCAGTATGTGACATATAACCATGACCTATATGTGACATGTAACCACGATCTGTGTGTAACATGTAACCATGGCCAGTGTGTGACATGTAGCCATGATCTGTGTGTGACATGTAACCATGGTCAGTGTGTGACATGTAACCATGACCTGTATGTGACATGTAACCATGACCTGTATGTGACATGTAACCATGGTCAGTGTGTGACATGTAGCCATGACCTGTATGTGACATGTAGCCATGACCTGTATGTGACATGTAACCATGGTCAGTGTGTGACATGTAACCATGACCTGTATGTGACATGTAACCATGGCCAGTGTGTGACATGTAACCATGACCTGTATGTGACATGTAACCATGACCTTATGTGACATGTAACAATGGTCAGTGTGTGACATGTAACCATGACCTGTATGTGACATGAAACTATGGCCAGTGTGTGACATGTAACCATGACCTGTATGTGACATGTAACCATTGTCAGTGTGTGACATGTAACCAAGACCTGTATGTGACATGTAACCATGGTCAGTGTGTGACATGTAACCATGACCTGTATGTGACATGTAACAATGGCCATTGTGTGACATGTAGCCATGATCTGTATGTGACATGTAACCATGGCCAGTGTGTGACATGTAACCATGACCTGTATGTGACATGTAACAATGGCCATTGTGTGACATGTAGCCATGATCTGTATGTGACATGTAACCATGGCCAGTGTGTGACATGTAACCATGGCCAGTGTGTGACATGTAACCATGATCTGTGTGTGACATGTAACCATGTTCTGTGTGTGACATGTAACCACGATATGTGTGTGACATGTAACCATGTTCTGTGTGTGACATGTAACCATGTTCTGTGTGTGACATGCAACAATGTTCTGTGTATGACATGTAACCATGACCTGTATGTGACATGTAACCATGTTCTGTGTGTGACATGTAACCATGTTCTGTGTGTGACATGTAACCATGTTCTGTGTGTGACATGTAACCATGTTCTGTGTGTGACATGTAACCATGTTCTGTGTGTGACATGTAACAATGTTCTGTGTATGACATGTAACCATGACCTGTATGTGACATGTAACCATGTTCTGTGTGTGACATGTAACCATAATCTGTATGTGACATGTAACCATGATCTGTGTGTGACATGTAACAATGGTCAGTGTGTGACATGTAACCATGACCAGTATGTGACATATAACCATGACCTATATGTGACATGTAACCACGATCTGTGTGTAACATGTAACCATGGCCAGTGTGTGACATGTAGCCATGATCTGTGTGTGACATGTAACCATGGTCAGTGTGTGACATGTAACCATGACCTGTATGTGACATGTAACCATGACCTGTATGTGACATGTAACCATGGTCAGTGTGTGACATGTAGCCATGACCTGTATGTGACATGTAACCATGGTCAGTGTGTGACATGTAACCATGACCTGTATGTGACATGTAACCATGGCCAGTGTGTGACATGTAACCATGACCTGTATGTGACATGTAACCATGACCTTATGTGACATGTAACAATGGTCAGTGTGTGACATGTAACCATGACCTGTATGTGACATGAAACTATGGCCAGTGTGTGACATGTAACCATGACCTGTATGTGACATGTAACCATTGTCAGTGTGTGACATGTAACCAAGACCTGTATGTGACATGTAACCATGGTCAGTGTGTGACATGTAACCATGACCTGTATGTGACATGTAACAATGGCCATTGTGTGACATGTAGCCATGATCTGTATGTGACATGTAACCATGGCCAGTGTGTGACATGTAACCATGACCTGTATGTGACATGTAACAATGGCCATTGTGTGACATGTAGCCATGATCTGTATGTGACATGTAACCATGGCCAGTGTGTGACATGTAACCGTGACCTGTATGTGACATGTAACAATGGCCATTGTGTGACATGTAGCCATGATCTGTATGTGACATGTAACCATGTTCAGTGTGTGACATGTAACCATGACCTGTATGTGACATGTAACAATGGCCATTGTGTGACATGTAGCCATGATCTGTGTGTGACATGTAACCATGGCCAGTGTGTGACATGTAACAATGACCTGTGTGTTATTTGTAATCATGAAAAGTATGTGACATGTAATAGGACCTGTCGATGACTTCTATATACTCTGACCTGTGTATAGATTATTTGGTATGATATGCTGTTAACTGCTTTCTCTTTTACATTTAACCTGTATCCGCACTCTGGCTTGTGTCTTTCCTCTGTTTGACTTGTATCCCTACACTGTGTCACTTGTATCCCTACTCTGTTTGACTTGTATCCCTACTCTGTTTGACTTGTATCCCTACTCTGTGTGACTTGTATCCCTACACTGTGTCACTTGTATCCCTACTCTGTTTGACTTGTATCCCTACTCTGTTTGACTTGTATCCCTACTCTGTGTCACTTGTATCCCTACTCTGTTTGACTTGTATCTCTACACTGTGTCACTTGTATCCCTACTCTGTTTGACTTGTATCCCTACTCTGTCTGACTTGTATCCCTACTCTGTTTGACTTGTATCCCTACACTGTGTGACTTGTATCCCTACACTGTGTGACTTGTATCCCTACATTGTTTGACTTGCATCCCTACTCTGTTTGACTTGTATCCCTACTCTGTTTGACTTGTATCCCTACTCTGTTTGACTTGTATCCCTACTCTGTTTGACTTGTATCCCTACTCTGTTTGACTTGTATCTGTCAGAATCTCTATCTCCAACCGAGATGCAGGAACATTGTTACGCCCGCCAGGCGAATAGTCTCCAGCCGGGATGCAGTAACATCGTTACGGCCGCCAGGCGAGTACCAGTTCCATCCATCCATCATGTGCCATGCCGGTAAGCGTGGGCGGTCATGTTCTGCCATCTCACCCGATCACCAGAGTCGTGGATCAGCTCCGTGTTTCTGTCTCGACTATGCCACAAGGCTAAGCCATCCAGGTACTTGCTTCTAGGTCTTCCCCTTGGTCTGTTCCCCTCGATCTTACCAGTTGTCACCAAATTCTCCAATCCATTTCTTCTCATAACATGTCCAAAAAATTTTGACTGTCTACGTCTAATTTCTCTAATCAATTTACGATCTTCATTTGTTTCTTGAAGGACTTGTTCATTGGTCTTTCTGGCTGTCCATGGTACTCTTTGCATTTTCCTCAGAAACCACATCTCTACAGCCATCAGATGTTTTTCAGCCTGACTGCTCATTGTCCACGCTTCACATCCATACAAAAGTACAGGCTCAATGTAGCATCTCAACACTCTCTTTCTCGTTTCAATTGACATCTTTTTATTGGTCAATATGTTTTTCATCTTGCTAAAGGCTACTTTTGCCATGGCGATTCTTGTTCTAATCTCTTCAAGGCATCTCCCATCAGATGTTATTACTGTTCCGAGATAATTGTACCTGCTCACTTGTTGAAGAATATTTCCATTTACTTGTATATTACATTGTGGTATTTCGTCCTTCCTAGTGACGACCATAATCTGTGTCTTTTTACAATTTAATTCTAACCCTAGTTGTTCACTGTGTGTCACAATCGCATCTACTAAATTTTGCAGGTCCTGTTCATTGTCTGCAATCAAGACTGTATCATCTGCATATCTAATGTTATTGATGCATCGTCCCCCAATGTTGATTCCTTCCATATCTTCAATATTTCTGAAAATACTTTCACTGTACAGGGAAAACAGATCTGGAGACATTACACATCCCTGTCTCACACCCCTTTTAATAGGCTGATATTGGCTTACTTCATTATCAACTCTTATGGCAGCTTGTTGTTTCCTATATATGTTTTTTACAAGTCTAAGATCTTTTCCATCAATTTGTAGATCTTCAAGCATCCTTATCATGTTGACATGTCTCACTTTATCAAAAGCCTTTGTGTAGTCAATAAAGCAAAGGTGTAGATCTTTGTTTACTTCTATAGAACGTTCGATTATGTTTCTCAGTATATACACAGCATTTACTGTACCCTTGCCTTCCACAAACCCACATTGTTCTTCTCCTATTTCAGGTTGTATTTTCCTCCTAACTCTTTGCATGATAATTCTTAGCAAAATCTTCGTGATGTGACTCATTATACTAATTGTTCGATGTTGATCACATTCCAAGGCTCCTGATTTCTTTGGGATTGCAATAAATACAGAATTACATAACTCCTGAGGTATATTTCCAGTATCATATATTGTATTAAGCAGACTGGTAACTTGATCTATTCCATATTCTTCTAAAGCATTAATCATTTCTGTTGTGACGCTGTCTGAACCGGGGGTCTTGCCAGATTTCATATGGTTAAGAGCATTCTGAACCTCCATCTTCAAAATTGCTGGTCCTTCATTATTATTTTGAACATCATACTGTTCGTCTCTGTTGTCGTCATACAGGTTTTTCACGTAATCTGACCATTCATGTAATATCTGATCTTTTTCTATTATGACTCTTCCATCTTTAGTCTTTAGGCAGCCTGCTGATGTACGTGTTCTTTGATTAGTAAGCTCCTGAATTCTTTTGTGCATTAGGTTCGCATTGTTACTGTTGTGTTGTTTTTCAATTTCTCTGCAATTTTTCTCAAGCCATGTTTCTTTTGCCTCCTTACATAAGGTTCTCACTTTTCTGTGAATTTCTTCATATTTGGCAGGATTATTTTTGTTCTGTCTTCTTGTTTCCATTAGTTGTAAAATTTCTTCAGTCATCCATGTCTTACGGCCCACTTTCTTTACTTTTGGAATAGTTTTTTCTGCTGCGCAACTGATTGAATTCTTCATCGTCCGCTTAGATTGTTTGAACTTGTAAACAGAAAGTTTAGGAAAGAAAGTGACTTGTGATTTGAAAAAATTGTTCACCGACGACATTACGACCTACAATTACACTCAACGCCATACAAACCTAATCAAAACTTAGTTCACACATGTCAGGGTCTTAAACCTGGCTCGTTGTACCTAACATATGTGAGACAAGTACAAGTACAAAATGATTGGACTTGACACACAATGACACTAAGTTCAATGGATTTATTCACAATTCACATGCAAGACAATCTAGTTTGGCATGTGATGATCATTACAATACATATACAATACATCAGTACACTTACAGACAAAACCCACAGCATCACAGTCTATCTCACAAGATATACAAGCACTCGACTTTCGGGCACAGAAACGATACGAAGCCTTTCTCAACCCACACGTCTTGTCTTGTCCGAGTCCCCAAGCAGTCTGCCGGTTTCCTCACACAGTGCTTGCCCTGTGGACTGGCTTCACGAGGACTGCGTGCGTCTTGCTTTGTCCTTGCCTGACCGCTGACGATCGCGTCAGCCCGCAACCTGTGGGCAGGTAACTGGTACTCGCCTGGCGGCCGTAACGATGTTACTGCATCCCGGCTGGAGACTATTCGCCTGGCGGGCGTAACGATGTTCCTGCATCTCGGTTGGAGATAGAGATTCTGACAGTATCCCTACACTGTGTGACTTGTATCCCTACACTGTGTGACTTGTATCCCTACTCTGTTTGACTTGTATCCCTACTCTGGTTGACTAGTATCCCGACACTGTGTGACTTGTATCCCTACACTGTGTGACATGTATCTCTACACTGTGTGACTTGTATCCCTACACTGTGTGACTTGTATCCTTCCTCTGCTTGACATGATGTTACTAGTCTTTTGGTCGTGTATCCCTACACTGTGTGACTTGTATCCCTACACTGTGTGACTTGTATCCCTACACTGTGTGACTTGTATCCCTACTCTGTTTGACTTGTATCCCTACACTGTTTGACTTGTATCCCTACACTGTTTGACTTGTATCCCTACACTGTGTGACTTGTATCCCTACTCTGTGTGACTTGTATCCCTACACTGTGTGACTTGTACCCCTACTCTGTTTGACTTGTATCCCTACTCTGTTTGACTTGTATCCCTACACTGTGTAACTTGTATCCCTACACTGTGTGACATGTATCCCTACACTGTGTGACTTGTATCCCTACACTGTGTGACTTGTATCCCTACTCTGCTTGACATGATGTTACTAGTCTTTTGGTCGTGTATCCCTACACTGTGTGACTTGTATCCCTACACTGTGTGACTTGTATCCCTACACTGTGTGACTTGTATCCCTACTCTGTTTGACTTGTATCCCTACTCTGTGTGACTTGTATCCCTACTCTGTTTGACCTGTATCCCTACACTGTGTGACTTGTATCCCTACACTGCTTGACTTGTATCCCTACTCTGTTTGACTTGTATCCCTACTCTGTGTGACTTGTATCGCTACTCTGTTTGACTTGTACACCTACTCTGTTTGACTTGTATCCCTACTCTGCTTGACATGATGTCACTAGTCTTTTGGTCGTGTATCCCTACACTGTGTGACTTGTATCCCTACTCTGTGTGACTTGTATCCCTACACTGTGTGACTTGTATCCCTACTCTGTTTGACTTGTATCCCTACTCTGTTTGACTTGTATCCCTACACTGTTTGACTTGTATCCCTACACTGTGTGACTTGTATCCCTACACTGTTTGACATGTGTCCCTACTCTGTGTGACTTGTATCCCTACACTGTGTGACTTGTATCCCTACACTGTGTGACTTGTATCCCTACTCTGTTTGACTTGTATCCCTACACTGTGTGACTTGTATCCCTACACTGTGTGACTTGTATCCCTACTCTGTTTGACTTGTATCCCTACTCTGTTTGACTTGTATCCCTACACTGTGTGACTTGTATCCCTACACTGTGTGACATGTATCCCTACACTGTGTGACTTGTATCCCTACACTGTGTGACTTGTATCCTTCCTCTGCTTGACATGATGTTACTAGTCTTTTGGTCGTGTATCCCTACACTGTGTGACTTGTATCCCTACACTGTGTGACTTGTATCCCTACACTGTGTGACTTGTATCCCTACTCTGTTTGACTTGTATCCCTACACTGTTTGACTTGTATCCCTACACTGTTTGACTTGTATCCCTACACTGTGTGACTTGTATCCCTACTCTGTGTGACTTGTATCCCTACACTGTGTGACTTGTACCCCTACTCTGTTTGACTTGTATCCCTACTCTGTTTGACTTGTATCCCTACACTGTGTGACTTGTATCCCTACACTGTGTGACATGTATCCCTACACTGTGTGACTTGTATCCCTACACTGTGTGACTTGTATCCCTACTCTGCTTGACATGATGTTACTAGTCTTTTGGTCGTGTATCCCTACACTGTGTGACTTGTATCCCTACACTGTGTGACTTGTATCCCTACACTGTGTGACTTGTATCCCTACTCTGTTTGACTTGTATCCCTACTCTGTGTGACTTGTATCCCTACTCTGTTTGACCTGTATCCCTACACTGTGTGACTTGTATCCCTACACTGCTTGACTTGTATCCCTACTCTGTTTGACTTGTATCCCTACTCTGTGTGACTTGTATCGCTACTCTGTTTGACTTGTACACCTACTCTGTTTGACTTGTATCCCTACTCTGCTTGACATGATGTCACTAGTCTTTTGGTCGTGTATCCCTACACTGTGTGACTTGTATCCCTACTCTGTGTGACTTGTATCCCTACACTGTGTGACTTGTATCCCTACTCTGTTTGACTTGTATCCCTACTCTGTTTGACTTGTATCCCTACACTGTTTGACTTGTATCCCTACACTGTGTGACTTGTATCCCTACACTGTTTGACATGTGTCCCTACTCTGTGTGACTTGTATCCCTACACTGTGTGACTTGTATCCCTACACTGTGTGACTTGTATCCCTACTCTGTTTGACTTGTATCCCTACACTGTGTGACTTGTATCCCTACACTGTGTGACTTGTATCCCTACTCTGTTTGACTTGTATCCCTACTCTGTTTGACTTGTATCCCTACACTGTGTGACTTGTATCCCTACACTGTGTGACATGTATCCCTACACTGTGTGACTTGTATCCCTACACTGTGTGACTTGTATCCCTACTCTGCTTGACATGATGTTACTAGTCTTTTGGTCGTGTATCCCTACACTGTGTGACTTGTATCCCTACACTGTGTGACTTATATCCCTACACTGTGTGACTTGTATCCCTACTCTGTTTGACTTGTATCCCTACTCTGTTTGACTTTTATCCCTACACTGTATGACTTGTATCCCTACACTGTGTGACTTGTATCCCTACTCTGTTTGACTTGTATCCCTACTCTGTGTGATATGGTATCACTAGTCTTTTGGTCGTGTACTGTTTGACATATGCCATTCTACTGTTTGGCTTAGATACCTCCTTTGTTTCACTTTATTCTTCCTCTATTTGACCTTATGATTCTCCTGTTTCACCTATACATTGCCTCTCTTTAATTTTATTACCCTACTCTGACTTACAGAGTTTTATGTGTGTTCATGCTCTACTTGACTTGATGCCTCGTATGTTTCACTTCTTCCGTTTGACCTATATGTCTCCCTTGTTTAACTTGTATCCGTCCTCACATTAATGTGATTTACCTCCTCTGTTTGACTCATATGTCTGTTTAATTTGTGCTGATGCTCTACTTGACTTCTGTTCATCACGAAGCCACCAGCATGCGATCTTGCTGGCATGTAAGCCAACACAGCGCCTGCCTGGTTCCATAATCATGATATTGTTATCTAACTAACAAGAAGCAGTATTATTTCATGACCATCATCTTTCAGTCGTCCCCTACTAAGGCTCAAACCTAAGCCGCGGATATTCACATAAAGACTACACTGAAGTCAATGACCCACTTCCATGCAACCAAACTAATTGGGTGTGCGATGTTAGCCCTATATTTACACAGGCCAATCGCCACTCAGTGGGTGAGGTGGTCAATATCACGCCGCCATCTTTTACCTCCCACTACATTTCCTGATACTCGTGTTGGACTGTGTCGATCTGGGAGCCGAGGTGATTTTTTTTACATCCGTTCATTCATGGGGATTCGAACACATGGCTGCCAGGCAAGCATGCTAGCCACTGCGTCACGCCGGCTCGTGGATATTGTCATGCCAAGTTGTAGTTAATGAATGATTGTCCTGTATCATGTGTCCAGTGAGATAGTTAATGGATAAATGTCCTGTATCACATATCCAGGGAGAGATAAAACACAATCCTCGGATCAGGCTCAACATGGTGAAGCGCTTGTTTCAGACAGTTTATGCATGTGTCACACGAAATACAACTGACAGGCGAGATAGAAGTAATTGGCACCATTTACATGTTTTTAGATTGTCCTTGTGTGATCTATGGGAGCAGAGTGGGACATATATGTTTTAGATTGTCCATGTGTGATCTGAGGCAGAAGAAAGGGTCATACATATTTTAGACTGTCCATGTGTGATTTATGGGAGCAGAGTGGGAGATTCATGTTTTAGACTGTCCATGTGTGATTTATGGGAGCAGAGTGGGAGATTCATATTTTAGACTGTCCATGTGTGATCTGTGGCAGCAGAGTGGGAGATTCATGTTTTAGACTGTCCATGTGTGATCTGTGGCAGCAGAGTGGGAGATTTATGTTTTAGACTGTCCATGTGTGATCTGTGGCAGCAGAGTGGGAGATTCATGTTTTAGACTGTCCATGTGTGATCTGTTGCAACAGAGTGGGAGATTCATGTTTTAGACTGTCCATGTGTGATCTGTGGCAGCAGATTGGGAGATTCATGTTTTAGACTGTCCATGTGTGATCTGTGGCAGCAGAGTGAGAGATTCATGTTTTAGACTGTCCATTTGTGATCTGTGGCAGCAGAGTGGGTGATTCATGTTTTAGACTGTCCATGTGTGATCTGTGGCAGCAGAGTGGGTGATTCATGTTTTAGACTGTCCATGTGTGATCTGTGGCAGCAGAGTGGGAGATTCATGTTTTAGACTGTCCATGTGTGATCTGTGGTAGCAGAGTGGGAGATTCATGTTTTAGACTGTCCATGTGTGACCTGTGGCAGCAGAGTGGGAGATTCATATCTTAGACTGTCCATGTGTGATCTGTGGCAGCAGAGTGGGAGATTTATGTTTTAGACTGTCCATGTGTGATCTGTGGCAGCAGAGTGGGAGTTTCATGTTTTAGACTGTCCATGTGTGATCTGTGGCAGCAGAGTGGGAGATTCATGTTTTAGACTGTCCATGTGTGATCTGTGGCAGCAGAGTGAGAGATTCATGTTTTAGACTGTCCATGTGTGACCTGTGACAGCAGAGTGGGAGATTCATGTTTTAGACTGTCCACGTGTGATCTGTGGCAGCAGAGTGAGAGATTCATGTTTTAGACTGTCCATGTGTGATATGTTGCAGCAGAGTGGGAGATTCATGTTTTAGACTGTCCATGTGTGATCTGTGGCAGCAGAGTGGGAGATTCATGTTTTAGACTGTCCATGTGTGATCTGTGGCAGCAGATTGGGAGATTCATGTTTTAGACTGTCCATGTGTGATCTGTGACAGCAGAGTGGGTGATTTATGTTTTAGACTGTCCATGTGTGATCTGTGGCAGCAGAGTGGGAGATTCATGTTTTAGACTGTCCATGTGTGATCTGTGGCAGCAGAGTGGGAGATTCATGTTTTAGACTGTCCATGTGTGATCTGTGGCAGCAGAGTGAGAGATTCATGTTTTAGACTGTCCATTTGTGATCTGTGGCAGCAGAGTGGGTGATTCATGTTTTAGACTGTCCAAGTGTGACCTGTGACAGCAGAGTGGGTGATTCATGTTTTAGACTGTCCAAGTGTGATCTATGGCAGAAGAAAGAAGGGCGGATTGTTAAAACTGTCTCGGGCTCCCAGGTTGATCCATCCTAATATGATCACCGGGAAATATCTTGGGAAATAAAGGCGGGCATTGAGATACTGACCACGTCACCAAAAGAATGGTTGGTTGATTGTTTGGTTGGTTGGTTGGTTGGTTGGTTGGTTGGTTGGTTGGTTGGTTGGGTGGCTGGCTGGCTGGCTGGTTTGTTTGCTGGCTGGCTCATTGGTTGGTTGGTTGGTTTATGTGGCTGGCTGGCTGGTTGGTTTGCTGGCTGGCTTATTGGTTAGTTGGTTGGTTGGTTGGTTGGTTGCCTGGTTGGTTGGGTGGTTTGTTGGTTGGTCGGTTGATTGGGTGGGTGGCTTGCTGGCTAGTTGGTTTGCTGCCTGGTTCATTGGTTGGTTGGTTTGGTTGACTCATTGGTTGACTGGCTAGTTAGTTAGTTGGTTGGCTGGCTGGTTCATTAGTTGGCTGGCTGGTTCATTAGTTGGCTTATTGGTTGGCTTGCTAGCTCACTGGTTGGCTGGTTGGTTGTTTGCTGGCTGGTTTATTGGTTGGTTAGTTGGTTGGCTGGCTGGTTCATTAGTTGGCTTATTGGTTGGCTTGCTAGCTCACTGGTTGGCTGGTTGGTTGTTTGCTGGCTGGTTTATTGGCTGGTTAGTTGGTTGGCTGGCTGGTTTATTAGTTGGCTTATTGGTTGGCTTGCTAGCTCACTGGTTGGCTGGTTGGTTGGTTGCTTGCTGGTTTGTTGGCTGGCTCATTGGTTGGCTGGTTGGTTGGCTAGCTGATTGGCTGATGGTATAATAGGTTGACTGGTTTGGTTAGCTGGCTGGCTGGCTTACTCATTGGTTGGCTGGCTGATTCATTTGTTGGCTGGTTGGCTGGCTGACTCATTGGTTGGCTGGCTGACTCATTGGTTGGTTGGTTGGCTGGCTAGCTCATTGTTTGGTTGATTGTGAATCCTCAGGAAGCTTGAACTCTTCAGCCCATGACACGGGTGTTCAAGTCGTCTAAGCCCTGAAGAGGTTGTGCGCCTATAGAAGTGAAGTCTGCGTGGAGACTTGTTTTCCCGACCCCTACCGAAGTACCAGCTCCACGGCCACTGCGGTGTGGAGCTCTCATCCCCCCTCTCCTAGCGAAGAAGCTAGTAGGGTGTTTCACGATGAGTACTGAAACTTCACATCTGCAAAGAGACATATCAGGATGTAGCCAGGTCATGATTCAGCCCAACATCTACAGACTGACTGGGGTTAGGCCTGGCCTGGTCATGTTTGCTCCACGGGGGTCAGGGAGTTCATTGTTAACCGACACCAACCCGAAGTCCCGGGAGATTCTGCTGTGCATTACAACAGTGTTCAGTAACTTGATGATTTTCAGTTTTCGGTTATTATGTATATCTTCCACTGTTAATATGTTTCCTACTGCTAAATGTGTGTTTTGGTGTTGTTGTTGTTGTTGTTGTTGTTGTTGTTGTTGTTGTTGTTGTTGTTGTTGTTGTTGTTGTTGTTGTTGTTGTTGTTGTTGTTCATTCCAATTACTTTTTACATTTCTGCTGCACTTCTGTCTTCATCTATGTTAATTATTCAACTAACTCTGTAACTTCATTTAACGTCTCTTTTTATGTTAAGTTCATCTAATGACCCAGCCACTCCCCTCAGCCCTCAGAACCGTTCATCCATTATAAATATGACATGCTGAGTTCATCTGGTCAACAACAAAAAAGTCAAGATCCTCCCCCAAGCCCTCTCTTTTCCACTATAAATATAACATGCTAACTTCATCTAACTTCCTATTTCCCTCCCCCAACCACCCACAATAAACATGACATGCTGACGAACTCTGGACCAAGATTCACTTGCTCTCCCTCCCCCACCGCCCTACAAACACGGCATGCTGCTAACTTCATCTCAGGAACCCACTCGCTTGCACTCACATTCAGCCAAGGCTGACCTGTGGGGGCGGCTAGCTTGACAGCAATGAAATGTAACAATAATGGCTGCAATTAAACGTGTGGAGACGAAAAGAAGTAGTCAATTAAACGTTAAGTCAATTTCAGACTGTGCGCCAATATGTGTCAGAAGCTAACCAAACTGCCGAGAAAAGCGTTTCATTTTGCTTTAACGATGCAGAAGGTTCACATCTGCATTGATTTTGTAACCCGATCTTAAAATACGAGCCAGGAAGACAGCTAAAATGGCTGGGACGTGAAATATGATACTTGGTTGCCTTCCATTACCTGCTACGTGATGTTATTGCTCCTATAGTTATGGATTCTGATGTGAACAGATCTCAGTGGGTGAATGCAAGCAAATAGGGACACACGTCTCAGTGGGTGAATGCAAGCAAATAGGGACACACGTCTCAGTGGGTGAATGCAAGCAAATAGGGACACTCGTCTCTATCATTATTTACCTGTAAGGTGCCTGCTCCGTGGCGAAGTCGTTGCGGATGCGATTAGTAATCCAGCATACCGCGTTCGAAACACAGCTATGGACGATTTAGCAGCAGACCGTCTTGCTTTGGTTTTTTACTACATGGTATCGGTGCCGGTCGTTCAGAAAGCAATGGCAAACTACTCGACGTAAACTTGCCAAGAGATCACAGACAGTAAAAGGATATGCAACTAACTAACTATAGTCTGTCCAGAAATGAATGCCGTCATTCACGATCAATTATTTTGAAAACTGTCTGTTGCATCATTATGAAATGTTTCCAGCCGTCTTATATTTACCCCCACCCAAGGAATATGTCTTCGATAGGTCCAAAAGCATGGAAAGCGG
The DNA here is from genome assembly GCA_963921405.1 of Cepaea hortensis. Taxonomy (NCBI): domain Eukaryota; kingdom Metazoa; phylum Mollusca; class Gastropoda; order Stylommatophora; family Helicidae; genus Cepaea; species Cepaea hortensis. The sequence goes on from OY992881.1 coordinate 74,886,166, forward strand.
CGATATATCTTTGAAATTTTGGTGAAAAACTAGGGATTTCTCTCTAACAAACTTGTTTTACAGTAATGAATGCCCCGCCAATTCAGATGACGACACAAGGCGTATCCTGATTCGTATGTGAGTGGGTGCAATGTCTACTCTGTTGAGACAGAACATGATTACCTGTTTTTCAGGACGAATATAGCTGTGAATGTCTCTGCAGTGGGCTTCCTTCATAACGGTCAAGATGTTGGTCCTCTTTTAACTGAAGTTTATATAATTATTCGTATGTTCGTGTGTTGTCCCCTCATCTGACAACATGTTTCTTCTCACGTTTCTTATTATGCCACAATATGTCACACAATATTACTCTTCGGTTGGTATTAAATGCGTCTAGAGCTTTTATTTTTCAATGCCAGTTGTTTGTCACCGTTGAGGGCTTACGGAATTGAAAATTCATCACTGTGGAATACAAACTGTTGCTATTGACAAGTTGTATTGTTTGTGCCGATGCTGTCATGTTAAGGGCCTGAATTCTTCTTCTGAATAGTTGGAGTAAAAATATCCAAGTTGGTGTGCATGTGGATTAATGTCTGCAATCTGCCCAGAACTTAATCTGTGTCGGACGATTCCAGTAGGTTGATGACTGCTCTCGATTGCATAAAATTCAATCCATCCTTTCTCCAATAGTCATCCTCCTCTTTCAGCACATGGTCCTCACATTTTTTTCCACTAACATTTATTAATATTTAATAGCGCGGACTAGGTTAGTATCTTGACGTTAGACAATTTGAATATAGTATTGTCAGCTGCCACCTGTCCTTTAATTTTAGCCCACACAAGTTCTATAGGGTTAAAATGAGAATGGTACGGCGGAAGTCTCAAGCACCCATGACGATGCTCTTCTATCAACTTGTCGATGTGATATTTCTTTCTTTTTGGTGTCATTTTTACAAGGGACAACAATTCTAGCTAGAAATACGTTTCTGGAAATGGTATGTTTTCCATTCGGAGGCATATCTTTATTGCTCCCTTTGTGCTCGATGCTGTAGGTATTTTGTCTTTTTGGGCAACAACATTGATATCAAGCATTGTCCATAATTGGACACGACGGTCTATCTAGGGATGGAAGCACTGTATTCTCGAACCAATCTCTAAATACATTACCATTCATCTTATTATGATAATCCCTATTGTATGTATGCTTTGATACGAACACGAGTCCAGCATTCTGTAGTAAGCTATTATGCGTATTACCACCATGGGCCATGACCAAAAGCTGTCCTATACTACTGGCCACATATCGCTTTATCTGTCCATCCATTGATTACCATCAAATACACTATACATTATCATCCAAATACACTATGCCATAATATTCGTTGCGCATTTCCCTTATTTCACGTAGGTATCTGCTTCTCATGGCTCCTAAATGCGGTTGCTCGCAAAGGATATTTCTACCTCCCTTGTTTTGGATAGCTCTGTGTTATTGTTCTTTCTCAACCAAACCCTAAGTTTTCTTACAGTCACTGTTTCTTTGGCGTCCAGCATTTTTATAATGCTGGATTTTCCTGGAATTAAAATTCAAAATTATTATAATTTTAGGAGTCTCCGTGGCGAAGTGGTCAAGCCTTTTGACTCGGGCTCCAAACGTTGTGGGTTCGACTCCGGGCCGCATCCTTCGGTTCACGAGTTAAATTTTTCGGAGACTTCTGTGGGTCGTCGCTAGAGCTGCGGAGTTTGTGCTTTGTGAGATGCTTTCCGCGCTGCGGAAAGAGACCGAGCTATATGGGATAGAACCCGGTGCAATGAAGTCGACCCTGTCGACTTTTAAGCAACTTTTTAAAAGCATTTTTATAATAGCTCGCCTTATGACATCCTTGTCAAAGCTGTCTACAATAACCTTTCTACCTACCGTTTGGTTATTGCGTAGTGGTATAATACCAGATTCTTGCACCCATCGGCGAAATGACCGTTTACTTAAACCCAATGCATGCACTAATCTTTTTTCGGAATTTGTAATATATAACAGTTTCCTGCGATCAGCTTCTTGACAAAAATATGTGTACAACTTCATAGCGATGCTTTGAAGTGTACAAGATTTCACATTCAATCCCATTGAACATTATTCACACATTTCAATGTTAGCAATAAGTGGTGAGATTTGAAATAAAAAAATAATAATAATAATAATAATCATGTTTCATGAAAGAACCACATTGACGACACCTCTGAACACTCCCACTTTAAACAGCACGGGGTTCTTGCCATAAGGCCAGTCCCGTGAACCACTGTGAATATTCAACATTGAACGCTGGTTTTCTGGCTGACGGTGTAATACATTTAAAATTATGGACTTAATCTCTGACCCGTAAATTATATACCGCATATAAACAAACATTGAAATCTACTGTGCAATCTCCAGAACAAAAGATTTTTGTTGGGTGGACATGATGATAAGGTTATATGCTAAATCTCATTATTTTCCCTGAGTTGGTTACTGAGATATGGATTTTTATATGGAGGCAACTAAATGTAAATGCACTATAATCAGTAAGGTGTTAATTTCTCCGTAACGGATCGTCAATGTTTTGGACATGAAGATTTCACGCGTGAACAGCAACATTGCTCAGTGTGAAATTATCTCTTACAGTGTGTAATATGGTGCCAATAAGACTATAAGAGGGTAGCGTTATCTCTTACATAGAGAGGATTGCTTTAAAGGTATATTATTACGTCTTTTCAGACGTGCTGTGTGCCTGTGTCTATCCACGGGAGTCGCAATAATACAGTGGCTAGCACGCCCGCCCCGTGGTGATGAATTCAAATTGACACGGAGGCGGGTTTTCGCCTGACAGATGTGTCAGTCTGAATAACAAAACAGCAGAAGTAATTTATCAGCATAATGACCAACTGAGACGAGAAACATATACAGAAGTAATTAATTACAAACAGCTAATGTCTTTACAAATGCAACATCGCAGTGAATGGAGCTAGTGTGAAACATATTAATGTATCTAAGCATTTGAGTACTTTGTTAGCAGAAGATATGAATTACAAACAATTAGGTATATTTAGCTCCGGCGAACAGATGAGACATACTAAACAGAAGAAGTGTACATACCTTACAATAGACTCCATACAAGTGAAAGAGAGTGAAAATTATCCAAAACTGCTGTGCTTTCTTGACAACAAAGGAGTTGTGTTTACATATTATTTTATTATTTTGTGTTTTTTTTTTTCTCTTTTTATCTGTTTGTGTTGTCCTATCATTGAGAATGATTTTTTATAATCGAAACATCTGTTGTACGTGGTGTCCTATAATATATATTCTTATTATATTACTTCATGATTACATACTTGTTGATTGTTTCGGGTTTGGGATAATTTTCATTCCGTTTCACCTTTATGGGGTCCATTGTAAGATATATACACACTGTCTGTGTTTAGTATGTCTCATCTTTTCACAGGATATTCATACACCTAAATGTTTGTAACTCATGTTGTTATATCTTGCTGCAGCCGTTGCCTCTCTTGTTTAACAGCAGATAGAAGATCTTCTGTCCAAGCAAAAGCAGTATTTCCCAGATGAAGTATATTATGTGTAATAATATCTGTTTCAATCGTGGTGGTGGTGGTGGTGGGGGGGGGGGGGCAGCCGTATCGAGCCAATCCGGATGTATGGATGTCAATAATGGACAATTAACAGACTAGTGATGAATTATATGGAAGCTGCAGAGATGTTGTTTTATAGAAGAATTATGAGAAAACCATGGACGACTAAACAGCATAACAAAGATATTTTTAAAGAAGTGGACTCACAAATAGAACTGGTTTCTCGCATCAGAAGAAAACAGTCCACATTCTTTGGTCATATCATGAGAAAGGGATAATGAAGTACTTCGTGACAACGAGAAAGAAAGAAAAGGGGAGAGAGAGAGAGAGAGAGAGAGAGAGAGAGAGAGAGAGAGAGAGAGAGAGAGAGAGAGAGGCGTGAGAAGACCAAGAGAGAAAGTGCTGGACTGGATGACATCATCGCATGGAGCACCATCTCATCTTATCTCATCTCATCATGTTCCTCTTGTACCTTGCGGTGTCGAGGTGAAGTATAAACAGCGGAAGAGTGCCCGTTTATGGGCTTCATGTATCGATATTCCCATGGACTCTGTTATTCCCTCCGTCCATCGTTTACGTGGTCGGCCTCTTCCTCTGCTTCCCTCTGGTCTGTACATCATTGCTTGTTGTGGTATACTGTTAGTTGGTAACCTACTTGCATAGCCAAACCATTTGATTTGCTGCCTTCTAATAAAATCTAGTGCAGCTATAACTCCCACTTTAGTCCTGATTTCTTCATTTCTAATCTTATATCTTCTTGATACATTGAGTTTTCTTCTCAGTAATCTCATTTCTGTTGTTGTGATTTTTCTTTTCTCTTTATCTGTCATTGTCCAGATTTGGCATTAGTAACATAGAGTTGGTAGGAAGATTGTGTTGTAAAGTGCTTTCTTAGTAGTTATTGATACATGTTTGTTCTTTAGTATTGGTGCCATTTGTCCAATGAGTTGGTTTGCCTTATTGCACCTATTTTCCATCTCGTCTTCTGATTTGCCATTTGATTATATTATACTTCCTAGGTACTTGAAACTCTTTACTTGTTTCAAGAGATGTTCGTTTAGGTGAATCGTTGTTGCTTTTTCTTCTCTAGTTACCGTCATTACCTCTGTTTTACTTGTGCTAATTTTCATGTTATGTTCCCTACACCTTTCAAATCTTACCAAATGCATCTGATAGTTCGTGCATGAAGCAGCTCGTGTTCTCTTTGTGAAGCGATCTACATATACATAAATGAATAACATAAAGACGCCTAATGGCTATACTGACCCCTATAAATGAATTCTTTAATGGAAATTGTGGTCACGTATGATAAATCATCCCGAATATATACAGAACAATAACTTCATTTGGTTGCCATGTTGGATTTGAGATTGTACTTGATTTTTTTGTGATCATGTAGACTGCATTGAGGAGGGGAGGGGGGGAGGGGAGACCAAGCATTTCAAATACGTATGATTAATCTCGTTGAATGACAGACAATATTTTCATAGCTTAGTAGAATTTGCAAACTACTGAATGTAAACTTGCCAAGACATCAGCAACGGCAGTAAAAAGGCTGATGTTGACAGTGGTATCCTGTAAAGGATATGCAAAAATAAAATGTAGAATATAGTATGCCGATATTGTCAGTGAAATAATGGCACCTTCCATATTGCAATTATATAACTGGGCAATAATGTGCAAAGAGCTAAGAAGGTTATTCAAAATAAACCTAATGATGAATTTACAAATCAGCAGAAAATTCTAAACATGGAGGAATATTGATAAGTGACTGTTAGCTGGTCATTGGTGATCATTGTATTCAGCTGAATTGCTTTTTCTGTAACTCTGCTTCTCTGTTGAAGTTTCTATGGGAAAGTTGTCTCATTAAGAGAGACGGCGTCCATTAACGCCTCCATCAACATTTCAGTATTGATATTTTAGAAGTTGAGGGAACGTCGCCGCTGATCACTGTGCCTGACGCAGTTACATTTTTACTGACAAAACTTCTGTTGATTAGTTATGAGTCTAGGATACTAAACAGAAGCGTGCTGATGGAAAATCACAAATCAAACGATCATCATCTGATCGACAGTCGGTACTTACGTTTTTTCAGTGTAACCGGCGTTTCCTGACTGGCTCTTTGACTGACAGATGGCAGTCTGGCCCTCTTCAGCAATATTGAACAAGCAACAGTTAGGACACACCAGGTGTGTTGGTGTACGTCGCTGACGAGATTGTCACTTCAGTCCTAGAGCAGGGGTGGCCAACCTTTTCAGCAGGCGGGACAAATTTCATAAATAATATTTCCTGCCGGGCCACGCACCTAATAGTTTTGTTTTTTTTTAATTAAAGTAAACAAGCAAGCGTGCTACAGCTTCGACCACATCGTCGCTTCCCAGTAGCGCTTGCCTGGTTTAATGTAAAACAACAAACAAACAATAAATAAAGAATTAATTATTAAATTTTAATTTTTAATTAAATTTTTTTAAAGAAAATAAAACATAACTGAGAATCAAACATATTTATTAGACAATTTAAAAATATTTAAAAGTGCACAACTAAGTGCATCAAAATTTATCTCGACTGATGTTGTCGCGACAAGCAAACAGTTTTCCAAATGAACATCAGTAATTCGTGTTCTCACTTGTGATTCGATGTGCTTCGTGGGACTAAAAAGCTGTTCACACGAATAAGTGTTTCCAAATAGAGAAACCATCGACAGAGCATGTTTGTAAAACGCAGGATATTTATCCTTGTCCCAATACGTTTTATAGAACTCTTCCAAACCAACTTGATGAATTTCTCCTTTAACTGTGTATCACAACACATTTCACAATGTTCCATTTGTAATCTTCCTGGTAATAAATTCACGCCTACCGCGAATGGCGTTGCAAATGCACAAAAAAAGCACATATTGTTTTTTTTTAATCTTGAAATCGGTTTTCAAATTTGAGGTTTAAGTAAGATATCAAAGAAGGGTGTATATCCGCCGCCTCCTGTGTGACTCTGGTTGCCATGACAATGTAGGAAAGTGAGTACAGTTATTTGTCCTCAACGGTTTTCCCAAAGACCAGGTTTCATTTGGAATGCAGAAATATTATCATAATCTTTTTAATTAACTTATCTTTCCCTTGTAGACGAGTATTAACGTCATTTAGGTGGCTAGTTATATCGACCAGAAATGCAAAGTCGCAAACCCACTCTTTGACTTCAAACTCTGGGATACTTTTTGACTTGCTTGTAAAGAATGACTGTCTTTTTTGTTGCAAATCAAACACTCTTTTCAACAATTTGGCACGGGTCAGCCATCTTACTTCTACATAAAATGTAACGTCATTATAATCTGAGTCCAAAGACTTTAGAAATTCTTGGAACTGACGGTGATTCAACCCGTTCAACTTAATGAAGATCACTATTTCTATGACCGCTTTCATGACATGGTCCATTTTGAGGGACTTCGAACATAAATTCTCCTGATTAATAATGCAATGAAAATTTAACATTGAAGTATTACCGACTTTGGAGGCCTCATTTTCAATCAATTTTACTAAACCTTCGTATTTCCCAAACATTGCTTGAGCACCATCCGTTGTTAAGCCTGATAAGTTGTTAAGTTGTAACGAAAAGCGATTCATTGCCGACGTAACTGCCTCTAACAAATCTCGTGACTTAGTAGTGTCCTTAAGTGGATACAGTGCCGCTAATTCTTCTGTCGTTTTCAAATGGACATCAACACCCCTGATAAAAATTTCCAATTGGGCAGTATCTGCCACATCTGTTCCTTCATTCAATGCTAGAGCATAAAATATAAACTCGGATGCTCGACTTTTCAAATTATCTTCAATATGTTTTCCAATGTCGTCCAAACGCCTAGTAATAGTTTGACGAGACAGACTTATTTTTGAGAAATCCTCCTCCTTTTCTGGACACAAAATTTCAACGACGCTCTCCAAACATTCCTTAACCATTTCACCATCTGAATTATGGCTTCGATTTTGTTACTAGTGTCATGGCTACTGCATAACTAGCTTTGATTCAGAACCCGCTCTAGTAAATATCTTTTGTTGTGTAGCATTTTTTTTTAAAGTTATTTACTTGGTCTTGTCGAAATTGCCCTTTGTACTTATCAAACTTATTTGCATGTTTAGTCTCGTGGTGCCGTTTGATATTATACACTTTCAAAACAGAAACAGATTCGTTGCATATCAATCATATGAGCTTTGTTTTAATTTCTACGAAAAAAAAAATAGTTTATAGTCCACCTGTCTTGAAAACTTCTTAATTCTCCTGTGATTTTTCTCTTCTTTGGTCCAACGTCTTTACTAGTTGACGCCATGGTAGGTCATCGTTTTTAACTGGAAAAAAAACCACGGGTTATACTAATTAATAATAATTAATTAATTTAAATTACATAAATAAAACGTTTCAGGGTTTACTTACCTATAGAATCGATATGGTAGACAGGATATTTGGTTAAAGTAGTTTGAACTCTTATTATAAATGTGATAAATGTGTATTTTAACGTCGATCGCAAAATTAGTCCAGACGTAGTGGCGATAATAGAACGAAACTACAGAATAACAAGAAACTTTGTCAAGCTGGACTGAAAGTAGTTATGAGTATGAGCCCGATAGCGTTGCGAACTTCCCGAAGACCACAGAAGTAGAAGTCCCATATTAAACTTTATCAACACCTTGCGTCGGACAAAAAAACTAAATAACCTTGAGTGTCAAGTAGCGGGATATTTGAAACAGCTAAAATCTATTAATTTTCCCGAAAATGCGGGATATTTAAAATAGCTCAAAACCAATGAATGTCTTTTTTCCTTCAAATTTCAATAGATGAAAGATATTTCAAATTTCTCTTAACTATAATTTAAAAATATATGATACGAACGACTCATGATGTAATGTTCTTTTGGTGATATGTACAATAAAGTTAACATTTATGTTCATTTGACCTAGCCCCGTGGGCCGCAACATGACTCCAAGCGGGCTGCATGCGGCCCGCGGGCCTCGTGTTGGCGACCCCTGTCCTAGAGTTTACTCAGAGCCTAGATACCTACAGATACTTTGTAGTGTGAGGTGCTTTGGCATCTGCATGACACCTAGTTATCACTGTTGGTATAGTCTTTAGAGTGGCGAGTTGCGACGTTTCGGAGTATCACATCAAAAGTTTAATTCAGCCGTCTTTATCCATGTCTTTATCAAAACCTCAAGAGACTGTGTACTTGCATCTGTGCGGGTGTTAAATTGTGTGAAGGTAGGTGTGTATATCTCGTAGCGATATTCTTAGGAAATTACATGAGACAGCGCTCCTTGGTTCTTGATACGTTTTGTTTTAACACACACACACACAATCACACACACACACACACACATATATATATATATATATATATATATATATATATATATATATATATATATATATAGAGAGAGAGAGAGAGAGAGAGAGAGAGAGAGAGAGAGAGAGAGAGAGCATACATACATTTAGAGTGCATACATTTCTCAAGTCTTAGCAGACGACATCCCACTTGACTGTCCATAAATAAAACTGGCACCTGATTACTTTTTCGAGAAATTATTCCAGAAAATAAGGAGCCACCTTTCATGAATTTCCTTGCGTTAAATCGAGAAGCTGACACATCCTCTCAAACCTGTTTCATATCAATACGTTTCTCCTCCTTCTCACATTTCTCATTACAGACTTCTTAGAATCTTTTAGACAGAAAGCAATATAAAAACCTAATACAAAATACATGAAATTTATAAAATTCCAGTTGTTCATTTGTTGTGGAGAACCGCCATCGTTCTTTCATTGGTTGTATAGATAAAACAACCGTGATTTAGTGGAAAATGGTTGAGCTGTCTCAGAGATATTATAATGCTTCTGCCAGTATTATTAAATGAGGGAAAATCTACTGGGAGCACCACGCATTCGTGTGTACACTGTAACTGGTTGTCGGTGTCGATTAGTGGAAATCTTCCTTGGCCCACACAAAAAGGCTGCCTACGTCTTCCGTACTTGGGGTTTAAAAGGATCCAAAGAGCTGTAGAGAAGTGTGGTACTTACTTGACCGTCAGTGGCCAGAGGTTAGTTTAGAGCTGGTAATCACTACAACAGCTAAGGACTTACGGACGCTATTAGTGAGCCCGTTTACCCGAGTTCGAAACACAGCTACGACCGATTTGGCAGCAGACTGCGTCGCACTAGGTTTTAACGTGTTGGTATGGGATCCGGTCATTCAGAAAGCCATGGCAAACTACTGAACATAAACTTGCCAAGACATCAACAACAGCAGAAAAATGTTGGTGTTGACAGCGATGTCCTGTAAATAGGATATGCACACATACAAAAATCACTACAACGACAACTTGAAACATAATGGTCACATACAGACAAGGCATCCTTCAAGTTTCGGTGTGTATTAACACAAATATTGCACGATTTATTCCCTAGCATACACAGATTATGATCATCACTGGGAAGAAGGAAATACCAAAATGTGATATACGAGTAAATGGGCATATTCTCAAGCAAGTGAATCGGTACAGTTATCTTGGAACAGTCATAACATCTGATGGGAGATTGAATTGATCTTTATTGATCTTTATTTTCAAAGGGTAACGAATTGGGCGCGAGGGCCCATCTTACATGTGGCCCTTCCAATCACTCATCTTTCGTTCAAAACAGTGCATGATGCATTAACATAGGAAAAAAAAAACATTGTCAAATGAATGTTGTAAGCATAAACAATGCATATTTTGATGTTATGTGACATATCCCCCCTCCCACACACACACATCCCGCACCAACCCACACACACATCCTTCACCTACTCACACATCACCCACCATACCCACACATCCCCCACCCACAACACATCCCCCACTCACCAAACATCCCCCGCTCATCCCTCCACCCACTCTCAGATCCAGCCACCAACCCAGACATCTCGCACCCACACACACACATCCCTCACCCACCCATACGCATCTTTCCACCCACTCGCACATACGCCAATCCACTCAAGCTCACCTACACACACATGCTCCACCCACCCACACACCCTCCAACCACACACACATACCCCTCACACACTCACATCCCGCACCAACACACACATATCCCTCACCCACTCACACATCAACCACCCATACCCACACATTTTTCCATCCACACACACATTTTCCCGCCCGCCCACACATTTCACAACCACCCACACACCCCAACAAACACACACACATCCCCCACCGACATACATTCCCCCACCAACACACACATCTCCCACGCAAACACACATCCCCCACACACACATCCCCCACCTACCAACACCCACATATCCCCCACCCGCCAGCACCCACACATCCCACTATCCACGCAAACACACCAACCCAAACACACATCCTCCTCCCACACATCCCTCACCCACCCACACTCCCCATCCCACCCCCCACCAACCAACTCATCTCCGCACCCACCTACACATCCCCCACAAACCCACACATCCCACACCTCCCCACCCACCCACTCACATCCCCACCGCACACATCTCCCCACCCACACACTTCTCCCATACTTCAACACCTCTCCCACCCACACACCTCCACATTCCACACATACACTCCATATCAACACATTCCCTCACCCATACACAAACACCGACCCACACACACACATCCCCAACCCACACACCTCTTCTATCCATATACACATCAGCCACACCCATCCCCCAACCCATACACACACCCCCTACACACATCCCCACACACCCATCCACATAACCCCACCCACACATCCCCACCCACACATCCACACCCACCAATACCCACCCACTCACACACATCCCTCGCCCACACTGACACCCCCACCGACCCACTCACATTTCCACATAGAAATATCCCTCATCCACACACATATTCCCCCACCCACCAACACATCTCTCCACCCACCCACCCAGCCATACACAATTCCCCCATCCACACACACATACCCCCACACGGAGATGCCTTAAAGAGATTAGGACAAGAATTGCCACTGCGAAGGTAGCCTTTTGCAAGATGAAAAACATACTGACCAATAAAATGTTATCAATTGAAACGAGAAAAAGAGTGTTGAAGTGCTACATAGAACCTGTACTTTTGTATGGATGTGACGCGTGGACAATAAGCAGTCAAGCTGAAAAACATCTGATGGCTGTGAAAATGTGGTTTCTGAGGAAAATGCAAAGACTGCCATGGATAGACAGAAAAAGCAATGAACATGTCCTTCAAGAAACAAATGAAGATCGTAAACTGATTAGAAACATTAGACGTAGAGAGTAAAAATGTTTTGGGCATGTTATGAGAAGAAATGACGTGGAGAACTTGGTGAAAACTGGCAAGATCGAAGGGAAGAGACTAAAGGGAAGACTGAGAAGTAAATACCAGGATGGCCTGGCCACGTGGCATGGTCGAGACAGGAACACGGTGCTTATCCACGACTCTTGTGATCGAGTGAGATGACAAAATATGACCGCCCACGCTTATTGGCATGGCACATGATGGATGGATGGGTGGATAGATACTTTGCTGCATACTGCAGAGGTACGTCATTTTATGTGGAACAATGAATGATACTTTGGCTTCGACACAATGTTGTACATCTATGATGCTGTCCTACTGTCGCTCTCAGGATACATTTAATCAATCTACTTCGACATACTCTCTGGTGAACCATGATTATAATATTCTAGTAATTATCTCAAGTCAAGTCATACATTTCCATGTGTCAAACATTTCGTTTTGGCCCTTTCGATCTTAGCCAAAATGCTCTCTCCATCAGCATTGAAACGCCCCAACAAGTCAGAAGAAATTGCTTTCTTTTGCAATCGGCTGTCATTTATGAGACTTCGAGGAACAATTTTGCGCAAACCTTATAAAATCCGAGAGATTTATAACTACATTTGCACTACAATTGCCGACTGACAACTGTAAGCCCAGTTGTTGAGTAGATATCTGCCTATCAGTAAGAATACTGCCCTCAGTACATTTCAACATTTCTGCGTTGGTGGCTGTGACTAGACGTCCGCAACGCGGCCGATCAAACGGGTCCGTATCTCCACTTCCTGATTGTTTGATTCCCTGAACCCAGCGACAGACTGTACTCCATTCGACTGCTCACTTCTATACACATCACATAGAAGCTTGTGAATGTTTATAACAGTTTTCTCTTTTCCACAGCAAGAAATTATATCACAATTCGCTGCTAATAACGCAAGTTACTTAAACGCTCCATTTCAACGGTTTAAGGCAGCCATATTATTTGGCAGCTTGGGTTTCAATTTGGTTTACACAATCGGCATGTGCCATATTTGCAATGTGCAAACTCTCATGCTTCTATCTTCATTATTAGCTGAGAAAAATGATGTGGTGTATTACTTTCATAACGACCCTCGTGTAGCGATGTATGATTGTGTTCCTTGTATGTATATGTTTATATGATATCAATATAATACCCGAATCCTTGCTGGTATGTTTCGAGAGATATGTTTTTCATGCTGAGGTCGCTTGCCACAGCGGTCGCCTCGCTGTGTATACGTTATGATTTTTTTTCTTTAAATAGAACCTTAACGGCGATCGAACACTCGTCACATGGTATGTTTGGCGCACATTCCATCCCTAAGACCACCTTTGAACATATAATTAATATGAAACCCAAACGATTTTCTTATTTGTAAATATGCATTAAATTCATCCACAGTTAAGGGAACACGGAGAATGGGAAGGCGTTGGAAATCGTGGCTTTCTTCTTCTTCTTCTTCTTCTTCTTCTTCTTCTTCTTCTTCTTCTTCTTCTTCTTCTTTTTCTTCTTCTTGCTCTCTTCTTCTTCTTTCCCTTCTTCTTCTCTTCCTTCTCCACCTCCTGTTTCTGTTTCTCTTCTGCTATTTATCCTTCCTGTGCTTCTTCTATTCTTCCTCCATTTCTTCCTGCCCTTGCTCCTCCTCTTCTTCTTCTTCTTATTTCCTTTTCCTCCCCCTCTTCTATGGTCCTGCGCCAGCCTCTTCTCTCCCTCCTCTTCTGCTCGTGCTCTTCCCCCTCCCGTTCTTCTTTCTCTCTTTCTTCTTCGTCGTTTTCTTCTTCTTCTTCTTCTTCTTCTTCATCATCTTCTTCTTCTTCTCCGAACATCTTCAGACATCAGTCCAAATGCATCCGAAAAAAAGCTGCAACTGAAGCGTGTTTTCATCTCCAACGAGTTCTTCCTCAAATAGCGGGTGTAGACCAGAATAACATTCTCTGTTTTGTAATTGTTGGACACCCCTGCAGCAAATGTTTAGTCGTCATTTTTACCAGTCCTACCGTTTCATCCATCGGTATCTCCTTTCTGTAGTTTAACACCGGGTATCTCAAATCTTCAGCTGATAACATTCAAGAGTGGATAGTGTGTGGTATTTCCACACTTGTGCGTGTCGCTGAGAACATAGAGCGGTGGTGGACTCTAAACGCTGGTGCTCCATGATAACACCTCTATAAACACCTTTGGGGTTAAGGTATGAGATGGTGAAACATCTTGGAAACCAACAATACCATTGACTATTGTTGCTATGTCACATCGATATCCAATTTATTTGTTTGTAAACGTTTTGTTTGCCTATATGTTTTTTTTTCGCATCCCTGGTTTTGCAGGCCACAACAGATTTGTACAACAACTGTACAGCAAGTCATTCAGGGACATCGGCGGCGGCACCGGAAGCTGCTGGAGTGTTTGCCCTGGCCTTGGAAGCAAAGTGAGTTAGCTGATTGGATACACCTTTATCACGTGTTTACGTTATTGTCGTGGGAGATTTCTTAAGCTATTATTTTATAATAAAACTACCATGCAGTGTTGTTGTGCTAGTGGTAGTAATTTTGTGTTGTTGTTGTTGTTGTTGTTGTTGTTGTTGTTGTTGTTGTTGTTGTTGTTGTTGTTGTTGTTGTTGTTGTTGTTGTTCTTGTTGTTGTAAGAATATGTCGATGAAAGAAAATAATAAAACTACATATATAAAGTGGTCCTGGAATCCACACTAACGTTATTTATTCATCAATATAGCGAGGCGATGCTGGGGAGTGCTGTTTCTCCGGGGTTAGGATTGGACTACTTTATCTGGAATGGGGTACAGACTGGGGAAACTTAAATATTTTGGGTCTATAAAAAGACATGAATGCCGGGAACTATAGAAAAAAAAAGGGGGGGGGGGGTGCCGGAGAAGCTTTGAAGAGGAGGACAATAACGTAGATGGATGAAAGATGTGGAAAACAATATACACATGACGGCAGCTGACGCGGGACATCTGGCTTATGACAGAGGAGACAGCTGGGAAGAATGTTGGTAGAGGGGAGGGGGGGGGAGAATTCTGCACGGGACAAGCTTCTGGGTGATGATGACATAGAATGCACACACACATACATACACATATACACACACATGCACACACACACACACACACATATATATATATATATATATATATATATATATATATATATATATATTCTTCTTCTTCAGCATTCCGAGCCATTGAGGTTCTTTGCTGCAGATACAATCCGTCTCCATTCGTCTCTCTGGTTGACCCTCTCTTGCCAGTCGTTGATTCCAAGTGCTTGTAGGTCTGTATGTATATTATCTCTCCACCGTCTTCTTGGTATACCTCGGGGTCTACGGTCATTTATTTCCTGAGTGTAAGCGAGTTTTGTTTCCCTATTATCTTCCATTCTTTCTTTGTGCTATCTTTCTATCATGCCTCTCCACAAATTACGATCTCCGACATCATGGATCATTTCGTGTGTTGACTCCGTTCAGTGCCATGACACAAGACTGTCAAAAATTTACTCATGCTGTCTTCCTCTATCTCTCTTTTCGCAAATATTTCCGATTTTCACAACATGACAACGTGTTCCAGTTTTTGTCTTCTTATAACGTGGCCAAACAAACGATGACTGTCTCTTTCTGATGTTTGTGATAAGTTGTCTTTGCGAGCAGCTTCCCTTAAACATCCTGATTGCTCATTTTGGCTGTCCAATTAAAGTTCAGCATTCTTCTATAAAACCATATCTCCACGGCTTTCAGGGATTTTTTCGCCTGTTTACTAATTGTCCAGGGCTCGAAGCCGTATATTAAAAATGGTTTTATGTATCATACAAGAACTCTTTTTTCTAACTTTAAAGGACAGTGATTTATTGCACAAAATGTTCTTCATTTCATAGAATGCAGTTTTTGCTTGTCCTATTCTGTTCTTTATCTCAGTTATACATCTTCCATTTATGCCTATTTTAATTTCTGCACTTGCCCCAAAATAACGTCCTGTACTTTCATTGCACATTAAAGCACAATCTGTTTCCTTGATATCACCATGACTTCTGACTTTCTACTTTTCAAACTTAGGTCCTTTTTTCACTTTCCACTGTATCTATCATTTCCTGTAGATCATTCTGACTTGTTGCTATCAAGACGGTGTCAAAAGCATAGCGTAAGTTATGTATATTATGTCTAACAACCAGTATCCTTGACATATTTTATGTAGATCTCCTTGTTTCCGCCATACCAATATATATATATATTCTTGCTGCAAATGTTTGCCCACAGTAGGTGCATGTGAAAACATGGTCATTTCCACCATTTTGCACCATCTTACGTCTCTCACGCTCTGTGTGTGCTTTATCTGCAATCATTTTCTCCTTTGTCTTTATTCCATTTCTGATAGTTGCCCTCCATGCAACACGTTCAGCGGCGACGTGTTCCCATTGTGCATTATCAATGCCTATATCAATCATGTCCCGCTTACACACATCTTTGTATCGTAGTAGAGGCCGACCCTGAGATCTCCTACCCATCTGTAATTCACCAAAAAAGATGTCCTTTGGTATTCTACCATCATCCATCCTCCTAACGTGTCCTATCCATCTAAGTCTACGAAGACTGAGCATGGAATACACCGTCACACAACCTGATCTTTCCAATACTTCAGTATTTGTGATTTTGTCTTGCCACTTAATACCAAGTATTCTTCGCAGACACCGCATATGAAAGCTGTTTAAACGTTGGCGTGAGTAAGTTGTCCAGGTTTCACTGCCATAAAGAAGAGTACTAAGGACACAGGCTTGGTAGACGAGGACTTTTGTTTTGACAGTAAGCTTCCTGTTTTCCCAGACTCTTTTTGCTAACATGTTCATTGTTGTTGCTGCCTTGCCAATCCTGATGTTGATTTCCTGATCGAGGGATAATTTGCTATTTACCTCTGATCCTAGATATGCAAAATGGTCTACTATCTCCAGTTCGGCGTCGTCAATAAAGATTGATGGTACATCATGTGCACCTTGTGACATAATCTGTGTCTTCTTTTTGTTAATTGTTAAACCAAATTCAGAACAAGCATTGGAGAATATATATATATATATATATATATATATATATATATATATATCTTATATATAAAAAAGGAGCGTATCTCTGTATGTATTTATGTATCTCTGTATGTCCTTTATTTGTTCGCGAACGGCCCATCCGATTGAGATGAAATTTTCTACACGCCTTCCTTTCAGTCCAGAGCAGCCAACTGTGATATTTTGTTAGTGTGAAATCGCCTGCTTACTCAGTATTATTTCATTTTTCATTTTTCATCATAATGTCATATATTTCAGGGGATCTAACTCGTAAAAGTTATTTCAAGGGGCATAACTTTTCTGTATAACTTATAGTCATATTGTGGCATCGTTTTCAAAGATTTATAAACTCTTTGTCCATAGTTATGTACCGGCATATGAGTTATAATAAATAATGATACAATCTGTAAGGCATTTTCAAAGTTTTCATAAAAATGATGCACAATGCATAACATTGTAACTCATCTTTTTTTGCTTAAGAAGTTACTGTAGTCATGCAGGTGATTAGAAAGAGTTTTCATTAAAAATAATGGATGGTGTGTGGTAGAACGTTCTTTTAAGTTACATTTTTTTTGTTGTATGAATTTAATGAAGCCGGACAGGGTCAGGCAGACAGATAGACAGACAGACAGACAGATAGACAGTCGGGAACAGGAACTTATACGACTACTTATATAAATTAAATGAGATGCTTCACACCAGGAGCTGGGCGATGTCGGGCCGGGTCAGACAGACAGACAGACAGACAGTCGGGAACGGGAACTTATATGACTACTTATATGAATTAAATGAGATGCTCCACACCAGGAGCTGGGCAATGCCGGGCCGGGTCAGACAGACAGACAGACAGACAGACAGACAGACAGACAGACAGACAGACAGACAGACAGACAGACAGACAGACAGACAGACAGTCGGTAACGGGAACGAGAACTTATATGACTACTTATATGAATTAAATGAGATGCTCCCCACCAGGGTCTGGGCGAAGCCGGGCAGGGTCAGCTAGTATATATATATATATATATATATATATATATATAGAGAGAGAGAGAGAGAGAGAGAGAGAGAGAGAGAGAGAGAGAGAGAGAGAGAGAGAGAAATATCTTCTTCCTCAAGCATGCCTATAAATTTATATGATGCATAGTCTCCAAGCTCGCAAGTCTGTGTGATTGTAACTTGACTGATTCCTTCCCAACATGCAGCCGCAACTTGACATGGAGAGACATACAACACCTAACTGTGCTAACCTCCAAGAGAAACAGTCTGTACGACTCCAACGGCATCCACCACTGGAAGCTCAACGGTGCCCATCTATTGTTCAACCATCTGTTCGGTTATGGCGTGCTCGACGCTGCCAGCATGGTGGACCTGGCCAAACAATGGAACGGACTACCTGAGAGGTTTCATTGTAAAGCTGGCACAATTACCGCTGAGAAGTAAGTGCGCTTTTCTCACAATGGTTCATTGTTTTCATCAGACAGATATCCCCAATAACTTACCAAAATGCCTTAAATAAAGACACATTAGAAGAAGCGGCCAAAGATTACCAGCAGCTCCTTGTGTGAAGAATCCACTTACGGTTTTCTGTTCTTCTTCAGATTCAACTTTAGTGAACACTAACTGTTACTATACATACCATCATCGTCATCAAGTGCCTTGTTGGTTGGCGTAGGCGTTCATGTCTCTCCACAGATCTCGGTCTTTGGTGTTCTGGATAAAACTCTGCTTATGATATTCCTCCATGTCACCATCTCAATCCATCCAGCATCATTTCTCTTGGTCTGCCTCTGCCTCAACCCCTCGATCTTTCCAGTTCTCATGTTGTTATCCAATGCCTCTCTTCGCAGCACATGACCAAAGAAAGTGTTTTTCTCTTTCTTATTATTGTTTATAATCTTCGTTTCATTAGCCTCTTTCGGGCACTCGTTAGTTACTCTGGCAACATCGTCTCAAGATAAATAAATATGAATATATATGTTGTAATTTTTACTTCCCCTCCTTTAGTGTTTCTTTTTTCATATCCGATTTACAGGACATCGCTGTCAACACCAGTATTTTACTGCTGCTGTTGATGTCTTGGCAGGTTTACGTTCAGTAGTTTGCCATTGCTTTCTGAACGACCAGCTCCCATACCAACACGTTAAAACCCAGCGCAACGCTGTTTGCTGCCAAATCGGTCGCAGCTGGGTTTCGAACGCGGGTAAGCGAGCTTACGAATCGCGTCCTCCTTTAGTATCAGACAGTAAATACTTTAACTCCGTCAGCACCAGACAGTCATTACTATAACTCCTTCAGTACCAGGCAGTCATTACTTTAACTAAAAAATCTACTCCCAGTTACTCTGTTCTTCTTCAGATCCAACTTTAGTGTACAAGGCGAATCTTCCTGTTTTAGTTAACACTTGGTACATAATCCTGAGAGGAAGACCTAAAGACACCCAGCGAAGAGATGAATAATATCGGGAGTACATGAGGGATACATGAGGGCTTGGAGTGCCATGGTTGGTTACCTATGTCCTATTTGGGGATGAACGGCGAAAGACGAAGAAGAGCTCATCCCGGGAATATAGCCAGAACAATATATATCCCAAAAGCAATAGCGGCGACATGACAGAATGTACCAATGATGGAATAGTTGCCTGGATACACGATAACATGCAGCATTTTACAGTTTAAATAATCAGGGGATGACATTATACGAAAATAGAAGAAAACAAACACATCGTACAAGCTGGCTGTAGATGAAATAAAAATAAAGGTGATAACATTCTGACCAGGTTCCCTTTATGTTTTTTTCTCTGACGTTTCACTCGATTATTATATATTGTTGCAAGACTATTCCTACACACAGAAATAGCAATTGCTGTGAAACGTTCGGCTTCTTTCAGCGAGATGCCGTTATCTTTAGAAGGCGGCGGGAAACTATGTATTTCTCGTTTTCAATGTGTGTATTGTTTAATGTCTTCTGGTCTTTACTTTCCTTTACCTGAATTAATGTCAGTCATTACCTTTTAATGTATTTCTTGTGTTAAGACTGTCTGGGTTTTATGAGAATTCACCATTAGAAGTTTTCCACAGAGAGCTCTCATTTGGGAAGCCACTGCGCATGAGCATTGAATCAGATGGCTGTTTTGGAACTGAGAACGAGGTGAACTACCTGGAACATGTGCAGGCTTTCATCACTCTCCGCTCCACGTACAGAGGCTGTGTCACCATGTACCTCACCTCGCCCATGGGAACTACGTAAGTAGTTGTCTGCAAGTAAATCGCTGATTCTAATCAATGTATGTAGAACTGCAAACATGAAGTTGACAGGACAACATAAGTGTGATTTTGTATATAACTGTTGGTATGTAGAGTGTCTTTAGTATGTGTAGAACTCAAGACATGAAAAAAACAGGACAAAATAAGTGTAATTTTGTAAATGTCACGTATAATATGCACAATTTATGTTTATTTCTGCCCACTAAAACTCGAGTGCGTTTTATATACGAGTACTACCCTCGTAAAAGTACGTAATTTTTTTCTATATTATATATATCATAAAATGTTGGGCTAAATCAAACATGCGTAGTATACCGAGATTTAATGTTTATGAGTCAGTGTATATGTCTTCAATGTATGTAGAAATCAAGATATGAACGAAGCAGGACAAAATCAGTATGTTATAAATGTTGACATGCCTGTATGTATGTCTTCAATGCGTGTAGGATCCAGGGCATCAAGGAAAGAAATCGAAATCAATATGATTGTGTGTGTATATGACGATGTCTTTACACATGTGTCGGTGTTTATGTTTTCAGTGTGTGTAGAAACCAGTACTGTTTTGTGCGTATGTGTGGATGTGTATGTATATATGTGTTTATGTACGTGTGGGTGTATGTGTGTGTGTGGTTGTGTGTATATGTGAGATGGGGATGTATGTATGTATGGGTGTTTACGTCTGGCAATTTATACATATATAAGATGTGTATTGACAGCTCCATGATACTGAGCCAGCGACCAAATGACGATGATGACAAAAATGGGTTTACACGCTGGCCCTTCATGACAACCCACACCTGGGCTGAGATGTCTCGAGGTACTTGGACTCTAGATCTGGTCATGGAGCCCATCATTGGAGTCAAGACCAACATCGAAACGGCTATTTTCAAGGAGTGGACTCTGGTGTTGCATGGCACAAAAACGGCTCCTTATGCCAACCAGCCAGCAGGTGGGTATCGGCTTACCTTGAGCTTCCTTCTGGAATAGTCTGTAGCGAGTTAGATACAGTAAGTCAAGCTGTGAATCAAAGGGGACTTTATTTTGTCATACTAGTTGTAGGGAGCCGGTCTCCCTGGTCGAGGCGTTAGCAGCTTTCTCCGTAACCTCGAATACTCTCGTGGTTGACGTGAGCGCACGAGAATTAGAAGCGGTTCGAGTCGCGCCAGTAACTTATGAGAGTATGGAGCCGGTCGCTCAGAAAGTCGTGGCGTGCTGATGAGCGTAATATAGCCTAGGAATCAACATACAGCTGAAAGATGCTCATGTTGACTGCAATATCCTAAAACAGGATGGAAACGCTGGGAAAAAAATGTAGGGAGCACAGGCAACATGATTCCATGCAAGATAAACCTGGCATTTACACATTATTGTATACAAACACATATCATCATCATCAAGTGCTATGCCAGCTGGCGTAGGCTTTCATGACTCTCCACAGATCTCGGTGTTTGGTTTTCTGGATCAAATCCGCTGTTGATATTCCTCCATCATTTCTCGTGGTCTGCCTCTGCTTCTCTTAACCTTGATCTTGCCAGTCATCATGATGTTCTCCAGTGGCTCTCTTCTCATCACATGACCAACAGAAGCTGTTTGTCTTTTTCTTATTGTTGTATATAATGTTTTAGTTTCATTAGCCTCCTTCAGGCAGTCGTTGTTAGTTACTTTGGCAGTCCAAGGAATTCGCACCATTCGTCATAGGAACCACATCTCTGCTGCTTCCAAGTTCTTCCTAATTTGTTCATTTTCATTCCAAGATTCACAGCCATATAGCAAAACGGGTTCTATATAGCATTTCAGCACTCTCTTTCTCACATTCAATGATAGTGACATATTGTATAAGATCGCCACACACACAAAAACACACACACACACACACACGCGCGCGCGCACGCTAATTCCATCATATTTCTATACACAACAACCACTAAACAAATTCATTTGATCTTGATCTTGTAATTACCTTTTTCCGGTACATTAAATACCTATTATATTCTTTGTAGGTTATTAAATATGTTAACGTAAATAGGAACAAATACAAATATGTTATTGCAAAATTTAAGTTCTGAACACATTATTTTTAAATGTGATAATAAAATCTGATTTTTGTAGTTCTATTGGTCCCTCTCCACAATGTATTCAGTTGTTTTAATCCTTGAAGAGCAATAGCTATTCGTCTTTTAACTTCTTTC
Source organism: Cepaea hortensis (assembly GCA_963921405.1). Classification (NCBI taxonomy): domain Eukaryota; kingdom Metazoa; phylum Mollusca; class Gastropoda; order Stylommatophora; family Helicidae; genus Cepaea; species Cepaea hortensis. The sequence goes on from OY992881.1 coordinate 74,908,597, forward strand.
ATTGTGCCACCACTGTTGGTGATCAATGACCCAAGATATTCAAAATTTCCTACCACCTCCAATTAACAAAGCAAAAACAAAGATAATGCATCCAAATAAAACTGCTATGGAGAAAGAACTATATGATAATGAGGAAAAATTTAAGGTGGTGGAAATTTTTGACTATCTTGGGTCATTGATTACCAACAATGGTCACACAATGAAAAAAGTTAAAAGACGAATAGCTATTGCTCTTCGAATACTAAAACAACTGAATAAATTTGTGGAGAGGGACAGATAGAACTACAAAAATCAGATTTTTAAGAGCATGCACCTTTCCCATTGCAACATACACCTGTGAGACCTGGACACTTACTAAACAAGCTGAACAGTGCATAAATGCCTTTGAATATAAATGTTATAGACGAGTTATAAGAATATCTTGGATAAAGTAAAGAACAAATGCATCCATACTTCAAAAGCTGAATATGGAAAAATCGTTCCAAGGCCACGTTTGGAACGCGTGACGTCGGCTACCTTCTGCTATAGTCTTCAGTTAGTTTTAAAACAGTTGTCAAACTTGCTTGCGTGGCATGCGAATCTCTGGTGTTTGTGTCAGTGTTTCACGTGTGTATTTCCTTTCTCTCACCAGACAAAGATAAGCACGAGAAGCTGTATCTTGTTCGACGTGCTCATGAAAGTGGCGTTGTGGAAGAGTAACTGATACTCTGCCAGGCTGACTGCCATGTGCATCCATCCTGATGTCTAGAGCCAAGTGGTCAACATGACTGCAACTCAGGGCTGCAGAGTGGATCAAGCTTGTGGACTTGGGGCAGTCAGTTCATCTATATACTCACGATCAGAATATATTTGTTATGTTCCACATGCACAGAATAAACTTAGTATTAGCAAAACGTTGTGGCGTGATTTCAAACATCTCGTTCGTGCATTTTGGTTGTTGCAATAATAAAAAAATATCTGACATTCCCACATCACGAATTCTTATTTCTGTCACTATCTTTACAAGTAGCTAGAATCTTTGGTTGACATCTGAGTTAGTAAAATCGTTACCTAGAAACGCTATCGCCTTCTTGAAGACTCTCCGAAATATACTGCATGTACATTATGCTTCCTTAAGCTTGTGGAACTTATTGTGATTGTTATACTGTGACATCTGTTGTCAAAATATATACTGTGACATGTGTTGTCAAAATATCATCTCCCAACATGTAATACAACTGTTACCAAATGTAGAAACAAAATGTATCACTATGAGCAACTGTTTGATATATTCTTACGTTGGTTTCTCAACTATTTCGTGTTCATCTCTCATTCATGAAAGTGAATGTTTCCTCACAAAATATGGAGGCAAGAAAGCAACATTGTCTGAAGCCCAGACCGAGAATATCGTAAACCATACCAGCGAGTGCTACCATGTCACATTGATCACTCCAACAATCAACTTTGAACATTTGAAAACTCGTGTTCTATTTTACTTCCTTCCACCAGGAAACCTGCATGTGAAAATTGCACGCCATTTGCATACGTATTTGTTATCTTTAGAAGTAATTACATGTGTCAGAAAACGTATGTTGAGAATGATTTACTTCAAACATTATTCAATGCAAATTGTTGAATAAACTTCATGTCAGCTTTACGGGGTGGGGGGGGGGGGGGGGAGAGAGACAAAGGTTGTGTTCTTTAAAGTTACCTTACATTCCCTTGTAGCATTAAAGTCTGTATGTACTTACATACATCGTATGTTCATGCCATTTGTTTTATTATTATTGCTACCATAATCACTTTAGCTTTCTTTCCCACTCTCGCTGCTATATAATTTATTGATTTATTTTAATATTATTATCCCCATTTAGTGTTACGAGGTTAGTCCTCCTTATGATTTTTTTGGTTTTAACATTTAATATGTTGTACTATAGGCTAATGAAACTAGAACATTATATACAACAATAAGACAGAGACAAACATCTTTCTTCGGTCACGTGATGAGAAGAGAGGCATTGGAGAATATCGTAACAACTGGAAAGATCGAGGGGAAGAGAGGCAGAGGTAGACCAAGAGAAGTGATGCTGGATGGATTGAGACGGTGGCATGGAGGAATATCAGCACCAGAGTTGATCCAGAAAACCAAAGATCGAGATCTATGGAGAGCCATGAACGCCTACGCCAGCCGGCACGGCACTTGATGATGATGACTATTATTTCTACTACAGTCATTGTTAGTTATTTTATTTTAATTATCTGGAAGATTTGAACTGTGGTGGTTAGTGAATATGTATGATTATTTCTATGTACAAGTATAGCGCAGTATGTGACTGAGTTACTGCCAGTTTCATCAAATGCCAGCTGACATTTTCGCTACAGCAAGATGGACCACAATCATCCACTACACAGAAAATTATCACACCTTTACTGTTGTCTTTTGAAGTCAGTATATGTGATTTCCCTGTTTCTACATGGCGTTTTACAACTGTTTGTTATCTTTCTGAAAAATGGTTACTTAACAATAACACTTTCATAGATGGTGCTGTAATGATGCAATACCACTGAAATAAAACAGCACGCTTAAATAAAAGATCAAGATCGTTGTAATTACAGTACCTAGAGAAGAATAAAACATTGGCAGTTGGTTTTTATTGGAGAATTGTGTCTGCATATTGTATATCTGAGTCTCCATGTCTGAACTAAAACAAAAACGTATTCAGAAAATGTGACACACTAACAATCATACATAACAGAGTTAACTTTCAGATTAGTCACATAAACATTGCTCGTATGGGAATAGATTTAGTATTCCTCTTCCTCTTCTTCTTCTTCTTCTTCTTCTTCTTCTTCTTCTTCTTCTTCTTCTTCGGGTCTATAATATTACTATTCTTTTGGTCCTCTTTGGAAACTCGATATGACACTGGCGTCAAAAATCTTGACTCTTGGGGAAACCACAAGCCACCTGACAATGCCACAACTAGGCCCAGAACTGTCAGGCTAGCATAGAAAGCTCACTGTCCTTCCAGTCTAAACACCGCTTTATGAAGCTCGTTATCAAATTCAGCTTTTCTCGGAATTTACAGTTGAGGCCAAAACTACTAACAGCCGTGATGTTCTTATATGTACTAGCGTGACTGAACATACAAAACTGCTAACAGCCGTAATGTTCTTATGTGTACTAATTTGACTAGAATATAAAACTGCTAACAGCCGTGATGTTCTTATATGTGCTAATCTGACTAGAATACAAAACTACTAACAGCCATGATGTTCTTATGTGAACTAATCTGACTAGAAAAAAAAAAACTACTATAGTATGTCCACATTTGTTTGCCTTCATTCACGATCAATTATTTTGAAAACTGTCTGTTGCATAGTTATGAAATTTTTCCAGCCGTCTTATATTTACCCCCACCCAAGGAATATGTCTTTGATAGGTCCAAAAACAACTTAAATCATTGAAAGCGGCGACATTCCTTTGATGTTTTGCTTAACAACTAGTGATTTCTCGCTAAAAAGTTATGTTTACGGTAATGGGGACCTGCAAATTCACATGACAAACAAAGGCGTATCCGGATTCGTATGGGAGTGGGTGCAATGAAAGAAGTAGCTTACAATCGACATTGTCGGCTGCATTGCACCGGGTTTTTATCCCATATGGCTCAGTTTCTTTCCGCAGCGCGGAAAGCGTCGCACAAAGCACGAACTCCGTAGCTCCAGCGACGACCCTTGGGAGTGTCCGAAAAAAAATTCACTCTTGAAATGAAGGACGCGGCCCGGAATCAAACATACAACCTTCAATCCATACTTTCTCCAATAGTCCTCTTCCTCTTTCAACACATGGTCCTGACGTTTCTTCCAGTAACTTTTATCAATATTTAATAGCGCGGACAGACAGACAGACAGAAAGGTAGGTAGGTAGGCAGAAAGGTAGGTGGGTGGGTGGCTGGCTGGCTGGCTGACTGGGTGGGTTGGTCGGTCGGTCGGTCGGCCTGCCGGCCGGCCGGCAGGCAGACAGGCAGGTAGATAGATAGATAGATAGATAGATAGATAGATAGATAGATAGATAGATAGATAGATAGATAGATAGATAGATAGATAGATAAGCAGGCAGGCGGGTAGGCAGATAGATAGATAGATAGATAGATAGATAGATAGATAGATAGATAGATAGATAGATAGATAGATAGATAGATAGATAGATAGATAAGCAGGCAGGTAGGCGGGCGGATGGGCAGGCAAGCAGGCAGGCAGGAAGGCAGATAGATAGATAGATAGATAGATAGATAAGCAGGCAGGCTGGCGGACGGACAGACAGACAGACAGATAGATAGTTAGATAGATAGATAGATAGATAGATAGATATCGGTCGTCCGGCCGGCAGGCAGGCAGGCAGGTAGGTAGGTAGATAGATAGGTAGATAGATAGATAGATAAGCAGGCAGTCGGGCGGGCGTACGGACGGACGGATAGATAGATAGATAGATAGATAGATAGATAGATAGATAGATAGATAGATAGATAGATAGATAGATAGATAGATAGATAGATAGATAGATAGATAGATAGATAGATAGATAGATAGATAGATAGATAGATAGATAGATCCCCGCCAGAAGCCGGGCCTTGTCAGCTAGTTTATTTATATAATCACGTTTTATGAAAGAACACCCATTTGGAGACACCTCTGAATGTTCGCGCTGTTTGTTTCAAAACGGAAATCACGTGAAAATTTCAAAATCTGCCGGGACGTCTCTTGGTGAAGCTGTAATACTGTTAAAATCATGGACGTAATCTCTAAATCGTAATTAATATACCGCATATAAACTAAATTTGAAATTTGCTGTAAAATCTCCAGAACAAAATTTTTTTTGGTGGGTGGACATAATGATAAGGTTATATACTAAATCTCATCATTTGACCTCAGATGGTTACTGATATATTGAATTTTATATTGAGGCAACAAACAAAAAAAAACACACTATAATAGCCGTGGTGTACTAGCCTGATTAAAATAAAATGTAAAAACTACTAACAGCCGTAACCAGACAGAGCATACAAAATCGATGTGTAGAGAATCATTGCATGTTTTGCTCCTTGTAGTTTTAGGTCAAAATTAGTATTTAATGGTTGCTTACTGTACAGCGATCACTTCCTGACGTCTGATGCGAGATGTCTTGCAGAGATCAAAACATTAATCGTCATGGGAAAAGATGAAAAATATAGTGAATTATAAAAATCTGTTAGTTGTAATGGATCTGGTACTTTGCTATCTCCGGCAACAGCACTTAATAAGAGTGTGCATTTTGCAGATTGAGGGTACACAGTTATAAACAAAATCACATAAACTTTTCTTCAAAACACATGTCATTCCAACTTGCATACTTGTACTTACATTGTTTAGACGGCGAATCTACGGTCTTGGCCTATCTTTGCCATCTGTTCTTATCTCTGGTAATGCTGGTTTTGACGACACAGTCAGCTACCATACTGACCAAGACCTGCTTTCATCTCCCTGTAGGATGATCTTGGGATAGACATCAATCTGGCTAACGATGGGAGTCTCCCTCATTATCTCTGCTATAATGAAATTTGAAGACCTCTACAAATATCTCAGACAATGAGATTTTAAACACAATTCCTTATGATATGAATCGGAGAGGGTCGATCTACATTACAAAGGTTAAGGGCATAGTGTAAAAAGAGAGCTTCAGGCGTACGAAACCTGTGATCAAATAATAATTGAAGGAAATGAGATATGTAGATAATAGTCAACCTCTGAAACAGTGCCAGTAGGTTAGCACAGTACATTCTTTCTATTCAATAATACGATTAAGATCAAAATATGTCTGTGTTTATTTTTTTAAATATATGTCAATAAAGATAATGTCTACAGACCAAGCAATAAGTCAACCATAAATTACAAGCAACAGTGAAGAAACTGAAAATATCACAAACATTGAATACCTTAACTCCCCGGGAAGGTTAACCCGGTCAACAAATGCCCGCAGAAGTCGGATGTGTCGGCCTAACGGCGCAAGAACGCAGCTCTGCTGTAAACAGGCACAACGCAATCACGTCCGAAAAAAAAGTCCGGATGAACGCAGAATAAGAAGAAGAATACCTTAACTCTATCATCAATAACAATAGCGCCCATTTAAAAAAGCCAGAATGCGATTGGCCATAGTTTTGCAAGGGTAAACCTGTATGATAACTCTATGGCACAACTCCTGCACAGAAATCAGCGAAACGTGTTGAGAACATGCATCATTCTGTGGTAACACCCGGCTGTGGCTCGCACACCATTTCACGGAGACTAACGAAGAAAATCGAGGCTTTTGAACTTATGCAGGAGAGCCTGGCATATGATACCACAACATCTAGCTTAAGAATGGAGGTGGAGGCGGTCAGTGCAGCTTTCCGCTGGATGGAGAATACGATACACACACACACACACACACACACACACACACACATCGTGATTGTAACTGGCTCAGAAAGCATGCTGAGGAAGGTCAGGGCATGCAAGCTTCGAGCAGAGTGGCTTGCTTCGCTTCGGAGGTCACGGATGGCAAGCATCGCCTGGATCTTTTCTCCGGGGCATGCCAGTGTGCTGGGGAATCTTCTTCTTCTTCTTCTTCTTTCGTTCTCCTGAAATATGTTTATAACTGCAATGTTGTCTCTTGTATGAATCTAACAGTCTTTTTTAGTTCATTCAGCGGTCCATAGAGTTTATCTTCCACTGTTGTCTCTCTAGGCCAGAAGGTTCGCCTGGATATGTTGTAGTTTGGGCAATCCTGGAGTATGTGCTCTGCTGTCTGCGACGCCAAACCACATGTGCACATGGCTGAGTCACCAATCTTGAATTTTGTATACATGTGGTTGCGTAATCTATTGTGTCCTGTTCTGAGGCGCAGAAGAATGACCTGTTCTGGTCTGTCCATAACGTGGTAGTCGTCTTGAGTAAGGTTTGGTGGCCTTCTGACTGATTTGATCATTCTTTTCTTTTGGTGGTATGTAATAGGCACATCTGGTTGTTCTTCTTGTGCTCCTTCCTTAGCCAATCGATCAGCTCTGTCGTTTCCGGGGATTCCACAGTGGGATGGTAACCACTGTATGGTGATCTTACGCTGACTGCTAAGTTCAGAAAGTAGTGTCCTCAGAACTGGCAATTTCCCAGACAGGAGCGCCTCTATTACGGATTTTGCATCTGTCAATATCACCACAGGTTATGTACCATGGCTGGTATTTTGTAATTTCTCTGTGGCTATCTTGATTGCCTCAATTTCAGCATCATAATTATGGCAGTACTTTCCTGTTGGAATTCTGGCCGTGTCTATAGTATTATTTGGGTATTCTATATACACTCCCGCTCCTCCATTTCGAACAGCATTTTGTGCTGACCCATCTGTGTAGACTCGGATCCAGAGGTCCTGTGGGTATTCGTCATCAAGGAAGCTGAGAGTGGCTGTTCTGCGCTGTACACTGTTCTGTTCTTCCTTGTCAAATATTCCTCTCACTTTTGACTGGATTTGTAGCGATATTCTATGTTCATCTTTCCACGTGATATCAACTGTGGGAATGAACAGCTGGCTCTGCAAAACTTGGCGAAGTATTGATGCATAGCAAGGCAGACGTGGTTGCGGCCTTGTGGGAGCACGTGTACACATCGGAGGAGCAAATGGATCACCATGGTCTGGCAAGAATGATATAGCGAGGAGTGACGAGGGGATCTGGCCAACGCTCGACGCTCAGAGGAAAGGCGAGACGGACATATAATCAGATTGCTACTGGTACTATTAGTGTTGGAACTCTTCGTTGGCTGCTGAGGAAGGGGACGGAGCGCTTATGGGAATGCCCCGGATGCTGTAATGTCGGTTCCTAAATCAATCAATCAATCAATCTGAGCATACCGAGGTCCAAGACATTAGTGATTAGCCATTAGTGAAGATTATCGTCATTGCACTCCAGGTAGGTCCACGGGTGCTCCGATCTTCTCCTGAACATCTCTGCCAGCGTACGTCGACTGGTTGAACCAGCTGTGTAGTGATTAGCCACATGTCTTGTGTCACTGAGAAAAAGAAATTCATGTCTTCGTTAATTCACCGCTTCACCATATCTCCTTCACTGTGGACAAGGAAGCAGATTACCTAGCGACCTTACAGCCATGTGTTTGTTATCTCTTATGACATTGTTAGTGTCTGGCTCATCTATTGCCTTGCCTCCTCGATCACAAGCATATCCGCCAAACAATCGGCTCGCTCCTTGTTTTTCAAGCCTGTCTGCCCCGGTACATAGATGAAAGTTAGCTGGACTAATTATAATGTTCTCACTGTGTCGAGCCACTCGTGTCGTTTGAGGCCAGTCAGGATCTTCTTGGGCAAGTTCATACAGAGGCTCAGATTGCATACGTATGAATAATTAAGCCAGTTTAGGGCATTGGTTACAGCTATTTTTTTTTTTATTTTTCCATCGTAAGGTTGCATGTTATCACTGCAGAGGCACCACTTGCTTCCTTGACGGTTTTGCATTTTCTTCTGGCTGAGAATATCCAAGCAATTCGCTTGCCAAACACCACAGAGCCGTCTGTAAACACCACTGCATCACCCTCTCCAGTGTTTCATGCATTAGCGCTTTGACCTCGGTGTCTACTGCGACAGATTTTAGCTGTCTTCAACTTCTCCCAAGGACAGCATAAGGACAGAGATAGTAATACTGGTATATGCTGGCACTGGTATCCATTCCCTTCCCAGATTGATGTATGTGGGTCTGCATACTTGGTGAATGGCTTCTTCAGCATGCGTCATCCATAATCTGCCCGTCTTCAGTCGATTTTCTTAGATGTTAGCAGGACAGCGTGGAGTGGGTGTCGAGTATCGGCCGTCACTTTAATGTAATTACATGCTCTGGCCATTTTTATTCTGCTATCCATCGAGGGAAAGTCCAGAATTGATCTCAGGGCTCTACAAAGTGTATCTCTGGTACATCGTGAGGTATGGCTTCATTGTCAATAGTGTTGAATTATTTTGTTTCTGGTGCTTACTGTCAAAGTGGACAGGGTGTGCTCGATAGTAAAGAGTACAAGTCCCTGGTACAGCACCACAAGTAGTTGTTATTCAAGTTTTATTGCGGTCATCAGTTTCATTGCTGACAAACCTTTCCTTGGTTATGATGTGGCCTAACGAAAACATCGAAGAAATCATGTCTCGTAAATGAAAACACTGTGTAAAGAAAGTGTAAGAGTCAGCGTTTTTATCCATTCAGCCACGTTGACCTCTAAAGAATAACTGCATGATGAAAATATCATTTCATGTTGCCACAGAGCTCGTGTAGAAGAATGTCTTCTCCTTCTGCGTTGACGTGTTCAGGGGACTGCGCCAGACTAGCCGTGCGCCTCAAAAACCAGTGCCTTCGAATTCGGCGCACATTTGAATACGGTTTGCTTCCTCTGGACATATTCCATCCAATGTAGCGGACTTTACCTATCAGTGAGTTTTCTTTTTCCCTAATAAATGTGCCAAAACAGTGGCCTTATGGTCTCTTCTGTGCGATGTCCAACTGTCGTGGGATTGCTAATATGCACAACTTACACTAGCGAGCTCCATTTTTGCATCCATATTCTAGCTAGAAGATTCGTTTTGTGTTCTGCCACTTTTTCTTTTAACTGGGAGTCCTAATATTTGGGCTTTTTATTGTTCATGAATTCTACTAGTGCTTGTTATTTATCTCCCACTCCACTAATATGCAAAGTCCCGAATATCTCCTGTCTGTTTCGTACTTTCGCTGTTGTTGTTCGCTTGTTAGGTGTGTTACCGAAGTGAGCGCTGTTAAGAGTATCACTTCTTGTTCCATGTCCTTCATAATTCTTGAACAATAATAGCAAGTGAACAAATAAATACCCTACCGGTTTGTTGTCTAGGTGCCTATTTCATAACGGCGAGGGCAGACTTGCAAAATCATATGAATAAGCTGAGATCAAAACGCAGCAGATTCAATATGAATATAAATGCAATCAAAACTAAAGATTTGCAAGTTAGCAGATCGTCTGGTCCACTACGTATACTGATAAACAGCACGTCTCTGAAACAATTTAAGAATTCAAAATATCTTAAAAGTATGATCACAGAAGATTGCAGAATAATCGGAGACATCGAAATCAGATATCAAAAAGCAAGTGCGCTTACATATCAGTTATCACCTATCTGAAACATCCAAATATACCGATGTCCGCAAAATAACAGATACTTAATAGCATGTTTACACCAAACCTACGCTACCGATGTCAAACTTGGACATTATCCAAATCACACTTAGCAAAATCAACACTTATAAGATGAGATGCTTGAGGAGAGCTGCCAACATAGTTGAGTTGAGTTGAGTTGAGTTGAGTTGAGTTGAGTTGAGAACCGACATCATTGCACTCAGGACATACCCATACGTGCACCTCGTTCAACAGCCAGCGAAGAGTCATACCACTAATCGTTCCCATCGCTATCTGATTTAAAGTTCTCATGGTCTTCCCTCTCAGTTTTGAGATTCTTCTAGAACCCCTGTCGACCCCCCGCAATCTCATTCTTTCCACATACGAGTTCTCAATATGTTCCCCCGCCTTCTCCATTTGGTCCCACAAGCGCACGACCACACCCCCCTTGTCCATAAGCAATCTACCATCAAGAGATGCATTCCCTGCCAGCATATCAGCCTGTTCATTCCCCCGCACCCCCGCATGGCCAGGGCACAATATCCATACAATTCTCACAATCTGTGACCTCTAAAGCGACGATAGCCATTCCACATGAAACATTCCTTTCTCCACCTTACTAAGCATGCTCTATGAATCCGTAATGAATGCAGTGTGTGTTGCAGTAGTCCCCTCTAACCAACGGAATGCCGCTGTCACTGCTTCCACCTCCATTCTCATGCTGGAGGTCGTAGTCTCATATGCCAGAATTTGAATAACGTTTATGCTAAAAGGTCTGCCGCTTAATTTAACTTTGTCTGACACAGCCCAATATACTTGAACCGATTTTGATGTTTACCGATCCAAGATAATTGCTACCACTCTTTGTCGAGCTTCTTCTCCAGAATAAATAATCTTAATATCTTCATCTATTTTAATGCCTGCTCCTGTCCATCTCGTTTCGCACATCCCTAAAATATTAATTTTCTCTCTTTCTATTTCATGTTTGATGTTATCTAAGTTCTCGCCGTCGTTTAACGTCCTAACATTCCATGTTGGTAACTTTAATGTCTCTGTCCCTGTCTTGCGATGGTCGGTAATTAGGCGAATCATAATGAACTAGGCAAATTTAAAAAAGGTAGTTTACCGTTGCTTTCATTCCTTGATAGTGACCATATTGGTCGGTGACGGCAGCAATTGTCTCGTGGAAGAGATCTTCTGCCGACCGTCGCGAAAGTTGAGACCCATACCAACAACTATCTGTTGGCTGCCCTAAAACTTTTATCCACCATCTGTCTTCCAGTAGTGTAAACTACATAAACGTTATTCAAATTCTGTTCTTGTGAACACGTCCAATAAACGAATAAGAAATAACACCACATAATCCACAATAAAACACTAAAAACAGAGTCTCCTGAAGAATGAACATTAGGTCGTCGCCATTTTTACCGGACAGAAAACCTACATCAAAAGGCTTCATTCATTCAGTAGCATGCCCTTTGCAGAACCTCGCTCCTATAAGAAGATGCCCTGCGTCCGATACACCCCTCTGGAGGTCATCCGCCACATCCTGCGCTCATCTTCTCTTTGGCCTTCCTCTTCCTCTCTTCCCAGGCATATACCCCTCCATTATTATTCTCCCCAAACTTTCGTGACGTTTCAAATGACCAAAATATTTCAATTGTCTTTGTTTTATCGTCTTTAATAGCCAGCCTTCTTCAATATTCAGCTCTTGAAGTATGGATGTATTTGTTCTTTTCTTTATCCAAGATAGTCTTAGAATTCGTCTATTCAAAGGCATTTATGCGCTGTTCAGCTTGTTTAGTAAGTGTGCAGGTCTCACAGGCGTATGTTGCAATGGGAAAGATGCATGCTCTTAAAAATCTAATTTTTGTAGTTCTATCTGTCCCACTCCACAATTTATTCATTTGTTTTAGTCTTTGAAGAGCAATAGATATTCGTCTTTTAATTTCTTTCATTGTGTCACCACTATAGGTAATCAAAGTCACAAGACATTCGAAATTTTCCACCCCCTCCAAATATATTTCTTTATCCATAGTAGTTTTTCCTGTATGCATTATCTTTGTTTTACTTTGTTAAGATATAAGTTGCGATTTTCACTATTCAATTGGGTTGAGGTTATTAAATTTTCGATACCATTCTGTGTTGTGGATAACAATACTGTGTCATCAGCGTATCGAATCTCTGGTAGTTATAACCACCGATATTTAGGGCATCATATAGCTCCCTGTTTATATCATCTCTGGATCAGTCAGACTTTGTACCAAGTACTGAATCTCTTCAACGAAAGGAATGATGTCTACGGCAATGTCAGTCCTACATGATCTTCATCATCTCCGGAGTAACATTCAGCAATGTGTAACCAAGTGATATATGACCTGTATAATTCATTATGTAACATTCATCAATGTGTAGACAAGTGACATATGATCTGTATGATCCTTTATGTAACACTGATCAATGTGTAGACAAGGGATATATGACTTGTATGATCCCTTATATAAAATTCATCAATGTGTAGACAAGTGACATATGATCTGTATGATCCTTTATGTAACATTGATCAATGTGTAGACAAGGGATATATGACTTGTATGATCCCTTATATAAAATTTACCAATGTGTAGACAGGTGATATATGACCTGTAGGATCTATTATGTAACAATGATCAATGTGTAAACAAAAGGTACGCGGTCTTTCTTAATCTTCACCCCCTCACCCCTCCCCCAACCCGAAGTAAAATTCATCAGTGTGCAAACAATCTATGTGATAGAGAGTGTATGGCATTGGTCTTGTTTCCCGTACACATGTATCTACTGTGCTCGCCATAAATGAGGCGCTGGAACCTCTTGTCCCCTGGTAGATTGGGCCCGTTAGCTATTACAGCAGCCAATCTAGGAGATGGAAAACTCCGATTATAAACCCCCAAGTTTAAAGTGGACCGACGTGCCGAGGATTGAATGGCCACGGGTGAGCTGGTCGTGAACATGGAACGTCTGGTATGCGGGCGGGGCGGCGCCAGGCGTATGGACTCCTGAGGGGCATCCCCTGCCCCTTCCCTAGCAGGCAGGCTCTATTGGGGTGACCGCTCATTTCCTGCAATATCCAAACTGTGTAAATGGTATTATTTAAACAAGGGAATCGTCGCCGGAGCTACGGAGCATGTGCTCTGCGCTTGACGCGTCTGCAGGGGCTAGCGAAGAGAGAATGAGGATGAGAAGCCGAGGAAATTGTGTGAGAAGAAAGCAAAGAAATAGGAAGGCAGGCGCCAGGAGAACAAGACGAAAAGTGGAGAGACTAGGTCTCAACCATGTAAGAGTGGGAAATTGGAACTGTCGTAGTGCCAGGCAGTGAGGCCCTGTATTGGAGAGGCTAATATATGATTTCGATGTCCTCAAGTCAAATCTAATCAAATCAAATCAACTTTATTTTAAAAGGGTCACAAATTGCCCGTCTTACATTCGGCCCTTTCAATCACTCATCTTTCGTTAATCAAGAACATTATACATTCACATAGGACGAAAAAAAAATTGTGAAATGAATATTGCAAACATAAATAAGACACATTAACATGTTATGCGGCCCATCTCCCACCTACCCTCACATCACACAACCCACACACACCCCCACCTACACACACACACACACACACAAACAGGGACACATACATACCCCACCAACCGACACATCCCTCACCCATACACACTGCCCTCGCCTGTTCCCCCAACCCAAACACACTCGCCACCCACACAAACATCCCCCACCACACATACACATCCTAACCCACACACCCATCCCCCACCCACACATCCTCTCCCTACCCACACCTAAAACCACCCATCCCCCAACCACACCTCCATCGACCACATAATCCCCACCCACGCACACACGCACACCTCATGCTCCAGGAGCTAAATGCAGACAAATACCATTGCCCTGGGTACACCAGCTATATAAACCCTACTGGGCAGATGCGACATGGGCAAGGTCTGCTGGTGAAGGAAGGAGTGAAGCATGTGGTACTTGACTTGAGCCAGTAGAATCACATTGCAAGAGATGTCCAGGGAATACAAATGAAGATTGGGGGCTTAAGTTGGAACATCATAAATGTATATGCCACAGTGGACTGTTTTGTCAGAAAGGAACACTGGGACTGGCTTAATGAATTGGAGGAATTACCAGATGATAGGCTACTCATATGTGGAGACTTCAATGCGAGGAACATATATTGGGACAGCAGTGGAGAAAACCAACAGGGCACCCTTGCGGATGCCATGGTGGACTCCGATGTGGTCTGCATAAATTATGGTAGGCCGACTAGAATGGCAATGAGGCCTGGTGATGCAAACACAGATATTTACTTGGCACTTGTCTCCCAGTCAACAGGCCTTGATGTAAAGTGGACTGTTTTGAATGACCATGGGAGTGAACACATGCCATGCTCAGTCCTGTATCTCTAAATCCAGGAAAGTTCAGGCTGGGAGAGCGCGCAAGGCCTTCCGGTATGAGTGGACCGACAGCCTTCTTGGACGCCTCAGACAGAGGGCATGCAACAGGGCTGTTAAATCTCCTTTTTTGCACCCCCCCCCCCCCCCATCGTGGACCCCAGAAGTAGACCAGCTTGGAAAGCAAAGAGAACTGGAATGAAGCAGCTAAGGAAAGTGCGACAGACACCCAGAAGCTCACGAGAGGAAGCGGACACGGCGGAAAATATCAAGAAAGACAAGGTGGAGGTTTTCAAGCGCTGCGCTGCTGAGGCCAAAAAGGCACAATGGGAATGTTTCATGAATAAGATTGGAGGTGATAAAACACTGCGAAAATTCTGGAATCTGCACAGACAAATACAAAGAAAAGATCGGCCTATGTCAGTGGGAACAATTTATAGAGATGATGGTGTGACAACAGACAAAGAGAAAGGGGAGGCGTTTCTCCAGAGATTTTTAGAGCAGACCAATCATGATGATGTGGACACCAGGGATGCAGTTAGAGAGGAGTTATCTGGCACTATAAAGAATATGCCTTATGAAGACATCATACGGGTTGAAGATGTTAAGCATATTTTGAAAAAGGCAAAAGATACGGCACCAGGGCCTGATGGGATCAGGTATGGCCACATGAAGGCTTTGAGCGATGTAGACCTGAAGGAGATGACCGACTGCTTTAACCAGAGCATTAAGACAGCATCAGTACCGCAGGATTGGGTACACAGTTATCTCATCCCTCTCCCAAAACCATTCAAGGATCATTCAAAGCTTGGCAGCTTTAGGATCATCGCCCTTCAAAATACATTTGGGAAGTTTTTAGAGAAGATAGTCGCTGTCAAGCTGCAAGAGTTTTTGGAAAGGGGGGAAGCTTCTTCCAAGAGGCCTGGAGAGCTACAGGTCAAGAAAAGATACCTGGTCAAATGCAGCCACTTTTGCCTTTGACGTTAATGAAGAGTTACAGAGTAGACAGGAAACGATGGCGGCAGCGCTTGATCTCGAGAATGCGTACAATAGAGTTCGATATGATATTTTGATGACCGCACTGATGGAGAAGAGGGGTCAATCCCTGGTTGGTGAACTGGATAGCGGCCGTCCTGAATTCTCGTCGGATTGCTCTCCGTCTGGGTGCATAGACCTCAGAGCCACATATTTTAACCCCGGGACTGCCACAGTGATCCGCAAACTCACCGGTGCTCTTTAACGTGTATACGAGCAAAATTGCAAACCTAGAAGCACCAGGGGTTGGAAGGATACTAACATTTGCAGATGATATTCTTGCATATAGGCAAAGGAGAGATAGGGAGCAAACAGCCCAGGAGCTACAGGTGACAGCAGACAAAGTGATTGACTGGTGCACTGAAATGGGTGCTGTCATCCACCCGGAAAAGGCAGCTGTTTTGTGGTGCTCTCTGGACAACTGGATTGTGAGAGCTGATGTTCCAAGCCTCACGATAGATGGTGGAAGCGTCAACAGAGAGAACAGACTGAAGTATCTGGGAATCACATTTGACAGGAGCCTGTCCTTCAAGGATCATGTGGAGACGGTTGTGACAAGATCTCAAAAGGGACTCAATGCACTTAAAACTATGGCTGCAATGGACATAGAGCAGAGAATGCTTTTCACACTATACCAGCACTTGATCCTCTCAGTGATTGATTACGGACTATGATTGCTCACTGTCTCAAAGAGTCAGCTGGTGAGATTGGAGCGCATACAGAACGAGGCTATGCGGGTCATTCTGGGATGCACCAGAGACACCCCAGTGGTGTGTATGCGGTACATCCTTGGTTTGCCGACTGTTGCTGGTAGGCTCAATGTGATGCAGGCGAAGGCATACCTCAGAGTGGCTGCTGACACAGATCACCCGTTGCATGAGGCGCTGGACGCAGTTAAGGGCCAGCGACTGATAAGAGGGAAATCATGGATGGCTCGGGCGGAGGATGCGATCAGACAGGTGTGCATCTTGGAGAACATTAGGCGAGGAGAGGAGTGGGTCAGAGTGCCAGCGGAGCAGTTAGACTTGTGCAGAGTTATAATCACATTGAGCCGGGAGTGCAGGGAGTGGCCAGCAGGGGCCACGGAAGTGGTAATCCAGCAACTAATTCAGGATAATGCTGGCCCGGGTGATGTGATTATCTACACAGATGGTTCGGTGTTGAGAGGTAGTAGAAGGGCCTGGGGGTTCTTGGCAAAGGCTAATGGTCGACTTTTGGTGCAGGAGAGTCTGGCAAATGATACCACACCGTCTAGTTTAAGAAAGGAGGTGGAGGCGGTCAGCGCAGCTTTATGCTGGATGGAGAATACGATGCACACACACACACACACACACACACACACACACACACACACACACACACACATCGTGATTGTAACTGACTCAGAAAGCATGCTGAGTAGGGTGAGGACAGGCAAGATTCATACAGAGTGGCTTGCTTCGCTTCGGAAGTAACGGGAGACAAGGATCGTCTGGATATTTTCTCCGGGGCATGCTGGTGTGCTGGGGAATGAACGGACAGACAGAGTGGCTGGCTCTGCAGAACTTGGTGGAGTATTGATACATGACAAGGCAGACGTGGTTGCGACCTTGTGGGAGCACGTGTACTCCTCGGAGGAGCAAATGGATCACCATGGTCTGGCAAGAATGCGACAGCGAGGAGTGACGAGGGGATCTGGCCGATGCTCGACGTTTAGAGGAAAGGCGAGACGCACATATAATCAGATTGCTACTGGTAATATTGGGGTTGCAACTCTTTGCTGGCTTCTGAGGATGGGGACGGAGCGCTTATGGGAATGCCCCGAATGCTGTGACGTCGGTTCCTAAATCAATCAATCAGTCAATCATCTCTGGCATTTCTCATTATAATTTTGGCGCACGGGTTAAACAACAAGGCTGCCTGAACAAACAAAAAAAAAAGAAGGAAACATCATAATAGAAAAAGATCAGATTTCACATCCTTGGACAGATTATGTGAAAAACCTTTACCATGATACAAGAGAAGAACAGTATTATATTCGAATAATAATGAAGGACAATCAGTTCTAAGGAATGTTCTTAACCATATGAAAACTGGCAAGACCCCGATCCAGAAAACATCACAACAGAAATTATCAATGTCTTAGAAGAAAATGGCATAGACCAAGTTACAAGTCTGCTGAACACAATATATGATACTGGTGATATACCTCCTGAATCATGTAATTCTTTAATTATTGCAATCCCGAAGAAATCAGAAGACTTGGAATGTGATCAACATCGAAAAGTAATATAATGAGCCACATCACGAAGATATTGCAAAGAATTTTCGTGCAAAGAGGTAGAATGAAAATATAACCCAAAATAGGAGAAGAACAATGTGGGTTTGTTGAAGGCAAGGGTACAATAAATGCTCTGTATATGCTGAGACGGTAATTTTACGTTCTGTAGAAGTAAACAAAGACCTAAATCTTCGCTTCATTCACTACACAAAGGCTTTCCATAAAGTAAGACATGTCAACCTGATAAAGATGCTTGCATATCTACAAATTGATGGGAAGGACCTTAGACTGGTAAAAACATATATTGGAAACAACAAGCTGCCAAAATGATTGATAATGAAGTAGGTCAATACCAGCCTATTAAGAGAGGTGTGGGACATGGGTGTATAAAGTCTCCAGATCTTCTTTCTCTGAACAGTGAAAATATTTTCAGAAATTTAGAAGATACGAAAAGAATCATCATTGGGGGACGTAACATCGATAACATTAGATATGCAGATGATACAGTATTGATTGCAGACAATGAGCAGGATCTGCAACATTTAGTAGATGCTGCACACAGTGAACAACTAGGGTTAGAATAAAATTGTAAGAAGACAAAGATTATGATCGTCACTAGGAAGAAGGAAATACCACAATGTAACATACAAGTAAACATTTTTCAACAAGTGAATCGGTACAATTATCTCGGAACAATCATAACATCTGCTAGGAGATGCCTTGAAGAGATTACAACAATAACCGCCATGGCGAAGGTAGTCTTTTGCAAGATGGAAAACATGCTGACCAATAAAAAGGTGTCATTTTAAGGAGAAAAAGAGAGTTAAAGTGCTACATAGAACCTGTACTTTTTATGGATGTCAAGCGTGGACAATGAGCAGGCAGGCTGAAAGCATATGATGGCTGTGGAAATGTGGTTTCTGGGGAAAATGTAAAGAATACCGTGGACAAATAGAAAACCCAACAAGAAACAAATGAAACCCGTAAACTGATTGGAGAAATAAGATGTACACAGTTACAATTTATTGGCCACTTTATGAGAAGACACAAATTGAAGAACTTGGTACAGCTGGCAAAATCTAGTGGAAGAGAACAAGGGGAAGGCAGAGAAGTAAATACATGGATATCTTGGCCACATGGCATGATCAAGACAAGAACACTGAGCTGATAAACGACTCTGGTCATCACCAAAAAAAACTGTCATTTACTGCCAATATAGTACCTTAACAATTAAGGCCGCCTGGCAAGTGTAGTCGCCTCGAACTGTGCAGGTTAAGGTTTTCTTTTTGCCCCGGACAGAAAACAAAACTCCGCACCTTAGCGAGGATTCGAACTCGGGTTCTCGTTAAATGACGAAACATGGCCGCCCACGCTTATCGGCATGGCAAATGATTATATTAATAATAATAAGTATGAAGATCATGAATATAAATACGTATACTGGATTTATAAGCCTGTCCTACTACTAACTACTACCACCTGATGTCGGATGGTGGAGTGGCCTCTAGATATTGTGTCTAGAGATTAGCTGTGAATATGTTGAATATGTAGCCATGGACCAACACAGGCGGTGGTCACTGAGAGCGAGCGAGTTAGTTGGCAGGGCGGCTATCTCTATAAAATATCTCACAACTCTGTGACATGGTCATCTACAAGTAAAAGGCGTCACAGATAACCTCAACCCCCACTCCTGCCGCCTTGCATGGTCTGTCTTTTAGACTAAGGCTAGTGGAGTCAACTATACACAAATCGGTGGAATAGAAGAGGAAACCACCGCTGTATTTTCCCAAGACAAGCATACATACCTCTTAGCAAAATCTATATATATAAAAGAGAATGTTTGTGTCTTTGTGTCTGTGTGTCTTTGTGTGTCCTTTATGCGTTCCCGAACGGTCCATCCGATTGAGATGAAATTTTCTACAGATGTTCTTCTCATTCCCGCGCAGCCAACTGGCATAGTTTGCTAGTTTAAAAACACTTATTTACGTAATAAATTAACATTAATTAAAATATTGCAAAAGGATTTAACTTAAGAAAATGTATATCAATTGACATTACTTTTAGTAGCATTGCTATATTATGTAATTTAAATAATTGTTGTATTTTTCTTAAGTTTGTTAAAATGTTTAAAGAAGTTATCTACAGTCACATGAGTTATAAACAAAGTGATAAAACCTTTAAGGCATCTTCAAAGTTTTCATAAAAATAATGAATCTATTTTAGATACGTGAAAATGTTCTAACTCATCTTTTTATTTCTCTTCGTCATCACATTATATGTTTTACTCTTCTTTATTTCTTTTCGACATCAAATTAAATGTAGTTTTTTTCTTCTATGTAATGAAATTTTTTGTGAGAGAAAGTTAGTTGCATATCCTTTGCAGTACTCCGCAGTCAACCTACCATTTATTGGCTGTTCGTGATATCTTGGTAAGTTTACTTTCACTACTTTCACATTGCCCTTTTTATTTATTGGAATGAAGATAGATCTTTACCAATCATATCTTCTACTATCAATCTAACTATCTATTCTTCTATTCTATCTATATTTTTAAATTTTCTATTTTTATGAGCTATAAACAAAGTGCTAAAAACTTTAAGGCATCTTCAAAGTTTTCATAAAAATAATGCATCTATTTTAGATAGGAGTTGGATGAATGGATGGATGGATGGATGGATGGATGGATGGATGGATGGATGGATGGATGGATGGATGGACGGACGTACGGCCGGGTCGACAGACAGACAGACAGACAGACAGACAGACAGACAGACAGATACTCGCCAGGGAATGGGCGAAATCGGGCCGGGTCAGCTAGTTGATAAATAAATCGCACAATAAGTCTTATAAGTCACGTGACATAGCTGTTATTGAGAATACTTATAAAAATAATAATAAACAAGATAAAACCAGAATTTCGTGATGACAGTTTGGATTTGTGGAAGGAAAGGGCACAAACAATGTTGTATATATTCTCAGGACACTTAGAAAGAGCTAAAATAAACAGATCTGGACTTACATTTCATAGACTACACAAACGAATTTTACAATGTGAAACATGAGGAAGTAATACAATGATTAAGGCAATTGAACAATGACGTCAAAGACCTGCAAATAATAAAGAGTATACATTGGCAGCAAACAGCAGCCATAAGAATCAACAACCTTGCAGGAACATTTCAGTGTGTAAAGAAAGCTTCAGACAAGGTTGTGTAATGTCTCCAGACTTATTCTTATTGCGATAGGTATACAGTGAAATACAGTGTATACCTGGTTGGTGGACATATATAAATAACTGACGTTGTGCTGATGGCTTCGTCTTGATAGCAAGAAGTCAGAAGGATCTACAGGAAATGATATTGATAGATACAGCGTTTGTAGACAGTGAAAACATAGGCCTTAGTTTGAATAATAAAAAGACAGAAATATCAAAGAAACAGATTGTGCCTAAGTGGGCAATTTAAAGTACAGGACGTTATTTTAGGGCAAGTGCAGAAATTCAGATATCTTGCACATGGATAACATCAAACAGAAGATGCATCACGGAGATAAAGAGGACAAAGATAAAGATAGGACAAGCGAAAACTGCATGCTGTCACATGAAGAACATTTTGTGCAATAAGACACCGTCCTTGAAATTTAGAAAGTTCTCGTATGTTACATAGAACTAATTTTAACATACGGCTGCGAATCCTGGACAATTAGTAAACAGGTGGAAACATCCATTGAAGCCATAGAGCTGTGGTTTTATAGAAAAATTCTGAAAAGATATGGGACAGCCAAAATGAGCAATCTGGACATTTTGAGGGAAGCTAAGTTACAAAGACAACTTATCACAAACAGAAAGAAGCAATTGTCACATTATGAAAAGACACAAACTGACGACCGAAAAGATTTGTGGAAAGAGAGATAGAGGAAGACAGCGTGAAAACACTCTTGACAGTCTTGTGTCATGGTACGGAAGGAAGTCAACACACGAATTGATCCATGCTGTCGGAGATCGCAATTTGTGGTACAATTTTAAATGCAGGTGAAGTTGGCAAAGTGTGGAAAGGGCTAAATGATTAATCGCGATGTTGAATGAGAAGCGGCTTGAAGATGGCTATGAAGTGGAAAGTGGAAATATACCAGTTGTCTTATCATAATGTGGTCAAAAATGACCACTGCTTCTTTCTTATGTTTGTGATAAGTCAGGTTAAGTAATTTGAACAATCTTAACAAGACTATGTTACTTACATAATACGGAACAAAAGAAAAAGCAGCCCCTGCAGCAGGATACAACAATATGAATTGCAAACAATTCGCAGGAGCTAAATATACCTAATTGTTTGCAATTCATATACTTATAGAATAGCACAACGAAATGCCAAACGAACAATTAGAGCGTCAAAAGATGAATTCTGGAGAATATATGATGAATTGATGGCGACCCTTAGCAAAGACTATCCAAGAGAATTTTATAAACGTGTCAATAATCTGCGAAACAGAGAAGCATGCCACATAGACTACAACCCAACCATCGTCATAAACAGCAAAAGAGATATACCATTATTTAATCCGCAACAAAGACCAGCAAGGTGGGCAGAATACTTTCAAGAACTACATAACCCCACACATAATAACATAGAAACCCGCACTTTTGTGTCTAGAAGCTATTGACAACAAGAACCAAACTTCATCCCTGCAGAACTCAAATCAGTTATACAGAAAAGTCCTAAAATCAAGTCACCGGGTCCAGATGGAATAACCACAGAAGCTATTCAGGCCTATGGGAAAACATGAGTTAAATGACTGACAAGAAGAAAGAAAAGTCCCAAATGATTGGCAACAGGAAATAATAGTCCTGCCTGTCATTTTACTGCCTATAGTACCTTGCAGTATAGCGCATGGGGGTCTTGAGCCTGAGGAATTAAGACCGCCTGCCTAGTGCAGTCTCCGCGAACTGTGCAGGTTAGGATTTTCTTTTTGCCCCCGGCAGAAAAAAAATCCACACCTTGCCGAGGTTTCGAACCTGGATCTACCGAAGGAGAAACCGGCGTTCTTAGCCACTCGGCCAGAATAATAGTACCAATATGGGGGGGGGGGGGAAGGCAATATGATGAGAAAGTAGGAAACATGAGTAGGTAATCACTCCGGAGTCATATAGGGAAAATGTACTGGAACAGTTAGATCCTTAGTTGAACAACAGCTAAGCAAAGTACAATTCGGTTTCCGGAAAGATAAAAGCAGCATCGATGAACTATTCACACTTAGACAAATTAATTTATTAATTAATTAAGTTGCATGTCCTTCGCAGGACGTAGCAGTCAACCCCAGCATTTTCGCTGTTCGTTATTCCTGAGCAAATTTTACGTTCAGTAGTTTGCCATTGCTTTCTGGACGACTGGCTCCTATACCTTTTTCGAAAAAAACAGCACCGCTGTGTTTCGAACCTGGGTATATGGGCTCACAAACCGCGTTCGCAAGCCCTTAGCCACAGAGACCTACTTAGACAAATATGTGGAGGGAAAACATTGAATATAGTGACCAGCAGAATATTGTGTTTGTAGATCAAGAAACGGCTTTCGAAAGAGTAGTAGACAGATACAAATTATGGACCATCTTTGAAGACTATGGGATACAAGGACAATTGCTAGAAAACATCATAGCCATGTACCACTCGAGCCAAAGTTCAGTAAAAACACAAGAAGGTATATCAGCTTAGTTTAAAGTCAATACAGGAGTGAGACATGGATGTGTGCTCTTCCTCTGCTATTTAATATCTACACAGACATAATATCCAAAGAAACAAGTATTGACAGAACAGATTCAGAAAATTGTGAACGCTTTACTTCAGATGAAACAACAGATCCACATGCAATAAATGCACTTCTATTTGTGGACGATTGGTACTTATTTTATAGCGACGAGGGCAGACTGAAAAATCATATTAATAATCTGAGTTTAGCATGCAGCAGATACAATACGAGTACAAATATATCTAAAACCGAAGTAATGCAAGTTAGCAGATCTCCAGGTCCACTAAGTATGCAGATAAATGGCAAATCTCTTAAACAAGTTAAAGAATTCAAATATCTTGGAAGTATGATCACAGAAGATGGCAGATTGGACAGAGAAATCGAAATCAGATGTCAAAAAGCAAGTGCACTAACATAACTATCACACATACTGAAACATCCAAATATACCAATGTCCGCAAAACGACAGATAATAAACAGCATATTCACACCAACCCTATGCTACCAATCTCAAACCTGGACATCCAAATTAAACTTTCGCAAAATCAACACCTGTGAGATGAGATGCCTGAGGACAGCTGCCGGCTTAACAATCCGAGACGGATTAAGAAATGCTGTTATCAGACAGACAGTGGGATCAACACCTTGTGCCACATTTATTGAAAGACAGAAGTTCAAGTGGTTTGGCCATCTCGTTAGAATGCAACACTAATTACTATCAACTACCAGCACTGGCCATAATCAAAGAGCAAGAGGTCGCCCAAGAAGAAACTGGATTACGACATCAAAGACAGTATATAATCACACGGAATGACTCTGCCGAATACCACCCATCGGGTGCTGGAGTGCCGATCATTCCTCCTCACGGCGCTTGACGGCAAAAGTCGAAGCTGATGATGATCTTTGAAACGCGATACTTTCGTTCAACGATTGACAAGTTCGTAGTTACAAACAAGATAAACCAGAGTAGCAGCCCTTGTCTAGAGGACGGTAGCACCACAAACCCAACCTGTAGGTAGAGACAAGTTTGTGTGTTGACAACGGCAGTCGTCAAATAATTCAATAGTCACGCCAATGTTATATAGTGACCCACGTATATGGACATATTTACAATAGCAGAACATCGTGAGTGTTTTATTATACATGCCATTTTCAGGGTCGCATTAAAAAAAGAATATGAAATATTCAATCAACTAATAACTTAAACTATTTAATTTGTAATTTGTATTCATGTGTTAAAATCGCAAACTACGCGTCCAGACTTGAAATTTGAAAAAGAAATATATGATCATCCAATGTAAAATCCACATACACATGCGCACACACATAGCACGTGTGTGTGTGTGTGTGTCCGTCCGTCCCCCCCTCCCCCACCCCTTCCGTCCAGTGGCTTGTCCTGTGCAGTTGTGTCTTGTGAAATGTCTAAATTTATAATATATGATGTTAGGGAGACTTTATTATACATAGTGAAGTATGAATAAAGGAATACTTTATACATAGTGAAGTATGAATAAAGGAATACTTTATTATACATAGTTGAAATATGGCTGTTTGGTTAAATATCAAGAATAATTTTCCAGATGGGAGAGTTTATACGGACTTGAGTCCGAATAGACAGAGTAGTTTATACGGAGCGGAGTCCTCATAATTCCGGTCCAAGCTGACAGTAATATGCGTCGCCTCAGAAAGACATGATTAGGCAATTCAAACACCAGGCTTCCGACTTACTGGCCTGATGAATTAACAAATAAACAAGGAAATGTTACGCACATAAAGTGCAGGAAAACCTGGTATATGTGAAGCAGGTTGAAAAGAGAGAGGGGGGAGATAGATAACGAAGATAACTTTTATATAATATAAATAAGATAATACAAATGACAAAAAAAAAAAAAAAAAAAAGCGTTTGCTTATAAGATTTTGAATCAACAAAAGTATATAACATAGCCACGCTCATGTCCCGATGATGTCACATACATTAAGTCACGTGACTAGGCAAATCACGGACCGGAAAAAACGGAGTGGAGTCCGAATAGACAGAGTAGTTTATACGGACTTGAGTCCGTATAGACACTTTCTTTCCAGATTGGTATCCCATCCCCAATACAAATAATTGTGTGTCCCAAGGTGAGTTCAAGAATTGTTAACTTGCGTTTCTGTACACTTACTGTTTACAGACATCCATCTTTGTTTATGTTACCGACATACTATTTCCTACTATTTATGTCCTGATAATTCTGGTCCAAGCTGACAGTCATATGCGTCGCCTCAGAGAGACTTGATTAAGCAATTCAAACACCAGGCTTTCGACTGACTGGCCTCATGAATTGACAAATAAACAAGGAAATGCTACGCATATAAAGTGCAGGAAAACCTGGTATATGTGAAGCAGGTTAAAAAGAGAGAGGGGAGAGATAGATAACGAAGATAGTGTGAGAGACAGAGATATGAGAAAGATGTGTTGAAAGACATACAAAAGTGATAAAGACAAGAGAGAAAGAGAGAGGGAGGGAGATACTCTTGTGCAGCAAGGTAAAGACACAGGTAACCAACACCTAATACACAAAAAATCCTAGGAAAGACTGTTTGTTGCCTAAAGTGAGATCATCAGACCAGCTTTGGTTGATACCAACTTATTTGTTCTTCATTTCAGGTCTGTATATGGTTGTTCCATTTCAGGTCTGTATATGGTTGTTTAGGGAGAACCATGTCACCGATGCCTTTGCTGGGTGATAGGGCACTGGCATCCGCACACCGTGAGGAAATTCGATCTAGTTCGCCCTGCATATCATTGGCAACCGCATGTCTATCTCGACCCTGTCGATACACGAGAATGTCGTCAGCAAATGACAGAGTCCTACCCCTCCCGTCCAACTGTTGTTTGGTGATCGGCACCATATACACGTTGAATAGTACTGGTGACAGTGGTGAACCCTGCGGCAATCCTGGACATATCGTTATCGGCTCAGAAGACCAACTCCCGCATCTTAGCACCACCTTCCTTTGGAGCAGAACTGCAGCTATCTATCATACAAGGTGAGGGTGCACTTTCAGTCTGAGGAGGATTTGCATCAAAGTGCTCAAAGGATACTTTATTGTATGCGTCCTCTAAGTCTATGGCGGCCGCATATGTCTCTTCTCTGACCTGAAATCCTTCATAAACATCTTGAGCAAAGACCGCCGCATTCAGCAATGACTCTTAGTTACATCTGTATCCTTCAAGTGTGGGTGGGAAGCAGCCGAGTTGTTCCAAGTCACAAGCAAGTCTGTGTGCTACAATTTTCTCCAGTAGCTTGCCAGCAGTGTTCTGCATCGTAATGATTCTGTAGCCGTTTATCTTGGAATGGTCTTTGTTCAGTTTTGCCAGCGGCAGCAAGTAGCTGCGTAGCCATTCTCCTTTGATCTGACCCCTCTGTATATTGGTGTTGAATTCTTTGGCCAGTTCTTCCATGTCATTATCTGACATCACCAGTTGGTCACCATATCGGATGCCGTCTGGGCCTGGGGTGGTGTTAGGTGATTTCTTGAGCATCGCATGTATTGTCTCAGCTATGATTATGCATTCTTCGTCTGTCCCGACCCCATCGCACAACTGAGAGAGTGTCGTTGTGGTCCTCTGTCTGGCGGGCTCGTCTTTCTGGTCAGTCTGCTCTATGTAGCATGCAAGAAGGGCCTTACCTTTATCCGCATCCGACTTTTTCCATGTGAGGTCTGTGCCTTGAAAGTCTGGAATACCCCTATGTTGTGCAGCACCGTTCATGCTCTTATGGAGGCGTCAGAATGTCGTGAGAGATCGCTTGGAGCACACCTTCCTGCAGAACTCGTCCCATTTCTCGGCCTTGGCTTGTTTGGTGCAGGATTTGAATAAAGTCATCGTCCTATGGACCTCAGTCTTCAGGTTCGCCAACTCAACCTGTGGCATGTTAGCTTTTCTGGCTTTTTGCCAGTCTTTCCCAGCCATGCCTTCTCTACCTCTCCATTCCACAATGGTGGCTGCAACCATCTTTCTTGTCTCCTGCGGGAGGAAGTTAGTTTTCTTCTTCTGATTTTGCTTATGGCGTCTTGACTAGTGTTGTCGTACAGGAAGACATTTGTCTTGTTTCCTTGACTCCTGGCCCTGTCTTTCTCGATCAGGATGATACAAGGGTAGTGGGGACTAGGGTCGGGAGAGAACATACAGGGCACTGCTCCCAGAGAAGAACCCCCAAAGTGTCAAACATAGCTCTTAATCCCGTATATTCACATCCGCTCACTAGTCAATTTTAGTTTGAGCCAGTAAGAAGGTGGTCAATTTAAATAGGAACATCAATATTTTCTTTGGCAAATACAATTCACGGTAAACAAAGACATCTATTAGATCCATCGAATTCATCGATTCCGACACTCGATCACTCCTCGCTGCCTGGAGGGTGCATACAAGGCACTGCTCCCAGAGAAGAACCCCCAAAGTGTCAAACATTGCTCTTAATCCCGTATATCCTCGTCCGCTCACTATTCAATTTTAGTTTGAGCCAGTAAGAAGATGGTCAATTTCAATAGGAACATCGATATTTTATTTGGCAAATACAATTCAATTCACGGTAAACAAAGACATTTTTGGATCCATCAAATTCATCGATTCTGACACTCGATCACTCCGTCGCTGCCTGGACACATGGGAAAAGGGCATCAATAATTTGCTTCCCTGCTGAACACCAGCATTAAGTCTTTTGTTTCATTTAAAGTAGGAAATAGGAATATTGTTACAGATCATTGTTGTACGAGCTTTTGTTACAACTTGTGTGGTTTTGCTGAACCAACTTTATGTTGTTTCTTCTGCTTTTTATCCCTGATCCTACTGCTACTACTGCTAATTGCTATTTTAATAACTACTACAACTACTATTGTTACTAATACTACAATTGCTGATTGGGGGGATACAGGGTGTCAGGCATTGGTAGCACCTTTGGTAAGGATGACCCTCGTGTCCTTTTCAGGACCCATCCCCCACTGGTCCAAGCTTGACACCAAGCTCACGCCTGTGAAGCTCCTAGTAGCTGTCAGCATGCGACCGCGGCCATCCCCCCCCCCACTCCCCCCCCCCTCCCATGGCTGTGAAAGGCTGGCTAAACCAGGCATGGGAATTTGGTCGATTTGGTGTCAAACCAAGCAGTAAACTAGGGTATGCCTACCCAGCATGTGAAGACAGGATTCGGCAGACTGCGCAGAAGAAATCATTCTTGATTCCACGGGCACGACAGCATTTACCTGCAAAGTGTTGTGGAACGTAATGAGCACGGCAAGGCACGTAGAGCGCCCTGGTCATCCACTGCACCTGTATTCGTCTCCAGTCGTCTTGACTTGTCTTGCCACTGGACTCAGATGGACTCAGGCGAGAGAGTGAGGTCGACGAATTGTGCAACTCTTCCTCACTTTAATCCAATTCATCGCGCAAGTCATTCTTCATCCAACGTCATCCAACATATCTAGGCAAACCTGGCCTAGAGAGTCGACAGTGGAAGATAAACTCAATGGACCGCTGTGTGAACTGAAAAAGACAGTTCAATTAATACAAGAGACAGCATTGTAGTTGTAGACATATTTCAAGCGAACGAAAGACGAAGAAGAAGAATACGATGTGGTTTTATAGAATTATGAGAACACCATGGACAGATATAAAGACCAATAAAGATATCTTGAATGAACTAATTTACTCTTTGGGCATGTCATGAGAAGAGGAAAGCTGAAGTATGTCATCACAGTCAGAAAGTTAGAGGGGAAGAGAAGCAAAGAGAGATGTTGGTCAGTTTGACATCCAGGCATTTCTTGGTTGGCTCCACTGAATGGGCTTCTTCATTTTGATTCATGTCCTCCTCGTTTATATTTGCTTATAATGAAACTACTGAACGTAAAGTTGCCAAGAGATCGCAAACAGCCAAAAATACTGGGGTTGACTGCGACATCCTGTAAAGGATATGCAACTAACTTTTATAATGAAAACTTTTGGTTTAGATTCCACAACTGTGATCACTTTACAATTAATTTGTATGTTCGTAACATTGAATTCTTTCTGTGTTATTTAAGCAGTCTGTAGCATTTCTGTTATTTTTTTTTATTTTATTCTTTCACTTTACAACATTATGTGCACTTATATTTATTTTATATGATCTTCATTTCTTCATTCCACAGGTGTTAAGATACATCACAATGGTTGTGAAGAAATCTGAATACCAGAAGCAGTACAAAGCTTGTGTAATCAAGAAACACCAAGCTGCTTACCTGGAGAATCTGAACCTACGGCTCCAGCGTCGTGATCGAGAGTTCTTGCATACTCCCATCTGCTGGGAAGAAGTCAGTGACGAGGATAAATTGTCATCTGACTGCAGTGAGGGAGAGCAGTCTAAACCTGCTAAAACACCAGCACAAAAAGAACCTGAATACCAGTCACTTGCAGACATTTTGTTCGATTCCAGGCAGAAAGCTGAGTCTGCAAGAAGGCAGAC
Source organism: Cepaea hortensis (assembly GCA_963921405.1). Taxonomy (NCBI): domain Eukaryota; kingdom Metazoa; phylum Mollusca; class Gastropoda; order Stylommatophora; family Helicidae; genus Cepaea; species Cepaea hortensis. The sequence continues at coordinate 74,938,737 of OY992881.1, forward strand.
ACGTGTGGAAGGATTTAAGAGACCTAGTGATATTGCTAATGGTATCACTGATGAAGGAAAACAAGTTCATTGTGCAGATGTGCCAACCAAACCATATCAAGAAGAGAAACAACAAAATGACGCAGGAAGCTTGAACGATACAGCCAGGAAAGAATATGTTGCTGCGAAATCAAATGTGTTAAATGACCCTATAACTGATGGGACTAGAAGATTAAACAAACCTGCCTTAACATCTGCTGTAGTCCCAGGTGGGAATAACCGGGATATTTCTGAAGGGACAAGTTATGACATCGGTGCTGCTGGTGGTTTGCTTACAGAAGACACAAAACTATCAGCCTTGAACAAGAGAACAAAGACAACAAAGAAGAGAGGCAAGGACATTGGGAAGTTCAACAAAATGAAACCATCTTCCGCAGTAGGTAAGGCTGTTTTCTGTTTAATATGTGTTACATTATGCAATATATTGTTTTCATTTTGTCTTCATACCTTCACTAACAACTAATATCTTGAATGTCTTACATGTTACATTGTCATTGCTAACGAGCAGAGTAGCAATTTTTCTCTTTACTTCATAAAACCTGACTGATGTGTGGTTGTACACAACTAGGCAAATGTAATGTTGTAACAGATTCTGCTGCTTTCTTATGAGGTGTTAGACCTTCATATATTGTAGGCCGTGACTTAATGAGATGGGATAGCCAGTTTCCTTCTTCACCGATTTATGAAAATTATCCAGTACTCATTTTATCAGATGGACTCAGGCAAAAGAGTGAGGTCGACAAACTGCGCAACACTTCCTCACTTTAATCCATTTCATCACGCAAGTCATTCTTCATCCAACTTCATCGTAGACACTGAAGTCTTAGAAAGAGCATCCATGCCCAGTATCCATACTCTACTAATGAAGAATCAGATTCCCTGGGCTGATCACTTAACTCACACGCCAGATCACAGGCTCCCTTAACAAATTATTTTACGGCGAACTGCGTTGTGGTAAACGCTCTCAAGGCATTCAGAGGAAACATTTTAAAGACACTGATGATCTCACAGTAACAGTTTAAAAATGGCCACTAAAGAAGTTCAGTTAAGCAGCGTAATGTCATAGAATTCCTCAATGCTGAAGGTGAGACTCTGATTCACATCCATGAACGTTTGAGTATTGTTTATGGAGATTAAACAGTGGATGTTAGCACTGTCCAACGTTGGGCATGTCTTTGTGACGAAGCTGAAGTAGGTCAATCCTCACTGGCTGACGCTAAGCGGACAGGCTGCCCATCAACCGCATCGACTCCACAGAACATTCACAGAGTTGATGACTTCATTTGTGGTGACCATCGAGTAACACTGGATGAACTGTGTTCCATACTGTCCATTAGTAAAGACAGTGCCCAGACTATCATTAAAAACCTGGGCTTTTCAAAGGTTTGTGCACGGTGGGTACCCAGAATGTTGACAGACAGACATAAAGAAACTAGGAAACCCATAACCATCAACCTCCTGCACCGGGACGCAGAGGTAGGTTGGTAGTGATACACAGTACAGAAGAGTGTTTGAGGAATCCCACTGAATTATTAAATTGCAAACCGATTACATAGATTAAAAATAGGAGGCATTACTTATTGACCATCCCTCGTATAAAACTCTTGAAGGTAGTTTTTCTGAAGAGATTAGTTCTTCTTCTGCCAGGGTGTAGTTTTTCTGAAGAGATTGGTTCTTCTTTTTCCGCCATGGTATAATTTTTCTGAAGAGATTGGTTCTTCTTCCGCCATGTTATAGTTTTTCTGAAGAGATTGGTTCTTCTTCTTCCGCCATGGTATGATTTTTCTGAAGAGACTGGGTTTTCTTCTTCCATCATGGTATAGTTTTTCTGAAGAGATCGGTGGTTCTTCTTCCGCCAGGGTATAGTTTTTCTGAAGAGATTGATTCTTCTTCTTCTGCCAGGGTGTAGTTTCTCTGAAGAGATTGGTTCTTCTTCTTCTGCCATGGTATAGTTTTTCTGAAGAGACTGGGTCTTCTTCTTCCACCATAGTATAGTTTTTCTGAAGAGATTGGTTCTTCTTCTTCTGCCTGGGTGTAGTTTTTCTGAAGAGATTGGTTCTTCTTCTTCTGCTGCCATGGTATAGTTTTTCTGAAGAGATTGGTTCTTATTCCATCAGGGTGTAGCTTTTCTGAAGAGATTGGTTCTTCTTCCGCCATGGTATACTTTTTCTGAAGAGATTGGTTCTTCTTCTTCTGCCATGGTATAGTTTTTCTGAAGAGACTGGGTCTTCTTCTTCCACCATAGTATAGTTTTTCTGAAGAGATTGGTTCTTCTTCTTCCACCATGGTATAGTTTTTCTGAAGAGACTGGGTCTTCTTCTTCCGCCATGATATAGTTTTTTCTAAAGAAATCGGTTCTTCTTCTTCCACCAGGGTGTAGTTTTTCTGAAGAGATTGGTTCTTCTTCTTCCACCATGGTATAGTTTTTCTGAAGAGATTGGTTCTTCTTCCGCCATGGTATAGTTTTTCTGAAGAGACTGGGTCTTCTTCTTCCGCCATGGTATAGTTTTTCTAAAGAGATCGGTTCTTCTTCTTCCACCTGGGTATAGTTTTTCTGAAGAGATTGGCTGAATATGTAAAAGGCCATAAAAATGATGATTCTACTGGACAAGTTGACAGATCTGTAACATTGTATCCAGAGACAGCAAACACTGGATATTGTTACATTCTGCAACCTCATTTTTGAGTGCAAGTGATCTGGGCAAAGAGTTAACAAAAATAATTTTAGCATTCTAATATAATTATGTATTTTATTTTTGACAATTGAAAGAGATTTTAACAATATAAATGTAAGAGATTTCATTAACTTCATTGTTTTTAACATTTTATTCAAGAGTCACTTTGTTTCACATGCAGACAGACACTGCTACAGCTCTCACCTGCCCAGCATAGCCACAGACAGCTCTGTGCCACAACTGTCATACTTGCCCACAGTTCGGAAACCACGTAGTCAACCTCACATCCCCAGAGCAAAGTCCACACCAGTCTCTCCTGAGCCACATTTACAAGAGAGGCCACATTTACAAGAGAAGCCGCCTTTCCTTTCATATGGCAATGCGGATCAGGAAGATAGTATGGCTTCCCACAGAACTCACAATGTCAGAGCTCCAGTTGATGTAAGTTCCTACAATTCTGTTTCATGTTGCTTGTAAAATCTACCAGCTGCCAAAAGTAAGGCATTTGATGCAGAGTATAAATTCTTAAATCTTATTTCCACAATAGTTGAAGAGCTCAGTTCCAATGCATACTTCAGTCTGTTATTTGTTGCATCTAGACACATTTAATGTGTCGTTTTTACACACAAAGAGGCTTTTGTACCATGTTAATTTATCAAATGCATCTTCATGGTGCATTTATACAGGTTTCTCTGTCCATCTCTTAATGTTGTCCATCTACATTGAGTGGTATTTTCCTCTTGCATGCTTCTCCTCAACTTTTCCTCCAGCTCAGAACACCCTCTCCACTCAGTCACGAGCTTGAATAAACAGTAGACAATAAAGTAGAAAATCTAGTTGGTTTCTTTGGTTATCACTCATTTGAAGTTACAAATAAAAATTATTATATCTCGAATATTCTAGAAGAGATTTTCTTGAGTTTTTAAAAATTGAATTGGTATTTCATTGTCTAAGCTCTGAGTAATAAATGATTGATGATGAAGAGTTGACATACTGCACTTGGACAAGCTCATCAGTGCTGGGTCTCTTCTTGCAGAAGTCAACAGGTGTGTTTTATTATTGCCCCTGTTGCAAGCTGGTTATTATATATCAGAACCATCCATGTTTATTGCGACCAGTTCCATACTTCATTCCCCACTCCAACAGTTCCATACTTGATTCCTCACTCCAACAGTTCCATACTTGATTCCCCACTCCAACTGTTCCATACTTGATTCCCCACTCTAGTAGTACTGTACTTGATTTCCCACTCCAACTGCTCCATACTTGATTGCCCACTCCAAGTTCCATATTTGATTCCCCTCTCTAACAGTTCCATACTTGATTTCCCACTTCAACAGTTCCATACTTGATTCCCCACTCCAACAGTTCCATACTTGATTCCCCACTCTAGCAGTTCCATACTTGATTCCCCACTCCAACAGTTTCATTCTTGATTCCCCTCTCTAACAGATCCATACTTGATTCCTCACTCCAACAGTTCCATACTTGATTCCTCACTCCAACAGTTCCATACTTGATTCCCCACCAAAACAGTTTCATACTTGATTCCCCTCTCTAACAGTTCCATACTTGATTCCCCTCTCTAATAGTTCCATACTTGATTCCCCACTCCAACAGTTCCATACTTGATTCCCCACTCCAACAGTTCCATACTTGATTCCCCACTCTAGTAGTACCGTACTTGATTTCCCACTCCAACTGCTCCATACTTGATTGCCCACTCCAAGTTCCATATTTGATTCCCCTCTCTAACAGTTCCATACTTGATTTCCCACTTCAACAGTTCCATACTTGATTCCCCACTCCAACAGTTCCATACTTGATTCCCCACTCTAGCAGTTCCATACTTGATTCCCCACTCCAACAGTTTCATTCTTGATTCCCCTCTCTAACAGATCCATACTTGATTCCTCACTCCAACAGTTCCATACTTGATTCCTCACTCCAACAGTTCCATACTTGATTCCTCACTCCAACAGTTCCATACTTGATTCCCCACCAAAACAGTTTCATACTTGATTCCCCTCTCTAACAGTTCCATACTTGATTCCCCTCTCTAATAGTTCCATACTTGATTCCCCACTCCAACAGTTCCATACTTGATTCCCCACTCCAACAGTTCCATACTTGATTCCCCACTCCAACAGCTCCATACTTGATTCCCCACTCCAACAGTTCCATACTTGATTCCCCACTCCAACAGCTCCATACTTGATTCCCCACTCCAACAGTTCCATACTCGATTCCCCACTCCAACAATTGTAATTGGGATGATCCACGAAGAGATAGATCACCATGCACTAAGCTATTATGTATTGCAGTACATTTCATCTGTCCTTATTTAGTTTCACTAGGGTAGGCGCTTTTAAGGCCAGAATATGTGCTCCCTCATATCGACACATGCCTGAATGACCTGGACAGTAGATCTGCACCCACATTCTACACTTTCCAAAGCATGAGCTGAGAGTCAGAGACAGTCATCTCTTGAAGTGAAGTATAAGAAAGCTAGCTTAGTGGCTCAGTGACAGACTTGATCTCTCTATTCTCTTAATGGAGGTGGCACCGTTCTGTTAGTTCAGAGTAACCTAAAGTAATTACTGTTTACATAGTTATCCATTCAAAATCAAGCAAATATAGAAGTAATACTGAGCTGGAAATGAAAATAGCTGATGGAGGAAAAGAAAAAGACAAGTCAAATATGTTGGCCATGTTAAAAGACATGACACTCCTTGAAAAAAAACATATTTGGGAGAAAAGGCAGGCAAGCTATAGGTAGGCAATGATACAGATTAGGTGGTTTTACCTCCAGAGATGGACAAACAGCTGTCTGTTAGAGTGTACAATCAAGAGAGACAGAAAGTGTTGGGAGATCCAAACTAATGTATAGTTATTCCTAAGAAGTCTGTTTTATTAGCTTCTCTCCCTTGCCATCCCTTCCCTGGGAAACCTTTCGTACCCATGTCCTGCATTTTGGTTGACCAAAGCATATTGTGTGGTCACAAGCAAACACCTCAAAAGGCGATGGAATCCATATTCATCATTGTCATCAAGTGCCTTGCTGTAATGATAAACCAGTGTACTATACATTATAGCTCACCATTATGCTGTATGCGTACATCATCAGATTGTATGGATTATTTTAATGCATACATTATATTGAATGGATTATTTCAGTTCAGACATTATCATCATACTGTATGGATTATTTTATTTTCTGCATTAGATTGTATGGACAGTTTTAATGCATACATCAGATTATGTGGATTACTTTAACACATAACGTATTTGACTTTTAGTTTTACACATATCAGATGATATGGATTGCTTTAACACATAACATATTTGACTTGTAGGTGTACCCACCAGCTCTCAGAGCAAAATTTCGGCGCCAGGAAGAGCACAGGAAGCAGGTGGAGAAGATACATAAAGCCTGCAGCACAGAAGCTATGTTAGAGAAACTCTCAGCCCCTGCTCCAGATCTGGCAGGCTGGGAGTCCGAGTATCGCAAGCAGTTTCATGGCTATCAACCAAGAGACTATGAAAAAGCTATGGCAAGCCACGCTGTGATACCACGATCTTCATCAGTCCGGGCAGTTCCCAGAGGAGGCTGTCTTTTAGTTCATGTTGACTAACCTGGGCAGTAACTATAATCTCATTGAATATTATCTCACTTTGTCCATTAGTCTCAACCTTTTGAATGCCTCTGAAGAATGTAATAATGCCCACATTTGTTCCCACCGTTCTTGATATTACTGACATGGTATGTAAAGCTGACCCCATTTGCTTTCTATGCTACAATCAAAATCAATTCTACAGTTGTCTTGTTACTGTCCCCTCATAAATTGTTCCTAGCATATGTGATAACTTGGTGTGTAGTTGCTGACACTGTGTGCCTGCATTCAACAGTTATTATTTCTACCAACACATCATTTACTATGGCTACAGCATTTGATTGGTTAGGACAGGTCGGATCAGTTAACTCCACCATGAAGGTCAGCTGCAGTGGATCACCAGCAAACACTCACCACGATAGTACAGTCATTTTCTCCTTTAATCCTGTCTCTTGATATTATCCACTCATTTAAACTGCTGTCTTCCTCTTGCCCATCTGCCATTTACTTTTCCGTATATCATGATTTTTAGTAGGATAGTGAGTCTTTGTTATGTGGTCACAATATTTTATTTCTCAGGCCTTGATCTCACATATGTAAAGACAATGCTCCTCTATAAAGCAGTCACATCAAGAACACGAGTGACACTTGGAGAGATTCCCCACTCTCTCAGACCCAAACAATTACACACGAAGATATACTACATCACCCATGTGTTACCGGAACTCATCAGGGAAGCAAAGAATATGAACATTATAGAACTACCATGCATGTCGCAAGAGGTGACCAAAGAGACTGGCTACCAGACCCTATAGGGAACTTCTGCTGCACAATCCAGCCCATCATGGACAAGCCTACATGGGGCTTGGTGTCAGTTGTTGGTTGAGAGCTTGTGCTCGACTATATAACATTATAATCCAGGTAGGCCAGGTTGTCTTTGACATACGTAATGTGACTCCTGCATAGCCTAGTGTTGTCTTAACATATGTAATGCGACTCCTGCATAGCCTAGCGTTGTCTTTGACATACGTAATGTGACTCCTGCATAGCCTAGTGTTGTCTTTGACATACGTAATGTGACTCCTGCATAGCCTAGTGTTGTCTTTGACATACGTAATGTGACTCCTCCATAGCCTAGTGTTGTCTTTGACATACGTAATGTGACTCCTGCATAGCCTAGTGTTGTCTTTGACATATTTAATGGGAGTCACAGTTTTTGTCAACAGTGAAACCTGGATCTTTGTAATCATCTTGTCAGTCCCAGTTACACATACCAACATGCAGTATGCCTCATTATAACAGTGGAGTTCATTCACGCATTATTTAAAGCATTTTGTAACTTATCACAATTCATATGTTTTGCTATACACAGCACACACAAGTCATGAATGTCATGTGTAGAGTGGCATGCTTCAGTTAAAACATCCAAGATAGAAATCATCCGCTGGGAGTCTGAATGCCTTATTGGTGCACGATAAGGCAGATGTGGTCAAGGCCGTTTGGCATCATGTATATATAGTGTGAAAGAGGAGAAGTCATTATTTCCTGGAGAAAATGGTACATCCTGTCATTATTTCCTGGAGAGAATGGTACATCCTGTCATTATTTCCTGGAGAGAATGGTACATCCTGTCATTATTTCCTGGAGAGAATGGTACAGCGGCGGGAGTGACCAGAGGTTTTGGCCGACACACAGTTCCCTTTGGAATGGCTAGACACATGATCAGCAACTGGTACCACAGTATCAGGTATCACATATGGGAATGTCCAGGGTGTTGTGATGTCGGTTCTTGATTCAACTAAGCGGTTTTTGTGTGTGTTAATATTAAGCACACATTATTTTGCCTTTCTTTCAGTAGTCTCACATAGCATATTATATAATCCACATTAAAAATATCAGCTTACTTGTGATGTATTGAACATATATATCGGAGAAATTTGCGACTATTACTACAAGGAAATGAACTTAAGTGTTAGCAGCCAGGCTGTGCACAAATTGTGTTGCTGCCAGGTGTGTCAACTACTGCAAGTAATGAATACTTCTCTTCTCCCATTGGGGCATAGCACCTCTACCAAGCCACAGTAAGCAGTCTTCTTGTTTGCTATCTCCTGTAATTTCCTCCTTCCCTCCTAGTATTATTCTGTCTGTAATTCTCTTCGTCTACTTTTAGGTCTCCCACTAATTCATTTGCCTTGTGGGCTCCAAACAAGAGAGAGTAGTTATATTGTCCTCAGGTTTTCTGTGTGTGTGTCCTGTCTGGTGCCAGCATCTTTTCCTCAAGTCTTCACTGGAATTTTAATTCTCTCCTGAGCTCTACATTGGTGATTCTGGCATACTGCAATTAGTGAATGTTTGTAATAGTATTTCTGTTAGTTGTTCTGTGTGGTTCTGACCCATGCAGTAGTACAAATTTAACATTGGAGTTAAACATTCCAAGTTTGGTGCTCAGTTTAATTTTCTTTGACCTCCATGAATTACTAGTGCTATGAAAGCTTACCTTGCTTTTTGTATTCTCATGTTAATATCTCTCTCTGTTCTTTCATATTTTTTTTTAATACATTACTTCCCAAATAGGTATGTGATTCCACCTCTTGAAGTGAATGAATACATGAAAAAAGCACAAATTTACATTTATCAGATGACCACGTACATTCTTGGGTGCTATATTCTTTTAAAGTGATAGTGATGTAGAGAATATTGATGGTATCATGATTTACCTTGTACTATTGTTGTAATGGAAACTTCGCATAATCTACATTTATCTATTCTAGTGATCGTTGCCTTCAACTTTAAAATATATTTGCAAGTAAAAGTAACTAATGTATTTTTAAACTTTAATACATGAATTTGCTGAAAACAAAATTTGGTTTTGTTATCGGTTTTACATGTAAAGAGTGCTTTTTCCAAGAATGTTTCAACCGTTAAAACACACCATTTCTGACAAGATACTAATCTTTGAGAAGACGCTGGTTTGTTTGAACAATTATATTTGATTTTATAAAAACATTTATGCAACAGAAGTATACAAAACCCAGAAAATGCATTACAGAATATGTGTTGACTGTGTGCCCACAAGTTCACATGTGCTGCACTAGTTACTTGAGTCTTCTGACATTTAAACGAAAAAACTGCACTCCATCAGTGACATGCCATACACCAAATTTCTATTACAGTTTACATGTTATGAAACCCATTATTTAACTTCTATAAAACTAGATTTCAGTCATTAGTCTGAAGTACGCTTCTTCAAGAAAACCAGATTTCAATAGTTAATCATCTTTATACGCTTTAAAATGTGAACCTGAATTTATTTAACAAAAGCAGCAGTCACCTTGAGGTTGTTGACATCGCCAAAGAGTTTGTCCTAGAATCAAACTGGTGTAGGCCAAAGACTTGTTCTGTTCTGCATGTCCTTCGCACTCTTGCAGCAAATGTTTAGCTGTCATTTTACCACTCCAGTTACATTCATCAAACTGGTGTAGGCCAAACTTGTTCTCTGTTCTGCATGTCCTTCGCACTCTTGCAGCAAATGTTTAGCTGTCATTTTACCACTCCAGTTACATTCATCAGTAGTTTCAAACCCCCAGCTTGCTATCTTTAGCATGTCTTGTACATGAGTATAAATATTTCTGGTTGTCTGCTTCTATGAAGATGGTGATATGCATCACCTTTCTCTTGACCTGGATGCTCCAATTCTCACTTTGTTCTGTAGTTGCTACTTATAACCACTTAGCATGTCTGTATCCAACTGAGGTACCCTTTCACTTAGCCTGTCTGTATTCAGCTGGGGTATCCTTACACTTAGCCTGTCTGTACCAAGCCGGGGTACCCTTTCACTTAGCCTGTCTGTATCCAGCTGAGGTAGCCTTTCACTTAGCCTGTCTGTATCCAGCTGAGGTATCCTTACACTTAGCCTGTCTGTATCCAGCTGAGGTATCCTTACACTTAGCCTGTCTGTATCCAGCTGGGGTATCCTTACACTTAGCCTGTCTGTATCCAGCTGAGGTATCCTTACACTTAGCCTGTCTGTATCCAGCTGAGGTATCCTTACACTTAGCCTGTCTGTATCCAGCTGGGGTATCCTTACACTTAGCATGTCTGTACCAAGCTGGGGTACCCTTTCACTTAGCCTGTCTGTACCAAGCTGAGGTACTCTTACACTTAGCCTGTCTATCCAACTGAGGTACCCTTTCACTTAGCCTGTCTGTATCCAGCTGAGGTACTCTTACACTTAGCCTGTCTGTACCAAGCTGGGGTGGCCTTTCACTTAGCCCGTTGGTACCAAGCTGGGGTACCCTTTCACTTAGCATGTCTGTATCCAGCTGAGGTATCCTTACACTTAGCATGTCTGTACCAAGCTGGGGTATCCTTACACTTAGCCTGTCTGTATCCAGCTGAGGTACCCTTTCACTTAGCCTGTCTGTATCCAGCTGAGGTATCCTTACACTTAGCCTGTCTGTATCCAGCTGAGGTATCCTTACACTTAGCCTGTCTGTATCCAGCTGAGGTACCCTTTCACTTAGCCTGTCTGTATCCAGCTGAGGTATCCTTACACTTAGCCTGTCTGTATCCGGCTGGGGTACCCTTACACTTAGCCTGTCTGTATCCAGCTGAGGTAGCCTTACACTTAGCCTGTCTGTATCCAGCTGAGGTATCCTTACACTTAGCCTGTCTGTATCCAGCTGAGGTATCCTTTCACTTAGCCTGTCTGTATCCAGCTGAGGTAGCCTTTCACTTAGCCTGTCTGTATCCAGCTGAGGTATCCTTACACTTAGCCTGTCTGTACCAAGCTGGGGTATCCTTACACTTAGCCTGTCTGTATCCAGCTGAGGTACCCTTTCACTTAGCCTGTCTGTATCCAGCTGAGGTACCCTTACACTTAGCCTGTCTGTATCTAGCTGGGGTATCCTTTCACTTAGCCTGTCTGTATCCAGCTGGGGTACCCTTTCACTTAGTCTGCCTGTAGCAAGCTGGGGTGGCTTTCACTTAGCCTGTCTGTATCCAGCTGAGGTACCCTTTCACTTAGCCTGTCTGTATCCAGCTGGGGTACCCTTTCACTTAGACTGCCTGTACCAAGCTGGGGTGGCTTTCCCTGTCTGTACCAGGCACAGAGACCAGCAGGTGTGCAAGGCCGGTCTGTGGACAGACATATCAGGAGGTAACCAGACCAGGAGTCAGCACAGCATGTATGAGTTAGGCCTGGACAGATGTTTTCTCCAGGGGTTTCAGGCATTCACTGTCAACAAACTGGCTGGGTTTAGGCCTGGACAGTTTTCTCCTGGGATTTCAGGCATTCACTGTCAACAGACTGGCTGGGGTTAGGTCTGTAATAGATGTTTTCTCTTGGGGTTTCAGGCATTCACAATGTGACACTGTCCTGGGGTATATACTATGAACCAATTCACTGGAAAAGTGAATAAACAGGTTTAGATGTATATTTATTAGTACTGCACAGACCTATGTATGGAAGGCCACGCAATATTACGTGACAATGGTTTCTATGGGATTCGTGTCCAGCGCATAACTACACCTAGCAAAAGCTGCCATTTGTATCAAGGAAAATATAGATGATTAGAAGACGATTCACAAGTAAAGAAGACAGCAAGATGAATCGTACAAGTTTAGTAATAATGATTCAGACCAGACAAGAACTGCAAGGCTTGACATTCAGCCGACTGGGTCAGCTCAGTGTGTAACTCATTATCATCTGACAGGTGAAGCTGGTGCTTGACAAGTGTGTCCAGTGTTGTGTGCGAACAAACTTTAAGCAATGAACAATTTGTGTCACCGTCAAGTATAGAGACAGATAAGAGAAAGAGTATTCACCCTGACCATAGTACATCGAAAGTTGTTGAATAATTACTGAATGAAAGTGGTTGGTTTTGGTATACACGATAACAGCGGTTTGCTGGTGACACCTGAGACTTGAGAGTATTGTTGAACTATAAATAAAAGTGGACTACAACTCAGGATTGTTGAACATTCATTTGCATTGATGTTGACAAATGCCCGCATGGATTCTTGTTACAAAACGAGCCCGAGAACAGCATTTGCAGTATACAATGTGACACTGTCCTGGGGTTTACACTGTGACACTGTCCTGAGCTAACACATTTACCGGGTTTCACTTTGCGAAGACAGCTGGTTTATTTTCAGCAATCCTGTGCTTTTTTAAACTTTATTAAAACAGGTATTTCAGAAGCATTATTTGGACCACAGTTTCGCGTATCACTAAATAAACAAATAAAATTTTAGTCGGCTTATATATAAAACTAATGTTTAAATGGAAAAAAAATTATGTAGCAGCACGTTTATGTACATAAATGAGAATATTTATCACAGGTTGACAAACATTTTGTTGTATGAGTAGGATTACATCAAATAATCATGGCCAGATTGCCCCAACACCACCGCTAGGAATGTTACAAGTTTGTATCAATGTCTTGTCCACATGTTTGCATCAGGTCAAAACTGACTACAATTGTTACATCAAACATGTACACTTCCTGGCTACAAGATCACTCCTGTCTAATATGTGTCCTAGTAAGTAGATAATAGGCAATGCATCATCAGGCTGTGCTTTTATGTGACTCGTAAATATACATGTAATGGAGAAACTGCAATAAGAAATGTCAGGCTCAATCATGTGACGGACACTGCTGAACTTGTAGGACATGGCTAGGTCACAGCATTGGATGGTGGGAATCCCATTTCCTGCTTGCTGCTTGTCCTTGCCATAGATGCATACCCTGACGGTCACATGGTTAGAAGATAATCAGGAAATACCACTGCTGGTAATCAGGATATGTCTTAGTTAAATGTGGAGCAGTTTTACAGGCCCTGAACAAACTAACCAATAACATGATCTGTAACAGCCTGTTGGGTTACAGCCATTAATTTACTGACCTAAACAGCTACTGGTTTATATATTTGCTGATAGTAATTAACATTCCCTCTGACTAAGAGCTTCAGATAAACAAATATCATTACATCTTTATGGCACATATTTCACAAATAAAATCATTTGTATGGTGTCATCTGTTTCACAAATGTATAATCCCAGCCACAGTTTTATAGGCACCAACTTTAACTTCCATGGTTTGTCTGTAACTCCCAGATGTCATTGCTTTCCCCCACATATGAGTACAAATCTGTGAGAAGGCAGCCTTATAAAATAAGTTCCTGAGAAATTATCAAGAACAATAAAAGCTGTTAGCATGCACAGTTTGGCCATCAATATGCCTGAATGGCTTGTAAACGTTCACTAAACTCTTGTGGTTTCACTGGCTCCGTTGCGAATGGGTTACAAATGCAACCCGCATACCACATTTGAAACACAGCTGCATGCAATTTAGAATCAAACCATCTTGCATTGGTTTCCATACAATGGTATGTGTGCCGGTCATCCAGAAAACAATGGCAAACTACTGAACGTAAACTTGCCCAGCAATCATGCTGAAGTTGACTGCAATGTCCTGTAAAGCATATGTAACTAACTTTTATATGGTTTTAAATATCTGAGAATGCTCGTCAATATTCATGAGATTTTACACCGCCATAAAAGATATATAATCATAAATATGAATTCTGAATGCAAGCTATACATGCTGCAAACAGTTCAATAAACACACAAACAGATCAAAGATCTACTGACACTATTAGTTCACAGTAAATTGTGAAATATATTCAAACAACAACAAAGCTGAATAGTATCCAATGTTTGCAATATCATTGTGCATGTAACACTAACATGAACTGAGGCATGTTCGTACGTGCATATGGACACAGCAATAGTATAGGTTACACTAACATGAACTGAGGCATGTTCGTACGTGCATATGGAAACAGCAATAGTATAGGTTACACTAACATGAACTGAGGCATGTTCGTACGTGCATATGGACACAGCAATAGTATAGGTTACACTAACATGAACTGAGGCATGTTCGTACGTGCATATGGACACAGCAATAGTATAGGTTACACTAACATGAACTGAGGCATGTTCGTACGTGCATATGGACACAGCAATAGTATAGGTTACACTAACATGAACTGAGGCATGTTCGTACGTGCATATGGACACAGCAATAGTATAGGTTACACTAACATGAACTGAGGCATGTTCGTACGTGCATATGGACACAGCAATAGTATAGGTTACACTAACATGAACTGAGGCATGTTCGTACGTGCATATGGACACAGCAATAGTATAGGTTACACTAACATGAACTGAGGCATGTTCGTACGTGCATATGGACACAGCAATAGTATAGGTTACACTAACATGTCATGTGAACATAATTCATCAATGCGAGCACTGTTTTCAACTGCTTCAAATGAGAGATATTAGTCACCAAGAACTACCTCCATATACAATTCAAAACATCAGCAAGCATTCACAGATAACTCTATCCTGTTTGAGTACTGTTAAAAATAAATATTCAATGATAAAAGTTTCAGTTCTGGCAACATTGTGTTCATCAATAATATATCACCATTTTTCTCACATTTGCGGTTACTCTAGTGTTCTGAATGTTTCATCTCAAAGTTAATTGGTCAGAAAACTGAGAAACAAAATGACAGAATTAAATGGAAATGTCAATCAAACATGATAAACCACGTCTAGTAGGGAAGTCAGTACAGCAGCCCCCTGCCGGGCCTGGAGCTGACTGGGTATTTCGTGCCCCATGTTTTCATAGACCAGTTGGCACTTTATGGGTCATGTGATCAATATCATGCAAGCCCCCTTTACTTCCCAGAACATGTCCAGGCACCCATGTTAGCTAGGGAGCCCAGGTTTGTTTTTAAACTATTGCCTCAAGTGGGATGTGAACATATAACCATTGCTTCCCAGAACATGTCCAGGCACCCATGTTAGCTAGGGAGCCCAGGCTTGTTTTTAAACTATTGCCTCAAGTCGGATGTGAACATATAACCATTGCTTCCCAGAACATGTCCAGGCACCCATGTTAGCTAGGGAGCCCACTATTGCGTCAAGTGGGATCTGAACATATAACCATTGAGACAATAGGCAAATGTTCTAGCTACTGCACCCGCAAACAATCTGGAACTGGAATAAAATTACATGGAATGTGGATATAAGTGGATTGTATTTTAATGATTAAAACATGTTTGATGTTCGTGCTGTAGAAGTGCTGCAGCAAGTCTGGGGATCAGGCGGGGAAATGGTGATCTCTCTGTGTAGCTCATGTTGCTGTCTTGTATTTACATGACTAATAATATAAGTGACTATCATACAACAGAATCACAATTAAAGCTTATATAGATAAATACATGTTTGCAGTGGAATAAAACTGGACCCTTACAAGTTATCAACATAAAACTTCCAGTACTTGTGTGCACAAATTAGATCCTGTCTAATTAGTTGGACATAAGTATAAATATCTTTTAGATAATACAATCATTAAAAAAATACAATCATTAAAAAAACAGTGATGACAAACAATGCGTGGAGATAAGAGTGATGTCCAACTTTATGGCACAAAGTTCACGAAGCCATGACAAAATGAACATGTTCTGAAGCTGTCCCATCTGAAATATAGTTCAACTGACACCTGGGGCAGTTAAAAGATGGTATTTAACAAATACTATATTTGAACGGAGCCGGCTTCATGGTGAAGGGGTTACGGATGCAGTTTGTAATCCTGCATACCCACATTTGAAACACAGCTGTGTTGGTTTTTTATAAAATGGTATGGGTGTCGGTCACTCAGAAAGCAATGGCAGACTACTGAATGTAAACTTGCCCAGGAATCACGAATACCCAAACAATGATGGGGCTGACTGCTACATCCTGTAAAGGACATCCAACTAACTAAATATTTCAAGTCAAAGAGGAAACACAATTTTTTGACTGGCACCTTTAACTCACTGGGTACCAAACAACTCCAAAGATAACAAAGAGTTAAAGGTGCCAGTCAAAAAATTGTGTTTCCACTTTGACTTCCCATGACAGTTATATTAACCCACACAATACAAATTGTTAATTGTAATCATTATGTCCTATGGTATATCTGTCTGACTATTCAGACCCAACTATTTCCATGCTTCCAAGTACACCTCCTTGAGACAGAATGAGTAAAGTAACAACTGCTTCGGACAGAAAGAGCTCAAGAATGGACAGACTTTAGTCATCAATCAAAGCACCCTTATGACCAGCAGATACGGTTATGGGATAGAGGGACAAAAGAGCAACCAAGACACTTTCTTGGCTGGTGCCATTAACTTTTTGAGTACCAAACAACTCACCATAAATTTCCCGGTCACTCCAAAGACAATATGCTGTTCTTGCTTCCTTACATCACAGATTGTTGAAATATTAACCTACAAAATGCAAGTTTTTAATAGAGAAAAGCAAGGACACACAGTTCTGTGTCAAACAATGGGGGGAAAGATCAGATGAATAAATGAGAATTGTTAGCATACTGCAACGCATGATTAGTGTTTATTTACTGCTAATGGTGTCCTGCTGTGAGAGAACAACAGAGGACATTAATGCAAGGACAAACATCAAATATATGAAAATAACAGGCATGGGACACTCCCTCTACACTTTTGATGACAGTGCCAGAAAACAAGGTGGAGAGACAATGCTTGCTTCTACACAGGAAAATCTTCAACAAACATTTCCTGTAAATGATACTATAACTATAAACAAATATGTGGAGAAAACATACAAATGTATACATACATGGTGTCCAAAATGAAGATCGTTTTGTTTAAAATATTGTTTTAAACATAGATATTTTGGTTTGTACTAAACAATAGCTCAAGTGTCCTGGTTTGGCCAATTACCAATAAACACATGTTTTCACGCTCAGTTGCTAGACTGCCATGAGGAATTAAAATGATGAGGCTATAGTAGACACTGTTTTGCATACTATGTCACAATCAGTAATCACAGCACAAGACACAGAATATTTCATGTTGATGTCATTTTCTTGAAGTTTAAATAATATTTCAATGTGAGTTCAATAACAGAAGTTATTCATTCATGAGATCAGTCAGTCCGAAGTCTAGTGGTGAAGTCATCTGATTCCTCCGCTGTCCCCTGTTCTAAGCAGCTCTCTTCAGTTCAACAAAGGTCTGTGCCTCCACGACCTTGCATGTTGTGTTTGGTTCTACCTAGGAGACATTTTTCTCTTGTCCTCCAGTATTTTCAGTAATAGATCTCCATGTTTCATACTGTCACCAAGGTAACCTTTTTTTTTTCTGTATGTTCAATTCTTGTCTTTTTTTTTCATTTTCTAAGAAATTGTTCCCTTGAATCTTTCTGTCTAGCTTATACGTTGCATCCTACACTACACATATCAAAAGCTTCCAAGTTCTTTTATTCTCTTTTGTTTATAATCCTTGGTTTCAGGGCTGCGTTGTGCTGTGGCCCAAAAATAGTTAAGTTATGCACCTAAAACAGTTGATATTCTTTTTGAAAAAGCCTGCATTGTGCAATTAGTGTACATAATTCTGTCTTAATAAGAAAATGGTTCAGTTGCTTCCTATAATTGTCCCTTCCATGCCTGTTTATGAACAAATTTCACACAAAGTCACTTTCACTCACTAATATGACTATATGTCAATTTCCGGAATGTTAATATTCATATTAAAGGTGTACAACACATAACATTCAGATAAACTGTCAGGAAAATACAAAGTATAATTTGTCAGCTACACAAGAACGTAAAGTATAATTTGTCAGCTACACAAGGACGTAAAGTATAATTTGTCAGCTACATGAGGGCGTAAAGTATAATTTGTCAGCTACACGAGGGCGTAAAGTATAATTTGTCAGCTACACAAGAACGTAAAGTATAATTTGTCAGCTACACAAGGACATAAAGTATAATTTGTCAGCTACACGAGGACGTAAAATATAATTTATCAGCTACACAAGAACGTAAAGTATAATTTGTCAGCTACACAAGAACATAAAGTATAATTTGTCAGCTACACAAGAACGTAAAGTATAATTTGTCAGCTACACAAGAACGTAAAGTATAATTTGTCAACTACACAAGAACGTAAAGTATAATGTGTCAGCTACACAAGGACGTAAAGTATAACTTGTCAGCTACACAAGGACGTAAAGTATAATTTGTCAGCTACACAAGGACGTTAAGACAACTACGGCTAAACAATATGTCCACAAACAAGCATCAACATCTACAACAAAGCAAACAGAAATTAATGTCACTATATTTGAATGCCAAGATGGGTTGACATTTCAATTATACCTTCAAGCTATAACATGAGAGTCAATCAGTGAAACTGCAAGTACTCAGGCAGCTAAGTTGTATCTATTTTGTTTTGTAGATTTCTAATGGTATGTTTTAAGCTAAATTTTGTCCGTTGTTTACGGACACCTATTGTTTAGCCATAACAATAATTCTGTTTTTTGAGATTACTTCTTGTTTATCTGACTAATTATACTTCACATTTTTCTTGCATTCACAGATTTATCACCACTTTTTAATTGTATCAAGTGCGAGTACCATGAGTGCATCTAGTAACACGCTGTCTCCAACAGCGATAAGAATGACATTGATCACTATGTAAAATTAATAATGTATATGTATTATTCTCAAGTAAAGAAACACAAAGGCCTAAAACTAGCAAAACACACAAGGCATCTGATTTTGCAACAATTATAAAGTGCTGAAACAGATTACAGACAGTTGAAATAAGCTATAAAAGTTACACAATGTCTAGAAAATTCTGCTTCGCTTCGACCATTTCTAATTTGCTTTTATATAGAATTCCACTGCTGCTGTTCAGCTGGATCTCTCTTAAAGATCTCAACTCTGTTTTCAAGTTCAGTAAGTCAACATAAAGGTACTTAATATGTTAATATACCATCAATCACAAACTGTAAATTTCCATTACTGAGGAAGAATATTCCCTCATTGTATGAAAACATCATTCCTAGAGAACTGTCAGATGTCTGTGATCTCCACTAACATTCTCATCTGTTCACTAACCATCATAATTCACAACAATGTACGAGCTGTATGAACACTGGATCTCTGATTTCCACTTAGGAAGATTTTTTTCCATTTGAAGTTAGTTGTGTGATTCTTTGCTTGGCCTATCCTGTTAAGCATGTCCCCAAGTTTTTACTCAGAATGATAATGAGAAGAACAAGGAAGATAAAGATAGAAATGAGTGAAAAACAGTATGAATTTTGTGGAAAGGAAAGGAAAAAATAATGTAATATACACATTCAGAACACTAACAGAGAGATACATTAAGAGGCAGAAAGACCCATACTTGTGCTTTGCGAACTGCACATAGCATTTATGCGGTTAAACATGATGAAATGACCAACATGTTGGAGGACATTAACATCAATAGGAAAGATCTCAAAATAATTTTTTAAAACATTTACTGGTGTTGAGTTGAATCAAGCATTGCAGCACTCAGGTTATTCCCAGATATGCTCCGTCCTCATCTACAACAGCCAGTAAAGAGTCCCAATAATAATGGTATCAATAGCAGTCTGATTATATGTCCGTCTGACTTCGCCTCAAAGTTTTCAGTGTCAGCCAGATCCTCTGGTCACTCCCTGCAGCACCATTCTCTCCAATCCATGATGATCTACCCATTCCTCTGCACTATACACACGATTCCCAACCACGTCTGCCTGCTCATGTAACAATACCCCACCAAGGGGAGCAGAACCAGCCAATCAGAGCAGCTGCTCGTTTCCTACCAGCATGTCCTGGGCAGAAAATACAACAAATGCTTGTTTCCTACCAGCATGTCCTGGGCAGAAAATACAACAAATGCTTGTTTCCTACCAGCATGTCCTGGGCAGAAAATACAACAAATGCTCTCTATTTTTGACTGTAGAATAGTAACCTGCCACTCTGCCCAAAGCATGCATGTCTTCACCTTTCTCATCATACTTTGAAGTCTGTTACAATTATGACATGCGTGTGTTGTTTGTCTTCCAGTCAGTGGAACGTCACCGTGACTGCCTCCACCTCCATTATATTTACTGGAAACTAATAATACCAAAATAATGAGAGAGATGCAAGACAGGCCAGAAATACAGGTTGGAGATTATAATGTACAAGATCTGCATGATGCAGGTGACACAGTATTGATAGCTGAACATGTACAAGATCTGCATGATGCAGGTGACACAGTATTGATAGCTGAACATGTACAAGATCTGCATGATGCAGGTGACACAGTATAGATAGCTGAACATGTACAAGATCTGCATGATGCAGGTGACACAGTATAGATAGCTGAACATGTACAAGATCTGCATGATGCAGGTGACACAGTATTGATAGCTGAACATGTACAAGATCTGCATGATGCAGGTGACACAGTATTGATAGCTGAACATGTACAAGATCTGCATGATGCAGGTGACACAGTATTGATAGCTGAACATGTACAAGATCTGCATGATGCAGGTGACACAGTATTGATAGCTGAACATGTACAAGATCTGCATGATGCAGGTGACACAGTATTGATAGCTGAACATGTACAAGATCTGCATGATGCAGGTGACACAGTATTGATAGCTGAACATGTACAAGATCTGCATGATGCAGGTGACACAGTATTGATAGCTGAACATGTACAAGATCTGCATGATGCAGGTGACACAGTATTGATAGCTGAACATGTACAAGATCTGCATGATGCAGGTGACACAGTATTGATAGCTGAACATGTACAAGATCTGCATGATGCAGGTGACACAGTATTGATAGCTGAACATGTACAAGATCTGCATGATGCAGGTGACACAGTATTGATAGCTGAACATGTACAAGATCTGCATGATGCAGGTGACACAGTATTGATAGCTGAACATGTACAAGATCTGCATGATGCAGGTGACACAGTATTGATAGCTGAACATGTACAAGATCTGCATGATGCAGGTGACACAGTATTGATAGCTGAACATGTACAAGATCTGCACGATGCAGGTGACACAGTATTGATAGCTGAACATGTACAAGATCTGCACGATGCAGGTGACACAGTATTGATAGCTGAACATGTACAAGATCTGCACGATGCAGGTGACACAGTATTGATAGCTGAACATGTACAAGATCTGCACGATGCAGGTGACACAGTATTGATAGCTGAACATGTACAAGATCTGCACGATGCAGGTGACACAGTATTGATAGCTGAACATGTACAAGATCTGCACGATGCAGGTGACACAGTATTGATAGCTGAACATGTACAAGATCTGCATGATGCAGGTGACACAGTATTGATAGCTGAACATGTACAAGATCTGCATGATGCAGGTGACACAGTATTGATAGCTGAACATGTACAAGATCTGCATGATGCAGGTGACACAGTATTGATAGCTGAACATGTACAAGATCTGCATGATGCAGGTGACACAGTATTGATAGCTGAACATGTACAAGATCTGCATGATGCAGGTGACACAGTATTGATAGCTGAACATGTACAAGATCTTCACGATGCAGGTGACACAGTATTGATAGCTGAACATGTACAAGATCTGCATGATGCAGGTGACACAGTATTGATAGCTGAACATGTACAAGATCTTCACGATGCAGGTGACACAGTATTGATAGCTGAACATGTACAAGATCTGCACGATGCAGGTGACACAGTATTGATAGCTGAACATGTACAAGATCTGCATGATGCAGGTGACACAGTATTGATAGCTGAACATGTACAAGATCTGCATGATGCAGATGACACAGTATTGATAGCTGAACATGTACAAGATCTGCATGATGCAGATGACACAGTATTGATAGCTGAACATGTACAAGATCTGCATGATGCAGATGACACAGTATTGATAGTTGAACATGTACAAGATCTGCATGATGCAGATGACACAGTATTGATAGTTGAACATGTACAAGATCTGCATGATGCAGGTGACACAGTATTGATAGCTGAACATGTACAATATCTGCATGATGCAGGTGACACAGTATTGATAGCTGAACATGTACAAGATCTGCATGATGCAGGTGACACAGTATTGATAGCTGAACATGTACAAGATCTGCATGATGCAGGTGACACAGTATTGATAGCTGAACATGTACAAGATCTGCATGATGCAGGTGACACAGTATTGATAGCTGAACATGTACAAGATCTGCATGATGCAGGTGACACAGTATTGATAGCTGAACATGTACAAGATCTGCATGATGCAGGTGACACAGTATTGATAGCTGAACATGTACAAGATCTGCATGATGCAGGTGACACAGTATTGATAGCTGAACATGTACAAGATCTGCATGATGCAGATGACACAGTATTGATAGCTGAACATGTACAAGATCTGCATGATGCAGATGACACAGTATTGATAGCTGAACATGTACAAGATCTGCATGATGCAGATGACACAGTATTGATAGCTGAACATGTACAAGATCTGCATGATGCAGATGACACAGTATTGATAGCTGAACATGTACAAGATCTGCATGATGCAGGTGACACAGTATTGATAGCTGAACATGTACAAGATCTGCATGATGCAGGTGACACAGTATTGATAGCTGAACATGTACAAGATCTGCATGATGCAGGTGACACAGTATTGATAGCTGAACATGTACAAGATCTGCATGATGCAGGTGACACAGTATTGATAGCTGAACATGTACAAGATCTGCATGATGCAGGTGACACAGTATTGATAGCTGAACATGTACAAGATCTGCATGATGCAGGTGACACAGTATTGATAGCTGAACATGTACAAGATCTGCATGATGCAGGTGACACAGTATTGATAGATGAACATGTACAAGATCTGCATGATGCAGGTGACACAGTATTGATAGCTGAACATGTACAAGATCTGCATGATGCAGGTGACACAGTATTGATAGCTGAACATGTACAAGATCTGCATGATGCAGATGACACAGTATTGATAGCTGAACATGTACAAGATCTGCATGATGCAGGTGACACAGTATTGATAGCTGAACATGTACAAGATCTGCATGATGCAGGTGACACAGTATTGATAGCTGAACATGTACAAGATCTGCACGATGCAGGTGACACAGTATTGATAGCTGAACATGTACAAGATCTGCACGATGCAGGTGACACAGTATTGATAGCTGAACATGTACAAGATCTGCACGATGCAGGTGACACAGTATTGATAGCTGAACATGTACAAGATCTGCACGATGCAGGTGACACAGTATTGATAGCTGAACATGTACAAGATCTGCACGATGCAGGTGACACAGTATTGATAGCTGAACATGTACAAGATCTGCATGATGCAGGTGACACAGTATTGATAGCTGAACATGTACAAGATCTGCATGATGCAGGTGACACAGTATTGATAGCTGAACATGTACAAGATCTGCATGATGCAGGTGACACAGTATTGATAGCTGAACATGTACAAGATCTGCATGATGCAGATGACACAGTATTGATAGCTGAACATGTACAAGATCTGCATGATGCAGATGACACAGTATTGATAGTTGAACATGTACAAGATCTGCATGATGCAGATGACACAGTATTGATAGTTGAACATGTACAAGATCTGCATGATGCAGGTGACACAGTATTGATAGCTGAACATGTACAAGATCTGCATGATGCAGGTGACACAGTATTGATAGCTGAACATGTACAAGATCTGCATGATGCAGGTGACACAGTATTGATAGCTGAACATGTACAAGATCTGCATGATGCAGGTGACACAGTATTGATAGCTGAACATGTACAAGATCTGCATGATGCAGGTGACACAGTATTGATAGCTGAACATGTACAAGATCTGCATGATGCAGGTGACACAGTATTGATAGCTGAACATGTACAAGATCTGCATGATGCAGATGACACAGTATTGATAGCTGAACATGTACAAGATCTGCATGATGCAGATGACACAGTATTGATAGCAGAACATGTACAAGATCTGCATGATGCAGGTGACACAGTATTGATAGCTGAACATGTACAAGATCTGCATGATGCAGGTGACACAGTATTGATAGCTGAACATGTACAAGATCTTCACGATGCAGATGACACAGTATTGATAGCTGAACATGTACAAGACCTGCACGATGCAGATGACACAGTATTGATAGCTGAACATGTACAAGATCTGCACGATGCAGGTGACACAGTATTGATAGCTGAACATGTACAAGATCTGCACGATGCAGGTGACACAGTATTGATAGCTGAACATGTACAAGATCTGCATGATGCAGGTGACACAGTATTGATAGCTGAACATGTACAAGATCTGCATGATGCAGGTGACACAGTATTGATAGCTGAACATGTACAAGATCTGCATGATGCAGGTGACACAGTATTGATAGCTGAACATGTACAAGATCTGCATGATGCAGGTGACACAGTATTGATAGCTGAACATGTACAAGATCTGCATGATGCAGGTGACACAGTATTGATAGCTGAACATGTACAAGATCTGCATGATGCAGGTGACACAGTATTGATAGCTGAACATGTACAAGATCTGCATGATGCAGGTGACACAGTATTGATAGCTGAACATGTACAAGATCTGCATGATGCAGGTGACACAGTATTGATAGCTGAACATGTACAAGATCTGCATGATGCAGGTGACACAGTATTGATAGCTGAACATGTACAAGATCTGCATGATGCAGGTGACACAGTATTGATAGCTGAACATGTACAAGATCTGCATGATGCAGGTGACACAGTATTGATAGCTGAACATGTACAAGATCTGCATGATGCAGGTGACACAGTATTGATAGCTGAACATGTACAAGATCTGCATGATGCAGGTGACACAGTATAGATAGCTGAACATGTACAAGATCTGCATGATGCAGGTGACACAGTATTGATAGCTGAACATGTACAAGATCTGCATGATGCAGGTGACACAGTATTGATAGCTGAACATGTACAAGATCTGCATGATGCAGGTGACACAGTATTGATAGCTGAACATGTACAAGATCTGCATGATGCAGGTGACACAGTATTGATAGCTGAACATGTACAAGATCTGCATGATGCAGGTGACACAGTATTGATAGCTGAACATGTACAAGATCTGCACGATGCAGGTGACACAGTATTGATAGCTGAACATGTACAAGATCTGCACGATGCAGGTGACACAGTATTGATAGCTGAACATGTACAAGATCTGCACGATGCAGGTGACACAGTATTGATAGCTGAACATGTACAAGATCTGCACGATGCAGGTGACACAGTATTGATAGCTGAACATGTACAAGATCTGCACGATGCAGGTGACACAGTATTGATAGCTGAACATGTACAAGATCTGCACGATGCAGGTGACACAGTATTGATAGCTGAACATGTACAAGATCTGCATGATGCAGGTGACACAGTATTGATAGCTGAACATGTACAAGATCTGCATGATGCAGGTGACACAGTATTGATAGCTGAACATGTACAAGATCTGCATGATGCAGGTGACACAGTATTGATAGCTGAACATGTACAAGATCTGCATGATGCAGGTGACACAGTATTGATAGCTGAACATGTACAAGATCTGCACGATGCAGGTGACACAGTATTGATAGCTGAACATGTACAAGATCTGCATGATGCAGGTGACACAGTATTGATAGTTGAACATGTACAAGATCTGCATGATGCAGGTGACACAGTATTGATAGCTGAACATGTACAAGATCTGCATGATGCAGGTGACACAGTATTGATAGCTGAACATGTACAAGATCTGCATGATGCAGATGACACAGTATTGATAGCTGAACATGTACAAGATCTGCATGATGCAGATGACACAGTATTGATAGCTGAACATGTACAAGATCTGCATGATGCAGATGACACAGTATTGATAGCTGAACATGTACAAGATCTGCATGATGCAGATGACACAGTATTGATAGTTGAACATGTACAAGATCTGCATGATGCAGGTGACACAGTATTGATAGCTGAACATGTACAATATCTGCATGATGCAGGTGACACAGTATTGATAGCTGAACATGTACAATATCTGCATGATGCAGGTGACACAGTATTGATAGCTGAACATGTACAAGATCTGCATGATGCAGGTGACACAGTATTGATAGCTGAACATGTACAAGATCTGCATGATGCAGGTGACACAGTATTGATAGCTGAACATGTACAAGATCTGCATGATGCAGGTGACACAGTATTGATAGCTGAACATGTACAAGATCTGCATGATGCAGGTGACACAGTATTGATAGCTGAACATGTACAAGATCTGCATGATGCAGATGACACAGTATTGATAGCTGAACATGTACAAGATCTGCATGATGCAGATGACACAGTATTGATAGCTGAACATGTACAAGATCTGCATGATGCAGATGACACAGTATTGATAGCTGAACATGTACAAGATCTGCATGATGCAGATGACACAGTATTGATAGCTGAACATGTACAAGATCTGCATGATGCAGATGACACAGTATTGATAGCTGAACATGTACAAGATCTGCATGATGCAGGTGACACAGTATTGATAGCTGAACATGTACAAGATCTGCATGATGCAGGTGACACAGTATTGATAGCTGAACATGTACAAGATCTGCATGATGCAGGTGACACAGTATTGATAGCTGAACATGTACAAGATCTGCATGATGCAGATGACACAGTATTGATAGCTGAACATGTACAAGATCTGCATGATGCAGATGACACAGTATTGATAGATGAACATGTACAAGATCTGCATGATGCAGGTGACACAGTATTGATAGCTGAACATGTACAAGATCTGCATGATGCAGGTGACACAGTATTGATAGCTGAACATGTACAAGATCTGCATGATGCAGGTGACACAGTATTGATAGCTGAACATGTACAAGATCTGCATGATGCAGGTGACACAGTATTGATAGCTGAACATGTACAAGATCTGCATGATGCAGGTGACACAGTATTGATAGCTGAACATGTACAAGATCTGCATGATGCAGGTGACACAGTATTGATAGCTGAACATGTACAAGATCTGCATGATGCAGGTGACACAGTATAGATAGCTGAACATGTACAAGATCTGCATGATGCAGGTGACACAGTATAGATAGCTGAACATGTACAAGATCTGCATGATGCAGGTGACACAGTATTGATAGCTGAACATGTACAAGATCTGCATGATGCAGGTGACACAGTATTGATAGCTGAACATGTACAAGATCTGCATGATGCAGGTGACACAGTATTGATAGCTGAACATGTACAAGATCTGCATGATGCAGGTGACACAGTATTGATAGCTGAACATGTACAAGATCTGCACGATGCAGGTGACACAGTATTGATAGCTGAACATGTACAAGATCTGCACGATGCAGGTGACACAGTATTGATAGCTGAACATGTACAAGATCTGCACGATGCAGGTGACACAGTATTGATAGCTGAACATGTACAAGATCTGCACGATGCAGGTGACACAGTATTGATAGCTGAACATGTACAAGATCTGCACGATGCAGGTGACACAGTATTGATAGCTGAACATGTACAAGATCTGCACGATGCAGGTGACACAGTATTGATAGCTGAACATGTACAAGATCTGCATGATGCAGGTGACACAGTATTGATAGCTGAACATGTACAAGATCTGCATGATGCAGGTGACACAGTATTGATAGCTGAACATGTACAAGATCTGCATGATGCAGGTGACACAGTATTGATAGCTGAACATGTACAAGATCTGCATGATGCAGGTGACACAGTATTGATAGCTGAACATGTACAAGATCTTCACGATGCAGGTGACACAGTATTGATAGCTGAACATGTACAAGATCTGCATGATGCAGGTGACACAGTATTGATAGTTGAACATGTACAAGATCTGCATGATGCAGGTGACACAGTATTGATAGCTGAACATGTACAAGATCTGCATGATGCAGGTGACACAGTATTGATAGCTGAACATGTACAAGATCTGCATGATGCAGATGACACAGTATTGATAGCTGAACATGTACAAGATCTGCATGATGCAGATGACACAGTATTGATAGCTGAACATGTACAAGATCTGCATGATGCAGATGACACAGTATTGATAGCTGAACATGTACAAGATCTGCATGATGCAGATGACACAGTATTGATAGCTGAACATGTACAAGATCTGCATGATGCAGATGACACAGTATTGATAGTTGAACATGTACAAGATCTGCATGATGCAGGTGACACAGTATTGATAGCTGAACATGTACAATATCTGCATGATGCAGGTGACACAGTATTGATAGCTGAACATGTACAAGATCTGCATGATGCAGGTGACACAGTATTGATAGCTGAACATGTACAAAATCTTCATGATGCAGGTGACACAGTATTGATAGCTGAACATGTACAAGATCTGCATGATGCAGGTGACACAGTATTGATAGCTGAACATGTACAAGATCTGCATGATGCAGGTGACACAGTATTGATAGCTGAACATGTACAAGATCTGCATGATGCAGGTGACACAGTATTGATAGCTGAACATGTACAAGATCTGCATGATGCAGATGACACAGTATTGATAGCTGAACATGTACAAGATCTGCATGATGCAGATGACACAGTATTGATAGCTGAACATGTACAAGATCTGCATGATGCAGATGACACAGTATTGATAGCTGAACATGTACAAGATCTGCATGATGCAGATGACACAGTATTGATAGCTGAACATGTACAAGATCTGCATGATGCAGGTGACACAGTATTGATAGCTGAACATGTACAAGATCTGCATGATGCAGGTGACACAGTATTGATAGCTGAACATGTACAAGATCTGCATGATGCAGGTGACACAGTATTGATAGCTGAACATGTACAAGATCTGCATGATGCAGGTGACACAGTATTGATAGCTGAACATGTACAAGATCTGCATGATGCAGGTGACACAGTATTGATAGCTGAACATGTACAAGATCTGCATGATGCAGATGACACAGTATTGATAGCTGAACATGTACAAGATCTGCATGATGCAGGTGACACAGTATTGATAGCTGAACATGTACAAGATCTGCATGATGCAGGTGACACAGTATTGATAGCTGAACATGTACAAGATCTGCATGATGCAGGTGACACAGTATTGATAGCTGAACATGTACAAGATCTGCATGATGCAGATGACACAGTATTGATAGCTGAACATGTACAAGATCTGCATGATGCAGGTGACACAGTATTGATAGCTGAACATGTACAAGATCTGCACGATGCAGGTGACACAGTATTGATAGCTGAACATGTACAAGATCTGCACGATGCAGGTGACACAGTATTGATAGCTGAACATGTACAAGATCTGCACGATGCAGGTGACACAGTATTGATAGCTGAACATGTACAAGATCTGCACGATGCAGGTGACACAGTATTGATAGCTGAACATGTACAAGATCTGCACGATGCAGGTGACACAGTATTGATAGCTGAACATGTACAAGATCTGCATGATGCAGATGACACAGTATTGATAGCTGAACATGTACAAGATCTGCATGATGCAGATGACACAGTATTGATAGCTGAACATGTACAAGATCTGCATGATGCAGATGACACAGTATTGATAGCTGAACATGTACAAGATCTGCATGATGCAGGTGACACAGTATTGATAGCTGAACATGTACAAGATCTGCATGATGCAGGTGACACAGTATTGATAGCTGAACATGTACAAGATCTGCATGATGCAGGTGACACAGTATTGATAGCTGAACATGTACAAGATCTGCATGATGCAGGTGACACAGTATTGATAGCTGAACATGTACAAGATCTGCATGATGCAGGTGACACAGTATTGATAGCTGAACATGTACAAGATCTGCATGATGCAGGTGACACAGTATTGATAGCTGAACATGTACAAGATCTGCATGATGCAGGTGACACAGTATTGATAGATGAACATGTACAAGATCTGCATGATGCAGGTGACACAGTATTGATAGCTGAACATGTACAAGATCTGCATGATGCAGGTGACACAGTATTGATAGCTGAACATGTACAAGATCTGCATGATGCAGGTGACACAGTATTGATAGCTGAACATGTACAAGATCTGCATGATGCAGGTGACACAGTATTGATAGCTGAACATGTACAAGATCTGCATGATGCAGGTGACACAGTATTGATAGCTGAACATGTACAAGATCTGCATGATGCAGGTGACACAGTATTGATAGCTGAACATGTACAAGATCTGCATGATGCAGGTGACACAGTATTGATAGCTGAACATGTACAAGATCTGCATGATGCAGGTGACACAGTATAGATAGCTGAACATGTACAAGATCTGCATGATGCAGGTGACACAGTATAGATAGCTGAACATGTACAAGATCTGCATGATGCAGGTGACACAGTATTGATAGCTGAACATGTACAAGATCTGCATGATGCAGGTGACACAGTATTGATAGCTGAACATGTACAAGATCTGCATGATGCAGGTGACACAGTATTGATAGCTGAACATGTACAAGATCTGCATGATGCAGGTGACACAGTATTGATAGCTGAACATGTACAAGATCTGCACGATGCAGGTGACACAGTATTGATAGCTGAACATGTACAAGATCTGCACGATGCAGGTGACACAGTATTGATAGCTGAACATGTACAAGATCTGCACGATGCAGGTGACACAGTATTGATAGCTGAACATGTACAAGATCTGCACGATGCAGGTGACACAGTATTGATAGCTGAACATGTACAAGATCTGCACGATGCAGGTGACACAGTATTGATAGCTGAACATGTACAAGATCTGCACGATGCAGGTGACACAGTATTGATAGCTGAACATGTACAAGATCTGCATGATGCAGGTGACACAGTATTGATAGCTGAACATGTACAAGATCTGCATGATGCAGGTGACACAGTATTGATAGCTGAACATGTACAAGATCTGCATGATGCAGGTGACACAGTATTGATAGCTGAACATGTACAAGATCTGCATGATGCAGGTGACACAGTATTGATAGCTGAACATGTACAAGATCTTCACGATGCAGGTGACACAGTATTGATAGCTGAACATGTACAAGATCTGCATGATGCAGGTGACACAGTATTGATAGTTGAACATGTACAAGATCTGCATGATGCAGGTGACACAGTATTGATAGCTGAACATGTACAAGATCTGCATGATGCAGGTGACACAGTATTGATAGCTGAACATGTACAAGATCTGCATGATGCAGATGACACAGTATTGATAGCTGAACATGTACAAGATCTGCATGATGCAGATGACACAGTATTGATAGCTGAACATGTACAAGATCTGCATGATGCAGATGACACAGTATTGATAGCTGAACATGTACAAGATCTGCATGATGCAGATGACACAGTATTGATAGCTGAACATGTACAAGATCTGCATGATGCAGGTGACACAGTATTGATAGCTGAACATGTACAATATCTGCATGATGCAGGTGACACAGTATTGATAGCTGAACATGTACAAGATCTGCATGATGCAGGTGACACAGTATTGATAGCTGAACATGTACAAAATCTTCATGATGCAGGTGACACAGTATTGATAGCTGAACATGTACAAGATCTGCATGATGCAGGTGACACAGTATTGATAGCTGAACATGTACAAGATCTGCATGATGCAGGTGACACAGTATTGATAGCTGAACATGTACAAGATCTGCATGATGCAGGTGACACAGTATTGATAGCTGAACATGTACAAGATCTGCATGATGCAGATGACACAGTATTGATAGCTGAACATGTACAAGATCTGCATGATGCAGATGACACAGTATTGATAGCTGAACATGTACAAGATCTGCATGATGCAGATGACACAGTATTGATAGCTGAACATGTACAAGATCTGCATGATGCAGATGACACAGTATTGATAGCTGAACATGTACAAGATCTGCATGATGCAGGTGACACAGTATTGATAGCTGAACATGTACAAGATCTGCATGATGCAGGTGACACAGTATTGATAGCTGAACATGTACAAGATCTGCATGATGCAGGTGACACAGTATTGATAGCTGAACATGTACAAGATCTGCATGATGCAGGTGACACAGTATTGATAGCTGAACATGTACAAGATCTGCATGATGCAGGTGACACAGTATTGATAGCTGAACATGTACAAGATCTGCATGATGCAGATGACACAGTATTGATAGCTGAACATGTACAAGATCTGCATGATGCAGGTGACACAGTATTGATAGCTGAACATGTACAAGATCTGCATGATGCAGGTGACACAGTATTGATAGCTGAACATGTACAAGATCTGCATGATGCAGGTGACACAGTATTGATAGCTGAACATGTACAAGATCTGCATGATGCAGATGACACAGTATTGATAGCTGAACATGTACAAGATCTGCATGATGCAGGTGACACAGTATTGATAGCTGAACATGTACAAGATCTGCACGATGCAGGTGACACAGTATTGATAGCTGAACATGTACAAGATCTGCACGATGCAGGTGACACAGTATTGATAGCTGAACATGTACAAGATCTGCACGATGCAGGTGACACAGTATTGATAGCTGAACATGTACAAGATCTGCACGATGCAGGTGACACAGTATTGATAGCTGAACATGTACAAGATCTGCACGATGCAGGTGACACAGTATTGATAGCTGAACATGTACAAGATCTGCACGATGCAGGTGACACAGTATTGATAGCTGAACATGTACAAGATCTGCATGATGCAGGTGACACAGTATTGATAGCTGAACATGTACAAGATCTGCATGATGCAGGTGACACAGTATTGATAGCTGAACATGTACAAGATCTGCATGATGCAGGTGACACAGTATTGATAGCTGAACATGTACAAGATCTTCACGATGCAGGTGACACAGTATTGATAGCTGAACATGTACAAGATCTGCACGATGCAGGTGACACAGTATTGATAGCTGAACATGTACAAGATCTGCACGATGCAGGTGACACAGTATTGATAGCTGAACATGTACAAGATCTGCATGATGCAGGTGACACAGTATTGATAGCTGAACATGTACAAGATCTGCATGATGCAGATGACACAGTATTGATAGCTGAACATGTACAAGATCTGCATGATGCAGATGACACAGTATTGATAGCTGAACATGTACAAGATCTGCATGATGCAGATGACACAGTATTGATAGTTGAACATGTACAAGATCTGCATGATGCAGATGACACAGTATTGATAGTTGAACATGTACAAGATCTGCATGATGCAGATGACACAGTATTGATAGTTGAACTTGTACAAGATCTGCATGATGCAGGTGACACAGTATTGATAGCTGAACATGTACAAGATCTGCATGATGCAGGTGACACAGTATTGATAGCTGAACATGTACAAGATCTGCATGATGCAGGTGACACAGTATTGATAGCTGAACATGTACAAGATCTGCATGATGCAGGTGACACAGTATTGATAGCTGAACATGTACAAGATCTGCATGATGCAGGTGACACAGTATTGATAGCTGAACATGTACAAGATCTGCATGATGCAGATGACACAGTATTGATAGCTGAACATGTACAAGATCTGCATGATGCAGATGACACAGTATTGATAGCAGAACATGTACAAGATCTGCATGATGCAGATGACACAGTATTGATAGCTGAACATGTACAAGATCTGCATGATGCAGGTGACACAGTATTGATAGCTGAACATGTACAAGATCTGCATGATGCAGATGACACAGTATTGATAGCTGAACATGTACAAGATCTTCACGATGCAGATGACACAGTATTGATAGCTGAACATGTACAAGATCTGCACGATGCAGATGACACAGTATTGATAGCTGAACATGTACAAGATCTGCACGATGCAGATGACACAGTATTGATAGCTGAACATGTACAAGATCTGCACGATGCAGGTGACACAGTATTGATAGTTGAACATGTACAAGATCTGCATGATGCAGGTGACACAGTATTGATAGCTGAACATGTACAAGATCTGCATGATGCAGGTGACACAGTATTGATAGCTGAACATGTACAAGATCTGCATGATGCAGGTGACACAGTATTGATAGCTGAACATGTACAAGATCTGCATGATGCAGATGACACAGTATTGATAGCTGAACATGTACAAGATCTGCATGATGCAGATGACACAGTATTGATAGCTGAACATGTACAAGATCTGCATGATGCAGGTGACACAGTATTGATAGCTGAACATGTACAAGATCTGCATGATGCAGGTGACACAGTATTGATAGCTGAACATGTACAAGATCTGCATGATGCAGGTGACACAGTATTGATAGCTGAACATGTACAAGATCTGCATGATGCAGGTGACACAGTATTGATAGCTGAACATGTACAAGATCTGCATGATGCAGGTGACACAGTATTGATAGCTGAACATGTACAAGATCTGCATGATGCAGATGACACAGTATTGATAGCTGAACATGTACAAGATCTGCATGATGCAGGTGACACAGTATTGATAGCTGAACATGTACAAGATCTGCATGATGCAGGTGACACAGTATTGATAGCTGAACATGTACAAGATCTGCATGATGCAGGTGACACAGTATTGATAGCTGAACATGTACAAGATCTGCATGATGCAGATGACACAGTATTGATAGCTGAACATGTACAAGATCTGCATGATGCAGGTGACACAGTATTGATAGCTGAACATGTACAAGATCTGCACGATGCAGGTGACACAGTATTGATAGCTGAACATGTACAAGATCTGCACGATGCAGGTGACACAGTATTGATAGCTGAACATGTACAAGATCTGCACGATGCAGGTGACACAGTATTGATAGCTGAACATGTACAAGATCTGCACGATGCAGGTGACACAGTATTGATAGCTGAACATGTACAAGATCTGCACGATGCAGGTGACACAGTATTGATAGCTGAACATGTACAAGATCTGCATGATGCAGGTGACACAGTATTGATAGCTGAACATGTACAAGATCTGCATGATGCAGGTGACACAGTATTGATAGCTGAACATGTACAAGATCTGCATGATGCAGGTGACACAGTATTGATAGCTGAACATGTACAAGATCTTCACGATGCAGGTGACACAGTATTGATAGCTGAACATGTACAAGATCTGCATGATGCAGGTGACACAGTATTGATAGCTGAACATGTACAAGATCTGCATGATGCAGGTGACACAGTATTGATAGCTGAACATGTACAAGATCTGCATGATGCAGATGACACAGTATTGATAGCTGAACATGTACAAGATCTGCATGATGCAGATGACACAGTATTGATAGCTGAACATGTACAAGATCTGCATGATGCAGATGACACAGTATTGATAGCTGAACATGTACAAGATCTGCATGATGCAGATGACACAGTATTGATAGTTGAACATGTACAAGATCTGCATGATGCAGATGACACAGTATTGATAGCTGAACATGTACAAGATCTGCAACAACTATTGGATACTATTAAGAAAGCAAAAAACAAGGGCTGTCCTGGAATATCAAGAAACAATGGTTGTATCAAAGACAAAGACGATAACACCAAAATGTGATATTATAATAGAAGTTAAATTTCCTAACCAAGTCAATAAATTCAAATACTTTTATGACAATCATAACATCAGATGGAAGATGTGTGACATACATTAAGAGCAGAATAGGCTCAGCAAAAGCTGTATTTCATAAGAAAAGTATCTTATGTAATAAGTGACTTTAACTGAATGTCAGAAAATAATGAAATGTTATACAGAGCCTGTTCTCCTGTGTGGCAGTGAATCATGAAATGTGTATGAACAAATTAGGAAAAGCTTGGAAGCAGCAGAGATGTGGTTTCTGAAATGAATGTTGTAAATAAATTGGATGCCAGTAGTCAATTTCTGGAATAGGCTAATGAAAATCGAACATTATTTGT
Source organism: Cepaea hortensis (assembly GCA_963921405.1). Classification (NCBI taxonomy): domain Eukaryota; kingdom Metazoa; phylum Mollusca; class Gastropoda; order Stylommatophora; family Helicidae; genus Cepaea; species Cepaea hortensis. Next base: position 74,975,233 of record OY992881.1, read on the forward strand.
AGCTATAAGATATAGGCAGCGTTCTATGGTCATATAATGAGAAGCGAGACAGTGGAGAACATCATGACAACTGGAATGACCAGCGGTAAAGAGGTCGAGGCAAACCAAGAAAAATTATGCTGACAAGACAGTGGCATGGAGGAGTATCGTAATTAGAATTGATCCAGAACACCCAGATCCCCCCCCCCCCCTCCCTCTCCAGTAATATCACTGCAATTTCTTACAGATGTCTATATTCAAAGTAAGACAAACATGAGTCGCATTACAGGATCAATCCCTTTCTGACAGTATAGTCCTACTTTAGATGTCCTACATGGGTGTTACTTCTAACAGCTGATGTTCATTACCTATTTTGTGTTACACTCAGATCTATATATGTTTACACACCATTACCGGATTCTCAGATCTATATCACATGTTTACACATAATCACCACCTGAGGCTCAGATCTATACCATATGTTTACACATCACTGCACATCAATCTGTCAAATTCCTTAGGGGGATCAAAGATGCAGCAAAAGAGATGAAAGAAGTCAGCAACTCATAGTCTGACTGCTTGCATCGGGGTCCCTTAACAATACAATCACAATATACAGATGGCTCTATGACACATGCAAGAAATCCTCATGTAAACAGACTACACTACTGAATGCAGTCTGGCTGAGAGAGTTGTGATCCTAGGGGAACAGCACACCCCAGTTCCAATGAGAAAAACTCTGCCGTAGTTGGCTGTACATTTGTCAAAACAATATTATCAGCTTCCCGATAAATGGGACATAATGCAACTTGTTCAGGGTGAACAATAAGTAGAAAAAATACCTTGGAGCAACTTACATCCACAAGTACAGATGTATGAAGGACACCATATACATTTTCTTGCCTTAAAAATAAAATGATATAGTCAATGTTCTAATAACCTCTGACAGATGTGTTTTTTTTTTGGCTGCGTATCCCTTACGGGACGTTGCAGTCAACATCAGCATTTTCCAGCTGCTGTTAATGTACTTGGCAAGTGTTACGTTCAGTAGTTTGCCATTGCTTTCTGAACGACTGGCTCCCATACCAGCACGTTATAACACAACACGACACGGTTGCTGCACAAATCGGTCGCAGCTGAGCTTCGAACGCCTGGTACCCAGTTCACGAACCGCGTTCGCAAGCCTTTGGCCACAGATCGGTGTTAACTTCTACTTATCTTCCTATTGAAAATATGTTATTCCCTTTTTGATTAAGTTATTGCAGCATTTAATTACCTCTGCTCCTATCCATCGGGTGGAATGTTGAGGACTGAAGTATATAAACTCCACAAGCAAACACTATAATATGTGCAGGCCAGGTCTGTTAATTCACCTTCAGCAAGATAAAACATCTTTGCCTTACTGTCACTGAGAAACTGCTCAGCCACACATTCTCATTTTCTTAAATACAAGCCAATATATTGTATTTCCAGACCTAGTCCGTCTGCTCTCTCACAGATCCTTATTCCCTGAATAATCTATGCATGTTCAAAAACATCATTATGTAACATTCATATAAAATTCAATTATCCAACAACAGCACTATATCATTCAAGAAATGCACCCATTACAAAATACATTGTTTAAAATAAAACCAGTAACTTCTTCATGCATCTCATGAAGGGCATTGGTAGCACTGCTCCCACTGACAGCAAAGCTGTGATATGTGTCCTTCAGCTGACACATTCAACTTCATTGCAACATTTGTTGTCCTCATTAGTCTTCCCGAGTAGCATTGTAAGGAATTCCACAACCCATATTGGATTAAGACATTTGTGCCAGTCAAATGTTCAGTTTCTGGCGTTCAACTCTGAAAGAAGGCGGAGTAAATACAAGGCCATGGCTACTGCCTACCATCCATGTAGGCTACCACAAATGCAGAGCAGACACATGAGATTCTGGACTTGCCCAAGGAATCACCAATAGCAAAAATAAGAAAACCAATAACACACACAAACATCCAGACACCTCTCAAATGTACAACCATGATAAGCAAATAAGAAAGCTTACATATCTTCCTTCTCAAATTTAGAAATATTTGTGCTAGCTTTAGTTTTTGTATATTGTTAATTATCACTAAACAAGGAGCAGTCAAACAGTTTTGCACTTGACAAAGAAATCATTAAGACAGACAGGAGCATGGTGTATTGTGGTGCTCTTCGTATAACTTTGAGGCATTAGAAACATCACTTTCAAATGGGACACAGCAGCATTCAAGATGAACCAAGGAGCTGCAGGCTGTTCTTTGTAGATGGTGCAGGCAACAATGCAAGAGTAGAGGCTTTAGTCCTCTCAGTCAGTTGCATGATCAATGAATCAATCATGGCTGGAGTCAGAACTAAGTTGTTGGACTACATAGAACATTGTGCATGAACAGCTTCACATCTCAAAGGTGTCCACAAGGTGGGTTTTCTGCCTTCTCACATCATTGCAAAAGAGCCCCAAGCTTAAGCAGCCGCGTGGATACTGGATATTTGCAATGGTTGCGAAAAATCATTATTCGTAGATGTGAACGAATGTTGGGTGCATTTCTATAACCCTCGAGAGTATAAACCATAGCCAATAATGGAAATATTCCTCTATGCCAACATTGACGAAGGCAAAGATGGTACTCCCTGTGGGATAGGTCTTGCTTACCATCCAATGGGACTGCCTTCCTCTGTCATACTATCAACTCCACATACAACCAAAGCCTTATCCAGAAGTCACGAGAAAAAATCAAGCACAAAAGACATGAGATGCCGTCCAGATGCATTTGTCTGCTTCAGGACTAGGTACTGTCTCTTACAGCTTGTGACACTATAACCTTGCCGTAGCACTATAACCTTGCCTTGCAGTGCTGCTGTGGCATCATGCTCCTTCCACCATACTCACCGGGACTTGACGTTGAGTGGCTTCTACCTGTTTCCAAACAGAAGAATCTGCTTTATGGACATCAGTTTGCCAACTAAACTGGAGACACAGCTTCGGACCCAGATGGGAACGTTAAACAATCAGGGTATCAGATTAGTGAAGAAGAGATAGGTGAAGGACTAAAGTTCACACTAATTTCCAGGAGGTACATGCCTTGATTCCTTCATACAAGAGGCATAACTTTTAGACTGCAGCTCGTATTAAATTAAACTGGCATTAAAAATCTAACTTACTTATTTTATTAGCATGCCCCTGTTAACTTGTACAAGAATTCACTTTTGTACAACAAATCCTCTTCTTACAAGAATTTAGTTTTATTCTATCTTCCATATTTTCTAATCATATTGGACACAAAATATTTTGATCAAATTATGTTCTGGAGACAGAACAAACGGGTGTTCATACAATCAAATACTGGACATGAAATAGCAACCAGATTCAATATCAAAGTTGTTTCTTCTTCGTTAAATGTCAAAGAAAGGCTGTCTTCCTATTGAAGTGACTTGTCTGTGCAAACTGTGACACTTCTATATCAGAAATGAACATAAAGGAAACAACATCATTCAGGTAGTCAGATCTGCCATTTTCTCCCCAAGCCATGAAAACTTAAATCTCTTCACGTATATCCAGCTCCCACATTCCCATCTCACTCAGATCACAGGTTCTTGTCTCATCCGTCTTCCTCTCTATTAGCAAGGACAGTCGCTCCTAGACACACGAGGTTGTAACTTCTCCTGCCGGTGCATTCTTCTCAAAGCATCACCATACTGTATACCTGAACCCATCCTCTCAGGATCAAGTTCACCTAGGAATAAATACACACTTAAGTAAAAGAGGCAAGAGCAATCCCACAGAACATACTGCAACATGTGTTCACAAATACTAGGTCATGGCATAATAAGGTGGGGTGACCAGCTCTCTTCCTTGCTGCCTGTCCATCCCAGACAATTCTGAACATGAGTGGGTGCACATATTACCAGGCTGGGTCACACCCTACCAGGCTGGGTCACACCCACAGCCTAACTGGTGAGAAACCAATCCTGTCACTGATGCGGGTTGAACATGGATCAGTGTTGGTTCGCAAGTACTGGCTCATGATAACGAAGTGTCGGCCATGAAATCATGTGATGTGGGGTGAACATGGATCAGTGTTGGTTCGCAAGTACTGGCTCATGATAACGAAGTGTCAGCCATGAAATCATGTGATGTGGGGTGAACATGGATCAATGTTGGTTCGCAAGTACTGGCTCATGATAACGAAGTGTCAGCCATGAAATCATGTGTTGTGGGGTGAACATGGATCAGTGTTGGTTCGCAAGTACTGGCTCATGATAACGAAGTGTCAGCCATGAAATCATCACACAAAAACATGTTTATTATATGAGGGATTGATGGAATGTCTGAGGTGGTAAATACCATCATTCTATGTCCAATTAATTTCAAGCATTCTTCTATAAAACCACATGTCCAAGGCTTCCAGGGATTATTTCACCGTATGTTAAAATTGGTTCCATGTAATATGCAAGAATTTTTCTAACTTTCAAGGACAATGCCTTATTGCACAAAACCTTCATTTGATAGAATTAAGTTTTTGCTTGTCCTATTTTGTTCTCTATCTCAGTGACATATCTTCCATATGATGTTATCCATGTGCCTAGATATCTGAATTTCTGCACTTGCCTCAAAATAATGTCCTATACTTTAATTGTACATTTAGGCACAATCTGTTTCTTTGATATCACCATAACTTCTGTTTTTCTATTATTCAAACTAAGACCCATTTTGTCACTTTCTACAACCACTGTATCTATCATTTCATGTAGATCCATCTGACTTGCTGCTATCAAGACGGTGTCATCAGCATAACGTAAGTTATTTATATTATGTCTACCAACCAGGATCCCTGGCATATTTTCTGTAGATCTCATTATATATTCATTGTACCATCCATCCATCCATCATGTGCCATGCCGGTAAGCGTGGGCGGTCATGTTTTGCCATCTCACTCGATCACCAGAGTCGTGGATCAGCTCCGTGTTCCTGTCTCGACCATGCCATGTGGCCAAGCCATCCAGGTATTTGCTTCTAGGTCTTCCTCTTGGTCTGTTCCCTTCGATCTTGCCAGTTGTCACCAAGTTCTCCAATCCATTTCTTCTCATAACATGCCCAAAAAATTTTGACTGTCTGCGTCTAATGTCTCTAATCAGTTTACGATCTTCGTTTGTTTCTTGAAGGACCTGTTCATTGGTCTTTCTGGCTGTCCATGGTATTCTTTGCATTTTCCTCAGAAACCACATTTTTACAGCCATCAGATGTTTTTCAGCTTGACTACTCATTGTCCAAGCTTCACATCCATATAAAAGTACAGGTTCTATGTAGCACCTAATACACTTTTTCACTGTACAATGAGAACAAATCAGGAGACATTACACAACCTTGTCTGACGCCCTTCTTTATACATTGAAATGTTCCAACAAGGTTGTTGTTTCTTATGGCTATTGTTTGCTGCCAATATATGTTCATTATTATTTGCAGATCTTTGCCATCAATGTTCAGTTAGTTGCTTTAGTAATTTTATTATTTTGTCATGTTTTACATTGTCAAATGCTTTTGTGTAGTCTATAAAGCATAAGTATAGATCTGTTTTTACTTCTATAGCTCTTTCTTAGTGTCCTGAGAATATATAGCATTGTTTGTCCCCTTTCCCTCCACAAATCCACACTGTTCATCACTAATTTCTGGTTTAATTTCTTGTTTCTTATTCTTTTCATAATTATTCTGAGTAACAGCTTTGTCATGTGACTCATAAGACATTGTGCAATACTCTTCACAGCCTGGATTCTTTGGCAGAACTATAAAGATGGATTTTAATAGATAACTATGAATGTACCCACTAGTGTAGATGTCATTTAGGAATTTTGTCAATATTATGATTCCAAAATCACCTAGAGCCTCAACTTCCTCCAAGGTAATGTTGTCTGAGCCAGGTTCCTTTCCTTTCTTCATGTGATATAGTGCATCTTCAACTTTCGCTGCAAGTATTGGTGGACCCTCATCACTGTGATTTTGCATTTATGATCAATTTTTACAGCCATTCTTCCATCAGATGATATCAGCTACCAAAGTATTCAAAATTCTTGGATTGGTTCAGTTGTTTGTTTGTTTCTATGATCATCTTAGTTTCTACTTCCTCCCTTATGATGATCATAAATTATGTTTTCTTGATGCTGATTTTCATAATTTCTTCTTTTGTTATTATGTTAAAGTTGTCATTGCCATTGTAATTCATCATCTGTATTTGATGGGCAGGCTTGAGCATCACAAAATGGAGTTCATTACACAGTTTGGTCCATGAAGGTGATGAATAACAGGGGAAATAGAACACATATCTTTCAATAGTGACAAGAATACTGAAGCAGTCAGTCCATAAGACCAACAGTTTCAAATCATGAGACAGCAAGGGAAGCCAACAAAAACAAAAAATAATACAAGTAAAACCAAGAAAGTAAAGAACTAACTGGCAATGAGATGTATTGTGTATGTGTTGCTAGCCCCGTAGGTTTAGACCAATTGGCAGCCAATAAGTGATGTGGTCAATACCAGGCCAGCTGCCTTTACTGCCCAGGATATGTGCTAGTACCTACTGTAAGACAGGCCTGCGTGCCTAATTTGTGACCCTTTTAAAATAAAGTTGAATTGAGCTGAATTGAATTTAATTGTAAACTGCATCCACATGGGAGCTCAAGATTAGATCGCAAATTTTTTTCCCCATCTATGAAACAAAATCATGTTATTGCTATCATAAAATATGAATCATAAACAAGCCTCAGAGTGATAGCTTCATACTAACAAACAACATACCAGATTCAATCTTTGTCAATATTGACCGGGCACACTTCAAAAATGTCTCTTCGACGTTCTCACCAGTGAGGGCACTTGTTTCCAGGAACATCAACTCTGTTCACACACATACAATGTAGAAGGGATATTTTTACCAAAAATGCATAAGAAAATAATAAAGCAATAGAAACAGAAGGTTAAAACACCAGACATCATTTAAATATTACTGATATTTCAGTGAGACATCAGATGAAAGCCCCATGGAAGATGCAGTGGCGATGTTAAGTGATATGGGCTTACATATGGAGGCACAGTGATGTGACGTGATATGTGCTCACATATGGAGGCAGACGACAGTAGATACAATGGTGATGTGAAGTGATACAGGCTCAAATATGGAGATAAACGATGGTAGATGCACTCAGTGTGATGACCCTATGTCGACCATTCATACCAGAAATATCCAGACTGAACATTACGAAGCATTGACTGAGTCAGTTATGATGACAGCTTTATTGAATGAGGACTCAGAAAGCCATGTCAAAGCCGCAGTAACCATCTCCACTTCCATTAGAATTAGAATTGATATACACTTCTTCTCTCGCCTGATATTTTGGTTAACGTAACTGTGTCTGTTTACAGCCAAGCCATGATAGTCTATCTTTCAAACATCACATCTAACTTCTCCAGGCATTTGTTGACCAATTAGTATTCTCAGCGTAAGACATTTTACTGTCTTAGAGTGGTGATATCTTTGCCCTTCCATTACAGACAAAAATCTCTGCCTATAAAGCTAGAGGCAGACCAAGAATATCTGCCTATAAATCCAGAGACAGACCAAGAATCCCTATAGAGCTAATGGCAGACTAAGAATGTATTGGTCTGTCTCTAGCTCTATAAAGAGAGATACTTGGTCTGTCTCTGTAAGAAGTGATTCTTGGTCTGGATTTAGCTCTGTAAGCAGAGATTCTTGGTCTGTCTCTAGCTTTATAGGCAGATATTCTTGGTCTGTCTCCAGCTCTATAAGCAGAGATTCTTCGCTTACCTTTAGCTCCGTAGCTAGAGACAGACCAAGAATCTCTGCCTATACGGCTAGTGATAGACCAAGAGTCTCTGCTATAGAGCTATACACAGACCAATAGTCTCATCTAAGAATCAGATGGATCAACTGTATCAAGGTCATAAACACAGTCTCAACACAGCTCTGGCAACACATGTAGCTCAAGATCAAAGTGTTCACTCTCCCCTTTGCTTATAAGCAATTGTGAACCAACACTTATCACCCATATGATAACAGATAATAAAGAGATAATAGATATTTATGCTAGATAAATCAACTGTAAAAACAAACATGGGCGTCAAACGCTTACCATTTTCTTGAGCAAATCTACTGGCTTCCAGAAATGTCACTTCTCGTTCTGCCTCCAAATCCTTCTTGTTCCCCACCAGCACAATGACAATGTTTGGACTGGCTAGCGTGCGAGCATCTGTCAGCCAGTTTGTCAGAGCATTGTATGTCTCACGGCTCAGGAAGTAATACAAAGTTCAGACTACAGTGCCAATTTACAGCAATCATTTTCAATTACAAATTACTCATAATTATTTTTTAAACACTGCGTTACTTGATCCAGAAAAACAAAATACAATGGTGATCAATAAAAATCAAAACATGTTAATTGTGGGTAGGTTATGCTCATCATCATCATTATGTACCATGCCAGCAAGCATGGGCAATCCAGATTTGCCACCTCAACAAATCCTCAGTCTCAGATCAGGTCTGTTCTTTTTCATGTTATGCCATTTGATTAAGCCATTCCAATATTTATCTCTTCATATTCCTTTTGCCCTCTGCCCATCAAGTTGGCCAGTTGTTACAAAGTTCTACCTTTGTCTCACTTAATTCCATGCCTAAAGAAGTCTTAGCAGTTTACATCAAATATGTACAGTGAGCAAAAGAGCATGATATGACTGTTGGAAATACCTGGTATCAGCAATATTCAAGAAGATTTGCGACATGGAAGAATCCTGACAATGAGATCAGAAATAAGACTGACAACATTTTATCAACAAGATTTCTAAAATAACTTGAAAACTTACTGACAACTGGTAACTTAATGGAAATAGAGCAAGGAAACGATAAAGGGATCATTACAAGGATATTCTGGCCATATTGCATAACCAGAACAAGGATACAAATCTATACATGACTCTGGTGATCATGTGAGATGGAAAACCATAACCGCCCATGCTACCTGTCTGGCAAATAAGTTTGAAATTGAAAATGGCTGCTATCCAAAGCTAAACTTTATAATTAGAAAACAGTAGGCCGCTATCCAAAGCTAAACTTCATAAACAGAAAACAGTAGGCCACTATCCAAAGCATTCAAAAACTGTGGCTGTCAGATTCTCACTCGGAGTTGCAACGCGTTGTCTGTACCAACGCCAGGCAATGCAACCGAGCTCAACGCTGAGCTATGTTAAACACTACAGTTATAACGCGGCGTCTTCGACAGCGCCAGAGAAGCCCAGCCGGGCTCAACACTGAGCGACGCTAAGCAGTCGTGGGTCAGCGGGAACACAGCGTGAACATTGTGGGTCACGTAAGGTGACTCGACCCCAGCTAACGTGTATGCTGAACGGCTGGTCAGACAGAGCTTGGGAGCCGTACTGGACGGACGAGATTGAATGAGGCCTGAGTGTTTGAGCAAGCATTGATAGCTAGCCTGTATGACTGTTGGAGACTGAATGCCTGGTGTGTTTGACTTGTAAGTGGATTGCATTGATGTATTCTTTGATTGATTGTATTTATGATATAATGATATTGTGAATTGTGATTGCGCGATGCCTGCATTGTTTCTGATGACTGCATTGCGCGAATAAAGAGTGCGAATTATATCATCGGGTATTCACGTCGAGTTATTTAGTAGTAATATGTAGTATCTCACTTGTCAGTAAACGAGCTACATTTCTTGCCTCACGCAAGACCCTGACATGGCCGCTATCCAAAGCTAAACTTCTCATCAGAAAACAATAGGCCGCTATCCAAAGCTAAACTTCGTAATTATAAAACAGTAGGCCGCTATCCAGAGCTAAAGTTCATAATTAGAAAACAGAAGGCCGCTATCCAAAGCTAAACTTCATAAACAGAAAACAGTAGGCCACTATCCAAAGCTAAACTTCTTAATTAGAAAACTGTGGCCACTATCCAAAGCTAAACTTCATAATCAGAAAACAATAGGCCATTATCCAAAGCTAAACTTCGTAATTAGAAAACAGTAGACTGCTATCAGGAGCTAAAGTTCATAATTAGAAAACAGTAGGCCGCTGTCCAAAGCTAAACTTCATAAACAGAAAACAGTAGGCCACTATCCAAAGCTAAACTTCATAATTAGAAAACTGTGGCCGCTATCCAAAGCTAAACTTCATAATTATAAAACAGTAGGCGCTATCCAAAGCTAAACTTCATAATTAGAAAACAGTAGGCCGCTATCCAAAGCTAAACTTCATAATTAGAAAACAGTAGGCCGCTATCCAAAGCTAAACTACATAATTAGAAAACAGTAGGCCACTATCCAAAGCTAAACTTCATAATTAGAAAACTGTGGCCGCTATCCAAAGCTAAACTTCATAATCAGAAAACAATAGGCCACTATCCAAAGCTAAACTTCGTAATTAGAAAACAGTAGGCTGCTATCCGGAGCTAAAGTTCATAATTAGAAAACAGTAGGCCGCTATCCAAAGCTAAACTTCATAATTAGAAAACAGTAGGCCGCTATCCAAAGCTAAACTTCATAATTAGAAAACAGTAGGCCGCTATCCAAAGCTAAACTTCATAATTAGAAAACTGTAGGCAGCTATCCAAAGCTAAACTTCATAATAAGAAAACAGTAGGCCGCTATCCAAAGCTAAACTTCATAATTATAAAACAGTAGGCCACTATCCAAAGCTAAACTTTATAATTAGGAAACTGTGGCCGCTATCCAAAGCTAAACTTCATAATCAGAAAACAATAGGCCGCTATCCAAAGCTAAACTTCATAATTAGAAAACAGTAGGCCACTATCCAAAGCTAAACTTCATAATTAGAAGACATATCCACAAAAATCAGCCGCAGCAGTATAGTGGCAAGGAGTCTGTCTTACATGACAGTGGTCCAAGTTCAATCCCCAACAGTGGGTGAATTCTTTCTTTTTCTGACCAGCTTCATAAATTCGGCACTAGGTTGTTACAACTTATTTGAAATTGAAAGGCAATGAGGAAAGGAACTGAACACTACATCTCACTATGCTGTGATCAAGAATATGTGGAATCCTAAAACTTCAGACCCAACAGGAGTGTCGGCCATGACACTACCTTTACCCACAAAAAGAAAGTTTCTAGCTTAGGTGATTCTGGTATACAAATATTGGGATCCTTGCGAGTGCTACAGAATTTGTGCAATGTGTTGAGATCCTCCAAATGTGATTTAGTGGGGGAGATTACAGCACTAATGGAAGTAAACAGAAGGTGAACCTTGACAAGAAAATCAAACTAAACCAGAGGTCAGTCAATCTGATGATTCTGTTTTTGCTTTAATAAACTATGGACTGTGTGTTTGTGCTTTATAAGCAGTCCAGAAAATCCATAGCACATACTAATAGGAGGTTATAATATAAATAATATACGCTATGCAGATGACACAATATTGGTGGCGGATAATGCAATAGATCTACAATTGTTGGACGTAGTAATGGAGAGTCCAAAGAAAGAACTCTCCTTGAGGACTTTGGCCATATTAAAGATGCCTCTGGTTTGAAAAGAACAGCGATGACGCATGGTTCCTGAAAAGGCAGGGGTCAAATGGCACTAAGGTAGACATATGACAAGGTACCTTTGGCACAAAATAAATGAGATAAGAAAACTTGCAAACTTTCCAGTGGGCTCTGATGAGAACGATGTTCTGCAACAGACTTGCTACATGAAGATGAGTCCAAACAGGCATGACAAAAACCTGGCCTGCCTTAATTTGTCTTTAACAAATGTTGTCCTGTTATCTTTAGCTGCCAGTGCAGATGTTATGTTATCAGTTAACAATGTTCACACTTGCTCTCAAAAGTTACTAAAAGGCATTTATGTTCACAAACATCACAACTGCTTACCTGGTGATATCATAGACCAGTAGTGCTCCCGCTGCACCTCTGTAGTAGCTTCTGGTGACTGATCTACAATTTAAATCATTTAAACAATTATTTCATGAAAAAATCAAATCTTGTTGGAGCATTCACAATAACTCTAGTGAGGAAAATGATTAACCTCGAGAAAGACTTTTTAAAATATGTTTATATATGTAGTAGCTAGCTCACAGACCCACTTTCAACAATGTTTTAAAAGCTCATTTCATTTTGGATAGTCCTCATAAGTTGTATATAAAGTGCACATATGTTGCCTATTTAAAAGTAATATCCTAGACTTTTTATTCTGAGTATTTCCTTTGAGCAACTGCTGCAAAATCATCTTGCACTGAAAGAGTTCAAATTTGTTTTATCTGAAGGTTAATTTGTGTATACTGGCTTTCAATTGATTCTGTATCATACGCCCTTCTTTCAAATTCTGCTTTGGTTTAACTTCTTTTGCTCCATTTGTCAGGCATGTTGAATATTTCTATGAACATTTTACCTTGGTTTAATAATTAAGACCGTCAGCCAAGATGCCCAATATGTCTATGCCTGCCACCTTCAACATGACTGCCCAGTATGACCAAATCTTCCAGGAACATATCTCATGCTGATGTAGTTCACTTCTTTCTGTATGAGTCAGAACAATAAAGCCACCAGCCACAATGGGTAAGTGACCAGTCACAGTGGGTAAGTCACCAGTGACAGTGGGTAAGTCACTAGCCACAGTGGGTAAGTCACCAGTCACAGTGGGTAAGTCGCCAGCCACGCCACAGTGGGTAAGTCACCAGCCACAGTGGGTAAGTCACCAGCCACAATGGGTAAGTGACCAGTCACAGTGGGTAAGTCACCACCCACAGTGGGTAAGTCACCACCCACAGTGGGTAAGTCACCAGTCACAGTGGGTAAGTCACCAGTCACAGTGGGTAAGTCACCAGTCACAATGGGTAAGTGACCAGTCACAGTGGGTAAGTCACCAGTCACAGTGGGTAAGTCACCAGCCACAGTGGGTAAGTCACCAGCCACAGTGGGTAAGTCACCAGTCACAATGGGTAAGTGACCAGTCACAGTGGGTAAGTCACCAGTCACAGTGGGTAAGTCACCAGTCACAGTGGGTAAGTGACCAGTCACAGTGGGTAAGTCACCAGGCACAGTGGGTAAGTCACCAGCCACAGTGGGTAAGTCACCAGCCACAGTGGGTAAGTCACCAGGCACAGTGGGTAAGTCACCAGCCACAGTGGGTAAGTCACTAGCCACAGTGGATAAGTCACCAGTCACAGTGGGTAAGTCGCCAGCCACGCCACAATGGGTAAGTTACCAGCCACAATGGGTAAGTCACCAGCCACAATGGGTAAGTCACCAGCCACAGTGGGTAAGTCACCAGCCACAGTTGGTAAGTCACCAGCCACAGTGGGTAAGTCACCAGGCACAGTGGGTAAGTCACCAGTCATGCCACAATGGGTAAGTAACCAGCCACATTGGGTAAGTCACCAGCCACAATGGGTAAGTCACCAGCCACAATGGGTAAGTCACCAGCCACAGTGGGTAAGTCACCAGAAACAGTGGGTAAATCACCAGCCACAGTGGGTAAGTCACCAGCCACAGTGGTTAAGTCACCAGTCACAGTGGGTAAGTCACCAGCCACAGTGGGTAAGTCACCAGTCATGCCACAATGGGTAAGTCACCAGCCACAGTGGGTAAGTCACCAGTCACAGTGGGTAAGTCACCAGTCAGTGGGTAAGTCACCAGCCACATTGGGTAAGTCACCAGCCACAATGGGTAAGTCACCAGCCACACTAGGTAAGTCACCAGCCACAATGGGTAAGTCGCCAGCCACGCCACAATGGGTAAGTCACCAGCCACAATGGGTAAGTCACCAGCCACAATGGGTAAGTCACCAGCCACAATGGGTAAGTCACCAGCCACAATGGGTAAGTCACCAGCCACAATGGGTAAGTCACCAGCCACAATGGGTAAGTCACCAGCCACAGTGGGTAAGTCACCAGAAACAGTGGGTAAGTCACCAGCCACAGTGGGTAAGTCACCAGCCACAGTGGGTAAGTCACCAGTCACAGTGGGTAAGTCACCAGCCACAGTGGGTAAGTCACCAGTCATGCCACAATGGGTAAGTCACCAGGCACAGTGGGTAAGTCACCAGCCACAGTGGGTAAGTCACCAGCCACAGTGGGTAAGTCACCAGCCACAGTGGGTAAGTCACCAGTCACAATGGGTAAGTCACCAGCCACAGTGGGTAAGTCACCAGCCACACTATATGGGTAAGTCACCAGCCACAGTGGGTAAGTCACCAGAAACAGTGGGTAAGTCACCAGCCACAGTGGGTAAGTCACCAGCCACAGTGGGTAAGTCACCAGTCACAGTGGGTAAGTCACCAGCCACAGTGGGTAAGTCACCAGTCATGCCACAATGGGTAAGTCACCAGGCACAGTGGGTAAGTCACCAGCCACAGTGTGTAAGTCACCAGCCACACTATATGGGTAAGTCACCAGCCACAGTGGGTAAGTCACCAGCCACAGTGGGTAAGTCACCAGCCACACTATATGGGTAAGTCACCAGCCACAGTGGGTAAGTCGCCAGAAACAGTGGGTAAGTCACCAGAAACAGTGGGTAAGTCACCAGCCACAGTGGGTAAGTCACCAGCCACAGTGGGTAAGTCACCAGTCACAGTGGGTAAGTCACCAGCCACAGTGGGTAAGTCACCAGTCATGCCACAGTGGGTAAGTCACCAGCCACAGTGGGTAAGTCACCAGCCACAGTGGGTAAGTCACCAGCCACAGTGGGTAAGTCACCAGCCACAGTGGGTAAGTCACCAGTCATGCCACAATGGGTAAGTCACCAGTCACAGTGGGTAAGTCACCAGCCACAGTGGGTAAGTCACCAGCCACAGTGGGTAAGTCACCAGCCACAGTGGGTAAGTCACCAGACACAGTGGGTAAGTCACCAGCCACAGAGGGTAAGTCACCAGCCACACTTGGTAAGTCACCAGCCACAGAGGGTAAGTCACCAGCCACAGTGGGTAAGTCACCAGACACAGTGGGTAAGTCACCAGCCACAGAGGGTAAGTCACCAGCCACACTTGGTAAGTCACCAGCCACACTTGGTAAGTCACCAGCCACACTTGGTAAGTCACCAGCCACAGTGGGTAAGTCACCAGCCACAGAGGGTAAGCCACCAGCCACACTTGGTAAGTCACCAGCCACAGTGGGTAAGACACAAGCATAATTGCAAGTGACAAGAGAAACTGACCTCCAGATTATGTTGTTTATATTTATGTGATGTTGCCTGTTTGACTGCCTTTTTTGTATTCACAAAATATATAAACAAACAAAAATATGTAGAAAAATGCACCCACCTAAACCTCTCTTGCCCAGCTGTGTCCCAGATTTGTAGTTTCACTGCCTTCCCTCCAACATTAACCACTTTGCTGCCAAACTCTACACCTATAGTGTGGTTTGAGTCTTGCTTAACTGCAGATTTAATCATCACAACACAGATACAGAATGATCTAGAAGATATATCACCATGTCACATAAACATACAATTATGTCTAAGTAAATTCAGAAGTCTAAGTATGTTTTCAAATGCCTGATAATTCCTGTATCTTTTTGTACAGATTGAGCGTTTTCTAGTTTAGCCAGTCTTCTGTCACGGCCTTACATTTCCATACTATTTCTCTACGTATTCTTTTATCTTGATGTTGCTTACTTTTCCTTCTAATGTCCATCAGTTGTAGAATTTCCCCTGTCATCCAATTCTTATTTGCAGCCTTCTTTATTTCTGGTATTACGTCCTTTTATGTCTGTTGTACTGATTCCATAGTTCTAAACTGCCTATTTTTTCTATGGCATTATATCTACTGTGTCCAGGAATGGCGTATTTATCACTCACTCCCTGATTTGATCCAAGTTGATGGTACTAATTTGTAAATGTCTGGAAGTTTCAACTCTCAACTCCAGACAAGGTTTCAGTTATGTCTAATGGACTGTACTTTTTACTGTATTTATTATGAATGCATATGAAAACATGAAATGAATTATTTAATGTACAATACAGCAAAGTAATATGACAATAAAACCCCTGTCCATGCAATAAATGTTCACGAAATGTATCTTTTTATCCTGAGCTTCTTTCTCTAACTTTACAAGATCAGAAAAGTGAATGGCATCAGGACATCTATACAGCTCCACTTTTCAAACACTGGTACAAAATAGAGAAAAAATATAGACTTGCACTGTTCATGAAATGGACACAGGATGGAGGTGGTGTATCACTTACCAAAGTCAATGAAATTAAACAATTTACTGATATTTAGTATAACTGTGTGTCAATAAATAATATTATTAGTTAAGATCTATAACAAATAAGTCTATGCAATAATGACAGCCAGCCTTGCTTATGTTTAAATGTTCCCAAACAGATCAACACAAGCCAATATAATCATGTTACGGAACTGACATCCATGTAATCACTTCAGGCTTCAAACATTCCCTCCACCAGGCTTGCTTTACTACTATGCAAACACTGTCAGATTATCCTGGCAGAAGACTTCTGCAGTTGTTTTAAACATGCCACTCCATCAGAACTCTTACTTTGTGAATGTCCATAAACTTATTCTTCAGAAACTGATTTGGTGGCTTTCTCATGACTTCCATATCTTTATAAGAGATTTATTTGCATGCTATAATTATTTTTTTTGGGTTGCTTTTTTGCGCTCAATCGCTTTGAACTCAAGTGTAGTCTATACACACTACTTCAAGTAATGCTGGACTGAATTTTGCATGTGGATTAGCTTTACCTACTAACAGTGTCCTTTGCCATCAGGTGAGCCCACTCCGACTTCAGAGGTACTTGTAATTAATGTCCCCAAGTCAAAGACGATAAGTCAACATTTTAGTCCAACTGTCCTGTGTAGGGGCTGAACCCCTTACCTCGGCATCAGCACACAGGGTTTTTAAGAACACTTGCTCTTACCCATTCGGCCATGCTGACATACATAATTATTATACTGTGTGTCTTCATACAGTGGTCTGTCCTGTCCATCAAAGTCTTTTAAAATGTCTATCATAAACTAGATGTCCTGCCTCTGTTGCTGGCATGTGTAAATGTCTCTCTATCATAATCTAGATGTCCTGTCTCTGTTGCTGGCATGTGTAAATGTCACTCTATCATAAGCTAGATGTCCTGTCTCTGTTGCTGGCATGTGTAAATGTCTCTCTATCATAAATTAGATGTCCTGTCTCTGTTGCTGGCTTGTGTAAATGTCTCTCTATCATAAATTAGATGTCCTGTCTCTGTTGCTGGCTTGTGTAAATGTCTCTCTATCATAAATTAGATGTCCTGTCTCTGTTGCTGGCTTGTGTAAATGTCTTTCTATCATAAATTAGATGTCCTGTCTCTGTTGCTGGCTTGTGTAAATGTCTCTCTATCATAAATTAGATGTCCTGTCTCTGTTGCTGGCATGTGTAAATGTCTATCATAAGCTAGATGTCCTGTCTCTGTTGCTGGCTTGTGTAAATGTCTCTCTATCATAAATTAGATGTCCTGTCTCTGTTGCTGGCTTGTGTAAATATCTCTGTCATAAGCTAGATGTTCTGTCTCTGCTGCTGGCATTTGTAAACTATCTATCACATTTTGAATCTACATTGTTATCTGCCTCTTCTCTTCCCACTTCCCTCCTTAATTATCTTTTCTAGACTTTCAAGTCTTTTTGCATGTCCAAAATATTTCATTTTTCTCATTTTTGTTTGTCTTAATAATCAATCTTCTTCAATACTGAGTTCCTGTTGGACAGATCTGTTTATTCTTCTTTCCGTTCAATTAGTTTTTAATAATCATCTGTAACAATTATACTGTGGGTAGCTTTATCATGTTCTACATTGTGCCAGGGAAGGAGCCAGGTAAAGTCTACACTCTAGGATGCCCGACTGCTGAGGGTTCTCTAAACACTGGACTTTGTCTTCACCCTTGTATGAGAAAACCAGGCATCTGATTCACTACACTGGATGCTAGTGAGAATATCACTTCTTAGCTTTCTTATTCTACAAACATTTTTCACAACTGGATTTGAACTGGGCACTTTTAGAGTCGGAGGTGAACATTGTATTCCTAAACCACTTTCCTCCTCAGTCTACTATGTAAATACTGTAACAAGATGACCACAGTGTGGGACACAGAACAGCAACTTTTGCTGATGACAAGCTTACATTTGCTCTCAATGAACTGATGCAGGATGCACGACTTTCCAGTTCCAGCACTTCCAATGACGAGGAATTTGAAGAGAAATTCTGAAACAATAAAACCTGTAACTTCAAAACCTTTATCAGTTAGTTGTAGACGAGAGCTCTACTTGTATAAGTCAGAGTTTTAGTCTCTCAAATTTGTTTATTTGTAGAACGGCGTGTAACATACTTACAACTAAAGCAACTACAACACAACAACTCCCACAGCAAGGACCCAAGTGGGTATGTGAAGTGTGAGGACACAACAACTCCCACAGCAAGGACCCGTGTGGGTATGTGAAGTGTGAGGAGACAACTCCCACAGCAAGGACCCGCATGGGTATGTGAAGTGTGAGGACACAACAACTCCCACAGCAAGGACCCGTGTGGGTATGTGAAGTGTGAGGACACAACAACACCCACAGCAAGGACCAGCATGGGTATGTGAAGTGTGAGGACACAACAACTCCCACAGCAAGGACCCGTGTGGGTATGTGAAGTGTGAGGAGACAACAACTCCCACAGCAAGGACCCGCATGGGTATGTGAAGTGTGAGGACACAACAACTCCCACAGCAAGGACCCGTGTGGGTATGTGAAGTGTGAGGACACAACAACACCTACAGCAAGGACCAGCATGGGTATGTGAAGTGTGAGGACACAACAACTCCCACAGCAAGGACCCGTGTGGGTATGTGAAGTGTGAGGACACAACTCCCACAGCAAGGACCCATGTGGGTATGTGAAGTGTGAGGACACAACAACTCCCACAGCAAGGACCCGAGTGGGTATGTGAAGTGTGAGGACACAACTCCCACAGCAAGGACCCAAGTGAGTATGTGAAGTGTGAGGACACAACAACTCCCACAGCAAGGACCTAAGTGGGTATGTGAAGTGTGAGGACACAACACCCACAGCAAGGACCCATGTGGGTATGTGAAGTGTGAGGACACAACTCCCACAGCAAGGACCCGTGTGGGTATGTGAAGTGTGAGGACACAACTCCCACAGCAAGGACCCGCGTGGGTATGTGAAGTGTGAGGACACAACAACTCCCACAGCAAGGACCCGCGTGGGTATGTGAAGTGTGAGGACACAACTGCCACAGCAAGGACCCGTGTGGGTATGTGAAGTGTGAGGACTATCACATTTTGTAGGTCTGAGTGCACGAAGGAATGGTGACCAGTCTTTCTCTTCCATAGCAAATGATGAGAGGTGGCCTCAAACCCTTTTCAGATCACACTCACGTTACTGTAATATATACTTGCAACTCATCTTCATCAAGTGCCCTGATGGTTGGCGTAGGCGTTCATGGCTCTCCACAGATCTCGGGCTTTGGTGTTCTGGATCAACTCTGCTGATGATATTCCTCCATGCCACCATCTCAATCCGTCCAGCATCATTTCTCTTGGTATGCCTCTGCCTCTCTTCCCCTTGATCTTTCCAGTTGTCACGATGTTCTCCAATGCCTCTTCTCATCCCATTACCAAAGAAAGCTGTTTATCTCATTCTTTGTGCTGTATATAGTGTTCTAGTTTCATTAGACTCTTTCAGGCAATCGTTGTTAGTTACTCTGGCAGTCCAAGGAATTTGCAACATTCGTCTTAAAAACCACATCTTTGTTGCTTCTAAGTTCTTCCTAATTTTTTCATTTACATTCCAAGATTTGCTGCCATATAGCAAAACTACTTGCAACTACTAGGTAATATTCACTACCACTACCAACTAACAATACAAATTGTATTTGTTTACATTAAAACTAAAATTTTTTAATATGGGTGTGAATGCTGGAAAATTAGTAAACCCCATGAAAATCCCTTGGAGCTACATAAATATGGATTTACAAAAGAATGTTAAATATAATGAGTAAATTGGAAAAATAGTGGCTGCAGAAGCATATGGTTAAAAACAATATTTAACAAATAGTAGAAATTTTGCATGCAAAGAGTGAAAATCATGCCCATTAAAGGGTTCCAAATGTTGCTGTATGTAGCCGAGGCGCGATGTTGGGGTGAGCGCCCAACATTGCTCAAATACCTCAATGGCTCGTGAATACATAACCTCTGCAGCAAAAGTCCAACTCCTGGCCTTCACGTGGCGGGCCTGTTTAAACTAACAGGAGAAGGGGCGACGGCGAGTCTCTGGCGCCGGAAAATAACCAGTATGCTCTAGATGTGTATGCACGTACATGCATGCGCAGACAGGCGTGTGCGCGTGTACACATCTACACTCGAGTGAGACCACAGTCTGCTCTAGCAAAGAAAGGTGCTGAAGACGGAGGCAACCAGCCAAGAGGCGCACCACAGAAATCAGGATGCCACGCAATCACGCAAAATGGAATATGTCGACTACTGCTAATAGTTATGGTGCTCGCCCTGCTTTGGACCCCCAGGCAGGTGCAGTGCCGGGCCCTATGTCTCGAAAGGGTCCAACCCCAACTACTGGAGGTCCTTCTCAGATGTCCTGTGGAGCCAGGGGACATGAGAATAGGATGACTGGCCATACTAAACGAAGACTTAAAATAATGCACTGGAATGCGGAGGGAGTCAGCAACAAAAAAATAGAATTAGAAAAAATCTTGGACCAAGAAAAAGTAAGCATATGTTGCTTGCAAGAAACTCACCTCAATGAAAATATAGCCTTCAAAATCAGAGGCTACCAGTGTTACCGATCTGACCGAAAGAACAGGCGAAAAGGTGGGATACTGACCCTTGTAAGAAATAACATCATGGCTTCCCAAATCAAAGTCTACATGGAAGGGGCTGAGTATCAGACACTTAAACTTAAGACAGGTAATACAGATCTACATCTGATCAATTACTACTGTCCAAGTGACCGCCCACAGGCACTGGACACTCTACCACTAAAAGAAAAAATGATTGTGTGTGGCGATTTCAACAGCCACTCGCAGAGCTGGGGCTATGATCACATGGACCAGAGAGGAGAGTGACTGGAAGACTGGCAGGATGAGAATAGATTCATGTTGATTAACAAGCCGTCCGACCCACATACTTTCTACTCGAGATCATGGCACTCTACAACTACACCTGACCTGGCTTTTCATTCACCAGACCTGGAGTGGAACATTACACGAACTGTTGGGAAACAACTTGGTGGCATTGACCATCGGCCAGTCTTTCTAACCGTAGAAAATGAGCTTGTAAGTGAAAGCAGCACCCTCTCGAGGTGGAACTACAAGAAAGCAGACAGGGCAATGTACAAGCATCTCACCAGCATACTGGTTAGAAACCTGAACACTGAGAAAGACATAAATAAAGCAGTTGAAGAGTTTGGGAAATGCATACTACAGGCAGCGCGAGAAACAGTACCAAGAGGAGCCCGTAAACAATATAAACCCTACTGGAGTAGTGAACTGGAACAGTTGCATAATGATGTTGAAGTGTGTAGAAAGCAAGCAGAGGCCACACCCAGCCAAGAGCACCACAATAAATTCCAGCATGCAAAAGCCAAATTTCAAAGAGCCAAGCTGCAGGCTAGACGGAAAAGCTGGCAGGAGAAAACGGAGTCTCTGAACTTTGAAAGAGACACAAGGAAATTGTGGAAGCTAATAAAACAGCTTAATGACGAGGGCACAGGGAGAAACTCAAAAATTGCACTACATAAAGATGGAAAAATCTTAACAAGAAAGCAAGCAGCTGACCATTTTGCGGACTCGTTCGCACAAGATAGCAATATCAAAATTAGTCCAGAGAAACAACAAGAGATTCGAGAGAAACGACAACATACAGAACAGAAGGAAATAGTACATGAGGTTCTGGAGGCACCCATCACAATCAGCGAACTGGAGCTAGCCATATCAAAACTGAAAATGAGAAAGTCACCAGGAGCTGATGGTATCTACAATGAAATGATCAGGAACCTAGGAACAGAGGCCAAAACAAAGCTGTTGCAGATCTTCAATAACAGCTGGACCTTAGGCAGTGTTCCACAAGCCTGGAGAGAAGCAATCATGATACCCCTCCTAAAATCAGGGAAAGATGGTTCCATTGCCTCTAGCTACAGACCAATTAGCCTCACCAGCTGTCTCTGCAAAACACTGGAGCGCATCATCAATCACAGACTGCAGTGGTACATTGAAAGTAAAAACATCCTTGTGCCACAGCAGGCTGGCTTTAGGCAGTGCTACTCTACGGAAGATCAGACAACCTACCTCTCTCAAGAAATTGAGGATGCATTCCAAGAGAAGAAGCTGGTGCTTGCGGCATGGATAGATCTGAAGAAAGCCTTTGACAAAGTCTGGAAAGAAGGTCTGATGAAGAAACTGAGAAACTGCAAAGTCAATGGAAGAATGTACAAATGGGTGAAAGCATACTTGCACAACAGAAGAGCCCGAGTACAGATAGACGGACTCAAGAGCAAGAAAGTACTACTGCGTCACGGTGTCCCCCAGGGCGGAGTCTTGTCCCCCATACTTTTTCTAATCTTCATCAATGATCTTGTTGCTCACCTACCGCATGGAATTAAAGCGGCAATGTACGCCGATGACCTGGTTCTATGGAGCACAAATGAATATGCATCAGTGGCCACCAGATTGCTACAAAGAGCTGTAGATACATTTGCTGCATGGGCAAATAGATGGTGTGTCAGCATAAACACTGACAAGTGCAGCACCACCCTATTTACCCACTCTCCAAAATAAAAGGCAGGGATCATCCAGATAAATGGAACACCCCTAAGAGAAGATAAAGAACCAACATACCTTGGAGTAACATTTGATGGCAAGCTGACATGGAGAAAGCACATCAACAAAGCAGTAGCAAAAGCCAGAAGGAAAATAGCCATCCTGAGAAAGCTAAGTGGAACCACATGGGGAGCCAGTACGAAAATACTTAGCAAAGTTTACCAACAGAGCATACGACCACACCTGGAATATGGGTCAACTGCGTGGTGTTCAGCATCAAATACCACACTACAAGAGCTGGACAAGGTGCAAAATCAAGCACTTAGAGTCACCACAGGAGGGATGAGATCAACCCCTATAGTGGAAATGGAGAAGATGGGGAGGACACAGGCACTGAGTGAGCGCAGAGATACGAAAACGCTAATACAAGCAGAAAAGTTCCTCAGCTTGCCAGGCCACCCTATGAAGAACAGATTTGAAAACCTAGCTATGGGGCGGTTGAAAAGAAGTAGTTTTATCCACCAGGCCAAACGACTCTGCAGAGAAACCACTGATCTGCCCACAGTTGGTATCCCCCTAACAACTATTCCAGAGCGAACTCCATGGAAAGATGAGCATAGACTATCGTTACAAATCCAGACAAAAGTGAGAGGAATATTTGACAAGGAAGAACAGAACAGTGTGCAGCGCAGAACGGCCACTCTCAGCTTCCTTGATGAAGAATACCCACAGGACCTCTGGATCCAAGTCTACACAGATGGGTCAGCACAAAATGCTGTTCGAAATGGAGGAGCGGGAGTGTACATAGAATACCCAAATAATACTAGGGACACAGCCAGAGTACCGACAGGAAAGTACTGCCATAACTATGATGCCGAAATTGAGGCAATCAAGATAGCAACAGAGAAATTACTAAATAACAGCAATGGTACACAACCTGTGGTGCTACTAACAGATGCAAAATCAGTACTCGAGGCGCTCCTCTCTGGGAAATTGCCAGTACTAAGGACACTACTTTCTGAACTTAGCAGTCAGCATAAAGTCACCATACAGTGGATACCATCCCACTGTGGAGTACCTGGAAACGACAGAGCTGATCAATTGGCTAAGGAAGGAGCCAAAGAGGAACAGCCTGATGTGCCCGTTACATACCACCAAAAGAAAAGAATGATCAAATCAGTCAGAAAGCCACCAAAACCTGCTCAAGATGACTACAACATTATGGACAGACCAGAACAAGTCATTATTCTGCGCCTCAGAACAGGACACAATAGATTACGCAACCACATGTATACAAAATTCAAGATTGGTGAAACAGCCATGTGCACATGTGGATTGGCGTCGCAGACAGCAGAGCACATACTCCAAGACTGCCCAAAATATAACATATCTAGGCAAACCTTCTGGCCTAGAGAGACGACAGTGGAAGATAAACTCTATGGACCACTGTGTGAACTGAAAAAAACAGTTCAATTCATGCAAGAGACGACATTGCAGATATAGACATATTTCAAGCGAACGAAAGAAGAAGAAAATGCCCATTAAACTCAAATCAATTAAATAAATATAAATAAATAAATGAAATGCATTAGGATATTGCTGTAAACCCTGTTCTTTAGACAATTCAAGAGACGTGAAATGTAAAGCCATTTGATTTCCATTAAGGGCTGTGACAGATCAATATCTTTTTCTGAGCTTAAAATAAACACAAACATAATGTCCACAGACAAAACTATGTCTCAGACAAAAAGACAATCATCATCATCATCATCATCATCATCATCATCTTCCACTTCTGCCGTCAAGCGTCGTGGGGAGGAATAATTTGCGTTCCAGCGCCCGGTGGACGGCACTGGATAGTGTCATTCCGTGAGGTTGTACAATGTCTCTGATGTCGTCAATCCATTTTCTTCTTGGACGTCCTCGTGGTCTCGTCGCAGACAATCAATGATGAAAAATGTCACAAACTTTGAATACTCTCACTCCATAATTATCAACGATGGGAACTGCCCAAACAAAGGAGACTGGCCATAGCCATGCACATGTTAAACAGTATTAGCAGCCTATGCCACAACACCAGCAAACAGAGGAGACTAAATATTTGGAGAGCAAACATGCATCTTTCCTTTGGCAACATACAGATGTTAGTCGTGGGCTATTTCACAATTACTAAAGAAAAATATCTGTGTTTTTTAATTTAAAAGTTACAGAAAAATTCTTAGAATACTGTGGATCATGAAGAATAATCCTACAATATCTGAACATTAATGAAAGCTGGCGTATAAACAGTTGGTTTTGAAAGAAGAGTAATGAAAGACATGGTGCCTGAAAGAAGCTGGCGTCGACCAGCACAAAGGTGGACACGGGACAATGCAGACACTTTGGGCATGAGAGTATGAGGCAGGGCAACTGGCAAGGGACCATGGTGGGCCATGATTGGAGCTACATTCTGTCAAGGACCTACTAAATGATGATGATGAATATGTCATAGAAAGATTGCAGCACGGAACTGATACACACTGACAAAAGACGGGAGCAGTGAACCATGACTGCCCTTGCCAGATGGTACGGCACTTGGGAATGGTGATCAGATTACAAAATAAGATTACCATTAATGTCTGTGGTTATGAATACACATCATCCCATTCACAATCAAAAGTAAATAAAGAGATAGGGTACATTTTCCAATTATTATCATCACTTGCTGCCATATAGTAAGACTGCACATTGTACTCTTGGTTTGGGGAAGTCACCTCATCCAGTACAAGTTCTGTGCTGTTGCCTTTTATCTTCCAATTATCACAACCCAACTCAGGCAAAGCTCACTGTAGACTTGATGATTGCTGGCATTTTGAAGTTGAAGTTTGCAACTGGATGAGGTAGCTGTCCAACACCAATCCTTCCGAGTCGCTCTTACGCTACAGCATACATGATAGGTTATAGTGTTACTATTTCTGTTTGAAGTGTTTCCCTTATGGCCCCCTAACATATGGGCATTATGGGCTCTGTCATGGTTTGGTTCAGCACTATCCTAGATTCGCCCCATGAATTGATACACTAGGAATTGCCTTAAGTAAGGAAGGCCTACCCCAACTCTCCCTCATTAGTCTAACTTCATGTGTGAAGATAGAGATACATTCGTTTCCTTTGACAGAGGTCAGAACAGATCAATATAATAATCAGTCTGAGGACAACCCGACACTCTCAAGTTACACATGCCGGTGACTTCATCCCATCCATGTTCTATTCTAAGCGGGTTTGCGCAATATCAGACAAGCTGCAGAATAACTAATATATAATAATATAATTTAATAATCGACATCTTTTTTGTCTTTAACTTTTTTATTATCACGTAGTTCATAAATCATCTTGCTTTTATTTAAAAAAGGAATAGTCTCAGCAGATGTCGACTATAACAATAAGCAAACAGTAATGTAATATTATTTTCAATAATACTTAAATGTAAATAGTTACATACATGAACATGACATGGTCCAGCAGTACAACTGGAACCAGGGCGGCACTATGCCAAAAAACAAATTGCAACCAAAATCATGGAAATGCTTCCTTTCGGCGTTTAGCTTTAGTAAATAAATACAAGGAATCGTTATTAAATAGTAAGTAGATAATAACATGTGTAGGTTAAATATATGGTTCTATGGTATACCATAAGATTCAGACATGGTAGGGTTGTAATCTGAGACTGAAGACGAAGTGAACAATGGTTATCTCAGTCAGCAACACAAGAGAATATCCCAGATGAGAATTGTTTATTTTCATCACTTCCTCTCACTCTCGGTCCCGTGACTCCCGTTACATTGCGAGACTCCGCCAAAGAAGCCCACTTATTTCAAACAACTTTGGGAAATCATGAGGAATATGGGCTTTCCATCACATGTAGTACAACTCATAAATGCTCTATCTAGACCAAAAAGCGCCGTCTCCCTGGCCGAGGTATCTGTTTATTTCTGTATATTTATTTATTTATTTTTTTTTTGCCAATATAAAATTCCATATCTCAGTAACCAACTGAGGGAAAATGATGAAATTTAGCATATATTATAACCTTATCATTATGTCCACCCAACAAAAAAAATTTTGCTCTGGAGATTGTACAGCAGATTTCAATGTTTGTTTATATGCGGTATGTAATTTACGGCTCAGAGATTAATTCCATCATTTTAAAAGTATTACAGCTTCACCAAGACACATCCGCGCTTTTTTTTTTAAATTGTCTCGTGGTTTTCGTTTTGACACAGACTACGCGCAGTTAAATGGGATTGTTCAGAGGTGTCTCCTATGTGGGTTCTTTCATGAAACGTGATTATATAAATAAATCTTACCATTAATATAATATTAATAGCTAATATTTGAATGTCTCTCTGGCCGAGGGGTTACAACACTTTCTCCGTAATCCCGTTTATCACGCAGAGTTTCGTAGCGGGCGAGAGCTGGAAGCGGTTCGACCCCCGCTGGTGACTTGCGGGATAACTGAGCCGGCCGCTCAGAAAGCATTGGCAAACTACTGAGCATAATGTTGCCAAGAAATCAACAATCAGCTGAAAGATGCTGATGTTGACAGCAATTCCTGTAAAGGATATACAAAAAAAAAAAAAAAAAAAAATATTTGAATGTGTGAATATTGTTCAATGGGATTGAAAGTGAAATTGTGTACACTTCAAACAGTGGTGTGCAGAGGTTCTTTGATGCCCAGAGCCAACCCCTTGATTGGATGCCCCTTAATTGTTCTTTCCCTAATTCATTCTTCCTCCCCTCCCACTACACTGTGCTGCCCCCTCTCCCTAATTGGATGCTCCCTTGCCTGCTGGATGCCCAGGGCCATCGCACTCCCGCACCCCCCTCTGCACGCCACTGACTTCAAAGCATCGCTATGAAAGTTGTACACATATTTTTGTCAAGAAGCTGATCGCAGGAAACTGTTGCATGCTGTTACAAATCCAGAAAAATGAATAGTGCATGCATTGGGTTTGAGTAAACGGTCATTTCGTCGATGGGTGCAAGAATCTGGAATGAAACCAACACGCGATAAGCAAACGGTAGGTAGAAAGGCAATTGTAGACAGCTTTGACAAGGATGTCATCAGGCGAGTTATTATAAAAATGATGGATGCCAAAGAAACAGTGACTGTAAGAAAACTGAGGGTTTTGTTGAGAAATAACAATAACATAGAGCTATCCAAAACAACTTTGTGGAAAATTATAAGGACATTAGGCTTCACTTTTAGAAAGTACAAGGGAGGTAGAAATATCCTTTGCGAGCAACCGCATTTAGGAGCTATGAGAAGCAGATACCTACGTGAAATAAGGGAAATGCGCAAAGAAAATTATGACATAGTGTATTTGGATGAGACGTCGATCAATGCGCACCACACAAGTGAAAAGGAATGGCAATCAATGGATGGAAAGATAAAGCGTTATGTGCCCAGTAGTAAAGGACAGCGTTTGGTCATAGCCTATGCTGGTAGTACTCATAATGGCTTACTACAGAATGCTGGGCTTGGGCTCGTGTTCGTATCAAAGCATACAGACAATAGGGATTATCATAATGAGATGGATGGTAATGTATTTAGAGATTGGCTCGAGAATACAGTACTTCCATCCCTTGATAGACCGTCTTGTCTAATCATGGACAATCCATCATATCACAATGTTGTTGCCCAAGAAGCAAAAATTCCCACGGCATCGAGCACAAAGGAAGCAATAAAGATATGGCTCCGAAGGGAAAATATACCATTTCCAGAAGCATATTTCAAGCTACAGTTGTTGTCCCTTGTAAAACAGGCGCAAAAAAAAGCAGGAAATATCAAATCTACTAGTTGATAGAAGAGCATGGCCATGGGTGCTTGAGACTTCTGCCGTATCATTCTCATTTAAACACTATAGAACTTGTGTGGGCTAAAATTAAAGGACAGGTGGCAGCTGCCAATACTACATTTTTACATTGTCTGACGTCAAGATACTGACCCAGTCCACGCTATTAAATATTGATAAAAGTTACTGGAAAAAATGTGAGGACCATGTGTTGAAATAGGAAGATGACTATTGGAGAAAGGATGGATTGAATTTTATGCAACCGAGAGCAATCATCAACCTACTGGAATCGTCCGACACAGATTAAGGTCTGAGCAGATCGCAGACCTTAATCTACGTACACACTTACTGGGATATTTTGCTCCAACTATTCAGACGAATTGCAGGCCCTAAACATTACAGCATCAGCATAATGTTAATGGCAACAGTTTCGTATTCCACAGTGATGAATTTTGCGGTGACAAACAACAGTATTGAACACACACACACACACACACACACACACACACACACACACACACACACACACACACACTAAACGCATTGAATACCAACAGAAGAGTAATATTGCAGTGGAAACTGACATATTGTGGCATAACAAGAAAAGTGAGAGCAAACACGTTGTCAAATTAGGGGACAACACACGTGCATACAAATCAATCTATAAACTTCAATGAAAAGAGGACCAACATCTTGGTCGTTAAGAAGAAAGCCCACTGCAGAGACACTGACAACTATTTTCATAGTGCAAAACAGGTAATCATGTTCCGTCTCTGAACGGTAAACAGCAGAGTAGACAATCTTTCACGAAGACTCAAAGCGGGTCTGTCACCCATGTGTACGTGTGAACAAACTACACATACAGCTGAACAGATCCTTAAAAATGGAAGTTAGTTAGTTAGTTAGTCACGGTTCCAACTTCACAGCAACGGGTCGTCCCCATTATGCTCCGTTCCTGTGCCAGTAAATATCACATAAAACGCTCCCCACTGCCCAATGTGAACAGTGGAAAAGACAGGAGTCTCGGCAAACAACAGCCCACACAGATACACTGTGCATATTGCCGCCGCCAGAATGTCAACACAATAGTCCCCCACGAAACATCCAGTTTATCTCTGATGGAATCGGCAGTCATTTTCCCATCTGGATGTTTAATAGATGTACACCCACACAGTCCACGAAAATACAGTTCATCGTCGATGGCAGTGGCAGTCAACCAGAAGCCCAGCAGCCACGCATTTCTGCATAAGACAAAAACCGGTCAACTCTGGGACATAGCCAGCTGCCATCGCTCCGAACATGCAGTCACGTTCCAAAAAACCCTGGGCAGATTCAAAAGCATTTCACATGAAACTCACAGCTCACAGTGTCGCGCCACGCACTCACTCAGTAGCAGGGCGACGGAACAATAGCCTTCTTAGTCGCCTCTTACGACATGCGTGGTAGGCTGCAGTGTTGCTATTCTTTGCTTCCCTTATGGGCCCCGGCAACACACGGGAGAAATGTACAGTACTATTATGTAACAGCTGACAAAACTAACCTTAACCAGGCCAAACACGTGTATGGTGAGAATGAAGTACTGATTTAACAAGTCATACAACTAGACCAAAAAAAAAGGTAGAAGAAATATACAATACCATTATAAGGAACTATACAAATGAAGTAACAAGACCAAATGGAGAATAAATATACAGAGCAAATAAACTATACAAATATAGAGTAATTATACAGTTACTACTATAACAGATGATCAACTAGAGCAAAGATGCCAAAATAAATTTAGTTTAAACATACAGTATGAGTATCATTATAAAAGATCAGACATTAGAGTAACTAGACTTAAACGAATTTAGGGTAAGTATACAGTACAACTTTGTCTTCTTTCTTTCTCGAAATGTGTCTATATCTGCAGTGTTGTTTCTTGTATGAACTTCATTGTCATTTTTAGTTAACTCAGTGGTCTACAGAGTTTATCTTCCACTGTGGTTTCTCTAGGCCAGAAGATTTTCCTACAAGTTGTGTTTTTCGCAGTCTTGGATTACATAAAAATGGAAACATGATGACTAAATTGCGGTATCATTTCTGGTCACTCCATACGCACATTAACGAAAAGCTATTTGGAAGCTTTCACGAACTCAATATAAAAAGCTAACATGAATTCTTGTGTACACATTATTAACCAGCAGCTGAAGAAACAAGAAGGAAATGAAAAATAAGGTAAGAAATATATTCCTTCTACTTTCCTGTCAATTTACAAATTATTTACCCCATGTCTCTGTAAATTCTGTCTTTACTAATATTACACATTGCACCCCTCTCGGGATTCTCCGTGGTGAAGTCGTCAAGCCGTCTGACTCGGGCTCCGAAGGTTGTATGTTCGATTCCGGGCCGCGTCCTTCATTTCACGAGTGCATTTTTTCGGAGACTCCCGAGGGTCGTCGCTGGAGCTACGGAGTTCGTGCTTTGTGAGACGCTTTCCGCGCTGCGGAAAGAAACGGAGCCATATGGGATAAAAACCCGGTGCAATGCAGCCGACCCTGTCGACTTTTAAGTTACTTCTTTTATTGCACCAATTCCCATACTAATCCGGACACGCCTTGTGTCGTCATGTGAATTGGCGGGGCGTTCCTTACTGTAAAAACAAGTTTGTTAGCGAGAAATCACTAGTTTTTCAGCAAAACATCAAAGAAACATCGCCGCTTTCGATGATTTAAGTTGCTTTTGGACCTATCAAAGACATATTCCTTGGGTGGGGGTAGATATAAGACGGCAGAAAAATTTCATAACGATGCAACAGACAGTTTTCAAAATAATTGATCGTGAATGACGGCATTCGTTTGTGGACATACTATAGCAGCTTTCTCCGTAACCCCGAATACTCTCGTAGTTGACGTGAGCGCACGAGAATTGGAAACGGTTCGAAGAACTAACATTGCAGCCGCCGCTATGGCTATTGACAGCATATTTAATGCACTTCACATTTAAGCTGCTCTAGATTTTTTTTTTTTTTTTTCCCTCGATATAGTGTCCGTACATTCCATGTTCAAAATCTCAAGAGTCCTTTAACGTTCCGAGGTCGTTGTCCAAAAAAGTCAGTCCGAATTCGAAGCTTATGTATCTGTTTCGTAACAACATAGTTTTTACAAAGGTGGGGATGTTAACCCCACGTTTCAACCCCCAACCTGGAGGACCAGGGTGTTTCTCTTTGTCTGTTCTCTACCCTTTGACCTGTCCGGCTTGGGAGGCCCTGCTGGTAGCTACCTACCGCCGGCATAGCTCTCAGGGTCATTGAGAAACTCAAGCTCCCCCACCACGACAAGGTGGAAACACCATCGGGGGAGAAAAACAAAGATAATGCATACAGATAAAACTACTATGGAGAAAGAAATATATGTTAATGAGGAAACATTGGAGGTGGTGGAAAATTTTGAATATCTTGGGTCATTGATTACCAACAACGGTGACACAATGAAAGAAATTAAACGTCTACTATCAATTGCTCTTCAAAGACTAAAACAACTGAATAAATTGTGGAGTGGGATAGATAGACCTACAAAGGTTAGATTTTTAAGAGCATGCATCTTTCCCATTGCAACAAACGCCTGTGAGACCTAGACACTTACTAAACAAGCTGAACAGCGCATAAATGCTTTTGAATATAAATGTTATAGAAAGGTTCTAAGATTATCTTGGGTAAAGAACAGAAAAAATGCATCCATACTTCAAGAGCTAAATATTGAAGAGGTTTAGCTATTAGAGACGATAAAACAAAGAAAATTGAAATATTTTGGTCACTTGAAACGTCATGAAAGTTTGGAGAGAACAATAATGGGGGGGGGGGGGGTATATGCCTGGGACGAGAGGAAGGCCAACGAGAAGATGGGTGCAGGATGTGGCGGACGATCTCCAGATGGGTGTATCGGACGCGGGACATCTTGCTTGTGATCGAGAAGTTTTCCGGAAGGTTGTTATGGGAGCGAGGTTCTGCAAAGGACATGCTACTGAATGAATGAATGAATGAATGAATGACGTTAGTTAAATGTCGAAATGGTAAAACAGAAGGGGCGAGCAGTAAATTACCGGTATAAATCATATCATCATCTTGTGTGCGGGGATAGGCCATAATTATAACTTCTCTTCTCAAGTTGAACGGTGGAGGAGTAACGGAAAAACATGTTCATGTGCGCTCCCAACTGGCGGAGGCGTTCATGTTTCTTCACAGATTTCGGTTCTTAGTGTTATCATGTTATGGATCAACTCTGTTGTTGATAATCCTCCATGCCACCGTCCCAGTCCCTCCAGCATCATTTCTCTTTGTCTAAATCTGCCTCTTTTCCTACTGATCTTTCCAGTTGTCACAATGTTCTCTATTCCCTTTCTTTTCATTAATTGATCAGAGAATGATGTTTGTACTCTTTCTTACCACTATTACTGGCACCTTGCTGTCTTGACTGTATGTTAAATTGTGCTTCAAAAGGAAAACAGGAATAATTACTACAACCCATAGCGGGGACCATGGGTAGAGTTATACCTATCCAGAGCACAAGGCCTGGACTGAGTTGTAGAGACCAGGTGTTGCAGATGCAGCATGATCCCTCTCTCGATCTGTCTAGTTTACTCCAGAAGAAATGTAACACCAATACATCTGGAACAAGACATGCTGCAGAAGCTGCCGGATTAACAAAGCAATGCTCTAATTGTCCGAATGTCGGAGCTTCGATCCTAGACTAGTTGCTGACCAAGGCTTAAGGCCTGGTCTGACATTTAGTCTTTAGGCTGAATTTCCTCGCACAAGAATAAGGGTTATACCCTCTCAATTGCGCTCCTACGCCTGAAGCTGTTGGCACAATTTATGGTGTCCAGTTTGGTGAGCGCCGCCCAACATTCGTAGGTAACAGAAAGCAGGTACTGCGACTACTGTTATATTATTATAAATACATTACAATATCAATATACAAAATACTTCACTGCCGATTGAGTCTTCTTCGTCTTCGTCTTATTATTATTATACTGTTGCTACTACTGCAAGTGACGAGCCTTGTGGTGTGACGAGCCTTGTGGTGTGACGAGCCTTGTTGGTTATCTGTCTCCTCATAAACCTTGCTCTACTCATGTTAACCATATCATGTAATGATGTATACCCATGATACCACACATTCGTATCTATTCTTTCAGCCCAATTCCATTACCTACCCCTGTATTTTGGTAATCCTGACAGGTGATAACGACTGTTGATTGTTACTTTCTGATGTATATAGCCACTGTACTTTAATCATTGTTCTCTTCCAATAATATTATAATAAAAGTATAATTAGCACATTGCAGCCGCCGCTATGGCTGTTGACAGCATATTTAATGCACTTCACATTTAAGCTGCTTTAGATTATTTTTTTTTCTTGCTTGTTTGTAAATGGTAATGATTCACATCCATCTGTTAATGTTGTTTCTTTCAAACATTTGCGAAACAATAGTTTATCATCATCGCATGGATCGCAGAGGTGTTTCCAAGGCTCTAGGGCCAGGATCTATATTGGCCAAGACCTGCTGACACGTTCACGCCGTGCGTCCTGGGCAGCAGGTCCCTTCGGGGACCTGGCTAATATCAGTAGGATCGATGATTCCTCCGAAGTCGGAGAGTGTCTGCCTGCATGGCGAGGAACCACCAGTCTGCACACCAATAAGCCAGACATGGGACAACGGATACTCACGCAAACCTCAGGTCCGGTATGACATCACATTGAATGTTGGATAACAGGATGTCTTCATCTGACATACAAGATTTCACGCTGGAGTTCATAGCCAGCGAACACTAGCAAGCAAACATCATCGCATGCGCTCTGCCAATTGGCGCAAGTGCTCATGTGTTCCATAATTCGGAGGCGTGCACTATTATTACCCCCGGATGGCCACAAGTATCTGCCTGTGTTATTCAATGTTTACACGAGCAATCTCGCAAGCATACTGCGACAGGGACTGGAAGGATACTGGCATTTGCAGATAATAATTAATAACCTTGTGTACAAGCCGGGGAGAGACCGGATGCAAATAGCGCAAGAGTTGCAGGAGACTGTAAACAAAGTGATCGAGTGGTGTCAGTAGTGTTATTATTAACCCAGATAAAAGGTCTGTGTTATGGTACTCTCTGCAAAATAGAACGGTTAAGACTGACGACCCAGATATCATAATAATACTGTAAATGGTAGAAATGTTAACAGAAAGAGAGACAGAGATACCATGGGAATCACGTTCGAAAGAAACCTGTAGTTGAAGGATCAAGTGGAAGGAGTTGTTTTGAGATCTAAGAAGGTACTTGTTGCGCTGATTGGAATACGGGTCAACTGCGTGGTGTTCCGCATCAAAAACCACATTACAGGAGCTGGACAAGGAGTCATCACAGGAGGGATGAGATCAACCCCTATAGTAGCAATGGAGAAAATGGGGAGGACACAAGCTCTAAGAGAACGCAGAGATACAAAAACACTAATACAAGCAGAAAAGTTCCTCAGCTTGCCAGGCCACCCTATGAAGAACCGATTTGAAAACTTAGCTATGGGGCGGTTGAAAAGAAGTAGTTTCATCCACCAGGCCAAACAACTCTGCAGAGAAACCATCGATCTTCCCACAGTTGGTATCCCCCTGACAACTATTCCAGAGCGAACCCCGTGGAAAGATGAACATAGACTATCGCTACAAATCCAGACAAAAGTGAGAGGAATATTTGACAAGGAAAAACAGAACAGTGTACAGCGCAGAACAGCCACTCTCAGCTTCCTTGATGACGAATACCCACAGTACCTCTGGATCCGAGTCTACACAGATGGGTCAGCACAAAATGCTGTTCGAAATGGAGGTGCGGGAGTGTACATAGAATATCCAGATAATACTAGGGACACGGTCAGAGTTCCAACAGGAAAGTACTGCCATAACTATGATGCTGAAATTGAGGCAATCAAGATAGCCACAGAGAAATTACAAAATACCAGCAATGGTACACAACCTGTGGTGATATTGACAGATGCAAAATCCGTAATAGAGGCGCTCCTGTCTGGGAAATTGCCAGTTCGAAGGACACTACTTTCTGAACTTAGCATTCAGCGTAAAGGTCACCATACAGTGGGAACCATCACACTGTGGAGTCCCCGGAAACGACAGAGCTGATCGATTGGCTAAGGAAGGAGCAAAAGAAGAACAACCTGATGTGCCCATTACATACCACCAAAAGAAAAGAATGATCAAATCAGTCAGAAAGTCACCAAACCTTACTCAAGACGACTACCACGTTATGGACAGACCAGAACAGGTCATTCTTCTGCGCCTCAGAACAGGACACAATAGATTACGCAACCACATGTATACAAAATTCAAGATTGGTGACTCAGCCATGTGCACATGTAGTTTGGCGTCGCAGACAGCAGAGCACATACTCCAGGATTGCCCAAACTACAACATATCCAGGCGAACCTTCTGGCCTAGAGAGACAACAGTGGAAGATAAACTCTATGGACCGCTGAGTGAACTAAAAAAGACTGTTAGATTCATACAAGAGACAACATTGCAGTTATAAACATATTTCAGGCGAACGAAAGAAGAAGAAGAAGAAGAAAATGACAGCAGTGGACACGTAGCAAAGAATGTTGTTCATACTCTGTCAACATCTGATTATCGATTATCTCAGTAATTTAATTTGGATTGGGACGGCACAGTGTCAAAGTCTGCTGGTGAAGCTAGAACGCACACAGAATGAAGCTATGCGGGTAAAACTGTGATGAACAAGGGACACGCCTGTAGTTTGTATGAGATAAATTATAACTTTACTAACAATTGTGGACAGACTCAAGATGCTGTAGGCTAAGTAATGTTTTCTGATGGTTGCAGACAAGGAACACTCCCCTGCATGAAGCCATGGGAACAGTTAGGGCCACGAGATGATAAGAGAAAATTCATGGATGGCTCAGGCAAAGAATACAATCCGAGAAGTATACGTGCTTGAGAACACAGGCGAGGAGAGGAGTTGGTGCCCGAGAAAAAAGTCAGGTTTGTGCAGGTTTATAATCAAATTGGGCAGACTACGCTGAATGACAGGTCCGGCAATTGATTCACGACAATTCGCGACCAGGTTATGTAATAATTTACACGGATGGCTCTGTGTCAAGAGGCAAAAGAAGTGCCGGGGGTTCATAGCGAAGGTTAAAAGTGGGCGTTTAGAGCAGGAGAGTCTAGTATAAGATACCACGAAGTCTAGTCTGAGAATGGGGGTGGGAGAAGTCACGGCGGCATTTCACTGGCTGGAGGACAAAAAGCACACACGTCTGGAACGGATTTACAGAGTGTATTGAAACAGGTGAAGACAGGTATGCTTCGTGCAGAGTGGCATTCTTCAATACAAAAATCAAAGAAATGGGGTATCTGTTGGATCTCCCCTCCCCCAGGACATGCTAGTGTGGCGGGAAACGAGCAAGCGGACAGAATGGCTGGGTCTACACCACTGAGTGGTATAAATGATGCATAGTAATACACATTTCCTCAGGGCCCTTTGAGATCATGTGTATAGTGTGGAAGAACAGATAAATCATAGCCTGGAGAGAATGGAGCGGTGGGGAGTGACCCGAAGTTCTGGCCGACAATCAGTACTCCGAAGAAAGGTCAGATGGACACATAATCAGACTGCAACTAAGTACTAGTTTGCCTGTATCCGGGATTTTCAGTTCGTCGAGCATTGCCATTAGTCATATTTGGTGTCTTTATTCTTTCTTCTTCTGCGTTCATCCAGAGTTTTTTTTTCTTTTTTTTCCGGATGTGATTGCGTTGTGCCTGTTTACAGCAAAGCTGCGTTCTTGCGCCGTTAGGCGACACATCCGACTTCTGCGGGCATTTGTTGACCGGGTTAACAATCCCGGGGTGTCTTTATTCAAACTCCAGTAACAGCTCAGCATTAGTCATATTTGGTGTCTTTATTCAAACTCCAGTAACAGCTCAGCAGCAGACACCCCCCCCCCCCCCCCCGTCGAACCCATAGAAATATGATGGGACAGTTAAGTCATCCATGATCCGCAAAGTGCAGGGCCTTTCACGAATCAATGTGGAGGAAGAAGATCTGGAGGAGTGGTGCTTTTGCTGTGACTACAAGCAACATCACCATGGAGAGTTGAGTTAGTCAAGAACCGGCATCACTGCACTCCCATGAGCGCTAAGTCATAATCTTCAACAGCCAGCGTAGTTTCAATACCAATGATGCCCGTTGAAATCTGATTATATGTTCGTCTTACTTTATCTCTGAGACGGCTGTTGACCAGATCTTCTGACCACCCCTTACTTTTGCATTCTTTCTAGACCATGATAATCTATCTGTTCTTCTGCATTAATGACATTCTCCAAGAGGGCCTTCACCACATCTGCCTTATCATGCATAAAATCACCCCTTTATGATGCAGCACCAGCCAATCTGTCTGCCCGTTCATGCCTAACCATACCAGTGTCCTGGAGAAAAGATCCAGGGAATGCTCACAACTCATGACTTCTGAATCGATGCATGCCAGTCTTCATCTTTGCCAGCATGATTTGTGAATCAGTTAAAACATGCCTATATAGTTTGTTCTCCAACCAGCACAAAGCTGCAGTAACCCCCCCCCCCCCCTAATTCTCAGACTTGAGGTTGTGGTGTCATATGCCAAGCTCTTCTGTACTAGACATTGACCATTTTCTTTTGCTACGAACCCCCAGGCACTATTTAAGCCCCTTAAAAGACGTATAGAATAGACAATCAAATCTCCAAGACGAGAGTTGTCATGAATGAATTGCTGAAATTCAGCTTCCGTAGTGCCTGCTGTGCATTGCCTAAATTCACGGTCCAATGTGATTATAACCCACACAAGTCTGAATTTCTATTCGGCACTCTGGCCCACTCCTTGGCTCTGCCAATCTTCTCAAATGCGCACACTTCTCTGGTGGAGATCACTGTTGTAACGAAGGGGATGGTTTGGCTGGAGACACTGAGATCCACCCAAGTTTGCATTCTCAACGATTCTTGAATATGCTCATGAGAGTCCAGATGAGCTGTGTGCGCAGGCAGTGGATGGAATCTGTAGTCCAAGGCTGTATAGAGCTATCATGGCATGCGGTATAGCAATAGGCTGATCCTGAAATTCTGACCTCTTTTAGGCATGTTGGCCCGAATGAGGATACAGGAGGAACCATGAATCTTGCACCCATGACCCGACTACTAGAGTTTGGATTAAAATAGGGTGTTGCTAGAAATAAATGTCTTATGGAGAGCAGACGATATCTCAATCAACACAGAACTGTAAATTTCTGCCACCTGTATTGGCTGATATACTGAAGATGAGATTTGTGCGCCTATTGACTTATCCCACATGCAATGAGGATGATCTGAGGACTAGTGTACATACATTTGTCAGGAAACTTACGAAATCGTTTCGAGAACTCAATGTCCTTTCAATTGCAGCCCAAGTTAGTATGGCTCTCCTCTGGTGCCAAACAATAGTGTTCACAAATGCATCGAGTCTGAGACGTTGTACGTATCCTGCAGCCGTTTCTAAAATGATCTTCAATGTCACATCATACAATATCAATGAAATTATAACCCCACTGCAATGCCCACTTGGTGGTCCATTGATCGAGTTATGAATATAAGGATCAAGAAATGTCCAGACAGCCCCAGAAGTACTATTTTAGCCAGGCAATGATCTCTTCAGGCCCTCTTCTGCCATTATCCCTATCGAAGTGTCAGCCCTCAACCTACTCACTCCAAGCCGTTTTATCATTTGCTTTTTTCTGCAGTTATCTCAAGGTCATTCCCAAATTATTTATCCCGCGTAATTGTCTGAGTCGCTCTCTATGTTTCTGATCCTTATAGCGGTACTCATTTAACATTAGAGTTAAATATTCTAAGTTTGGAACCAGTTTTCATTTCTTTTGACTTCCACACATTTTCTTTTGCTACAAAAGCTCCTCTTGACTTCTGTTTTATAATATCCGTATACTGTATATTTCCCATCTGTGTCTATATTTCTATCTAAATTAAATTGGTAAGTGATTCCACCTCTTGAAGTGAGGTTTCATCAAAGATGAAATTTGTAAATAGCAAATATCATTTGCTTTATTTATTTTTATCATCTCTATCTTTCCCTTATAAACGTTTAGATCTAATTGTTGTGACCAGTGTGTTTAGTTGTAAGTAAGTGGCACCTTGAAGTCCTGACAGACCAAAGTATGCGAGTTGGAATGTGGCCAAAATTCCATCACAATGCCTGGGCAGAGCTTCAGAGAAACATGTGGTGCCCAAACGACATGTTCCCTCTCTCGGCCTAGCCTTTTGTTTTCCAGAGGAATGGGTAACCAATACGTCT
This sequence comes from Cepaea hortensis, assembly GCA_963921405.1. NCBI lineage: Eukaryota > Metazoa > Mollusca > Gastropoda > Stylommatophora > Helicidae > Cepaea > Cepaea hortensis. Next base: position 75,015,231 of record OY992881.1, read on the forward strand.
GGCACAAGGTAGGCTGCAGACGCTGGCGGCTCAGCGTCAAACTTCTGAGACCTCGCCTCCACAGACCCTGGAACCCAAGGGACTTGACTTAGAGGTGTTCAGCCAAGTCCCACAGGTAAGGGCCTCGTACGCGCCATGTGTTTAGTTGATCTTGTATATTATTGCATGTGTGGAAGAAAAGGACAATGGCATCAGCAAAGTCCAGATCATCAAGCTGCTCTGTCAGAGTCCACTGAATTCCATTGCTGGCCATAGTTACTGTCTTCATTATCCAGCCTAATATCTGTAAGAACAATACAAGTGACAAAAAGCCTCCTTATAGTGCCCCTGTTCTGATTTCAAATTTATCTGTTAATTTTTCACCATGAAGAACTCTGCATTTTATGTCTTTATACATTGCCCTTAATATATTATACAAATTGAACATCGCTTGTAGACTGTACAGAATGCTGTTGGACTTGTGACACTAACAACACATATATGTATAAATAACACTCACTTGATATTTTGACCATTGTTCGTCACGTCTAATAGATTTTGTGGAATGAAACATTAAGTGTTTTAGCAATCTGATCAACTGTCTGAGATTCATAACAAACATGATAACATACACGGAACAGTGGAATCTATGAACAGTTTATTCCAGCAGATGGTTACTTCCATAACAAGAATTTCAGTGAATGGCTTTTAAAAACAAACAAAAATTCTTTCAATTACAAGGGGGCTTCACATGAAAACCTTAAATGCTTTTTTGGGTGAATATATTCTGGGTGGATATATCATTTTTCGATGTAGTCACCGCTGCGTTCAATGCAAATCCTCCAGCGCCAATAAAGTGTTTAGATTCCTGTAGAAAAAAATTCTCTTGGTCGTATAACCACTCTAGGGTCACTACTTGGTGTGCCTGACCCGGTCGTGAACAGTCTGCCACAGAAGTCACACCATTTTGAAACTTCCTACTCCACTCATACACTTGTTGGACTGACAGGCATGCATTGCCATACTGGACCTTTATTCACCAATAAATGTCTATAGGTTTCACCCCTTCACTGATTAAAAAAAAACAACATAAAAGAATGCTACTCCTCTTTGGTGCATGACAAAAAACTGTCTTTATGACATCACCGTGTTCATCTGCACTGTCATGTCACGTGCCTAACATTCTTGACATCATTAACAACAATATTAACAGGTTACAAGACAATGGCATGGTTACTGTATTTTCTATTACACTTTTAGTTTTAATTTGAAGTTCCCTCGTAATTACACAAGGTATTCAAACTTGTTATGTCCAGCAACAACAAAATATGCTGCCATATCAAGAAAATACAACTATCTTGCTGAAAATAAACAAACATTGAAACCTAGAAGGCTGATCGTTGAAAGCTTGATGTGACGGCTGATACTTTGGCACGTAGATATAAGCCCATATAACTGTATTATGATGAAGCCAAGTGGTATAATGAACGTTGCACTGATATAAAGGTGGTTTGGGCTCAAAGTCCAATCAAGTTTTCTCATCTACCACTTTGAATCATCCCAGCTGTATAAAATAGGTATCAGATATTTATCTGGGAAGAAACGTAGTGAGGCAAAAAATTGGTCATTCCATCTCATAACACTATGACCTATTATACATGCAGGTCCATCACTAAAGACCTCTTCAGCAGTCTCTGCCACGGGGGTTTCCATTATTTGTATAACAACCACACCCACATCACATGTCAACGTATGGGTCCAGTTGTTAGTTAACAGAGACTAGTGTGTGAAGCCATCACACACTGACTGGCAGTATGAAGCAGAAAATATCATATGTAAGTACATACTGTACAAGAGGGCAGTGTCAATTCATGCAAAAAATTAAACAAGAACAGAAATGAGATTCCTGAGAAGAATACTCAATGTATCATGAAGAGAAAAGATCAGAAATGAAGAAATCACGACTAAAGTGGGGGTTACAGCTGCACTAGATTTTATTAGAAAGCAGCAAGTCAAATGGTTTGGCCATGCAAGTAGGTTACCAACTAACAGTATACCACAAGCAATGATGTTCAGACCAGAGAGAAACAGAGGAAGAGGCCGACCACGTAAACGATGGACACAGGGAATAACAGAGTCCACGGGAATATCAATACATGAAGCTCATAAGCGGGCACTCTCCCGCTGTTTATACTTCACCTCGACACCGCAAGGTACAAGAGGAACATGATGAGATGAGATGAGATTAAACAAGAAATATATAAATATATACGACGGTCATCCAGTAAGTATCCAGACTATGTAAACTATGAGAAATGAATTGAAATTACCTCTACTATTATTTGACGTAGTCACATGCCATTGCAACACATTTTTTTCATTGGGCTATGAACTTCTGTATTCCAGCTGCATAACATTATTTAGGCTGATACTTGAAGAATTACCCGACAAACACATCGTCATCCATGAAAAAACTATTGTCCTGTGAGATGTTGTTTCAGAGGGCCAAAGAGGTGAACATCACTCGGTGCCAAGTCAGGACTGTAAGGCTGGTGTGGCAGTACCTCCAAATGCTATTGGTCAATAATCATCATAGTTTTGTATGGGGCCTCACATTGTCATGTTGAAGAATGATACCTTTACTGGACAGTCCTGTATGTTTATGGTGAATGGCCTTCCACATTTTATGAAAATTGAGGTAGCCCCAGATAATAATGTTCCTTATGTCAGTTGCTACAGCAACTTCGCATACAGTAACTTGATCATTCAAAACAACATTTTCGACACTGTGTACACTTATAATGACACTTTTCGGCTGACATTCACAGAGCTCATTCTTGATAGATTCATGACCGTCATGAAAATGTTTACACCATTAAAACACTGATGTTCTCCAAACCCACATGAGTCGATGATAATTTCAGCGGGTGTTGAACATTCTGTCACCAAATATTTCACAACATTCTGTCACCAAATATTTCACAACATCCTATCACCAAATATTTCACAACATTCTGTCACCAAATATTTCACAACATTCTGTCACCAAATATTTCACAACATTCTGTCACCAAATATTTCACAACATGCTGTTCCAGAAGCAGAGTCAACTGGTACGATGCAGTTTTGAAAAACTAAGCAAGGGAAAACTAATGATACTTGCTCATTCCACCACCAAGTGTCAGATGTATACTGTTCACTTTGGAGTGGCTACCAAACTTAATAATCTTCGTCTTGGGTTATCCTGATAAAATTTTGATACTTGCTGGACGATCCTCGTACTTGTCTTGCAAAGGCAGTTTAATAGCAATGGGGAAAATGTATGTATAAGTCAACAATATAATGCCACTTCTGTGAAAATATAGTTAATAAAAGTAATATCTACATGAAAGTATAAACAGGACAATAAAAAAAAAGAAAACAATTATCAACAAGCATGGACACTGCAGAATGCCATACATTTTCACAGCACAGGAAAGAATAGCTACAAGTGTTCTGTTAAATACAGAAACTCAATAGCCTCCATTTCAACCGGGTATTTAAAGCTGCCGTGACTTTAGTGGTTTGCATGCTTACCTGCCAGGACAGTGGTCTGGGTTCAATCCACAGCAGAGGCAGAATGATTTGTCAGACCAGTACAGCTCTGGGGTGGACCCAGCCTCAGACAACATGGGTATCAGACTCTGTCTAGGGGATTCTCTGGGAAGGCAAGCTGACGAGGAGGGAAACTGGCTGCCCCACCTCATGTGTCATGACCTAGAATATGTGAAGGTCCAACATTTCACACCCCCACCTCATGTGTCATGACCTAGAATATGTGAAGGTCCAACACTTCACACCCCACCTCATGTGTCATGACCTAGAATATGTAAAGGTCAACATTTCACACCCCACCTCATGTGTCATGACCTAGAATATGTGAAGGTCCAACATTTCACACCCCACCTCATATGTCATGACCTAGAATATGTGAAGGTCCAACATTTCACACCCCACCTCATATGTCATGACCTAGAATATGTGAAGGTCCAACATTTCACACCCCTCCTCATGTGTCATGACCTAGAATATGTGAAGGTCCAACACTTCACACCCCACCCCATGTGTCATGACCTAGAATATGTGAAGGTCCAACACTTCACACCCCACCTCATGTGTCATGACCTAGAATATGTGAAGGTCCAACACTTCACACCCCACCCCATGTGTCATGACCTAGAATATGTGAAGGTCCAACATTTCACACCCCACCTCATATGTCATGACCTAGAATATGTGAAGGTCCAACATGTCACACCCCACCTCATGTGTCATAACCTAGAATATGTGAAGGTCCAACACTTCACACCCCACCCCATGTGTCATGACCTAGAATATGTGAAGGTCCAACACTTCACACCCCATCTCATTTGTCATAACCTAGAATATGTGAAGGTCCAACACTTCACACCCCACCCCATGTGTCATGACCTAGAATATGTGAAGGTCCAACACTTCACACCCCACCTCATGTGTCATGACCTAGAATATGTGAAGGTCTAACACTTCACACCCCACCTCATGTGTCATGACCTAGAATATGTGAAGGTCCAACACTTCACACCCCACCTCATGTGTCATGACCTAGAATATGTGAAGGTCCAACACTTCACACCCCACCTCATGTGTCATGACCTAGAATATGTGAAGGTCCAACACTTCACACCCCACCCCATGTGTCATGACCTAGAATATGTGAAGGTCCAACATTTCACACCCCACCTCATGTGTCATGACCTAGAATATGTGAAGGCCCAACATTTCACACCCCACCCCATGTGTCATGACCTAGAATATGTGAAGGTCAACATTTCACACCCCACCTCATGTGTCATGACCTAGAATATGTGAAGGTCCAACATTTCACACCCCACCTCATATGTCATGACCTAGAATATGTGAAGGTCCAACATTTCACACCCCACCTCATATGTCATGACCTAGAATATGTGAAGGTCCAACATTTCACACCCCTCCTCATGTGTCATGACCTAGAATATGTGAAGGTCCAACACTTCACACTCCACCCCATGTGTCATGACCTAGAATATGTGAAGGTCCAACACTTCACACCCCACCTCATGTGTCATGACCTAGAATATGTGAAGGTCCAACACTTCACACCCCACCCCATGTGTCATGACCTAGAATATGTGAAGGTCCAACATTTCACACCCCACCTCATATGTCATGACCTAGAATATGTGAAGGTCCAACATGTCACACCCCACCTCATGTGTCATAACCTAGAATATGTGAAGGTCCAACACTTCACACCCCACCCCATGTGTCATGACCTAGAATATGTGAAGGTCCAACACTTCACACCCCATCTCATTTGTCATAACCTAGAATATGTGAAGGTCCAACACTTCACACCCCACCCCATGTGTCATGACCTAGAATATGTGAAGGTCCAACACTTCACACCCCACCTCATGTGTCATGACCTAGAATATGTGAAGGTCTAACACTTCACACCCCACCTCATGTGTCATGACCTAGAATATGTGAAGGTCCAACACTTCACACCCCACCTCATGTGTCATGACCTAGAATATGTGAAGGTCCAACACTTCACACCCCACCTCATGTGTCATGACCTAGAATATGTGAAGGTCCAACACTTCACACCCCACCCCATGTGTCATGACCTAGAATATGTGAAGGTCCAACATTTCACACCCCACCTCATGTGTCATGACCTAGAATATGTGAAGGCCCAACATTTCACACCCCACCTTATGTGTCATAACCTAGAATATGTGAAGGTCCAACATTTCACACCCCACCCCATGTGTCATGACCTAGAATATGTGAAGGTCCAACACTTCACACCCCATCTCATTTATCATAACCTAGAATATGTGAAGGTCCAACACTTCACACCCCATCTCATTTGTCATGACCTAGAATATGTCAAGGTCCAACACTTCACACCCCACCTCATGTGTCATGACCTAGAATATGTGAAGGTCCAACACTTCACACCCCACCTCATGTGTCATGACCTAGAATATGTGAAGGTCCAACACTTCACACCCCACCTCATGTGTCATAACTTAGAATATGTGAAGGTCCAACACTTCACACCCCACCTCATATGTCATGACCTAGAATATGGTCATGATCCAACACTTCACACCCCACCCCATGTGTCATGACCTAGAATATGTGAATGTCCAACATTTCACACCCCACCTCATGTGTCATGACCTAGAATATGTGAAGGCCCAACACTTCACACCCCACCCCATGTGTCATGACCTAGAATATGTGAAGGTCCAACACTTCACATCCCACCTCATGTGTCATAACCTAGAATATGTGAAGGTCCAACACTTCACACCCCACGTGTCATGACCTAGAATATGTGAAGGTCCAACACTTCACACCCCACCCCATGTGTCATGACCTAGAATATGTGAAGGTCCAACACTTCACACCCCACCCCATGTGTCATGACCTAGAATATAGTTAGTTAGTTAGTCGACAGATCATCCTCATTGCACATCGAACCATTCAGTCCATAAGTGCTCGGATCCCCTCCTCAGCAAATCCCGCAACGTGTAGCGGCTAACGACACCAGTTCTGTGTTCTTTGGCTTCCTGTGTAGTGTTCTTGTTTGGCCACCCCTCTTTTAATTTGCTGCTCTCGCAGTCTGGCCATTGTTGTAGATTCACAGTCATCACTTGGTTCTCGCAAAAGTCTTACTTCTCGTAGAGCATTCAGAATGTCGGCCTGGTCCATGGCGTGTCCGCCCTCCACAGTAGCCTCACCTGCGAGCTTGTCAGCCCGCTCATTTCCTTGTACTCCCGCATGCCCTGGCACGAAGATGAAACTAATCTTTGCCAGTCGAGACCGCTCCAAAGGCAGCAACCATTCTCTTCGGATCGACCCCTCCTCTATCCTCTTGATCATGTTCATTGAGTCGCTAAGGAAACAAGCCCTAGTGAATGTCTGTGTCTCGAGCCAAGTTATTGCTTTACTTACTGCCATGACTTCCATGGTCAGGCTACTTGTGGTTTCAGTGAAAGCACCAGAGTCCTCCTTCACAATTCTCCCTCCGGCCCGAGCTGTAAAGGCCCATGAGCTTCTCACATGTCGGACGACCGACCCATCTGTGTAGATGACCGCGTCACCGTCTAGCGAATTCTCGAAAATCAACGCTTGTACTTCAGCCTCAACAGCAGCCGGATTTTCATGTCTGCATTTTCTATCTAGTTGGATGCAAACTGAAAAGGATGTGCAGAAGTCTGTTGGCACTTGCACCCACTCCTCGCCAGGTTCTAAGTCCTCAAGTGAACACACCTGTTGAAGAATGTCTTCGGCTTGACCCATCCACGACCGTCCTCTTTTTAACCTGCTGCCCTTCACCTTCCTAATTTCACTATGCAGTGGATGTTGTGTGTTTGCGTTAATTCTGAGGTAGGCGCGTGCCCTGCAACCTTGTATTCTCTCTTCAATGGTTGGAAAACCAAGAAGGTAGCGCATCGCCCTGCATGCTGTATCTCTTGTACATCCAAGAATAATGCGCATAGCTTCATTCTGTATCCTTTCCATCCTTTCTATCTGCTTATGGCTGAGAGTCAGGATTGCCATTGCATACTCCAAAACAGACATGACCAGCCCCTCGTACAGAAGACATAGATGGCGCTGCTCACAGTTTGCTGCCGCCATCACCCGCATCGCTGCCAAACCCCGCTTGGCCTTTGTTATCACCTGGTCTATGTGCACATTATAAGCAAGGCTTCGATCAAACCGTATCCCCAGATAATTCATTGCCTGCGTTATTTCCACCGTCTCTGAACACAGCATTACAGTTGGTGTTGGAGTGTTGACAATATGATTATTCAACGAGAACCAAGTCACTGTTGCCTTTGTTGGGTTGACCATTGCCCCAGCTTCATCACACCAAGTACTTATGCGATTGAGTTCGGTTTGTAGTTCCACAGCAACCTCCTCTCTATCCTTCCCCTGACGATACACTAAAACATCATCGGCATATGACAATGTCCTGCCAGGTCCAGTGATCTGCTCACTGGTGATTCTCACTGTGTAGGCGTTGAACAGTACCGGAGATAATGGTGATCCCTGTGGTAGGCCAGGATATATTGTTGTTGGTTCCGAAGTCCAACTGCCACATCTAAAAACTATTTTCCGTTGGAAGAGAGCTGCAGCGATCCAACTAAGGAGGAATGGACTTACGTTTAGTTCGAGAAGCTGAAACATTAAAAAATCCAGTGGTACTCTGTTGTATGCTTCCTCAAGATCAATAGCTGCAGCAACGGTTTCAGTGCCTGAGTGGAAACCTTCATAGACATCATGGGCAAAGACTGCTGCATTGGTCCAGGTTTCTCTCTTTGGACGGTACCCACCCAGGGTGGGTGGGAAAACACCTTGCCTCTCTAGTTGGCTTGATATTTTCCTGGCAATTACCTTCTCCAGCAGCTTGCCTATTGTATTCTGCATGGTTATAATTCGATATCCCTGAATTTTTTTGTGGTTTTTGTCAGGCTTCGGCAAGGGAATCAGATAGCTGTGTAACCATTCCTCCTTGATGCTAGCACTCCCTATACTGTTGTTGTACATGTCTGCTAGTTTCTCTAGCTCATTGTCGGTACACCTATTTATGTCGTCGTATCTTATGCCATCAGGACCTGGAGCACTGTTTTTTGATCGTCGAAGCACAGTCTTGATTTCTTTCACTGTCACTGTGTCTTCATCCGAAGTGTTCTGGGCCTTGCATCTGTCTGAGGTGACCTCCTTGGCCAGATTTCGGCCTCCCATGTCTGTCTGGTTGCTTTGCTCAAGGTAGCGTTCAAAGAGGGCTTTGCCCTTGTCCTCGTCAGTCCTCTGCCAGATGAGGTCAGCACCTTGGAAGTCAGAAATGCTCTTATTCTTGACTACACCACTCATGCTTTTATGTAGTCGCCAGAACAATTTCAGTGACTTGTCTGTGCTTACTCTTTGACACACCTCTGCCCATTTTTCGCTTTTAACAACCTTGACCAGTTTTTTGAAGTAGCTTACTTTTGTGTGCCTCTCTCTTTCTAAGTGCAAGCAGGGACTAGGATGACCAGCTCTGTTCTTCTTGGCATTTTGCCATCTCTTTACAGCACTACGCTTAACCACCCAAGCCTTCTCCACCTCGAAACTCCACCACGGTGGCTGCTCCCAGCTTTTTTTCCTGCCCTGAAACGTTCTGCGCTTGTCACGTCTTATTTTACTCACCACATCTTGCCCTGTACTGTCATACTGGAACGTCTTTACCTTTAGCTTGTGCTGCCTGGTTCTGCCTTTCTCCACCAGTATGCTGCACGGGTGGTGGTCGCTGCCATGGTGTCCTAGGACACCCCATCTACACACTGTAGTGAGTGAAGGTGAAACTAGCGCCAGATCAATAGGTGGGGTGGGACCTAGAATATGTGAAGGTCCAACACTTCACACCCCATCTCACGTGTCATAACCTAGAATATGTGAAGGTCCAACACTTCACACCCCACGTGTCATGACCTAGAATATGTGAAGGTCCAACACTTCACACCCCACCCCATGTGTCATGACCTAGAATATGTGAAGGTCCAACACTTCACACCCCACCCCATGTGTCATGACCTAGAATATAGTTAGTTAGTTAGTCGACAGATCATCCTCATTGCACATCGAACCATTCAGTCCATAAGTGCTCGGATCCCCTCCTCAGCAAATCCCGCAACGTTTAGCGGCTAACGACACCAGTTCTGTGTTGGTTTATAAATCTTCTTTGGCTTCCTGTGTAGTGTTCTTGTTTGGCCACCCCTCTTTTAATTTGCTGCTCTCGCAGTCTGGCCATTGTTGTAGATTCACAGTCATCACTTGGTTCTCGCAAAAGTCTTACTTCTCGTAGAGCATTCAGAATGTCGGCCTGGTCCATGGCGAGTCCGCCCTCCACAGTAGCCTCACCTGCGAGCTTGTCAGCCCGCTCATTTCCTTGTACTCCCGCATGCCCTGGCACGAAGATGAAACTAATCTTTGCCAGTCGAGACCGCTCCAAAGGCAGCAACCATTCTCTTCGGATCGACCCCTCCTCTATCCTCTTGATCATGTTCATTGAGTCGCTAAGGAAACAAGCCCTAGTGAATGTCTGTGTCTCGAGCCAAGTTATTGCTTTACTTACTGCCATGACTTCCATGGTCAGGCTACTTGTGGTTTCAGTGAAAGCACCAGAGTCCTCCTTCACAATTCTCCCTCCGGCCCGAGCTGTAAAGGCCCATGAGCTTCTCACATGTCGGACGACCGACCCATCTGTGTAGATGACCGCGTCACCGTCTAGCGAATTCTCGAAAATCAACGCTTGTACTTCAGCCTCAACAGCAGCCGGATTTTCATGTCTGCATTTTCTATCTAGTTGGATGCAAACTGAAAAGGATGTGCAGAAGTCTGTTGGCACTTGCACCCACTCCTCGCCAGGTTCTAAGTCCTCAAGTGAACACACCTGTTGAAGAATGTCTTCGGCTTGACCCATCCACGACCGTCCTCTTTTTAACCTGCTGCCCTTCACCTTCCTAATTTCACTATGCAGTGGATGTTGTGTGTTTGCGTTAATTCTGAGGTAGGCGCGTGCCCTGCAACCTTGTATTCTCTCTTCAATGGTTGGAAAACCAAGAAGGTAGCGCATCGCCCTGCATGCTGTATCTCTTGTACATCCAAGAATAATGCGCATAGCTTCATTCTGTATCCTTTCCATCCTTTCTATCTGCTTATGGCTGAGAGTCAGGATTGCCATTGCATACTCCAAAACAGACATGACCAGCCCCTCGTACAGAAGACATAGATGGCGCTGCTCACAGTTTGCTGCCGCCATCACCCGCATCGCTGCCAAACCCCGCTTGGCCTTTGTTATCACCTGGTCTATGTGCACATTATAAGCAAGGCTTCGATCAAACCGTATCCCCAGATAATTCATTGCCTGCGTTATTTCCACCGTCTCTGAACACAGCATTACAGTTGGTGTTGGAGTGTTGACAATATGATTATTCAACGAGAACCAAGTCACTGTTGCCTTTGTTGGGTTGACCATTGCCCCAGCTTCATCACACCAAGTACTTATGCGATTGAGTTCGGTTTGTAGTTCCACAGCAACCTCCTCTCTATCCTTCCCCTGACGATACACTAAAACATCATCGGCATATGACAATGTCCTGCCAGGTCCAGTGATCTGCTCACTGGTGATTCTCACTGTGTAGGCGTTGAACAGTACCGGAGATAATGGTGATCCCTGTGGTAGGCCAGGATATATTGTTGTTGGTTCCGAAGTCCAACTGCCACATCTAAAAACTATTTTCCGTTGGAAGAGAGCTGCAGCGATCCAACTAAGGAGGAATGGACTTACGTTTAGTTCGAGAAGCTGAAACATTAAAAAATCCAGTGGTACTCTGTTGTATGCTTCCTCAAGATCAATAGCTGCAGCAACGGTTTCAGTGCCTGAGTGGAAACCTTCATAGACATCATGGGCAAAGACTGCTGCATTGGTCCAGGTTTCTCTCTTTGGACGGTACCCACCCAGGGTGGGTGGGAAAACACCTTGCCTCTCTAGTTGGCTTGATATTTTCCTGGCAATTACCTTCTCCAGCAGCTTGCCTATTGTATTCTGCATGGTTATAATTCGATATCCCTGAATTTTTTTGTGGTTTTTGTCAGGCTTCGGCAAGGGAATCAGATAGCTGTGTAACCATTCCTCCTTGATGCTAGCACTCCCTATACTGTTGTTGTACATGTCTGCTAGTTTCTCTAGCTCATTGTCGGTACACCTATTTATGTCGTCGTATCTTATGCCATCAGGACCTGGAGCACTGTTTTTTGATCGTCGAAGCACAGTCTTGATTTCTTTCACTGTCACTGTGTCTTCATCCGAAGTGTTCTGGGCCTTGCATCTGTCTGAGGTGACCTCCTTGGCCAGATTTCGGCCTCCCATGTCTGTCTGGTTGCTTTGCTCAAGGTAGCGTTCAAAGAGGGCTTTGCCCTTGTCCTCGTCAGTCCTCTGCCAGATGAGGTCAGCACCTTGGAAGTCAGAAATGCTCTTATTCTTGACTACACCACTCATGCTTTTATGTAGTCGCCAGAACAATTTCAGTGACTTGTCTGTGCTTACTCTTTGACACACCTCTGCCCATTTTTCGCTTTTAACAACCTTGACCAGTTTTTTGAAGTAGCTTACTTTTGTGTGCCTCTCTCTTTCTAAGTGCAAGCAGGGACTAGGATGACCAGCTCTGTTCTTCTTGGCATTTTGCCATCTCTTTACAGCACTACGCTTAACCACCCAAGCCTTCTCCACCTCGAAACTCCACCACGGTGGCTGCTCCCAGCTTTTTTTCCTGCCCTGAAACGTTCTGCGCTTGTCACGTCTTATTTTACTCACCACATCTTGCCCTGTACTGTCATACTGGAACGTCTTTACCTTTAGCTTGTGCTGCCTGGTTCTGCCTTTCTCCACCAGTATGCTGCACGGGTGGTGGTCGCTGCCATGGTGTCCTAGGACACCCCATCTACACACTGTAGTGAGTGAAGGTGAAACTAGCGCCAGATCAATAGGTGGGGTGGGACCTAGAATATGTGAAGGTCCAACACTTCACACCCCATCTCATGTGTCATAACCTAGAATATGTGAAGGTCCAACACTTCACACCCCACGTGTCATGACCTAGAATATGTGAAGGTCCAACACTTCACACCCCACCCCATGTGTCATGACCTAGAATATGTGAAGGTCCAACACTTCACACCCCACCCCATGTGTCATGACCTAGAATATAGTTAGTTAGTTAGTCGACAGATCATCCTCATTGCACATCGAACCATTCAGTCCATAAGTGCTCGGATCCCCTCCTCAGCAAATCCCGCAACGTTTAGCGGCTAACGACACCAGTTCTGTGTTGGTTTATAAATCTTCTTTGGCTTCCTGTGTAGTGTTCTTGTTTGGCCACCCCTCTTTTAATTTGCTGCTCTCGCAGTCTGGCCATTGTTGTAGATTCACAGTCATCACTTGGTTCTCGCAAAAGTCTTACTTCTCGTAGAGCATTCAGAATGTCGGCCTGGTCCATGGCGAGTCCGCCCTCCACAGTAGCCTCACCTGCGAGCTTGTCAGCCCGCTCATTTCCTTGTACTCCCGCATGCCCTGGCACGAAGATGAAACTAATCTTTGCCAGTCGAGACCGCTCCAAAGGCAGCAACCATTCTCTTCGGATCGACCCCTCCTCTATCCTCTTGATCATGTTCATTGAGTCGCTAAGGAAACAAGCCCTAGTGAATGTCTGTGTCTCGAGCCAAGTTATTGCTTTACTTACTGCCATGACTTCCATGGTCAGGCTACTTGTGGTTTCAGTGAAAGCACCAGAGTCCTCCTTCACAATTCTCCCTCCGGCCCGAGCTGTAAAGGCCCATGAGCTTCTCACATGTCGGACGACCGACCCATCTGTGTAGATGACCGCGTCACCGTCTAGCGAATTCTCGAAAATCAACGCTTGTACTTCAGCCTCAACAGCAGCCGGATTTTCATGTCTGCATTTTCTATCTAGTTGGATGCAAACTGAAAAGGATGTGCAGAAGTCTGTTGGCACTTGCACCCACTCCTCGCCAGGTTCTAAGTCCTCAAGTGAACACACCTGTTGAAGAATGTCTTCGGCTTGACCCATCCACGACCGTCCTCTTTTTAACCTGCTGCCCTTCACCTTCCTAATTTCACTATGCAGTGGATGTTGTGTGTTTGCGTTAATTCTGAGGTAGGCGCGTGCCCTGCAACCTTGTATTCTCTCTTCAATGGTTGGAAAACCAAGAAGGTAGCGCATCGCCCTGCATGCTGTATCTCTTGTACATCCAAGAATAATGCGCATAGCTTCATTCTGTATCCTTTCCATCCTTTCTATCTGCTTATGGCTGAGAGTCAGGATTGCCATTGCATACTCCAAAACAGACATGACCAGCCCCTCGTACAGAAGACATAGATGGCGCTGCTCACAGTTTGCTGCCGCCATCACCCGCATCGCTGCCAAACCCCGCTTGGCCTTTGTTATCACCTGGTCTATGTGCACATTATAAGCAAGGCTTCGATCAAACCGTATCCCCAGATAATTCATTGCCTGCGTTATTTCCACCGTCTCTGAACACAGCATTACAGTTGGTGTTGGAGTGTTGACAATATGATTATTCAACGAGAACCAAGTCACTGTTGCCTTTGTTGGGTTGACCATTGCCCCAGCTTCATCACACCAAGTACTTATGCGATTGAGTTCGGTTTGTAGTTCCACAGCAACCTCCTCTCTATCCTTCCCCTGACGATACACTAAAACATCATCGGCATATGACAATGTCCTGCCAGGTCCAGTGATCTGCTCACTGGTGATTCTCACTGTGTAGGCGTTGAACAGTACCGGAGATAATGGTGATCCCTGTGGTAGGCCAGGATATATTGTTGTTGGTTCCGAAGTCCAACTGCCACATCTAAAAACTATTTTCCGTTGGAAGAGAGCTGCAGCGATCCAACTAAGGAGGAATGGACTTACGTTTAGTTCGAGAAGCTGAAACATTAAAAAATCCAGTGGTACTCTGTTGTATGCTTCCTCAAGATCAATAGCTGCAGCAACGGTTTCAGTGCCTGAGTGGAAACCTTCATAGACATCATGGGCAAAGACTGCTGCATTGGTCCAGGTTTCTCTCTTTGGACGGTACCCACCCAGGGTGGGTGGGAAAACACCTTGCCTCTCTAGTTGGCTTGATATTTTCCTGGCAATTACCTTCTCCAGCAGCTTGCCTATTGTATTCTGCATGGTTATAATTCGATATCCCTGAATTTTTTTGTGGTTTTTGTCAGGCTTCGGCAAGGGAATCAGATAGCTGTGTAACCATTCCTCCTTGATGCTAGCACTCCCTATACTGTTGTTGTACATGTCTGCTAGTTTCTCTAGCTCATTGTCGGTACACCTATTTATGTCGTCGTATCTTATGCCATCAGGACCTGGAGCACTGTTTTTTGATCGTCGAAGCACAGTCTTGATTTCTTTCACTGTCACTGTGTCTTCATCCGAAGTGTTCTGGGCCTTGCATCTGTCTGAGGTGACCTCCTTGGCCAGATTTCGGCCTCCCATGTCTGTCTGGTTGCTTTGCTCAAGGTAGCGTTCAAAGAGGGCTTTGCCCTTGTCCTCGTCAGTCCTCTGCCAGATGAGGTCAGCACCTTGGAAGTCAGAAATGCTCTTATTCTTGACTACACCACTCATGCTTTTATGTAGTCGCCAGAACAATTTCAGTGACTTGTCTGTGCTTACTCTTTGACACACCTCTGCCCATTTTTCGCTTTTAACAACCTTGACCAGTTTTTTGAAGTAGCTTACTTTTGTGTGCCTCTCTCTTTCTAAGTGCAAGCAGGGACTAGGATGACCAGCTCTGTTCTTCTTGGCATTTTGCCATCTCTTTACAGCACTACGCTTAACCACCCAAGCCTTCTCCACCTCGAAACTCCACCACGGTGGCTGCTCCCAGCTTTTTTTCCTGCCCTGAAACGTTCTGCGCTTGTCACGTCTTATTTTACTCACCACATCTTGCCCTGTACTGTCATACTGGAACGTCTTTACCTTTAGCTTGTGCTGCCTGGTTCTGCCTTTCTCCACCAGTATGCTGCACGGGTGGTGGTCGCTGCCATGGTGTCCTAGGACACCCCATCTACACACTGTAGTGAGTGAAGGTGAAACTAGCGCCAGATCAATAGGTGGGGTGGGACCTAGAATATGTGAAGGTCCAACACTTCACACCCCATCTCATGTGTCATAACCTAGAATATGTGAAGGTCCAACACTTCACACCCCACGTGTCATGACCTAGAATATGTGAAGGTCCAACACTTCACACCCCACCCCATGTGTCATGACCTAGAATATGTGAAGGTCCAACACTTCACACCCCACCCCATGTGTCATGACCTAGAATATAGTTAGTTAGTTAGTCGACAGATCATCCTCATTGCACATCGAACCATTCAGTCCATAAGTGCTCGGATCCCCTCCTCAGCAAATCCCGCAACGTGTAGCGGCTAACGACACCAGTTCTGTGTTGGTTTATAAATCTTCTTTGGCTTCCTGTGTAGTGTTCTTGTTTGGCCACCCCTCTTTTAATTTGCTGCTCTCGCAGTCTGGCCATTGTTGTAGATTCACAGTCATCACTTGGTTCTCGCAAAAGTCTTACTTCTCGTAGAGCATTCAGAATGTCGGCCTGGTCCATGGCGAGTCCGCCCTCCACAGTAGCCTCACCTGCGAGCTTGTCAGCCCGCTCATTTCCTTGTACTCCCGCATGCCCTGGCACGAAGATGAAACTAATCTTTGCCAGTCGAGACCGCTCCAAAGGCAGCAACCATTCTCTTCGGATCGACCCCTCCTCTATCCTCTTGATCATGTTCATTGAGTCGCTAAGGAAACAAGCCCTAGTGAATGTCTGTGTCTCGAGCCAAGTTATTGCTTTACTTACTGCCATGACTTCCATGGTCAGGCTACTTGTGGTTTCAGTGAAAGCACCAGAGTCCTCCTTCACAATTCTCCCTCCGGCCCGAGCTGTAAAGGCCCATGAGCTTCTCACATGTCGGACGACCGACCCATCTGTGTAGATGACCGCGTCACCGTCTAGCGAATTCTCGAAAATCAACGCTTGTACTTCAGCCTCAACAGCAGCCGGATTTTCATGTCTGCATTTTCTATCTAGTTGGATGCAAACTGAAAAGGATGTGCAGAAGTCTGTTGGCACTTGCACCCACTCCTCGCCAGGTTCTAAGTCCTCAAGTGAACACACCTGTTGAAGAATGTCTTCGGCTTGACCCATCCACGACCGTCCTCTTTTTAACCTGCTGCCCTTCACCTTCCTAATTTCACTATGCAGTGGATGTTGTGTGTTTGCGTTAATTCTGAGGTAGGCGCGTGCCCTGCAACCTTGTATTCTCTCTTCAATGGTTGGAAAACCAAGAAGGTAGCGCATCGCCCTGCATGCTGTATCTCTTGTACATCCAAGAATAATGCGCATAGCTTCATTCTGTATCCTTTCCATCCTTTCTATCTGCTTATGGCTGAGAGTCAGGATTGCCATTGCATACTCCAAAACAGACATGACCAGCCCCTCGTACAGAAGACATAGATGGCGCTGCTCACAGTTTGCTGCCGCCATCACCCGCATCGCTGCCAAACCCCGCTTGGCCTTTGTTATCACCTGGTCTATGTGCACATTATAAGCAAGGCTTCGATCAAACCGTATCCCCAGGTAATTCATTGCCTGCGTTATTTCCACCGTCTCTGAACACAGCATTACAGTTGGTGTTGGAGTGTTGACAATATGATTATTCAACGAGAACCAAGTCACTGTTGCCTTTGTTGGGTTGACCATTGCCCCAGCTTCATCACACCAAGTACTTATGCGATTGAGTTCGGTTTGTAGTTCCACAGCAACCTCCTCTCTATCCTTCCCCTGACGATACACTAAAACATCATCGGCATATGACAATGTCCTGCCAGGTCCAGTGATCTACTCACTGGTGATTCTCACTGTGTAGGCGTTGAACAGTACCGGAGATAATGGTGATCCCTGTGGTAGGCCAGGATATATTGTTGTTGGTTCCGAAGTCCAACTGCCACATCTAAAAACTATTTTCCGTTGGAAGAGGGCTGCAGCGATCCAACTAAGGAGGAATGGACTTACGTTTAGTTCGAGAAGCTGAAACATTAAAAAATCCAGTGGTACTCTGTTGTATGCTTCCTCAAGATCAATCGCTGCAGCAACGGTTTCAGTGCCTGAGTGGAAACCTTCATAGACATCCTGGGCAAAGACTGCTGCATTGGTCCAGGTTTCTCTCTTTGGACGGTACCCACCCAGGGTGGGTGGGAAAACACCTTGCCTCTCTAGTTGGCTTGATATTTTCCTGGCAATTACCTTCTCCAGCAGCTTGCCCATTGTATTCTGCATGGTTATAATTCGATATCCCTGAATTTTTTTGTGGTCTTTGTCAGGCTTCGGCAAGGGAATCAGATAGCTGTGTAACCATTCCTCCTTGATGCTAGCACTCCCTATACTGTTGTTGTACGTGTCTGCTAGTTTCTCTAGCTCATTGTCGGTACACCTATTTATGTCGTCGTATCTTATGCCATCAGGACCTGGAGCACTGTTTTTTGATCGTCGAAGCACAGTCTTGATTTCTTTCACTGACACTGTGTCTTCATCCGAAGTGTTCTGGGCCTTGCATCTGTCTGAGGTGACCTCCTTGGCCAGATTTCGGCCTCCCATGTCTGTCTGGTTGCTTTGCTCAAGGTAGCGTTCAAAGAGGGCTTTGCCCTTGTCCTCGTCAGTCCTCTGCCAGATGAGGTCAGCACCTTGGAAGTCAGAAATGCTCTTATTCTTGACTACACCACTCATGCTTTTATGTAGTCGCCAGAACAATTTCAGTGACTTGTCTGTGCTTACTCTTTGACACACCTCTGCCCATTTTTCGCTTTTAACAACCTTGACCAGTTTTTTGAAGTAGCTTACTTTTGTGTGCCTCTCTCTTTCTAAGTGCAAGCAGGGACTAGGATGACCAGCTCTGTTCTTCTTGGCATTTTGCCATCTCTTTACAGCACTACGCTTAACCACCCAAGCCTTCTCCACCTCGAAACTCCACCACGGTGGCTGCTCCCAGCTTTTTTTCCTGCCCTGAAACGTTCTGCGCTTGTCACGTCTTATTTTACTCACCACATCTTGCCCTGTACTGTCATACTGGAACGTCTTTACCTTTAGCTTGTGCTGCCTGGTTCTGCCTTTCTCCACCAGTATGCTGCACGGGTGGTGGTCGCTGCCATGGTGTCCTAGGACACCCCATCTACACACTGTAGTGAGTGAAGGTGAAACTAGCGCCAGATCAATAGGTGGGGTGGGACCTAGAATATGTGAAGGTCCAACACTTCACACCCCATCTCATGTGTCATGACCTAGAATATGTGAAGGTCCAACACTTCACACCCCACCTCATGTGTCATGACCTAGAATATGGTCATGATCCAACACTTCACACCCCACCTCATGTATCATGACCTAGAATATGTGAAGGTCCAACACTTCACACCCCACCCCATGTGTCATGACCTAGAATATAGTTAGTTAGTTAGTCGACAGATCATCCTCATTGCACATCGAACCATTCAGTCCATAAGTGCTCGGATCCCCTCCTCAGCAAATCCCGCAACGTGTAGCGGCTAACGACACCAGTTCTGTGTTGGTTTATAAATCTTCTTTGGCTTCCTGTGTAGTGTTCTTGTTTGGCCACCCCTCTTTTAATTTGCTGCTCTCGCAGTCTGGCCATTGTTGTAGATTCAGTCATCACTTGGTTCTCGCAAAAGTCTTACTTCTCGTAGAGCATTCAGAATGTCGGCCTGGTCCATGGCGAGTCCGCCCTCCACAGTAGCCTCACCTGCGAGCTTGTCAGCCCGCTCATTTCCTTGTACTCCCGCATGCCCTGGCACGAAGATGAAACTAATCTTTGCCAGTCGAGACCGCTCCAAAGGCAGCAACCATTCTCTTCGGATCGACCCCTCCTCTATCCTCTTGATCATGTTCATTGAGTCGCTAAGGAAACAAGCCCTAGTGAATGTCTGTGTCTCGAGCCAAGTTATTGCTTTACTTACTGCCATGACTTCCATGGTCAGGCTACTTGTGGTTTCAGTGAAAGCACCAGAGTCCTCCTTCACAATTCTCCCTCCGGCCCGAGCTGTAAAGGCCCATGAGCTTCTCACATGTCGGACGACCGACCCATCTGTGTAGATGACCGCGTCACCGTCTAGCGAATTCTCGAAAATCAACGCTTGTACTTCAGCCTCAACAGCAGCCGGATTTTCATGTCTGCATTTTCTATCTAGTTGGATGCAAACTGAAAAGGATGTGCAGAAGTCTGTTGGCACTTGCACCCACTCCTCGCCAGGTTCTAAGTCCTCAAGTGAACACACCTGTTGAAGAATGTCTTCGGCTTGACCCATCCACGACCGTCCTCTTTTTAACCTGCTGCCCTTCACCTTCCTAATTTCACTATGCAGTGGATGTTGTGTGTTTGCGTTAATTCTGAGGTAGGCGCGTGCCCTGCAACCTTGTATTCTCTCTTCAATGGTTGGAAAACCAAGAAGGTAGCGCATCGCCCTGCATGCTGTATCTCTTGTACATCCAAGAATAATGCGCATAGCTTCATTCTGTATCCTTTCCATCCTTTCTATCTGCTTATGGCTGAGAGTCAGGATTGCCATTGCATACTCCAAAACAGACATGACCAGCCCCTCGTACAGAAGACATAGATGGCGCTGCTCACAGTTTGCTGCCGCCATCACCCGCATCGCTGCCAAACCCCGCTTGGCCTTTGTTATCACCTGGTCTATGTGCACATTATAAGCAAGGCTTCGATCAAACCGTATCCCCAGGTAATTCATTGCCTGCGTTATTTCCACCGTCTCTGAACACAGCATTACAGTTGGTGTTGGAGTGTTGACAATATGATTATTCAACGAGAACCAAGTCACTGTTGCCTTTGTTGGGTTGACCATTGCCCCAGCTTCATCACACCAAGTACTTATGCGATTGAGTTCGGTTTGTAGTTCCACAGCAACCTCCTCTCTATCCTTCCCCTGACGATACACTAAAACATCATCGGCATATGACAATGTCCTGCCAGGTCCAGTGATCTACTCACTGGTGATTCTCACTGTGTAGGCGTTGAACAGTACCGGAGATAATGGTGATCCCTGTGGTAGGCCAGGATATATTGTTGTTGGTTCCGAAGTCCAACTGCCACATCTAAAAACTATTTTCCGTTGGAAGAGGGCTGCAGCGATCCAACTAAGGAGGAATGGACTTACGTTTAGTTCGAGAAGCTGAAACATTAAAAAATCCAGTGGTACTCTGTTGTATGCTTCCTCAAGATCAATCGCTGCAGCAACGGTTTCAGTGCCTGAGTGGAAACCTTCATAGACATCCTGGGCAAAGACTGCTGCATTGGTCCAGGTTTCTCTCTTTGGACGGTACCCACCCAGGGTGGGTGGGAAAACACCTTGCCTCTCTAGTTGGCTTGATATTTTCCTGGCAATTACCTTCTCCAGCAGCTTGCCCATTGTATTCTGCATGGTTATAATTCGATATCCCTGAATTTTTTTGTGGTCTTTGTCAGGCTTCGGCAAGGGAATCAGATAGCTGTGTAACCATTCCTCCTTGATGCTAGCACTCCCTATACTGTTGTTGTACGTGTCTGCTAGTTTCTCTAGCTCATTGTCGGTACACCTATTTATGTCGTCGTATCTTATGCCATCAGGACCTGGAGCACTGTTTTTTGATCGTCGAAGCACAGTCTTGATTTCTTTCACTGACACTGTGTCTTCATCCGAAGTGTTCTGGGCCTTGCATCTGTCTGAGGTGACCTCCTTGGCCAGATTTCGGCCTCCCATGTCTGTCTGGTTGCTTTGCTCAAGGTAGCGTTCAAAGAGGGCTTTGCCCTTGTCCTCGTCAGTCCTCTGCCAGATGAGGTCAGCACCTTGGAAGTCAGAAATGCTCTTATTCTTGACTACACCACTCATGCTTTTATGTAGTCGCCAGAACAATTTCAGTGACTTGTCTGTGCTTACTCTTTGACACACCTCTGCCCATTTTTCGCTTTTAACAACCTTGACCAGTTTTTTGAAGTAGCTTACTTTTGTGTGCCTCTCTCTTTCTAAGTGCAAGCAGGGACTAGGATGACCAGCTCTGTTCTTCTTGGCATTTTGCCATCTCTTTACAGCACTACGCTTAACCACCCAAGCCTTCTCCACCTCGAAACTCCACCACGGTGGCTGCTCCCAGCTTTTTTTCCTGCCCTGAAACGTTCTGCGCTTGTCACGTCTTATTTTACTCACCACATCTTGCCCTGTACTGTCATACTGGAACGTCTTTACCTTTAGCTTGTGCTGCCTGGTTCTGCCTTTCTCCACCAGTATGCTGCACGGGTGGTGGTCGCTGCCATGGTGTCCTAGGACACCCCATCTACACACTGTAGTGAGTGAAGGTGAAACTAGCGCCAGATCAATAGGTGGGGTGGGACCTAGAATATGTGAAGGTCCAACACTTCACACCCCATCTCATGTGTCATGACCTAGAATATGTGAAGGTCCAACACTTCACACCCCACCTCATGTGTCATGACCTAGAATATGGTCATGATCCAACACTTCACACCCCACCTCATGTATCATGACCTAGAATATGTGAAGGTCCAACACTTCACACCCCACCCCATGTGTCATGACCTAGAATATAGTTAGTTAGTTAGTCGACAGATCATCCTCATTGCACATCGAACCATTCAGTCCATAAGTGCTCGGATCCCCTCCTCAGCAAATCCCGCAACGTGTAGCGGCTAACGACACCAGTTCTGTGTTGGTTTATAAATCTTCTTTGGCTTCCTGTGTAGTGTTCTTGTTTGGCCACCCCTCTTTTAATTTGCTGCTCTCGCAGTCTGGCCATTGTTGTAGATTCACAGTCATCACTTGGTTCTCGCAAAAGTCTTACTTCTCGTAGAGCATTCAGAATGTCGGCCTGGTCCATGGCGAGTCCGCCCTCCACAGTAGCCTCACCTGCGAGCTTGTCAGCCCGCTCATTTCCTTGTACTCCCGCATGCCCTGGCACGAAGATGAAACTAATCTTTGCCAGTCGAGACCGCTCCAAAGGCAGCAACCATTCTCTTCGGATCGACCCCTCCTCTATCCTCTTGATCATGTTCATTGAGTCGCTAAGGAAACAAGCCCTAGTGAATGTCTGTGTCTCGAGCCAAGTTATTGCTTTACTTACTGCCATGACTTCCATGGTCAGGCTACTTGTGGTTTCAGTGAAAGCACCAGAGTCCTCCTTCACAATTCTCCCTCCGGCCCGAGCTGTAAAGGCCCATGAGCTTCTCACATGTCGGACGACCGACCCATCTGTGTAGATGACCGCGTCACCGTCTAGCGAATTCTCGAAAATCAACGCTTGTACTTCAGCCTCAACAGCAGCCGGATTTTCATGTCTGCATTTTCTATCTAGTTGGATGCAAACTGAAAAGGATGTGCAGAAGTCTGTTGGCACTTGCACCCACTCCTCGCCAGGTTCTAAGTCCTCAAGTGAACACACCTGTTGAAGAATGTCTTCGGCTTGACCCATCCACGACCGTCCTCTTTTTAACCTGCTGCCCTTCACCTTCCTAATTTCACTATGCAGTGGATGTTGTGTGTTTGCGTTAATTCTGAGGTAGGCGCGTGCCCTGCAACCTTGTATTCTCTCTTCAATGGTTGGAAAACCAAGAAGGTAGCGCATCGCCCTGCATGCTGTATCTCTTGTACATCCAAGAATAATGCGCATAGCTTCATTCTGTATCCTTTCCATCCTTTCTATCTGCTTATGGCTGAGAGTCAGGATTGCCATTGCATACTCCAAAACAGACATGACCAGCCCCTCGTACAGAAGACATAGATGGCGCTGCTCACAGTTTGCTGCCGCCATCACCCGCATCGCTGCCAAACCCCGCTTGGCCTTTGTTATCACCTGGTCTATGTGCACATTATAAGCAAGGCTTCGATCAAACCGTATCCCCAGGTAATTCATTGCCTGCGTTATTTCCACCGTCTCTGAACACAGCATTACAGTTGGTGTTGGAGTGTTGACAATATGATTATTCAACGAGAACCAAGTCACTGTTGCCTTTGTTGGGTTGACCATTGCCCCAGCTTCATCACACCAAGTACTTATGCGATTGAGTTCGGTTTGTAGTTCCACAGCAACCTCCTCTCTATCCTTCCCCTGACGATACACTAAAACATCATCGGCATATGACAATGTCCTGCCAGGTCCAGTGATCTACTCACTGGTGATTCTCACTGTGTAGGCGTTGAACAGTACCGGAGATAATGGTGATCCCTGTGGTAGGCCAGGATATATTGTTGTTGGTTCCGAAGTCCAACTGCCACATCTAAAAACTATTTTCCGTTGGAAGAGGGCTGCAGCGATCCAACTAAGGAGGAATGGACTTACGTTTAGTTCGAGAAGCTGAAACATTAAAAAATCCAGTGGTACTCTGTTGTATGCTTCCTCAAGATCAATCGCTGCAGCAACGGTTTCAGTGCCTGAGTGGAAACCTTCATAGACATCCTGGGCAAAGACTGCTGCATTGGTCCAGGTTTCTCTCTTTGGACGGTACCCACCCAGGGTGGGTGGGAAAACACCTTGCCTCTCTAGTTGGCTTGATATTTTCCTGGCAATTACCTTCTCCAGCAGCTTGCCCATTGTATTCTGCATGGTTATAATTCGATATCCCTGAATTTTTTTGTGGTCTTTGTCAGGCTTCGGCAAGGGAATCAGATAGCTGTGTAACCATTCCTCCTTGATGCTAGCACTCCCTATACTGTTGTTGTACGTGTCTGCTAGTTTCTCTAGCTCATTGTCGGTACACCTATTTATGTCGTCGTATCTTATGCCATCAGGACCTGGAGCACTGTTTTTTGATCGTCGAAGCACAGTCTTGATTTCTTTCACTGTCACTGTGTCTTCATCCGAAGTGTTCTGGGCCTTGCATCTGTCTGAGGTGACCTCCTTGGCCAGATTTCGGCCTCCCATGTCTGTCTGGTTGCTTTGCTCAAGGTAGCGTTCAAAGAGGGCTTTGCCCTTGTCCTCGTCAGTCCTCTGCCAGATGAGGTCAGCACCTTGGAAGTCAGAAATGCTCTTATTCTTGACTACACCACTCATGCTTTTATGTAGTCGCCAGAACAATTTCAGTGACTTGTCTGTGCTTACTCTTTGACACACCTCTGCCCATTTTTCGCTTTTAACAACCTTGACCAGTTTTTTGAAGTAGCTTACTTTTGTGTGCCTCTCTCTTTCTAAGTGCAAGCAGGGACTAGGATGACCAGCTGTTCTTCTTGGCATTTTGCCATCTCTTTACAGCACTACGCTTAACCACCCAAGCCTTCTCCACCTCGAAACTCCACCACGGTGGCTGCTCCCAGCTTTTTTTCCTGCCCTGAAACGTTCTGCGCTTGTCACGTCTTATTTTACTCACCACATCTTGCCCTGTACTGTCATACTGGAACGTCTTTACCTTTAGCTTGTGCTGCCTGGTTCTGCCTTTCTCCACCAGTATGCTGCACGGGTGGTGGTCGCTGCCATGGTGTCCTAGGACACCCCATCTACACACTGTAGTGAGTGAAGGTGAAACTAGCGCCAGATCAATAGGTGGGGTGGGACCTAGAATATGTGAAGGTCCAACACTTCACACCCCATCTCATGTGTCATGACCTAGAATATGTGAAGGTCCAACACTTCACACCCCACCTCATGTGTCATGACCTAGAATATGGTCATGATCCAACACTTCACACCCCACCTCATGTATCATGACCTAGAATATGTGAAGGTCCAACACTTCACACCCCACCCCATGTGTCATGACCTAGAATATAGTTAGTTAGTTAGTCGACAGATCATCCTCATTGCACATCGAACCATTCAGTCCATAAGTGCTCGGATCCCCTCCTCAGCAAATCCCGCAACGTGTAGCGGCTAACGACACCAGTTCTGTGTTGGTTTATAAATCTTCTTTGGCTTCCTGTGTAGTGTTCTTGTTTGGCCACCCCTCTTTTAATTTGCTGCTCTCGCAGTCTGGCCATTGTTGTAGATTCACAGTCATCACTTGGTTCTCGCAAAAAACTTACTTCTCGTAGAGCATTCAGAATGTCGGCCTGGTCCATGGCGTGTCCGCCCTCCACAGTAGCCTCACCTGCGAGCTTGTCAGCCCGCTCATTTCCTTGTACTCCCGCATGCCCTGGCACGAAGATGAAACTAATCTTTGCCAGTCGAGACCGCTCCAAAGGCAGCAACCATTCTCTTCGGATCGACCCCTCCTCTATCCTCTTGATCATGTTCATTGAGTCGCTAAGGAAACAAGCCCTAGTGAATGTCTGTGTCTCGAGCCAAGTTATTGCTTTACTTACTGCCATGACTTCCATGGTCAGGCTACTTGTGGTTTCAGTGAAAGCACCAGAGTCCTCCTTCACAATTCTCCCTCCGGCCCGAGCTGTAAAGGCCCATGAGCTTCTCACATGTCGGACGACCGACCCATCTGTGTAGATGACCGCGTCACCGTCTAGCGAATTCTCGAAAATCAACGCTTGTACTTCAGCCTCAACAGCAGCCGGATTTTCATGTCTGCATTTTCTATCTAGTTGGATGCAAACTGAAAAGGATGTGCAGAAGTCTGTTGGCACTTGCACCCACTCCTCGCCAGGTTCTAAGTCCTCAAGTGAACACACCTGTTGAAGAATGTCTTCGGCTTGACCCATCCACGACCGTCCTCTTTTTAACCTGCTGCCCTTCACCTTCCTAATTTCACTATGCAGTGGATGTTGTGTGTTTGCGTTAATTCTGAGGTAGGCGCGTGCCCTGCAACCTTGTATTCTCTCTTCAATGGTTGGAAAACCAAGAAGGTAGCGCATCGCCCTGCATGCTGTATCTCTTGTACATCCAAGAATAATGCGCATAGCTTCATTCTGTATCCTTTCCATCCTTTCTATCTGCTTATGGCTGAGAGTCAGGATTGCCATTGCATACTCCAAAACACATGACCAGCCCCTCGTACAGAAGACATAGATGGCGCTGCTCACAGTTTGCTGCCGCCATCACCCGCATCGCTGCCAAACCCCGCTTGGCCTTTGTTATCACCTGGTCTATGTGCACATTATAAGCAAGGCTTCGATCAAACCGTATCCCCAGGTAATTCATTGCCTGCGTTATTTCCACCGTCTCTGAACACAGCATTACAGTTGGTGTTGGAGTGTTGACAATATGATTATTCAACGAGAACCAAGTCACTGTTGCCTTTGTTGGGTTGACCATTGCCCCAGCTTCATCACACCAAGTACTTATGCGATTGAGTCCTAGGACACCCCATCTACACACTGTAGTGAGTGAAGGTGAAACTAGCGCCAGATCAATAGGTGGGGTGGGACCTAGAATATGTGAAGGTCCAACACTTCACACCCCATCTCATGTGTCATGACCTAGAATATGTGAAGGTCCAACACTTCACACCCCACCTCATGTGTCATGACCTAGAATATGGTCATGATCCAACACTTCACACCCCACCTCATGTATCATGACCTAGAATATGTGAAGGTCCAACACTTCACACCCCACCTCATGTGTCATGACCCAACACTTCACACCCAACCTCATGTGTCATGACCCAACACTTCACACCCCACCCCATGTGCCATGACCTAGAATATGTGAAGGTCCAACATTTCACACCCCACCTCATGTGTCATGACCTAGAATATGTGAAGGTCCAACACTTCACGTCATGTGTCATAACCTAGAATATGTGAAGGTCCAACACTTCACACCCCACCTCATGTGTCATGACCTAGAATATGGTCATGATCCAACACTTCACACCCCACCTCATGTGTCATGACCTAGAATATGTGAAGGTCCAACACTTCACCCCCCACCTCATGTGTCATAACCTAGAATATGTGAAGGTCCAACACTTCACACCCCACGTGTCATGACCTAGAATATGTGAAGGTCCAACACTTCACACCCCACCCCATGTGTCATGACCTAGAATATGTGAAGGTCCAACACTTCACACCCCACCCCATGTGTCATGACCTAGAATATGTGAAGGTCCAACATTTCACACCCCAACAGCAGCAACTGCTAAGGAACTACCTTTATCTTGTTTACACGAGACCCCATGTGCACTATTTTTAATCTTTTAATGATCAATCACTGATCAATAAGACTGAAATCATTATTACTGTTGTTCATGTCTATCTCAGAAATAAGTAAATGACCCAGTTAATCAGGTTGTTGTGCTGTAAATGCCATAACATGGACAAATCAAACGTAGAGAAACAAGAACTAGCCGCCACTGCTAACATCACATGACAGTGTAAATGTAAACATCATGGCTTAAACTGTGGCTATACATTTGAACACAAAGGGTAAAAAGTTGCATGTACAGTATTATTTCATTAATAGTTGCAGGCAACAAAACACTAAAGAAAATCTTTTTAAAGAAGTAAAACAATTAGGAAACAAACATAGAAAATGTAAATGACCTTTAACTAGTGTAGGATGCCCAAGCAAACAACACAATGAAAACTATAAATGAAAATAAAATCAAACGTAACAACAAAAAATAAAGATATAGGTGAAATATAGCAAACTAAAGGAAATTAAACAGTCTAATTACCCAATGATGTCCTAACCAAGGATTAACAAGAGTAATATTTGTATCTTCTAAGTCAAAAATATATTGTTGTGTAAAATAAGTTGGGTTTCTTGTGTCTTCACTGTAACCATTTGCCATTTCTCAGCAGAGAACCATTGTCTCAGATTGAGGCGTTTACCAACCATTCAACCATTCTTGGGTTCAGCGCCCAATGATACATCAATGATATTTATGCAAACATGCAGCAAATGCAATGGAAGCATTTACTTCTGAATTTTGTCAAACTGGAAGTTTTATTTTTAGTTAAACTGCCTGTTCCAAATCAGATTAGGGACACAATTTGTAATGTGAATCATCAATGTCAGCCATCAATGTGCATAAAGTGACACCAGACAATGTATGTTTAATATGTAAACCTCAATACAGACACATATGCAGTTTATGCGAGAATATCAGCTGAACTGATCTGGACAGATAGCTTAACATCTCTGCACATCAATTACAGTACTGCACAGTTGTTAAGTGATCTATTTGTATGCCTGGACACATGAGAAATAGCCAATCTAACAAGTGCATAGATTTTAATGTGGCAAGTAAACATTTAAGCTGTACTCAACCTTGATAACTGCTTCTTTGCACGAATGTTGTCTCTGTTTGCTGCCATCCTCTCTGTATATGTCAACTGATAGAAGCTGTAGAGTCGCTCGGTCCACTCCAGCCAATACTTCTCACAGGTTGATTTGTTCATGACATGTATGTGTGCCGGACTTCCATCAGGGTAGGCCACTACAATCATTCCATGGCTGACCTCACCATACTAGACATGACACAGCAACATCAGTGATTAGTGTCCCTTTATTACAAGACGTCAGATGGATAATAAATAAATAAATGAAATAAAATCATAATCAAGCTATGTGAAATGTCATGTTATCCAATCAAGCAGATATGAAGGTCTTTAGAATATGTACACTTTGAATAACGAAGACACAAACAATAGATTGCACGATTTATTGCCTGGCATATTTCGCTGCATCTCGTCAGGTACATACTGCAGAAATCACACAACTTACGTGAAATTAACTAGATAAATCCTTCAAGTTGAAATATACACAATTTCGCACAGTAATGTCACTTATCTACCATGGTAATTTTAAGCTGACTAACATGTCTTTCTGTTTACACAATTCTGGCTTGCGTTGATAGATCATAATTGCTTCTGCAAATTTTAACAAGCGAGTATTTTGTGTTCTAAACAACACGCGAAATGCAGTGTCTCTGGACACAACGTGACCACTGGCGACAATGTGTCTGCTGATTGAAGACGCCGGGAGCTTCCGGTGTGTCGGCTCCTCGCGGCTAGCCACTCCTGTGTGTTGTATCTTGTTGACCCATTGAGGTATGTGTTCTGACACCCGTTTGTTAAGCTGTCTCTCCGTTCGACCAATGTAAACGGCCTGGCATCTACATGTGAATTGGTAAATACAATTGTTTGTGGCGTACAGAGGAACAGGCTCTTTGACTGTTGGTGTAGGAATGGGTACGGTTTTACATCTAATGACTGGAGTTGCCGCACAGAATGTTCGACCTACTGCTGTAGTAAGCCGGTCTTGTAGACGTTGCATTACGTCATCCCCTCGAAAGGTTAGCTGGATGAATACCTTGAGTTTAGGGACTGTAGTTACGTCTGCTTTGGGTTTGGGCTGTTGGCAATGGCGCTTTATAAATCCTGTGGAGTACCCATTCAGGTTTAAGACATTCTTCAGAGTTTCAAATTCCTCTGTCAGTGTGTCCTGGGTGCATATCTTTCTAGCACGGTCAAACAAGGTCCGTACTAAGCCCCGTTTGTACTGGACAGGTGTGAAGCTCTGAAAATTTAGGTATTGGCCAGTCCATGTTTCTTTGCGGTACACCAATCTTTGAATTGTGCCGTCTGCTCTACGTCTCATTAGAATATCTAGGAACGGTAACGCTTCGTTGTGTTCGTGTTCCATAGATAGAGAGATGTTTTTATGCGTCTTGTTCATTGTGGCCTGAAACGATGTTGCTTGTAGCTCGTCTGTGGTGATAATTAGTATATCGTCCACATAACGCCGGTAAAAGGCCAAGTTGTTGATGTCTGAGGATCTCTTTTCTTCTAAGTGTGCCATGAAGATGTCCGCTAGAATAGGACCAAGAGGACTCCCCATGGCCACTCCGTCAATTTGGCGGTATGACTTAGTTAGAAAATTGAATTGGATGTTGGCGGTACATAGTAGTAGTAGCCTCTCCAGAATAGGTGTTGGTATGCCTAATTTTAGTTGTTTGTCTTCAATGCGTTCCCTTATTATTTTCACTGTCTCCTCTAATTTTGGGCCATTGCCAACAGCCCAAACCCAAAGCAGACGTAACTACAGTCCCTAAACTCAAGGTATTCATCCAGCTAACCTTTCGAGGGGATGACGTAATGCAACGTCTACAAGACCGGCTTACTACAGCAGTAGGTCGAACATTCTGTGCGGCAACTCCAGTCATTAGATGTAAAACCGTACCCATTCCTACACCAACAGTCAAAGAGCCTGTTCCTCTGTACGCCACAAACAATTGTATTTACCAATTCACATGTAGATGCCAAGCCGTTTACATTGGTCGAACGGAGAGACAGCTTAACAAACGGGTGTCAGAACACATACCTCAATGGGTCAACAAGATACAACACACAGGAGTGGCTAGCCGCGAGGAGCCGACACACCGGAAGCTCCCGGCGTCTTCAATCGGCAGACACATTGTCGCCAGTGGTCACGTTGTGTCCAGAGACACTGCATTTCGCGTGTTGTTTAGAACACAAAATACTCGCTTGTTAAAATTTGCAGAAGCAATTATGATCTATCAACGCAAGCGAGAATTGTGTAAACAGAAAGACATGTTAGTCAGCTTAAAATTACCGTGGTAGATAAGTGACATTACTGTGCGAAATTGTGTATATTTCAACTTGAAGGATTTATCTAGTTAATTTCACGTAAGTTGTGTGATTTCTGCAGTATGTACCTGACGAGATGCAGCGAAATATGCCAGGCAATAAATCGTGCAATCTATTGTTTGTGTCTTCGTTATTCAAATTCACTACGGGAAAACATTGTTTTGTATGTACACTTTATTTCAGGTGCTGTTATTGTTCATGCCACAATGCACAATGCAACTCTACCCATCTCAAGTTGTCTGAAGGTGCTTACATACATACACACACGCATGCATATATATATATATATATATGGGCATGTGTGTATGTTGGCATACAGGCAAGTACACATGCTTATATATGCGCCTGTATGAGCTTGGACAAGAGTCACTGGGGGAAAGCTCATGCAACCACTATGGCGGACCCCAGAGGTAGAACCACATGAAAACTGGCAAGACCTTGGGTCCAGACAACATCACAACAGAAAAGATCAAGGCCTTAGAAGAATATGGAATAGACAAGGTCTCCAGACTGCTGAACATAATATATGATACTGGAGATATACCTCCTGAATGATGTAATTCTATATTTATTGCAATCCCAAAGAAATCAGGAGCCTTTGGAATGTGATCAACATCGAACAATTAATATAATGAGCCACATCACGACAATTTTACTAAGTATCATCATGCAAAGAGTTAGGAAGAAAATAATGCTGAGAATATTAATTGACCAGTCTATAGAATTGAATAAAGACCTACACCTTTGCTTTATTGACTACACAAAGGCTTTCGATAGAGTAAGACATGTCAACATCATGAAGATGCTTGCAGATCTACAATTTGAAAGACTTTAGACTTGTAAAAAACATACATTGAAAAAATCAAGTTGCCATAAAGATTGATAATGAAGTAGGTCAATATCAGCTCATTAAGAGAGGTGTGCCTATACAGTGAATATAATTTTAGAAATTTAGAAGATATGACAGGAATCCCCATTATAGGAAGCAAAATCAATAACATTAGATACACAGATGATACAGTATTGATAGCAGACAATGAGCAGGATCTGCAACATTTAGTAGATGCCGTCATTTCACACAGTGAACAAATAGGGTTAGAATTACATTGTAAGAAGACACAGATTATGGTCATCACTAAGAAGAAGGAAATACCACAATGTAATATACAAGTAAATGGGAATATTCTTAAACAAGTGAATCGGTAGTTATCTCGGAACAGTCATAACATTTAATGGGAGATGCATTGAAGAGATTAGAACAAGAATCACCAGGGCGAAGGTAGCCTTTTGCAAGATGGAAAACATACTGATTAATAAAATGATGTAAATTTCAATGAGAAAAAGAGTGTTAAGTGCTACATAGAATATGTACTTTTGTATGAATGTGAAACGTGGACAATGAGCAGACAAGCTGAAAAACATCTAATGGCTGTGGAAATGTGGTTTCTAAGGAAAATGCAACAACAACAACAAAAACAATGACCAAGTCCTACAAGAAACAAATGAAAGCTGTAAACTGATTAGAGAAATTAGACAAAGACAGTCACAATTTTTTTGGACATGTTAAGAGAAGAAATAAAATTGACAACTTGGTGACAACCAGCAAGATTGAGGGGAAAAGAACAAGAAGAAGGCAGAGAATTAAATACCTCAATGGCTTGACCACATGGTATGGTCGAGACAAGAGCACTGAGCTGATCCATGACTGGTGATCGTGTGAAATGGCGAAACATGACCGCCCACGCTTACTGGCATGGCACATGATGATGATGTGAGGTAGAACAAGCTTGAAAGATAAGATAAGTGGCAGTAAAGAAACAGCAGTGAGCACAGAGATTGTCACCAAATGTGTATAAGAGGCTTAAAGCAGCGAAGGATAATAAGGAAGCAAAGGTTACAGAGTTCTAGTATGGGAACTCTTGACTGGCTAATGAAGGAGGGGATGGAGCATGTGTGGGAAAATCTCAAGTACAATGATGTTGATTACATATTCATACTGGAAAATTACACCTCCCTACAAATCATGTTAAGTTATCCAGTCCACTGACAGATAACAAGTCTTTTAATCTGGTGACAAGTATGAAGTCTTTCAGTTGGATGACAGGTGACATTTTTTTTTTAGCATTCACTATAAATCTAGCCTTGTGAGTGCCTATAAGCTTACTCTTAGGAAATGAATGTGGTGGTTTCTCAGACTGTCATATAGACACCTGAGATTTACATGGGATGGCTATGTGATAACAAAAGAAATCAAATCTTCACAATGTTATATTACCACTGTAACTTACTGAACAATCTGTACAATAAGCTTCTTCTGGGTAGAAAAAAAAAAATAATAAAGCGAACAATGGAGACTTTAGAACAATTTAACACATTTGAATCTTTATTGTAAGAGATAAATACCTTGTTCACATACTCCTGACTGGCATTCAGTGCTCCAATATAAGCAGCTACTTGAATTGGATCATCGTAAGTGTTTTTTAGAAGTGGCCGAGGTTTCTTTGACGTTTTCCAGTCAATCATGCATAACAAATCCCTGATTGCAACACAAATTATGACTTAAAGTTTCATTCTCTACAAAAATGGAGCAATGCAAATAGATCAACATATAAATTCAGCCACTTTACTGCGACTGCTCTTGTAATGTTCTATGTCTGAGAGTATAAATTTCAAGCAGAGATTTTAAGTGCGAGGGGAAGTCAATAAGTAAGTCACAAATGGCTATAGAAAAATAACTAAATATGATAACAACTTGAAACAGTTTATTTTTATACATACATTGCCCCTTTATTTCCCAACATAATTTCCACCAACATTGATGCACTTATCCCATCATTTTATCAGTCCGCCCAAACCGGCTGCATAGAACTGCATGCTGTTTTCTAAACCACGTTTTCACTTCACATTCTTGAAATGTCTCCCGCCAAGGTGGGTTTTCAGTGGACCAAAAAGGTGGAAATCGCTAGGGGCTAAGTCGGGCTGTAAAGCGAATGTTTCAGAACTTCCCACCTTAGTTGGTTAATTATCTCCCGAGTTAATCGAGCCATATGTGGTCTGGATTGTCATGAAGAAGCAACACTCCTCTAGTCAGCAGTCCTGGACGTTTTCTTCGAATTGCATCATGAAGCATCGATAGAATTTCACAATACGATTCAGAATTCACATTGTCACCTTTCTTCTTGAATTGGTTAAAAGCACTCCTTGACAATCTCACAACACTGTCAGCATAACCTTCCCTGCTGATGGCATAACCTTGAATATTTGGACACAAGGCGAAGAAGGATGTTTCCATTGCATTGAACCACGCTTTGGTTCAGGCTGGTAGTGATGCACCCATGATTCGTCCCCAGTAACAATCCTGTTCAGCATGTCTTCTCCTTCATCTTCATATCGACAAAGATGATGCAAGGACAGGCCAAATCGGTTCATTTTGTGTTCCTCCTTCAATTGTCTGGGTACCCACATTGAGCACACGTTCTTAAATTTCAATCGATCATGCATTATGCTGTATGCTGAATAATGTGAGCATCATACAGCAGATTCGACAGAGTCTATCGTTACTCGCCTGTCACCTCTAATCATCACCTCCCCCGCTGCACGGATGCTTCTGTTGCAATCAACAGGACAACCAGATCGGATTTCATCAACAATTTTAGAGCTTTCTTGAGAAAATGTTTCTAGTCAGCTATGCACCGCTTTACGGGAGAAACATATGTCAGCATAAATAGGAAGTATTTCCTTATGAATGTCCTTTGCAGGCAGTCCTTTTGCCCACAAATAACGCACAACAGCATGTTGCTCTTTGGTTGTACACTCTGTAAGTATAGTCGCCATTTTGTTTATGCGCTGTGCATGCGCATGAGACACCTAGCGCCTACTGACAAACGAGAATATAAAGTTTGATGTTACTGTCACGTAACTACAACTACATTTACCTGCCATCCCACATAACTGTGTGACTTACTGACTCGCCCTCATAACATACTACCTAAACAAGAGTCAACAGATAGTACCCCACAAAAATCAATGCTGTTTAGGAAAGGAAAAAGGTTGTCCCCGTAAAAGATGGATAAACTGAGGCAACAAACCCACAATGTTTGAGGGGGATACCAGAGATCAATCCAGAACTCCATTCATATCCTGATACTTCGAGGCACACAGAAAAACAGAATAAGATGGAATGATGTTTCTGTTTAACAGTTAAACTGAAGCTTACTTGTGTCGAGCCAAGCAGTCAAACACACCCCTATAGTTGAGTAGGTTATGAGCAATGGCCACTTCAACAGCTCTGACATCACTGATGGCCTTTAGAGCTGGCTGCAGGCTGGACCAATGACCCTCATTGTCAGGCATAATCTGTAGTTCATCAACTTGTTTGCCAGACAGCCATTCCATAATATTGGCATGCAAGTTCAAGCCATTTCTGATAGTAGCTGTAATTACAAATTAAATAAATCCTTCAAATTATTAATGAATCTATAATACTCAGCAGACTGAATGTGTACCACTGTTTCACCTGGTGCTTCAGCAATAGGCTGAAAGACTGATAACTAATATGTTCTACTGCCAATTAACATTTTTTTAATGTAATAATTGTCATATCAAGCAGTGAGTGTTAATACACATTTAAATAGCAACACACT
This sequence comes from Cepaea hortensis, assembly GCA_963921405.1. Classification (NCBI taxonomy): domain Eukaryota; kingdom Metazoa; phylum Mollusca; class Gastropoda; order Stylommatophora; family Helicidae; genus Cepaea; species Cepaea hortensis. The sequence goes on from OY992881.1 coordinate 75,051,103, forward strand.
GGTCATGTTATTATTTTTTAACTTGTACAATTGAACACCACTTTATTTCTAACATACAAACCATTCTTCTTTTCTTTTTAAAGAATTCCAATGTTTAAACTTGATATTAAAGTAGTCATCAAAACCTTATGAGCTTAATCTACTGCACAGTAGTCTTTCTTCTGTTAGGACAAGGCTGAATTTGTTATTAGCTGCAGTGATAACCCTGGAAGCTACTATTTTGCTCTTGATAGTAAGCTTCTAGCACACAGCCTCTCTGCAGTGAAGACACGTGATCTGAGAATGCACTTGCTATAAGATCTTGTCCAACTTTTGACTACATGATTGGTGATGAAATAACTTAGGCCTTTCATTTTCTGAATGTTTACGCTTCAAAACTTCCGGATTGTAAATTTTCTTGATTACTTATTGTTCCTATTGTTCCAGCTTTTGCCATTGCTGTATCACTGTGAAAACAGTTTTCTTCTTGTTTATGTGATAATTTAGAGAAAGCCAACATTATTCAAGCAACAGGAGTACTTGGTCTATTCAAGTACAGGATAGACATGAGTATCCGACTTACATATAAGGCTGACACGCATACAAGACTGATCACTCAGGAGAAATCCCTGAGTGTAGATTGTCTGTTGAGAACCGCCCAAAATAACACTGATTATTTTGAGCAACACACCCCAACTGCCTACTAAAATTGGTGTGGAACCACTGGGAGGAAGAATAATGGCACTTGTATATCGTCTGCTTCATGCTATCTGCATGATGATAGACAGGATTTAGGACAATCCATTCATTCTCCCTCTCTCAGCCTTGCCTTGTTTACTCAAGAGGAAAGGATAACCAGTACGTCTAAAACAAGGTAGGCTGCAGATGCTGGTGGCTCAGCATCAAACCTCCAAGAGCAGGAGGTGGGAGGCGGCCAGGCCCTCACATCTGAGGGATTTGACTTAAGAGACGTTCAGCCATATCCCTCAGCTGAGTGCCTTATACCAAGTGTCTGGTCGGATATGAGCGTGCACATTTGTCATCATAAATGTCTGAACCCATACAAGCGTGTGCTATCGTCAGACTCCCCGCCTGACATTGTCTACAGTGCGGATCCTGTGAGTAGACAGACAAAAACTACACTCCTCAATTTGTTTCACTAGTTCTCATATGAGTAACAGCTTCATTATGTGACTTATAAGACTTATTGTGTGATGGTCACAAAGAGGAGGCGAGTGAGTTGGTGGGGCAGCTATCTCTATATAATACCTCAAAGCTCTATGACGAGGCCAGTGGCGAGCAAGAAGCGCTATATATAACCTCTTCCCCCCTGCATGGTCTGTCTTTTAGACAAAGGCTAGTGGAGTCGACCATACACAAACCGGCGGAATGCAAGGGGAAACTACCGCTGTATTTTCCCAAGACAATCATGCCTCTTGTTACCACACCATCCAAAAAAATCCTCCTCACAATTTCCATTAAACCTATCTCAATGACATCATATGTACCCCTGAAGTACATTTAATGTACATTTTGCAGATCAGTTTTACTAATTTAATGATGAACATCTATTATCTCAACACTCTTACAGAATTGTAAAAAAGGAAATGAATGGCACCTTGTCGTCTTGACAGACAGACTGTAAAATGGGTTGAAATTAGAGACCATGCACGATCCCTCTCTCGGCCTGCCTATTTTACTTTAGAGGAAAGGCAACACCAATACGCCTGAAACAAGACAAGCTGCAGAAGCTGCCGGATCAGCAAAGCACTATTCTAACTGCCCGCCTGTTGGTGCTTCCATCCTAGACCAGCTGCCGACCAAGGCTTAACGCCGGGTTCATCCTGCCATGACATTTTGTCTTTAGGTTGCACTTCCTCGCACTAGGGTAACGCTTATACCCTCCCAAGTGCACTCTTCTGCCCAAAGCCGTTGGCACAATGTGGAAGGAAATAAATAATGAAACAATATAAATAGTTGATGTACACAGCAAAATAACATTATTAAGTAATAATCCTTTTTTTAAATTTGTCCAGTGAATGTTAATCCTGGTAGTGACTGAAATAATAATTTAGGAGATAGTGGACATCAATGCGTACAGTTCCTATATTTTAAATGAAGGCAATAGTTGTCAAAGCAGTGGCAGCAAGAACAGAATGGAGACACATGTCACATAATTGACAGAGTAAATAAATATTACCTTCCTGGTGTTTCTTGAAGCCTTCTTCTCCAAGCTCTTTAATCATTCCATCTCTCCAACGATTTAGAAAGAAACGGTTCAGATCTGGCATTGTTTTACTGAGAATGGTTTTCACAGATGGGAGTGCATGTAAATACATCTGTTCTATGTCTATTTTGAAAGCTTCAAAAAGATGTGAGTCTATTCTATTTTGCCACTTGCTGGTCTCCATTGGGAACAAAGGAACTTTATGAATGATTTCAAAAGATTCTGGAGGCTCAATTGGAAGCCTTATTACAGAATCTAACACTGAAGATTGTGGTGAAGGCACTGAAGAAACCATGGGACTCGACAAATATGAAGTTGCATATGTAAGGGTTTCCACTGGGATTGGTTTCATTTTTGGGATCAATATTTCAGTTTCTTTTAGTCCCTTATTCGAATTATCTTCAAATAGAACATCTGATATAATTTCTGATGTGGTGTCTGGTTTGGTTTTTGATGAGCTGCTCTTGGTAGTCTTTCTATTCTTAGTGTTTCTGTGGTTTGACGATGCAGGCTCAGTTTCATGGACAGCCGACCCTCCAGTTTCTGTAACTATATCGCCTGTATTTATTGTTTCTACAGTTTCAATGCTATGATTTATAAGTTCATTACTTCCATTTTCATTTCCAGCATATAGTTTTGAAGACATAGTTGGGCTCACATGACTTTCAAAAAAAGACTTGCTAAATTTCTGTGTACCTCTGGAGTCAAAAGCTGGTATTGGTAAGATCTTTGGAATTATAATTTCATCTCTGCCATAATACACAGCTTCCTTGCCATCATCAGCATACACATCTTCCTTCCAAACTTGCCTAGCATCATGTGGAACAACAGATGATATGAGAACATCATCAGGAATGTCAAAGTAATTCTCCTTTAAAGAGCAATCATCTGCATATCTTATGTTCCCCTCGGGCCCATACAAATCTGTGGCACATGAAGACGGTGAACGAGGCACTTGATTGTCATCTGTGATACTACTACTACAAGCTACAGTTTTTTTCACTTTCTTGTCCTTCTTAACTGCAACATTAATCTCAGTGTCTGAACTATTTTCTTTGTTCATTGACAGAGTGCTCAGAATCTCTAAATTCTCCTCCATATGAGGATCAAATACTTTCTTTGTCTTCTTTATTTTGCCTGTTTTTGTTGGCTTACGCACTGAGCCAAAAACTATAGCAGTTTCCTTCTTCCATTCGATCAAACTGTTCAAATCATAGTTATAATGCTTCCTTTGCAATGCTCTTTTTGAATGAAAGAACTGAGCTCTGGACTGGAAATGTGAGCATAACCTTGGAATATATTTACTGATGGACATCATTTTGCCAAACAATAAGTGCAGTTTGCCTCAATGCTCAATCTGGTCTGAAATATAAAGTGAAATCATTCATTTTATTGTGATATATATATATATATATATATATATATATATATATATATATATATATATATATATATATATATATATATATATATATATACATATATATATATATATACGGTAGCATGGAGGAATATCATCACTGGAGTTGATCCAGATAACCAAAGACCCAGATCTTGGAAAGTTATCAACGCCTACGCCAGTCGGCATGGCACTTGATGATGATGACATGATATAGAGGATAAGTTAATAAGTCACGAATGGCTGTAGAAACCTGTTTATTTTTATACATACATTGTCCCTTTATTGCTGACTTGAAACCAGTTTATTTTTATATATACATTGTCCCTTTATTTCTCAACCATCGTTTTATCAGTCCTCCCAAACCTGCTGCATAGAACTGCGCACTTTGTTTTCATTTACAGGCCATCCCACAGAACTGTGTGACTTACTTATTGACTCACCCTCATACCTTTTTCTACACAGCTATGCACCGCTTCACGGGATAAACATTTGTCAGCATAAACACTGACAACCCACCTTGGCGGGAGACATTTCACTAATGACGCCGAAATTGAATGTGACGTGAAAACGTGGTTTAGAAAACAGAGCACGCAGTTCCATGCAGCCGGTTTGGGAGGACTGATAAAACGATGCGATAAGTGCATCAATGTTGGTGAAAATTATGTTGAGAAATAAAGGGACAATGTATGTATAAAAATAAACTGGTTTCAAGTTGTTATCATATTTAGTTATTTTTCTACAACCATTTGTGACTTACTTATTAACTTACCCTCGTGTATATATATATTTTAGTTGTATATCCCTTACATCACGTTGCAGTCAAAACCAGCATTTTTCAGCTGTTGTTGATGCTCTTGACAAGATTACGCTCGGTAGTTTGCCATTGCTTTCTGAGCGACCGGCTCACATACTCTATAAGTAACCAACGTGGTGCGATCTGCTGCTGAATCTCGCGCAGCTGTGTTCCTCACATGGATATATAGGATTATGGAGAAAGTTGTTAACTCCTTCCCAGGGAGACCGGCATATATATATATATATATATATATATATATATATATATATATATATATATATATATATATATATATATAGAGAGAGAGAGAGAGAGAGAGAGAGAGAGAGAGAGAGAGAGAGAGAGAGAGAAAGAGAGAGAGAGAGGTTCTACAAAAATAAAAAAATTTATGCTTGAGTAAAAAAACATATTTAGCAGCTAGCACTCTAATATGATGATAAAATTCAGTTGGCAGATGATAACATTTTGTTTGCATTAAATGTTAAAGATTTTTGCAGGAAACTTTCTTGTCACGTGACCAAACTATCTGATTAGCTGCTTTTTCAAATATACTCCAACACTAGGGCCATCTCTTGCTTCAAGATTTCATTGTTTCAGAGTGTTTTTTTTTTTACTTCTCGTTACATTCCGAATTCATTGCAGGCATTTCATCTTTGTTGTTTCAAAATTTCTTACCTCCTTTTTTTTTTAAACTGTGTCCAAATCTGACACTGACAGCAGAATGGTGTTAGGAAGACTGTTGTGAACAGTTCTCTTTATGTGTCACTTCTGCATGTCCAATAATTTGATTTGCATAGTAGCATCTATGGTCAATTTTTGCTGCCATTCCTACATGAGATAATATGCTAAGTGTTTGAAATGTTTCATGTGCTTTAATTGTTGGTCTTCTATTGCAATGATGTGTGATAATACACAAATGATACAATATGCCTTTAGAAACCAGAAATGCTGCAGAAAATACAGGCATTAACATCAACAAACAATAGATTAAAACACCTGTATATATTCTAAGAAAACAAGGACTGGAAAAACACAATTACATTACACATTTGAAAGTCCAACCATCAGAGCTAGACTATTGTTGCAATCTGAAAATGTGCAGACACCAAACCACAACCTTTATACTGAGTACAATTATTATATTTATGATAAAGTATATATTGCAGTGCCATAGGGGTTTACAGCACTGTGGATCACAAGAGTCAGGACTGGTTTGAGGCAAACAGCCAGACTCTGCAGCCCTTGATTGATAAGAAGATAGCTCTCTTAAGAAACAAGGAAAGACCAACGCGTAACACGCTGAGTGAGCTAAAGCAAGCTAGGAAGGATGTGCTAAAGGCTGCCAGGCAGTGTGCAAATGATTATTGGATCAAGTTATGTGAGTCCATTCAAATCGCAAGTGGTAGGGGAAACATCAGAAGCATGTATGAAGGAATAAAGATAGCCTGTGGTCCAGTGATCAAAAGAAGTGCACTATTGAAAACCTTGACTGGAGAAATCATAACTGATAAGAAACGGCAGATGGACAGATAGGTAGAGCACTATTTGGAGATTTACTCAAGTGAGACCAAACTAGCGGATGACGCCATAGAGGCTCTACCAACTCTTGACCACCTGGACACACTTCCCACCATAACAGAAGTTAAGTGTGCTATAAATGAACTTGCATCTGGCAAGGCTCCAGGTAAGGATGGGATTCCAATAAAGGTTATCAGGAGTGGGCAAGACACTCACTCTACAGATCCACCAGCTAATAGAGCTATGCTGGCAAGAAGGACAAGTCCCACAGGATTTCAAAGATTCAAGCATCATAACACTGTACAAGAACAAGGGCGATCGGAGCGACTGCAACAACTATAGGGGTATCTCACTTCTGTGTATTGTTGGAAAAGTATTTGCTAGAATTGTTCTGCGCAGACTTCAAGTCCTGGGAGTTCAAGTCTACCCCGAATCACAGTGTGGCTTCCGACAGAACCGGTCTACCATTGATATGATATTCTCATTGCAACAAATGCAAGAAAAATGCCATGAACAGAATCAGCCACAGTTTATTGCCGTCATCTACCTCACAAAGGCATTTGATTTGGTCAGTCGTGAGGGTCTGTTCAAGGCACTAAAGAAGATTGGCCGCCCACCAACTCTTCTGTCCATTGTGGAATCGTTCCACACAGGCATGAAGGGTATAATCAAGTTTGATGGTGCAACTTCTGAAGAGTTTGAAATCAAGAGTGGAGTTAAGCAAGGTTGTGTACTAGCTCCCACCCTCTTTGGAATATACTGTTCACTTCTACTGAAATATACCTCTCGTGATCAGGATGGTGGTATATACATTCACTCACGCTCAGATGGTGGCCTCTAAAATGCTCAGAGATTGAAGGCCAAGACCAAAATTAGGAGGTTACTGATCAGAGAGTTGCTTTTTGCAGCTGATGCTGCAGTTACGACCCACTCTGAGGATGAATTGCAATGTCTACTATCTGCATTCTCCAATGCTTGCTCTGAATTTGGTTTAACAATTAGCAAAATGAAGACACAGATTATGTCACAAGGTGCACATGGGGTACCATCAATCTTTATTGATGACGCCGAACTAGAGATGGTAGACCATTTTACATATCTAGGATCAGTGGTAAATAGCAAATTATCCCTAGATCAGGAAATCAACATCCGGATTGGTAAGGCAGCAACAACAATGAACAGGTTAAGAAAAAGAGTCTGGGAGAACAGGAAGCTTACTGCCAAAACAAAAGTCCTTGTCTATCAAGTCTGTGTCTTTAGTACTCTTCTTTGTGGCAGTGAAACCTGGACAACTTACTCACACCAAGAGAAACGTTTAAACAGCTTTCATATGCGGTGTCTGCGAAGAATTCTTGGTATTAAGTGGCAAGACAAAATTTTTTTCTTCTTGCCAAAAAGCTAAAATTATTGGCGAAAGAGCAGAAATCAAGATATGGAATCCATGATTCTTTTATCCAAGAGCTCAAACAAAATACTGTTTCTCAATGCTGTATCTAAGTCACACTTTTCTAGTCAAGCCGCTTAACACTGCCTTGCGACTGATCTTTAAGGGGATTTCATTATCCATCCATCATGTGCCATGCCGGTAAGTGTGGGCAGTCATGTTCTGCCATCTCACTCGATCACCAGAGTCGTGGATCAGCTACATGTTTCTGTCTCGACCATGCCACAAGGCCAAGCCATCCAGGTACTTGTTTCTAGGTCTTCCCCTTGGTCTGTTCCCCTCGATCTTACCTGTTGTCACTAAGTTCTCTAAATCATTTCTTCTCATAACATGCCAAAAAAATTGTGACTGTCTACGTCTAATGTCTCTAATCAGTTTACGATCTTCATTTGTTTTTTGAAGGACTTGTTCATTGGTCTTTCTGGCTGTCCATGGTATTCTTTGCATTTTCCTCAGAAACCACATTTCTACAGCCATCAGATGTTTTTCAGCCTGACTGCTCATTGTCCAAGCTTCACATCCATATAAAAGTACAGGTTCTATGTAGCATCTCAACAATCTTTTTTCTCATTTCAATTGACATCTTTTTATTGGTCAGTATGTTTTTCATCTTGCTAAAGGCTACTTTTTCCATGGCGATTCTTGTTCTAATCTTTTCAAGGCATCTCCCATCAGATGTTATTACTGCTCCGAGATAATTGTACCTATTCACTTGTTGAAGAATATTCCCATTTACTTGTATATTACACTGTGGTATTTCGTTCTTCTTAGTGACGACCATAATCTGTGCCTTTTTACAATTTAATTCTAACCCTAGTTGTTCACTGTGTGTAACAACCGCATCTACTAAATTTTGCAGGTCCTGTTCATTGTCTGCAATCAAGACTATCATCTGCATATCTAATGTTATTGATGCATCGTCCCCCAATGTTGATTCCTTCCATATCTTCAATATTTCTGAAAATACTTTCACTATACAGGGAAAACAGATCTGGAGACATTCACATCCCTGTCTCACATCTCCCTTAATAGGCTGATATTGGCTTACTTCATTATCAACTCTTATGGCAGCTTGCTGTTTCCAATATATGTTTTTTACAAGTCTAAGATCTTTTCCATCAATTTGTAGATCTTCAAGCATCCTTATCAAGTTGACATGTCTCACTTTATCGAAAGCCGTTGTGTAGTCAATAAAGCAAAGGTGTAGATCTTTGTTTACTTCTATAGAATGTTCAATTACGGTTCTCAGTTTATACACAGCATTTACTGTATCCTTGCCTTCTACAAACCCACATTGTTCTTCTATTTCAGGTTGTATTTTCCTCGTAACTCTTTGCATGATAACTCTTAGCAAAATCTTTGTGATGTGACTCATTATACTAATTGGTCGATGTTGATCACATTCCAAGGCTCTTGATTTCTTTGGGATTGCAATAAATACAGAATTACATAACTCCTGAGGTATATTTCCAGTATCATATATTGTATTAAGCAGACTGGTAACTTTATCTATTCCATATTCTTCTAAAGCATTAATCATTTCTGTTGTGCCGCTGTCTGAACCGGGGGTCTTGCCAGATTTCATATGGTTAAGAGCATTCTGAACCTCCAACTTCAAAATTGCTGGTCCTTCATTATTATTTTGAACATCATACTGTTCGTCTCTGTTATCATCATAAAGGTTTTTCACGTAATCTGACCATAAACGTAAGATCTGATCTTTTTCTATTATGACTCTTCCATCTTTTGTCTTTAGGCAGCGTGCTGATGTACGTGTTCTTTGATTAGTAAGCTCCTGAATTCTTTTGTGCATTAGTTTCGCATTTTTACTGTTGTGTTGTTTTTCAATTTCTCTGCAATTTTTCTCAAGCCATGTTTCTTTTGCCTCCTTACATAAGGTTCTGACTTATCTGTGAATTTCTTCATATTTGGCAGGATTATTTTTATTCTGTCTTCTTGTTTCCATTAGTTGTAAAATTTCTTCAGTCATCCATGTCTTACGGCCCTTTCTTTACTTTTGGAAGTTTTTTTCTGCTCCACAACTGATTGAATTCTTCAGCATTTCCCATTATCATCTACATCTTGAAATAGGATCTCTAAATCAGACAATAAATCAAATTTGTTCTTTACTTCTATGTTAAAATTATCTTGTATTTCTTTGTCAGTTTTCAATTTGCACAAGTCATATGTAGGGTTTCCTGCTGTATACTCGACTTTCTTTAACTTTACCCTCAATGTGCCTGTTATTAATCTGTGATCACTGTAACAGTCTGCATTTGGAACTGTTTTTATGACTATTACGGCTACACCTCTTTGCTGTTCTTCTCCCCCAGAGTAAATAATCTTACAATCCTCTCCTGTCCTTATCCCTGCTCCTTTCCATCTCGTTTCCGATATTCCTAATATGTTAATCTTCTCTCTCTCCATTTCTTTTTTGATGTTTTCTAATTTTCCATCTGCATTCATTGTTCTAACATTCTAAGTTCCTACTTTCAATGATATTAATCTTTTGCACCTAAAATTATTGGCGAAAGAGCAGAAATCAAGATATGGAATCTATGATTCTTTTATCCAAGAGCTCAAACAAAATACTGTTTCTCAATGCTGTATCTAAGTCAAACACTTTTCTAGTCAAGCCGCTTAACACTACCTCGCGACTGATTTCATTATGGTGATTGTATAAATCTTACTGTTCACATTTACTTTATCACTAACATATCTGAATAATGAACACATAAATAATGGACTGCACAATTTATGGCCTTAGTTAGTTAAGTCTTTCCTCTTGAGCCTAAGTCGGCGCATAGGGCAGAAGTCATGGCTCTCCATGTCTGGCGGTTCGCTGCTACCTGTTGTAGATTTTGGATGTTCACTTGGCCGTTGAATGAGCCTTCTCTGATGATGGTTCTACGCAGGGTCTCTCTTGGTCTTCCCCGTTTTCTTTTCCCTAATGGTGACCATATTTATGGCCTGGCACAAGCAAAATATTTCAGTAAAATACCTCTGGTAGAAAGTTGTCATGTTGTTGTATGCTTCTCCTAATAGTTCCATGTTGTTAATCTTTACTAGAGAACCTTCTCTCTAGCATAATGATAGCCCAAGATATCCAGAAATATGGCAACTTTTTATTTCTGTACTTTAAAATCCAGATTTTGATTCTTATTCTAACTTAACCATATGGTCTATTGTGCTACAACTTAGTTCTTCCTATATCAACCTGTGTATACAAATTATTATGTATAAATAAGTTGTTCTTTTCAAAGTGAAATTGTAGCCTGTAATTTACTTTGCATTCCAGAATGTTACCTTCTTTATAAAGATATTCGTTTAAATGAATCTGCATTGGTTTCTTCTTTTGCTCGCTATATATTTTTTTTTAAATTTAAGAGGTATAGAATACTATGGAGAATATAAATACTGACATTCTACAAGATCTGAACAAAATTAGTTCATAAACAGTTTCATGTCTTGGAAAATTAAATATTATTATTAATTTATTACTTTGCATGACCATATTAAAATTATTATATTATTAATATTATTATTAAGTTTTAAACACACAGCCAGACAGTAGTTAGTTTGGAACAGTGATGGAAAGCAGTGTTGCCATTTTAGTACTTTTCGTGCTAAATTTAGTGCTTCACAAATTTTTTTGGGTGCTTTTTTGGGGTGGTTAAAAATTACTTTAAAATTCATTTTGGGAACACTAAAAAGCCGAATTTGAACTGAAGCGAGGGAGTAAAACAGTCTTAGTACGTTACCTTGCAATATTCAACTAATTTAACTCCCTTTAATACGATTTAGCTGAAAGCGAACGTCATTTTGCAGACAAGTCCAAACGACAATACGTTAGCTTGTAATCAAGTTCATAATTTTGTGGTGTCTAACATGATCCTTTCATTTAAGCTTATTTGTGTTTCACCATGAGCAAGAAATATTGTCAACATTTCAGAGAACAGTGGCTCAGTGACACGAGATTTCAAAAATGGTTGTTAAAAGTAGAAGGGGATAATACTAAGTGTTTTTGCAAATATTGCAAAAGTTCAATTGCAGCCAGGTTAAATGATATTGAGAGGCACAAGAATACAACGAAACATCAGAAAGCCGAACAACCATTCAGTACACAAAGGCAAACAACAACTGCATTTGACAAACTGAAAGATGATGTCAAAGAAACAGAAGGATGCATGAGTTTGTTCATAGCTGGCCATTGTTCGCTTCACGTTGTTGACCATTTAAGTGAACTCTGCAAGGTACACTTTGGTGACAGCAAAGGTTGCAAGAACTTTAAGCTTAGGAGAACTAAGTGCAGAGCAATTATTTCAAATGTTCTTGCACCATATTTCTTAACAGACTTGACAGCTGATATTGGCAAAAGTAAATACAGCTTATTGATTGATGAGAGCAATGACATTTCTGAAACTAAGCTACTTGGAGTAGCTATTAGGTACTATTCAGAGACAAGAAAGCAGTTTGTGGTTACTTACTTAGATTTAGTTGAACTGAGTGACTGCAACGCACAGGCAATATGCAATGCGTTAAAAGATTGTTTAAACAAGAATGGACTTGAGTTGCAAAGACTAGTTGCACTCGGCACTGACAATGCGTCTGTCATGACAGGTGTAAACAATGGAGTATATACAAAATTAAAATCCGAAGTTCCTCATCTGGTACTAATTAGGTGTGTATGTTGCCATAACCTAAACCAGGCTATGAAAGGAGAGACACAGTTTGCACAACATGAGTTGAAGAAGATTTGGAAAATGTGCAAGACGTTTTTGGTGCATGCGCGAAAGCGACACAAAAACGTCACTTAGAGAGCAGTTAGATATGGCCTGCCGTCCTGTTCGGACGCGGCATGTCCTTCTAGAGCATGGCTAACAATGCGTTATGCCGCTATTTGTGTGCAGCTGTATGAATGTCAGATGTCACGTATCTTATATTCCTGTCGAGCTGTTGTGTATCAGAAAGCATGGACGGATTAAAAGCAATTGTCAAGAAGAAAGCCTTTGTGAGATTGTATTCCAGTGCCTGTGTTGGTCTTCTATAAAACAAGGTATCAAGTATCATTCATATTATGGTAAACCCTAGACGCATCAGTAGCCTTTACAGCAATCACTTCGTGGCAAAATGGGGTCTTGTACCGGTAGTAATAATTACGAACTCGTGATTTATGACATATTTGAAGCAATTTAACGAATCGAGCCATATACAAATGAAGGTCAAGGTTGAATACAGATTTTATCATGACGCCATCATATATAATTTACTATATGTGGAATAATCTCAAACCAAGTAACCAAATTTTTGAGCAATGGTGATGACATCATCATTTTGGTCATACACAAAACATCCGGAAAGTATTTTATGATTTTGATTCAAGAAACTGTTCAACTAATATTTAATCGCAGTTTGTTTGATGGATCAAGTAAGGAAAATTAACAAATGTCATATTCAGTAGCGGAGGAAATGATGTACAAACATTCATACGATAATGAAAACTCAACTGACAAAAAATTGCTTGAATAAACAACAAATTGACAGTATTATTTTCGCAAGTTCTCAACATGCAATTATATTGATCTACATAAATATGTCAGGTTTCCAACGACACGAATATAAGAACGTTATCTACTATGTCGTCAGAAATTATTGTTGGTTCTGAAGATACAATATTTTGATTACAGTTATCAAAGATTTGAAAAATTGAACTCAGATCACGATACCTTTTATATTTGATCATATGCAGATACTATTCGTTTGCACAGATACAGGAAGATTTGATTAACGAAAATTCAATCGACATATAAACTGTGGTAGTCATAGTTGTGTTCAGAGGAAGGAGAGCCTACATGGACTATGCTGTTACTCATTTCAAATTGAGTTTCAATGTTGTTCGACAGTATGCCAAAGTCTCGACTGTGATCAGCCGTATTACTAGTTCATCATTTGTATCCGTATTGATTGTCCTCATTTACTTCGGATGCTGACCTGGTCTTGACAGACACTCTGAAAGAGGCAACTACCGATCACCTGATCGTAACTGGTAAACAGATGCATGTTAATAACATGGCATTGAACTGTTTGTTCACAAGACAGATTCCGTATGCTCCGGTTCACATTTTTACCTCAAATACTTGACCCTGTATACGTCAAGAAAGAAGATAAACAGTCAGTTAACAGAGGAATTATATACATATATACGCGGTTTTACAAGAACGTTCGCAAGAAATTTCTTGAATTACAACGACACAAGATTATCATTTGTAAACAGTAGAAATACACTGAACGTTGAAAGTTTCAGTAATCAAATTTGAATTCCTGGAAACGATGGGTTGTATGAAATTCAAACTGGTACGTGAACATTGAGAATTGAACATTTGAATGAAATCAAGTGAATCTTATTTCAAGATCATGAACAAATTTCTCAGAACATATTGTTTATTCTGGAATTTAAGAAATCTTATGAAATAATTCGAATGCAATGAAATTCGATTATTCGGAACATGAAAAACTTTGAAAACAGAATTTATCGAAAAGTACAGTATTACAATGATTTTCAAGAAACCAAATGAATTACATACACGAAACAGTCTACATTTAATTAGGAAGCTGAAATCACACGTTATCAAGTTAAAAATCTGAGGGATATCAATGCATATTTCAACTTTAAGGATATTTTTTTCACATCGTACTGCTTTTGGGAAATTGCTCAAAGACATTGAATCACCAAACCTGCAAATCAATATTTGAGATCAGAAGAGGTTACAATCAACATATTCAACATAGACCAGAATTTTCAAGTAAGACTAATCGATCGTTTTGGATACATCGTTCGAAACTTCGTTATATCAATGTCCGATTATTCAATCATGAAATTTACTTCAATTGTTATATACAGTGGAATATTCGTTTTAGAGAAAAATCAACCTTGAGAAACAGAACTTATGGAAACGTACACTAAACGTCATTAAGAAAAAATTACATCTTAAAATATATACTTCACTTGAAACCTGAATTGCGTACATGAAACATTCTGAAATCATAATACAACCAACACTGACTAGTCTACATGCAATCGAGATTAAGCTAAAATCAAGGCCGAGATACTCAATCATTCATTATCAAATCACGAACGTCTTTGGCTACATTTTCAAATCCGAGGAATGTCCATGCATGTTTCAACTTTGAGGATAATTTTGCCAAAAAAAAACATCAAATCGCCAAACCCGCAGATGATTACTCATCCACGTCCATTAGGTCAACCGTGCTCCTTTATGTCAAGTCCAGAAGAGATTCCGATCAACGTGTTCAGGATAGGCGATAACTTTTCGAGCAGGGCCAATCAGTCGCCCGAATCGATGAGTGGATACAACGCTTTGAGACCTCCTTTATATGGATGTACAATTACTCAGTCATTGCCTTCACCTCAGTTGTTATTTACAATGCAATATCGGATACTAGAAGACAATCTAACAAACTTCTGTGTTATCCATGGACAACAAATTATTTACCAATCACAAATAAATTAGAAATACACGACGTTGTTAAATTGAATGAAATCTAGATACTAAAATATTAATGACATTTAAAGAACTACCATTCGTCTACTGCACCCGAGGAAAGCTAAATAATTTAATTTACGTCATTCATTGTCATAAATAAAAGAATTTCATGTTGTTCTCACGTGAATCCAGCACGTGATTAAGAGTGTTCCTTAGTTTAAGGATAGTAAATTAGGTGAATGGTGTTGATTTATTTTCTTCGTTGGTGATGGTCATTTAATCTGTTGTATTTGTGCTAAATGTTAGTATACAGATCCTTACATATTGGTTTTAGACTATGCATGTGGTCTTACAAATTAGTTTTGATTTACTGCTTGATCATACGCAAAGGTTTGTCAATTGTTGTTATAATAAAGGTACAGAGGAAAACACACGTGGTGTGAGGGTGCAGTGAGGTGTGCTGGGATAGAAGCAACTCCCCTGAGCGGATGTAACAGTACACTAGAATTGTACCAGGATATGTGAATATAGAGGTGTACTATGGACTAACCAGCGTCATTAATCTAAGAGGTTTGGGGAAACTCTCTTTGAGCTATGGCGAAGGCAGTCGATATCATACCGACATACATTGGCACCTTGCCGTCTTGACAGACGATAGTTTGTGCTTTAAAAAGGCATAATAACTTTTAACTATGGCGGTAGCGAGTGTGACTGATAAGGCCAATTTGCGCTGTAAATGTCCGTTCACAGTGGGTGCATGTGAACACGTGGTCATTTCCACCATCATGCACCATCTTACGTCTCAAACGCTTGGTGTGTGACTTTTCTGCAATAATTTTCTCCTTTGACTTTATTCCATTTCTGATATTTGCCCTCCATGCAACACGTTCAGCGGCGACTTGCTCCCAATGTGCATCTTCCTCAGCGAGGCGAGTCTCCTGCAGGCCAGCAATATCAATGTTAAGACGATTGAGTTCGGCATCAATCACAGCCGTTTTTCTCACATCGTCAATATTGGTCAAGTCAGTGGAAAATCCTGGACACATGGTTCTCACGTTCCAGGTTGCAAGCCGTAGCTTGAGGTTTCTATTTATATTTTTGTTTGTACCTGGTGCATTGGTTTTACAGCCTGCGATTCAGATTTTGTCCTAGCCCCAAGCACCCATTGAAGCAGGCAGGCTGTGGCGGATCAGCACCCAATTGGCTGGGGGCTGCCCAGCTTGAGGCGGGCGGTAGCTGATCAGTGACACCTATAGGTGTCTCCCACCGTCAGAGGCAACGCGTGGCGCCCCATGTCTACGCCAACTGACAAGGACTTATAACCCGTAACAGTTGCCTCTCGCTTTGATTTCGAGACCAGTTAAGACCAGGGATGGAGTTATTGCCTCTCCATAGCACAAAGCCTGGGCTAAAATATAGAGATCATGTGTTGCCCATGCAGCATGATCCCTCTCTCGGCCTGCCTAGTTCACTCCAGAGGAAAGGTAACACCCCTACATCTGGAACAAGACAAGCTGCAGAAGCTGCCGGATCAGCAAAGCAATGCTCTAACTGTCCGCCTGTCGGAGCTTCGATCCTAGACCAGTCGCCAACCAAGGCTTGGGGCCTGGTCTGCCCTGCCATGACAATTTTGTCTTTAGCTTGCATTTCCTCGCACCAGGGTAAGGCTTGTACCCTCCCAATTGCGCTCTTCCGCCCGAAGCCGTTGGCACAATGTGGGGTGTCGGGTTTGGTAAGCGCCGCCCAACGTTCGGCGCTAACAGAAACCAGGTAGTACCGTCTACTGTTATACGGTAGCTCAGTCATATCTGACTAAGACCTGACTGCTCATACCGACATATGATCGTCAGAAAGTTAAGGATGATTTATGGATACTAGCTTATATGGTTATATTGGCATTTTACAAGCACCGATGGGTAGATGAAAGCATGATGAGTTAGCTTCTCTACATACAGGTATGAGCATTGGGCAATGATACCACATTACAACAGTCGATTGAAGAAGAAGATTTATCATGTTAGAGTATGAAGAGTATTAGTTTTATCCTTAAAGGAGAAGAAAAGAATATTTACGGAAGTATGATTGGTTAATGGATCATTATTTACAAAAAGAGAGCTGGTGCTATTGTAACATTGCTAGTTTAATGAATTATATTGTTGTATTATTGGTTAGGCACTATATTATATTATATATATAAGAATAAATATTAGATAAATATGGAATCTTGGTAAGACAGACGACACCACTCTTCATCACAGAATAAAGTGACAAAATGTTTTCAACATTTTGAAAAGTTGGAGGGGGTGAGTGCCATAACCTAAACCAGGCTATGAAAGGAGAGACACAGTTTGCACAACATGAGTTGAAGAAGATTTGGAAAATGTGCAAGACGTTTTTGGTGCATGCGCGAAAGCGACACAAAAACGTCACTTAGAGATCAGTTAGATATGGCCTGCCGTCCTGTTCGGACGCGGCATGTCCTTCTAGAGCATGGCTAACAATGCGTTATGCCGCTATTTGTGTGCAGCTGTATGAATGTCAGATGTCACGTATCTTATATTCCTGTCGAGCTGTTGTGTATCAGAAAGCATGGACGGATTAAAAGCAATTGTCAAGAAGAAAGCCTTCGTGAGATTGTATTCCAGTGCCTGTGTTGGTCTTCTATAAAACAAGGTATCAAGTATCATTCATATTATGTTAAACCCTAGATACATCAATGAGCCCATGTCAATGCACTTCGTGGCATATGTCATTCCCTTCAGCTGGCAGTGTCACAGGCTGCAGCTGCTTGTCTGCCCAGGAACATCGAGTTCATGATTAGAGAAACATATAACTGGTTTTCTCACTCAAGTCTTCGTCAAGCAAAGTACAGGGCAACATCCGCTAAAGACACGATGGATGTCCATTCTATCTGCCATTGTCAGAATATTGCAGTGGGTCGAGCTCAGAACTCATTCTGATGTAGCAAGACTCAACGAGCGCTGTTATACAGCAGAACTTCTACATTCTATGTTTAGCGACATGAAAAACTATATGTATCTCATATTTCTCAAGCATATTCTCGGAGAAGTTCAATGTGTGAATAAGAAATTCGAAGCAGATATACAGGATCCAACAAAACTACTCAGCGATCTTGTCCAGCTCATTGATTCTATCAGTTCAAAGACTGCTATTCCTGGGAAAAAAATAACAGAAAGTGATGCTATTCAAGATTATTTAGATCCTAATCCCAATCTAGGTTATGTTTTTGAGAAAGAAATAGCAGACTACAAATTTCCCGATGAGAAAGAAATTCGTGGAAGGTGCATCCAGTTTTTAATAGAGCTATTGGCAGCTGCGTTTACGTACACCCGATAACGTTCGAGTGTTGCAGTCCATGTCATGTCTTAGTGGAAGTGAATGTCTACAGCCAATGAAGCCCTGTATATTGGATCTTGCTAAAATGTTTGTAGAAGATGCAGCTACTCTCACCCGCATCGATTTCCAGTGGAGAAAACTTCATCATATGCAGTGAACACAAGACCTCTGACACACTTGGACTGTGGGCAGAAATAGCCTCATACAGGGATGCCACAGATGAAAATCCTTTCCAAGATCTTACAGATTTAGCTTTAACTCTGCTCATTTTACCTCATTCTAATGCGGACGTGGAGCATATTTTCAGTCAGATGGGAGTTATAAAATCAAAATTGTGGAATAGACTTAGCATAAAGAGTTTGACAGATGTTTTGACTATTAGATATGGAATGAAAAGATATGGCAAATGCTGTCATGATTATAAACTACCTAAAGATATTCTGCGAAAAATTGGATCACAGGAGGCATATACATGTTTCTTTCAATCATCCTCCTCATCCTCATCATCGCAGGAGCAAACACAATAGGAAATAGTTACAGAAACTGAAGAGTTGTTTGACTGGGATTTGGCAGATCTGGAATAAACTTCATTCTAATATTCAGTGATAATAATAAATTATAATGTGCTACCTTGTTACATTTGTAATAAAAACAGTTGGCGCATTTTTTTTGTGCTTCCTAAAAAAATTTGGGTGCTTTTTTGGGTCGATTTTGGTGCTTTTTCATCAAAGGGAGATGGCAACACTGATGGAAATCGTGCTTCCTAGGTGGAAGACAAACCATAAATCATATGCGAAGATATACAAGGAGATAACAAGCTGGGTATGAGAATGCATGAGGAAGGGAACTGGCAATGGATGGCAAATCTCTTCGACGGGCCATGATGAGAGCGACGTTCTGCAACGAGCCTGCTTCATTTATTATGATGCCCACAGCAGCTAAAAGTAAATTCCAACTGAGCTCAATATTGTATTTGAAAGAGAAATCTACACATTCTAGCTTATTAATATAATAAATGGAATGCAACAGACTAAAACCAAATGTTAATTGATATAAAATGTTGGAAAGTGTCCGCACCGCCTGGAAGTTGGCAGAACTATTGCAACAGTGGACGGGTTAACATTGCCATTGCGGCTGACATGACGTCATTGAGTGGCGGGCACCGGTCTCAAACTGCCATTTCGTTCCGTTTCTGTGTTTCCAATTTCCAACTTTTACTTGACACTGGCAGACCGCTGTTTGGCAGTAGTGGATTCCTGTGTGTCCAAGTCAAGGTGAGACACACTTGAAACAATAATTCTGGCCTAATGTGTAAACTTTTTCAGTAACACGCACAATGTTGACATGTTTGTTGGATAATTATTTATTTCATATAATGTTAGAAACATTTTATTTAAGCTTTTCTGCATGCCGAGGCTACCACAGAAGAAATTGCACACAAATTTCAAAATTGCCATCCATTTGATTTTCACATTCATCATTGAATTAATGAATTCATTGCACCATCATTGTGTGCAATTTTGGGCCCAGTCACCATATCATTCACTAGTCTGGGCAGTCGTCGGCGTGTATACCTATCAGTTATATGTGGAAATAGATATACACTCCGACGACAGTCAGGGCCGGGCCCAGGAAACATTTGTTGCATCCATCCATCGGTCTAGAAGTCCATGTCCCACTGAACTGGATGATTGACATCAACTAATGAATGAGGCCCTGTAAAGGATACCTTTTACACTACAGAGTTATGTCCCCATTTAGTACCGTTATTCGGAAGAGTGCCATGTCATGATTCCCGTAATTTTTGAGCTTTTCAGTGTGGCCCATTATCTCCGGCTGCCAGTCTGTGCGAGATTGTCTCAAATGGGTCATAGACGGATATGAAAACTGACTTCAAAAATATGTTCTGTCATGTTAAATGATAAAAAAAATAGTAAAAGTATACAAATAAATTATTAATAATCTTTAAACTTGTATTCTCTTTAACTTTAGTAGTTCAAATTGCACGTTTTGAGCCTAGTCTGTACTTTTCTGTTAATTCACCCCATCTTCTTCTTCTTCAGCGTTCCGAGCCATTGAGGTT
Organism: Cepaea hortensis; assembly: GCA_963921405.1. NCBI lineage: Eukaryota > Metazoa > Mollusca > Gastropoda > Stylommatophora > Helicidae > Cepaea > Cepaea hortensis. The sequence goes on from OY992881.1 coordinate 75,071,414, forward strand.
CTTTGCTGCAGATACAATCCGTCTCCTTTCGTCTCTCTGGTTGACCTTCTCTTGCCAGTCGTTGATTCCAAGTTCTTGTAGGTCTGTATATATATTATCTCTCCACCATCTTCTTGGTCTACCTCGGGGTCTACTGTCATTTATTTCCTGAGTGTAAGCGAGTTTTGTTTCCCTGTTATCTTCCATTCTTTCTATATGCCCCAGCCATTGTAGTCTATTAGCCTTCGTGATACCAGTGATTAGCGGGGACTTAAACAGATCATAAATGTCTTTGTTACTTCTTCTTTTCCACTCTCCATACCAAAATAAAAATCCCTTTCAGGGCTTCATTTGCATCAGTCCAGCAACAACTTCCGGTTAAGTGTTCGATGGACTGCTGGACTGATCGATGGATATTTTGTTAGTTTTTGAGCTCCGACGACATTGAGCGCCCTACGGGCCCAAAAAGAAACAAAACAAAATTGCAAACAATTTTTATAGTTTTGGGGGTTTTACGCTTTATATTTCAAAATGCCAAGGCATTAGCGACATTGTTTGTAATCCCATATATCCATGTGGGGAAAACAGCAGCTGCGAGAATAGGCAGCGATTCGCGCCGCGCTGGTAACTTACAGGGGTATATGAGCCGGTCGTTCAGAAAGCAAACTACTGAACGTAAAAACTTCCCTAGTACATCAACAGAAGTTGAAAAATGCTGGCATTGACTGCAATGTCCTGTAAGGGATATGCAATTTTTTTTTTTTTATTTCAAAATGGATTTCGATGATTCTTCAAGTGATAACAAAGATTTTGCTGGGTTCAATTTAAGTGACACTGAAGTGCACGAAGATGACTGAATTGCAGCTAGATATCAGTGATACCAGCGTGGGCAGTGTACATACTTTGGATCTATGGGACTTTAAAGAAAATTTTTCTGATTCTAAGTGTTTGTAAATAGTGTATAAGATTGACAATCAAAAACAATATGTTGTATTTTGTAAATATTTGTGTTCTTGTGTGGATTACCGGCAACATTCACATGAGTAAAATAATCTGCATGCTTTTTCCTTCATTTTGTTTTTTATTTCACTAAAATCTGTTGACTAACACCTTATACGTGATGTTTTTACTAACGTATCCCAAAATTTTACCGAACCTGAAAAATCTTGCCCGTTCAGAGCTAAAACACGGACAAACATCTGCCTTGTAAAGGGTTAAGTAAGAAGTTGAGTCAAGAAACATCACAATCACAGCATTCGGGTCATTCTAATACGCCTTCCATCCTACTTTTCAACAGCCAGCGAAGGGTCGCAATACTAATGGTACCAGATGCAGTCTGAGTATGCGTTCATCTGGCCTTTTCTCCAAGTACTGGGTTTTGCCACAACAGCCTCTCCAAGCCATGATGATTTATCTGTTCTTCCACACTATACACAAAATCCCTAGGACCCTTACCCTATCTGCCTTATCGTGCACGGATACCCCTACCAGTGGTGCAGACCCATCCAGTCCGTCTACCTTCTCGTTTCCCTACACACCAATGGATGCGCCCTATCTTTGATTTTTAAATTGAAGCATGTCATGCTGCCCGAAGAATGCCGGTCTTCACCTTGCTCAGCATGTTCTGTGAGTTTGTTACTATCATGGCCTTTGTATGCTATTTTGCCTCCAGCCAGCAGAAAGCTGTTGTGACTGCCTCTGCCTCCATTCTCAGGCTAGATGTGGTATCATATGCCAGGCTCTCCTGTTCTCAATGCCTTTGATTAATTGAGTCAGTGCCGAAGGATGATTTCTCATTTGAATGGGAGTACAATATATCGTCACACTAGGGTCATTGCGTTATTTTTCCATTTTGTAGTATCTTCTGCAATTTTAATGCTCAGTCAATTGTAATTCCTTTTAATTTGACTATTTGCTATGATTTCCATCACATTAGGTTTTAGAATTGTACAATTTTGTGAGTTCAGAAGTGACCATACTCAACTAGTTATAGTCCTCAGCATTTTACATCAGAACAGGCTACAATATTATTTAAAAGAATTTTACATGACAGATTCTGATTTGTACGACTTTGTGAGTCTGGCAATGAGTGATGGGTTTGTTTTTTGTAAATGTTTTTTTTTTTTGGATGCTTGCTCGCTTTAACACTGCTGACCAGCAATCCAGAGCATTATTGTCTCCCATTACCAAGGGTGTTTGCGGATTTATTTGAAAATGACTGGTGTTTTAATTAAATTCATTAAAAAATTAAAAATGACTGTAGGGTTTTGAAATTTTCAGAGCACCATTATGAATGGTTGCTACACATGAAAAAATATATTTTATGTAAATTTGTCACGTGATCATGGTGGGTATCTTGAATTTGTTTGGTTATTTATAGAGATTTCAGAAGATGTTTTAAAACCATCATCTTTTCCTAGTTTTTAGTGAATTTGTTCAATGTTAAAGCTATAAAATGTTAGGGACATGTTTGGCGATGAATAAAATAAGCTCAATAGGAGCGCTTATTTAACGATTGACCAAGTATTTCAACACTGAAAGGTAACCAAAAAATTGAATAACATGAAAAAAAATTTTGTTATTTCTACACAGTATTGTGTTTTTTCTTTGGTGTATTGTGTTTATGTGACATGTTACAATGAGTATATGTGAATGCTTACCTCTAGTTGAAGTCTGAGCTACTTCCTTCATTAACTGGGTTGAAGTTGTAGCTGTAGAACTCTGCAAGAGTCTTTGTCTAGAACAGAGGTTCCCAAACCACGGCCCGCGGGCCACTTGTGGCCCGTCAGATGTCAGAAAGTGGCACGCGAGGCCTCGTTATTTAATATAACTCTTTAAATGCGAGGATCCAGGGAAAAAACAAACTATTCACAAATTTGTGCGATGACATTTCTTCATTTAAAATGAGACTACGACTGTTTATCTGACCGCTGATTGAAGGGACTTTAGAGGCGTTTCCAAATCTGAAGACACTTGTGGTGGAAAAGAAATGTGACTTTTTATAGTACAAAGTAAAAGTTGAAAGTCTTCTGGATATCTTTCAGTCGAGATTTCAAGAGTTCACAATAGAGGAGGATAATGTTGCCCTCTTCATAAATCCGTTCGTATTTCCTGATTCCAAGCTCTGTCAATTACAGCAAAACCTTCAGCACGGGGTAATTGATTTGAAATACAATTCTGCACTGAGATGTAAATTTCTGGAGCTGCCTGCTTCACCTTCAGCTGATCATATGATTTCATTCTGGCGACTATTGCCTGTCGAAAAATTTGAACACTTGCGTTCATTCGCCCAGAGATATACATTTGTCGTTTTGGCACGACTTACAGATGCGAGCAGTCATTTTCTGCAATTATCGTTTTAAAAAAACAACAAACAAACAACGTTCCAAACTCACCGACAGTAACCTAGCTTTGCTTATGACTTTGGGCACAACAGATTTGTGCCCAGACATTGATAAACTGATATCTGAACTTAAGTAACTGGTTATGAAGAAAAGTTACAATTGTAAATTAATTCATTAATAGTGATTTTCGAAACTGATATAAAATGTATTGTTAAATGAACTTTTTTAAACCACAAAAAGCAAAAAATAGCCGCAGTGTAGTACTGGGTTTTGGCATCAGTAAGTACAAATAATTTGAATCCCCACTTTGTCGGCTTTGCAGGCAGGTATTGCTTGAAATATATCCTGCCTTTGACCCTCACCATGGATTCATCTATTGATAACTTCCGTCCCGGTGTGTAGTGTTTCCTGTATGTAGGCAATATGATGTCTAGTAGGGGTCTGAGCTTGAACAAAGAGTCATACCCAGGCTGTCCTCTTTCAATTCTGACATTGTTGAAATGGCCTTCGAATATGCTGTTTCATTCAGCCAAAAATACTTACACCAGTAGTCTGAAACTGCTGGTTTACAACACATTCCCATACCAATCTGAAGGCCTATGAATGCAAAAACTTAAACTGCATCAGTATGATCCCAAGTTAGCATTTTTGTACTTGGCATTTTCTGTGTACTGAGAGAGGTGATTTTCACTGTACCTGTTGACTTCACACGTGATCAGATCTATGGCAGTGTTCGGGAAAAAAAGCTTGAAAAAATCAATGGACATAAACCCAGTTGTGTCTGACATGACACCCTGTTGTTCTTCATATGGAAGAAGATTGTCAAGCTTAATAAGTTCATTTTGAGGAGCCTTTCTCCATTTCCAAACAGCATTTTCAGCTGTAGAAATGTTCTGGTCTCTTATGCCAGCTTCTTTTTCAGACATACTGTAACAGTAAAGGGAGTAGCTTAGGAGTAAAGAGTTAAGGAATGCTGCGCATTCCTTGACTAGTGGGAAAACCATAGCTAGTGAACGTGTGTGCACGAATGAAGAAGTGTATCTAGGCTGGCACACACGTCACTTGGGGGCCATCTAGCAGGGAAGTAGAAAAACATGTAAACATCCGAATTTGAGCATAACATCATTATGCTGTAGTTGAACGATTCGACAAATAAAGAATGTTCTAAACAACGCGGAGACTTGTGTGCTGTACGATCATCACGTGCCTTCTAACCTGTGTGTAACATCTCTACACTATAATACAGGTTGATTTGGTGCCTTTGACCTCAAGAAATATGGGATGTCGTGGAGAGAGTTACCGCCATGAAAGATTCTTGTGTCTGGGCGTCTGGAGAAGGAAGTTTTTAAGTAAATAATAATAAGAAACGCAACAGCTGAAAGCCCGCCAAGGGGTAGTTGTTGTGGGTTCTCAGTGTATTTCTGTTTAAAAAGGAGATCGATTTCTCAGGCCAGCTCAGAAGGTTTGACTGATTAACTTATTTTTTTGAAAGACTGATGTTTTATCTAATTAATAGTATGAAATAACTTGAGCACTGACCAACGCTAATTGTATAATGAGATCAAGTAATGCCGTTTTGCATCAAAAATTAGTACACAAGGTTATAAGAATGAACTCGCTGATTACATGTTACAACAACTTATGAAGTCTCGAGGTACCAGAAATGATTTCAACAGAACAATCACCTGCTCCAAATAAAACTCCAAGTAAAACAAAGAATGCTGAAAATTATGAGTTTTAGCTCATTGGACTGTTGAAGGTGAAGTCAAGGTTATATTGCAAATTCCATAATTGTTAAATCGAGATCCTCAATACTCTCTACAGTCACTTCACTTAAGTGAAGGCATTGATGAATATAGTCAACTTGTCTCAAGTCAAAAGTTGTTACAAGAAATTTAACTGACCGTTGTTGGAATGCCACCTAACATATAACGGAGTGGATAGAGTCAGGTTTGAATCCAATTGTTGTTGACTGGATCATTTTTACGCTGAAACATATGAAAATGCCAGATTTTTGCTGAAACCGGGAGCAGTTGTCGGTTGAAAAATCGTGAAGGTGACCTTGCTTGACGGAAATTAAAGTCTAACGCTTACAGTCGATCGAGCAAGTAATCAAGCAGTTTGGTATCGAGCGTTATATCGAGCACAATCAACGACAGGAAAATAATTGGAAAGAACTGACTTCGACTTCGATTGAATTAGGAAATCCAGAGGTTTTTTTTGTGTTCTGATCCTTTCAACGGTGTCGATTAGAGTCCTTTTTTTTTTGTTGGTATCAGGATCAATTAGAAATTTCTTCATCAGGATTTCATTTAAGTTCTTTTATCAGGATTCGTGATTGGAACAGGAAATTTTCTTCGTCGGGATCTTCGATTGGAGGTTTTTGTTAGTATAGTTAGATAATAGATAATATTAGAGTAATTAATTGAACAGATTATGTATTGCTGCTGAATTTGAAATTAATATTGTTTGAAATATTTGTATATTGCTTAATAATTTCCATTATAGATTCTAGAATGGAACCCCAAGATTTTTCACAGGTACTGACTGGAGTTGGTGGGGCAATATCAAGGTTGGATGCAGTGTTAAGACAACAAAATGTAAGCAGTGATGTTGAGAGATTTAATGGACAAGCAAACCAGTTTAAGAAATGGGTCATTTCTATTGAGAAACATGCTTATTTAGTAAACGCTACAGATGAGGAGAAAAAGAATTTGGCATACAGAACAAGTACAAGTCCAGTTTCTGACCATATAAGAAGAAAACTAGAAGCAGGAAGAGGTGAAACCTGGGAAGAATTTAAAGATGATCTCGCAAGAAAATACGCTGAAATTACTGATCCACAACACGCATTCTCAGTATTGCGACAGACTAGACAAAATACTACAGAAAGTGTACAGCTATACAGTGACAGGTTAATCAATTTAGCGGAAGAGTCATTTTTAGGACAGAATGTAAGAGCTGAAGAAGTGGAACGGATGTTAGTAGGGATTTTTGTTGATGGGATTAGGTCAGATGGATTGAAATTTAAATTATTAAGAGAGAATCCTGCAAGATTGTCACAAGCGGTAGATATCGCTATACAAGAGGAAAGCTTGAGGAGAAGGTTTAGATTAAGGGTAGGACGAGAGTTAGGTAGTAGTTCGGAAGATAGAATTGAAGAACCTATGGAAATAGGACAGTATAGACATGGATGGAGAGGAAGACGAGGAGAAATACAGATGGTACAAAGAAACGATAACGTATATAATCAAGGTAGAGGAAGACAAGTGAGAAATACTGTAAGAAACATGGAAGGTAACACAAATAACTCGAATGTGGTTTGTTGGGGATGTCACCAACGTGGGAATTTTTTTCGCTTCTGTGGTAACAGACGTGTCCCATCGAATACACAAAATAATAGAGGTGTTCAGACGAGTACACAGAATAGAACTGCAAATGGCAGACCAGCAAATAGGAATTATGGAGAAATGCAGAGAAATTTCAGAAGCTCAGGAAATCAGGGAAATTGGCATCCCGCTTACTGAACAGGATCGGCAGTAGGGGGGAAGATAGTAAGGTCCAAAAGGGGCATCAATGTATTAAAAACCCAAAGGATGAGTATAGTAGGACATTTAGAAATAAAAAACAAGCCGAGATAAAACAATTGTCATTAAATATGGTAGATCCTAGTTCATGTATAGTACAAATAGGAAAATATAAAGTTAGAACATTAGTTGATTCGGGAGCACAAGTTAGCGTGATTAAAGAAGCATTTTTATATCGAATGTTAAAAAATTGTAAAATATTTAGAATTCAGGAGAATCTTCATTCGGTAACGGGACAAAAATTAGAAGTGCTAGGACAAACGATGATAAACTTGAAATTAGGAGGGATAAATGTCAGGCATATGTTCCATGTGGTCAAAAATTTAAATAGAAATATGATATTGGGTAGAGATTTTTTATTGAAAAATGGGGTGAGACTTTTATTTGATTTGCATAAATTAAAATTCCAAGATGTTTACGTAGATTTAGAAGAAGATATGCATGTGTCGACACTAGTTAGAGTCAAAACGACCATGAATTTAAAACCACAGTCAGTTAATTTGATACAAGCAAAGCTGAAGAGAAACCCGTATTATGTAGCAGGAAACATAGTCAGAATCACGGAATTGCAAAAAGAAATAATTGATGAGCCAGGTTTAGAAGTTCCGGATGGAATAATAGAATTGGATAAAAGTTTAACATTTCCAGTGATGGTTATTAATAACACAGGTAGAGAAATTAAATTATACAGAGGATGTGTAATAGCCAAGCTAGAACATAACGTTAGTGACATATTGGCAACAGATAGAGTAAATATGGCAGGCATAAGTTATTCAGAAACCTCTAGTGAAAGAATTAATAACAGACGCGGATGCGGACGAAAAGGGAACGTAAGAATGGATGAATTGATCCATCCATCCAGAAGAAATACAGCCCAAATACATTCACTAGACAAAGTGACAAGGGAACAAGAATTGTTGGCACAGTTAAAAACTCCGCCAGAAAATAAGGAAGTATTAGAACAACTTATAAAACAAAATCAGGATGTGTTTGCAATTAATGATTTAGAATTGGGAAAGACAAAAACAGTTACAATGGAAATAGATACGGGAGACCATCCACCAATTAGTTTAAAACCATATAGAACTCCATTAAGAAATAGAGAAGTCGTAGAAAAGGCAATAGAAGATATGTTGAAAGCAGGCATAATAACAAGATCAAAATCAGAATGGTCATCTCCGGTAGTCATAGTAGCCAAATCTGATGGTTCGAACAGGTTCTGTTGTGACTACAGGGCGTTGAACAAAATTACTAAGAATGTAGCGTACCCATTGCCGGTGATTGATGATATTTTGGGGTTACTTAATGGCTCTACATATTTCACAACGCTGGATGCAAGAGCAGGATTTTGGTGTATTCCGATGTCGGAGGACGCGCAAAAGAAAAGTGCCTTTTGTACTCATATGGGTTCTTACGAATTCTTACGTATGCCATTCGGTCTCAAAAATGCACCGTCTCACTATATGTTCTTAATAAATGAAGTACTAGACGGTATGCAAAATTTTGCCCTGGCCTATATAGATGACATATTGATATTTACGAAAGGGAATGTGGAGAATCATTTGAAACATATTAGACTAGTATTTGACAGATTAAGAAGGCATGACGTTAAATTAAAGCTTAGTAAGTGCCAGTTTTTAAAGACAGAAACAAAATATTTAGGCTATATAATAAATAGGGAAGGTATTAAACCAGACCAGGACAAGATAAAGGTTATTAAAGAGTTACCTCCTCCAACTAATGTTAAGGAAGTGCGTGCATTTATAGGTACGTGTGCATATTATAGGAGGTTTGTACCAGCGTTTTCAAGGATAGCAATACCTATTACGAATTTAACGGGAAAATACGCTAGATTTAAGTGGGATGATGAGTGTCAAAAAGCGTTCGAACTTTTAAAAGATAGCTTAACAGTGGTACCATTATTGACACATCCAGACCTGAATAAACAGCTAATACTATACACAGATGCTTCAGACAACGCAATAGGAGCATGTTTGGTTCAACCATATGAAGGAGAAGAATCTGGAATACCAGGGGTTAAAAATGAAAGACCAATCTATTTCTTGTCTCATAAACTCAGCAAGACTCAAAAGAAATGGCCGATTATTGAGAAAGAAGCATATGCTATACACTACGCTCTTCAAAAATTAAATTACTATTTACATAACGCCAATTTCATTATTAGAACTGACCACATGCCATTAAAGTCGATATTAGAAGCACCAATACAAAATAGGAAAATACAAACTTGGGCATTGAATTTACAGGGATACAATGCTAAGGTTGAATATGTTTCAGGGAAACATAATACATGCGCCGACCTTTTGTCTAGGATCCCATATACACAGTCGTCAGGGAACACGGAAGATGAAGCTGAACCAGAGATAGACGATCGAAACTGGCAAGTAAATATATTAGATTCTGCCATAATAAATAGGGAAGAATTTGAGAGTTTACCATCGGATCAAGAGTCTGAACCTAGAACAGAAGACCCACATTTAGAACAGTTTGATATGAAAACAGAACAAGAATTAGATCCAAAAATAGTACAGATAAAAAGAAAACTGAAAGAAACAGGGGAAAATAGTTTTAAAAGAAAGTTTGTAGAGTTACAAGAAGACAATCAATTATATTATATCAGTGAAAAAGGTGAAGGAGTAAGAAAATATATTCCGAAACATTTAGAACAAGAAGTCTTAAAGGCATATCACGATAATAATGGTCATTTTGGACGAGATAAGTTAGTGAAGGCTATTAGCAGTAAATATTACTGGCCGAATTTATTCAAAAGTGTATATGAATATGTTGAAGCGTGTGAAAAGTGTAGGTTAAGAAACATGAAGATAATCAAATGTCCTTTACAAGATACCGATATTCCTCAATTTCCAATGCAGAAAGTAAGTTTGGATATTTCAGGTCCTCATCCAAAAACATTATCGGGAAATGTATACCTACTACATATAGTTGATTCATATAGTCTCTGGCCAGAAGTTTATCCAATTCCAGACAAGAGTGCTGATTCAGTTATAAATATGCTTTTACAAGAATTTATACCAAGGTTTGGGTGTCCACAAATAATACTTACAGACAATGGGAAAGAATTTGTAAATAGAAAGTTTGAAAAATTGGTAAAAGATTTGAATATAAAACACATTAGGACTTCATATTACAGACCAACTTCTAATGCTAAAAATGAGAGACAACATAGAACACTATACAATATTCTAGCGAAAAATTTAGAAGAACACGATATGGATTGGGATCTTTATTTGGGGATAGCATTAGCGGCGATACGTACACACGAAAATGAAGGAACAGGTTTCTCACCATTTTACTTAGTACATGGGAGAGAACCAATATTGCCAATTGATAATTTATTAAAGCCTAGGAGGAAATATCTGGGGGAAGATTTTCAGGAAACAAGGTTGCAAGAGATGCACAAAGCACATGTTCGTTTAAGAAATAATATAATTAAGGCTAGAGAAAGACAGAAGAAATACGCAAATAAAAATGCACACTTACAAGAGTTCAACATAGGTGATAGGGTGTATTACAAAAAACATAGAAAAAACTCTAAGTTTGATGCTCATTGGGTCCCGGGATACTATATTTTAGAAAAAAAGGGTCCAGTGTCATATACTATTAAGAATCAAATTTCAGGGCATGTTGCACGTTCACATGTAGAGCACTTAAGGCGGGATAATGAGGAAAGGGATGCAGAGAATAGTAATAATAATTATTGTTCCGAAGAAATATTGTCAGGTGGACAGATTGTCAGACAATCGGTATATCCAATACCTATAGAGAATGGGAAACAAGTGACAACAGCATCTACTACAGCTGAACAAGAAGAAACAGGACCAAAAACACTCATGACGGAGGAAAATAACATGTATGACGATTATATTAGCGAAGAATCAGTCAAAGAAAAAATAGAACCTCCATTTATGAATACAAGACAGGCTGTAAAAAGAAAGTTAGATAGTCAGAAAGAAAAAGAAATTAAGAGGCAAAGGAAACTTAGAGTGAGTTCTTCAAGTGGTGAAGATATGCCACTATTTGAATATTTGTTGAGACGGCAAGACAGGAAAATTAGATTGGATTTAGAAAGGAAGAAATTAGCGGTTGCTAGTAATGGATATACAGATGGGGAAGAAGAAATGGATGAAAAGTCAGAAACTGATGAAGAAGCTGATATGAAAGAAGATAGCTCTCCTCGGGAGGATAGCGACATTGATGTAGATATTGCAATTATAGAAAAAAATTTGAAGTTATTAAGAAAATGGAGAAGAGATAGATAAATAGCCTGGTAGAATATTCTGCAGATGGCAGATAGAAGAAGAAGTTAGACACGATATTTTTGTGTTTACAAAGAAGATGGTTGGTAAATAACTTAAGCAAGAGTTGTTGGGAGGAATACACATAATATGGTAATAACTTGAGATTTATTGGTATATGTTTTGTGATCATGTTGGTTTTTTAAGTGAAGTGTGGAGTTTTTCTTAAACGGAAAACAATTATTGAGTAGTCATAAAATGGTCTTGCATTTCCTTATATATGTTTAATTTGATTAATGTGTGGGGATAAATATGATGAGGGGGTTGATGTGGTTTAGTCAATTGTTTGGACTTCAATGGTGTTTTATGAAATGTGAAGAATAAGTTAACTTAGCTGGTTATTTTTACAATGTTTTGGTTTTATTGAGTTACCCTGAGTGTGTTTAAAATGATTATTAGTTTGACGTTCAGTTAGAAGAAACAGATGACTTAAAGTAGTTGAGTCGTTTAACGTATATAACGTTTATAAATAGAAATTGAGGGTGAAACATGATGGAGTTAAGGGGGAAGAAGTAGTGGTTAGTGAAGTGACTCAATATGTTGTAATGGAGGAGTATGTTGATATTATTGGGGGAGTGAATTTGGGACTACATTAGCTGGTTCGCATTGTAAATGTTTGGGTTAAAAATAGGAGCTGGGTTGAACAGCGTTTAATGGGAAAATAAGGGGGGAATGCCAGCTTGAGTTTTGGCATTTAAATAAGTAGACATTGGAAGAAGAAGACTGTATGTAACAGTATACTAATAATTTGGAGTTTTTTTTTGGAGGAATGGTAAACTTGAACTTGACGAGGTGAATGATACAAAAGCTGGTAGTTTTGGATTAACATATTTTTTTGATAATAACGATTATTATTGACGGAAACTGAAGATAAATTTTGAAACTTTATTTTTATAAAGTTTTGAGAATGTATGGGAAGAGAAAGGTGATTACTTCTTACTTTTTCCTTACTTTTTCTTATTTATTTTAGGTGCGCACCTACCAAATCTAACCTACCCAATCTGACTATTTTTTCTGTCTATCCTAGAATAGTGAGAGTGTGAGAATGTGAATAAGGGAGAAATAAAAGTTAAGGGGAATATCTTCAGTTTTGTCAATCATAATTTAGATGGACACTTTAAATTTAAAAGCGGTTCGCTTATGGAGAGTTTTGTAGCGAGTTTTCTGGAGAATTTTATGGAGAGTTTTGTAGCGAGTTTTCTAGAGAACTTTATAACGAGTTTTGTAGAGAGTTTTGGTATTGTTGTCTCTGGTTAGCAATTGGCTATGATGAGATAGGAGAATGAGAATTGAGTTAGGAATTATATGGAATTGTTGTTAATTGTGGTATAGAGATGTAGAGTTAAGTGTTTAAGAGTTGGGGTTGAGATTTTTTCAGGGAAAAATTCTCTATGAAGAAGGGGAGGTATATGTAACAGTAAAGGGAGTAGCTTAGGAGTAAAGAGTTAAGGAATGCTGCGCATTCCTTGACTAGTGGGAAAACCATAGCTAGTGAACGTGTGTGCACGAATGAAGAAGTGTATCTAGGCTGGCATACACGTCACTTGGGGGCCATCTAGCAGGGAAGTAGAAAAACATGTAAACATCCGAATTTGAGCATAACATCATTATGCTGTAGTTGAACGATTCGACAAATAAAGAATGTTCTAAACAACGCGGAGACTTGTGTGCTGTACGATCATCACGTGCCTTCTAACCTGTGTGTAACATCTCTACACTATAATAATACCTTCATCACCTAACTCCTTTTTCATTTGTGATTTTGCCATCTTCTGTTTTTAGGCAACCCATGATGTGTATGGTCTATTCTCAGTGATGATATAAATTCTTAGGTGAATTAATTTTGTATTCTGGGTGTTATGTTGGTTTTCAGTTTCTCTGCAATTGTCCTTAAACCATGTTTCTTTTCCTCTAATTTCCCAGTGAATCTTCATATTTTTCATGGTGATTTTTATTTCCATTATATATATATGTATATTTTTTTTTGTGTTCACTTGCTTCAAAGTCAAGTGTAGTACACACACATACTGCAACTTGTAGTGCACTTATTTTGCATGTGGATTAACTTTCACTGTTACCAGTGTCATTCGCCATCAGATGAACTGACTCTGAGGTATTATTTCCATTAGTTTTAAGATATCCATTTCTTACGTCCCATCATCTTCATTTTTGGGATAGTTGTTTCTGCAGCCCGGCTGACGAAGTTCTTCAATATTTCCCATTAGTCATTGACATCTTGAAATAGAATTTCTAGATCAGGCAATGCATCAGATCTGTTCTTTGCTTCTATGTCGACTTGATCTTTTATCATCTCACTCTTCAGTGCACATAGATTGAAGTTTGTATTTCTTGGTGTATATTTGACCTCAGTCCAATATTCTTTGATGGATTTTGATCTCTCCAGATCCATAAATGCTACCCTCGCTGTTGTTTTTCTCAGCCAGAATGGATTGTATTATATTCCTTGGATAATAATGGAATAGGACCTAGGTTCTATTTTGTTGGTTTTTGGAACTGGAAGTAATGATTAACAGGGACAAACGGGGGCATTCATATTGCGGCGGTAGAGGTGACATTCTAAGATCACCGCAAGACAAGCTACTGCGAAAGCATTTGCCAAGAATGTTTTCATTAATCAAGAACGAAAGTCAGAAGCACGAAGACGATCAGATACCACCATAGTCCTGACCATAAACGATGCCGGCTAGCAGCAACCCCAGTAGCAGAGTGAGGCGAAATGGAATATACCTTGGCTAGCAAAACCATTGCGTATAAAGTCCGAATCATTTGCAAGGTGCCACTACATGCTTGGGCCAGACACTTGTTCTACTGTTCTCAGCTGAGGGATATGGCTGAAAGCCTCTAAGTCAATATCCCCTGGATGTGAGGGCCTGGTCGTCACTTCAGTGTGTGTTCTAGTGTGTATTTGATAGCATGAGGGTGTGTGTCTGTCTGTGTGTGAGTGAGAGTGAAAGAGAGTGTGATATAGAGTGAATGAAAGATGGAGAGAGTGACTTAATGGATGAAAGAGTGATTGCGAGTGAGAGAGAGAGAGAGAGAGAGGCAGTGGGAGAATGGATGTGTTAGTGTGTGTATGTGCGCGCGCATTGTTTGTGAGTTTCTGTGTGTGTGTGGATTGGTGAGAAGAGAGAGAGAGAGATTTGAGCGCACGCTTGTCATGTAACATGCTATTCCATATTTTGTGTGTATTCTCATGTTCATATATCATTTTGAATGCCAATTGATGTTATCATTTATATGAACACATGTACATCACTGTAGAGTGAGTTAGGGAGTATGAGTGAGAGAGAGAGAGAGAGTTAATTAGTGTGAGAGTGTGTGTGTGTGTGTGTGCCTGTGTAAGAAAGAGAGAGAGTTAAGGAATGTGTGATTGTGGATTGGAGATCGGGGGAAGGGGGGGGGGGGGCTTGGCGAGTGGGTGGGTGGAGGATGTGTGGGAGGGTGAGTGTGTGTAGGTTGGGGGTGGGTGGGGGAATGTGTGGATGGGTGCTAGTTTTGTGTGTGGGTAGGTGCGGAATATGTGAGTTGGCGGGAATATGTGTGTGTGGGTGTTGGATATGTGGTTGAGGGATGTGTGTTTGGCTGAGAGGTTGGGGTGTGTTGGTGTGTGGTGGAGGATATGTGGGTGGGTGAGTGTTGGTAAGTTATGGGATGGGTGGATGATGTGTGGGTGGGGAGGTGGGGGGTGGGTGGTGGATGGGTGGATGCATGCATGTGTGGTGGGTGGGAGGTGTGTGTAGGTGGGGAGATGGTGTATGTGGGAGTGTGTGTAGAATGTGTGGCTTGGGGGATGGGTGGATGGATGGGGGCATATATGTGCCTGTAGGTATGTGTTTGGTTGGGTGGTGGATGTGTGTGGGGGGGACACGCGGTTGGATAGGGGATGGGTGGGTGGGGGATTTGTCTCATAACATGGTAACATGCATTGTTTATGTTTACAACATTCATTTGACAATGTTTTTTTACTATGTGAATGCACTATGCACTGATGAACGAAAGATGAGTGATTGGAAGGGCTGAATGTAAGACGGGCCTGCGTGCCCAATCTGTTACCCTTTGAAAATAAAGTTTGTTCGTTTGTTCGTTCACTAACTCTTTGCTGCATGGAGGTGAGATGCTGAGCCGGCAGCATCTGCAGCCTACTCAAAGGTGGAAAAGAGTCCCAGGGGTGTGCAATGGAATATTGCTCGGTTAGCAAATCGATTACAAGGAAAGCCAGTATATAAAGCTCATTGAGTGAGCTGTGGAAGGTAGAAAAGTGTCTCATTGGCACGAAATGGAATATTGCTTGGCTAGCGAATCCATTAGACGGAAGTCCGAAGCGAAAGCTTGCTGTGTGGTTGTCATATATAGGTCCCTCCTGTGGTTAACGGAAGGCTCAATATATGGAAGTGAGGCTAAGCAGCTATGTGCAGGACGTGATGATTCCTTGGGTGAGCCCAGTACCAGAGCGCTATGTATCAGCTCTGCAATTATGGAAGCCTCCTTGGATGGTGGGGAATGCCCATGGTCTGCCCCTGCCTTCCGTTGAGGGCTGACCGGGATGTCTTCAACTGTTCCAGGTGAGCCAGCTTGGATAGGGATGACACCACAACAGTAAAAGTTGAGTAAGCGACCCAAGACATGAATGGGAATATTGCTTGGCTAGCAAACCCACTTCATGGAAAGCCCGAACCGAAAGCTCGCGGAATGAATGTCATCAGTAGACTGACCTCTCCTGGTTTGTGTGGAAGCGGCCTGTGGTGAATGAAATGCCCAATATACGGAAGTGAGGAAGTGAAGCAGCCATGCGCAGGACGTGACGATTCCTTGGGTGAACCCGTACCAGAGCGCTGTGTGTCAGCTCTGCAATTATAGAAGCCTCCTTGGATGGCCGGGAATGCCCATGGTCTGCCCCTGCCTTCCCTTGAGGGTTGACCTGGTTGTCTCTGGCCGTTCTAACTTGACCAGCAGTTATTTGGACAACACCACAACAATGAGAGTCGAAAGTCCCCTGAAACACCCAGGAAGGTTAACCCAGTTAACAAACACCAGCAGAAGTCGGATATGTCAGCCTAACGGCGCAAGAATGCAGCTCTGCTGTAAACAGGCACAGCGCAGCTACGTCCGAATGAGAGTCAAATTTCCTTCAAAACACCCGTGAAGGCTAACCCTGTCAACTGACGCCCGCAGAAGTCGGATGTGTCAGCCTAACAGTGCAAGAAGGCAGTTCTGTTGTAAACAGACACAACACAATTCTGTTCAAAAAAACTTTCCGGATGAATGCAGAAGAGGAGATATTCTTTGGATGTTATTGTGCCCATTCCTTTCCATCTGGACTAAAAATAAACCTAAAAGGAATATTGCCTTGGTAAATGAACATATTGAATAATTGTCCCTCCCTTTTGTCTCATAAACGGGACGCAGAGGTGTTTCCAAGGCACCAGGGCCGGGTTTATATACTGGCCAAGACCTATTGACACGTCCTCGTCGAGCATCCTGGGCAAAAGGTCCCTTTGGGGTCCTGGCTAAAGTCAGTAGGATCGCCGATTCCTCCGAAGTCGGAGAGTGTCTGCCTGTACGGCGAGGAACCACCAGTCTGCACACCAATAAGCCAGACATGGGACAACGGATACTCACGCAAACCTCAGGTCCTGTATGACATCACATTGATGTTGAACAACAGGATGCCTTCATCCGACATACAGGACTTTGCGTTGGAGCTGAAGCCAACGAACACAAACAAGCAAGTCTCATAAACACGAACTCACATTATTATTATTATTATTTTTGCTTAATATACCAAAACACCCATATAAATGTGCACGTTATGCACTCCCTGTTAATTTGATATATAATATGCTGTGGCTGCTTCTATATGAACAACTTTTGCGTCATGACTGTGACACACTCCTACTTCCCCTTTTCTGCCATCCATGTTTATTTGGTCCAAACCTGCTTTTTGTTTTGTCACAGAATCAGTTAACCTTTGCTTTGAACCCCCGGGCACTTGTTTTGCCTCTTAGCACAGGGCCATCTGTATAGATGAATTCATCATCTGGGCATGAATTGTCATGGGTCAATTGTTGCACCTCCCATACAGTCTGCTAGTCAATCCATGTACTCTGGGTCCTGTGTGATTATGACTCTGCACAGGTCTGACTTTTTCCTCTGGCATTCTGACCCACTCCACTCCTCTCCCCTCCCAATATTCTCAAGCATACACACTTCTGTGGTTGTTAAAAATGAGGGCTGAGTGCAAATTGGTATCTTCCAAATGCTGTGATGTCGGTTCTTGGCTCAACTTGACTCTGTATCCTATGCCTGAGCCACCCATTATTTCCTCTTACCAGCTCGTGGCCCTTAGTCGTGTCCAGGGCTTTACGCAGGGAGTGTTCCTTGCTGCGGCCACTCAGAGATAAGAGTTATGCTGCACACCTTGCAGCTTATTTATGTTGTGTTACTAAGTTACTGCTGGTGTGATTCTCAAGTTGCAGATGGTTTTTGTTGTGTTACTAAGTTACTGGCGGTGTTATTCACTGGTTTTCCTTAGAGAAACAAAAATGCAGAACTGTCATGAATAAAAACCATTTGAATTAAAGCACATGTTAATTCAGCTAAACATTTGATTAGTGCTGAATCACTATTTTCCCTTTTATTTAAGAAATTGACAATACTGTTTACTTGATACCTTGACTTAGATTGATTTAATGACTTGAATGAGATACAGCTGGAAAGAATGTGTCAACGCTATTCAGATGTGCATGCCTTATAAGTAATAAAGAATTTAGAAAAATGTGCTAAAGTACCTAATGTATGCTTATATATTTATCATTTGTTCACAGTCACCATGGCATTAGCAATAAAGACGATGAACATGATGATGCCGGTTGTTCAAAGATTTGGTCCAGCTTGCTGCTTCAGGTATGGTATTCTGTTTACATGCTACTCTCATATGGCTGTTAGTATGTGTGCAATAGACAGCAGAATAGAGGAATGATGCAAATTATTTATTGTATGCCAGTCGTTGTCATCATTTCTCTCCGTCTGCCCTTTTATGCTGATGTCCAGTATAAACAAAGATATAGACCCATAGCAGATATTCCTGTTGGTTTAACTGTTATATACTATTCAAAAAAAAAAAAAAAAGAAACGCAGCATTTTTGGTGTTACTTTTATAAAAGATATTTGCTGATTGGACATCAGTCAACCTATCGACTGTGTCCACCTGGTCATTAACTTCTCGTGGTTATCTGAATTGTACTCACCTCATTATTCGTGAAGTCATGAAAGAGGTCAAGGTCAAAACGTTTTTGATAACTCGTGACAGGTTCATGATAATCCCGTACTGAACACAAAACTCTCTGACCATGTTATTGAATGCCTATAAAAGATTGACACGCCTCGAATAAATTCAGTTGACAATTCAATGCGCAAGTATGGCTCATCTCACTACAGAACAATGACACATCATCATTGGACGTTTACAGGCGGCACAGTCACAAAGTGTAGTAGCCAGGGAATTTAATGTGGTTAGAAGCACCATTAGCCGCCTTTGGAGGCGGTTTCAAGAAACTGGCTCAGTAGCAGACCCACCGCACAGTGGAAGACCCAGAATCACAACTGCTGCCAAAGACCACTTCATACTGCTGTGTTGCCCTATGAATCGATTTACATCTGCGTCCTCCACAGTCCAGTCAATGCCAGGAGCTCATTGAATTTCATGTCAAGTGGTCAGGAACCGGCTGCAGATGCTGGTCTTTGGGCTAGAAGGCCCTACAGGGGTCCTGTTCTTCATCGCCAGAACCGACTGTAGTGGGCGAATCAGCATCGTCAAAATGTTGGCACAAGTTTGCAATTGAAACTGCAATAATGTTGCATTTCTTTTTTTTTTTATAGCATACCTTTCTTTATTCTCGGCAACAACATAGCAGATATTCCTGTTGGGTTAACTCTTATACCTTTATATATTCTAGGCAACAGCATAGCAGATACTCCTGTTGGGTTAACTCTTATACCTTTATATATTCTAGGCAACAGCATAGCAGATATTCCTGTTGGGTTAACTCTTATACCTTTATATATTCTAGGCTACAGCATAGGGTGAGGTGGCCAGTTCCCTTCTTTATTGCTTTTCCTGCCCAGAAAACTGGCACCCAGGTTTATAAGGCTGGCTAGACTCACATGAATACGGTTTTCGTCATTCACACAGCGAGCACTAACAAGACAAGTCACCTTAACCAGTCAAGAAGCCTGATACGCGGGGGGGGGGGGGGGGGGGGGGTAATATACTGAATACAGATAGAATTACTGAATATGAGGATACTATATAGAAGACGGAGAGATGCTCCCGTGGATGACCGCAGAGGAAAAAATTTAATGGCAACAAGCTCAAACTCGAAGAAGAAGAAAGGCACAAGGAGGGAAATGGAAACGTCAAGCTCCTACAGAAAATACACAAAAAAGGAGACAAAAAGACCAAATAAAAAGTCCTTATAAGGACTGCAGCCAGACAAGCCAGGAGCCTACACCAACAAAGAAAACCACAAGCACAAAGGATAGCCGCCGACCGAGGTCACAGACACAAACCAACATAATGAGTCCGAGATAGGACTCACAAGACAAGAATTAGGCTGAATGAACCCACAAAAACCACGGACCTCAACAATAACCACAGCTGAAAAACGCATGTTGAATGAGGCTGAATTTGGAATTTTTGTTTTGAAAATTGGAATTGGACATGAATACAAATTGTATTGATATAGTTACCTAGAACTTGAGGGAACCATGCTAGTCCAGAAAATTGGAATTGGACATGAATACAAATTCACGTGTCACGTGGAAAGTCCGACAACAAGAAACACACGATAGCCAAGATGTGCAGCATGGGAGCCGACAACAAGAAGAGGAACGTGGAGAGCCTACCTGCTAGCTGCATCAAAGAGCCTGATACTACAGCTATTACTGAAGCTACCACGAGGGAGAAGATCGACAGCCCAACACAGACAAGAATCAAGACAACAGAGGAGAAAGACACCAGAGCCGGGAACACCGACTCAAAAACATAAGAAATCCTGAAGCAGCTACGAGAAGAGAATCTTCACACCCGATTCTTGAAGGCAGAACGGCTCCTCACCTACTCCAAGATACCTACAACCTTGGCATTGGTGACGTCGGAGGGCAGCGAAATCCCGACCATAGTATCAATCAGCAAGAAAATACAACAGCCAGAGAGATTCATCCCAAGAGTCAATCAATGTTCAAGATGCCAGAGGGCCGGCCATAGCAGAGCAACATGCCGCAGTAAGACAGAAATCTGTTGATACTGCGCCGATTACCACGCCTTCAAGGAGTGTCCGCTGGCCATGCTGGACACGGACTTCCGAGCACCCAACAACAAAAGAAAGTGCGCCAACTGCCTGGGCAAATGGAGCAAGATACCTGGGCTGTCCGTACCTGCAAAGACACAGAGACGTCTTTAAGATCGCCATCACCACAAAGACACCATACAACGAAGCAATGCGGAGGTGCGAGACAGCAACCTGCATCTCACAAGCCGAGAAAAAGCAACTGCAAAGCCAGATTGAGGAGTTAAAGAAGCAAGTCAAACTACTGCAAACATCGGCACCAACCAGCGACAATGGGAAACTTCTTGCCGAAATAAAGGAGATCCAGTGGGACATCAAAAAAGAGGTGGAGAATATGAGGCAGATGACAAAGATAAATGAAGAGATCCTGCGAGACATCAAAGCGGTAAGAGAAATGCTAACAACTGAAAGGGAGCCAACCCAAATCAAACCAGCACAAGAAACAAAAAAGCACACAGAGAAACCGCAAGATGACATCCAACAAGAGACCGAGCTGGAACCCGGAACCGCAAGACAAAGCCAGCAGCCCAGCCACGACAATATCACGACAATATCCCGCCAGACATCCGAAGAAATCCGAGATGAGCACCCTGATGATGACACGGAAGGCCCCGGTGGCCTACCTTGGAGGAGCTAAGAGAGTCGGCAAGGATTGAGAAACTAAGGCACCAGAAATTGAAAGAGAAAACAAGAAACCCAAGAAACTCAGGAGACCGATAGAATGCCCAGATAGAATTACTGAATATGAGGATGGACCCGGCTACACGTACTATATAGAAGACGGAGAGATGCTCCCGTGGATGACCGCAGAGGAAAAAATTTAATGGCAACAAGCTCAAACTCGAAAAAGAAGAAAGGCACAAGGAGGAAAATGGAAACGTCAAAAAGCTCCTACAGAAAATACACAAAAAAGGAGACAAAAAGACCAAATAAAAAGTCCTTATAAGGACTGCAGCCAGACGAGCCAGGAGCCTACACCAACAAAGAAAACCACAAGCACAAAGGATAGCCGCCGACCGAGGTCACAGACACAAACCAACATAATGAGTCCGAGATAGGGCTCACAAGACAAGAATTAGGCTGAATGAACCCACAAAAACCACGGACCTCAACAATAACCACAGCTGAAAAACGCATGTTGAATGAGGCTGAATTTGGAATTTTTGTTTTGAAAATTGGAATTGGACATGAATACAAATTGTATTGATATAGTTACCTAGAACTTGAGGGAACCATGCTAGTCCAGAAAATTGGAATTGGACATGAATACAAATTGTATTGATATAGTTACCTAGAACTTGAGGGAACCATGCTAGTCCAGAAAATTGGAATTGGACATGAATACAAATTGTATTGATATAGTTACCTAGAACTTGAGGGAACCATGCGAGTCCAGAAAATTGGAATTGGACATGAATACAAATTGTATTGATATAGTTACCTAGAACTTGAGGGAACCATGCGAGTCCAGAAAATTGGAATTGGACATGAATACAAATTGTATTGATATAGTTACCTAGAACTTGAGGGAACCATGCGAGTCCAGAAAATTGGCACCCAGGTTTATGAGGCTAACTAGACTCTAATGACTACAAATTGTATTGATATAGTTTACCTAGAATTTGAGGGAACCATGCTGGTCCGGTGGTCATGTGTTCAATCCTCATTGAGGCAGATTTTATTTTTATATTGGTCGTAAATGAGTAGAGGCCATAGTAGCTTCAGAATCGGTATAAATTAAAGAAACCAGATCTTGAATTGTCCAATCAACAATCTATCTGCTTTTATTGATGGCTTACAGACTTCTTTCTGTTGTCATATATATATTATATACTGCGTTCTTGCCCGTCAGCAAGGAATCGTACTCGGTTGAGACTTTTGACAGTTCATCCGTTACAGTCAGGATTGCCACCGTGAATGCTGAGGCCATCACCTTGCCCTTTATGATCGACAGGCTTCTCAATTTCTTAGACTTGAAGTTCATCCTGCAGCAGTCGATAGTTGATCCAGCCTTTCAAGCATGCTGTGGGCATGGCTCTCGTCTTGTGCCAAGATAGTCGTCATCCATTAAGGCCTGGCAGTAACAAATATTAGTAGCTAAATCATACACTCCATTGCCTAACCTACCTGGATGTCGATCCATCTGGTGATGAACGTCGAGGTAGAGAAACAGAGTTAACCCCGAGAAATACTGCTATAGAATCATCATGATCTCCTGAGACATATGATACATCCTGAGGGCAACTCAGCACCAAATTGAGAATATTCAATTCTAATGCTAGATCTGTGCTACTGGATGGATGACAGACATGGAGAATAGTTCAGATGATTACAGATCAACATTCACTAATTGATGTCTGCACAGAATACAAGGAATCTGTTATATGGCAGAATCACCAACATGGTGCTCATGGAGAGAATTTGACAAATACCAGTAAAGGTAAAGAAAAGGTGCTGGTGCTGATAGGACATACATTGAGAAAACCTGACAGTAGTACAATTAGACAGGTTTTTGCTTGGAATCCACAGGGCAGAAGGAATAGAGAAAGACCTGAAAACACATGGAGAAAAGTAGACTCAGAAATGAATAATATGGGGGATAGAAGGTGACAGAAGAAGAACATTTAAGTCTACTGTCAGAATTTAGTTTATTGGGAAAGATAGTGCTGCAAGATATGACAAATATGAAATATAACAAGATAGGTTAATATCCTTCAGAGATGAAATGAACAACTATACCCCGTAAAGATGATAGTGGCATTCCTGGTCTCCTAACACCACTTGTACAATAAGGTGAAAATGTAAGTACAGATGGGAACAATAAATGTACAAGAGGAAACACCAAAGAAAAATAAGAGTTAAAATTCCTAAGATGTCTGCGTTCTGTCCTCAGAATTGCTGTGACACACGGGTCAAATAACCATGTACATGCTGATTAAACAGCAAATGTCTTGGCCATATTTACTGTATGCCAGATGAACGTGTTCCAAAGGACATTCTCAGTAGGTAGATGGCAATGCTGGTCAGAAATGTTGATGCCCACTGCTACAATTGAAAGATAATAATGCAAATAAGATATGAAAATGTTGGATATGGATATAACATGAGAGGGAGTGGCTTCTGACTGTGATATGTGGGAAATCAGATTGAAATCTGTGAAAGGAAACTACTTTAACAAGGCGAGGAGAACTAACATTTACCTAAAAGGTGCGCAGTAGGTGTTCATGCATCTCCACAGATGTCAGTCCCTGGTGTTCTGGATAAATTCTTGTGATAATATGTCTCTGTGACACCAGAACACTGCTTGACCACTGCAAGATGACCTTTACTACCCTGTTCAACCCCTGCTGGCACACACTGGCAATAGTACTAAGTGCTGTAGTAGTGGTTTTTGTTTTTAAGTTGAGGGGTGTTTCCATGACCCCACACCTTGATGATATTCTGCACTCCGCTTTATAGCGTAACGACTTAATATGTTAAAATATTTACTTTTCGTACTCCAGGTTTAATCTCCTGAAGTTGTAGAATATGTTCCAGCTGCCATAGGTCTGAGGTTGGCCTCACTTTACCAAATAGCAGTGTGAATGATTAGTTGTGTCTTCACTGGCTGTTGAATGAGGGGGCAGGGCGCATATGGGATTGTCCTGAGTGCAGTGATGTCAGTTCTTAGCTCAACTCAACTCAACAAAATAAGTATAGGGTCATTTTCAGAATGTTCTGGATGAAATGCCATGACCTAGAATATGTTATCACTTCATCCTTATGGCAGTATCTGCCTCCATCATCATATGTCATGCAGGGCAGCACAAGTGATATGTTATCACTTCACATCCTTATGGCAGTATCTGCCTTCACCATCATGTGTCATGCAAGGCAGCACAAGTGATATGTTCTGCTAGAAGATCTGTGTTCTTGATCACTTTGATGCTGACAGTCTTCCATGCCACTCTGTCAGTCCATTCAGTGTTTTCTCCCTGCCAGTATTCTCCTGATACCTTTGACTTTTCCAGCTGTCATAACTTTCTCCACACCGTTTTGTCTCATGCCATTGGATTACCTTATAGTTACCCTTAATGTATGACTCACATTGGTTTTATGTACTTCTAGCACATCACAAACGATGCATGAAATCCGCCTTCTGGCCAGGATGAGAATTGTTGACAACAGTGCAATAGGGAAAGCTGCTGCAGAAATTGGGAAGCCTCCAAGAGTTATTCATGTTTACAATGCGAGAAGAGTGAGTGTTTTTTCAAGCCATCTTCATGTTTGTTTTTTTATCCACTAGATCTAGAATATGGCATGCTGTACGAGGGATATTCCAAAATAGATGACCCATCGCCCAGCAGTTTTTGTTTTAACTTTTCAGCATTTGCCTTATTGATTTCTATGTCTGAACAGTATGATAAGATATACTGCGTTCTTGTCCGTCAGCAAGGAATCATACTCGGCTGAGAGGATTGCCACTGAATGCTGAGGCCATGATCTTGCTCTTCATGATCGACAGGCTTCTCAATTTCTTGGACTTGAAGGTGTAATGTAGATATTTATTCATTCAGTAGCATATCCTGTAATGTACATATTGGGAGTATCCAATGTGGGACATCCTGCTTATGACTGAGTTCTCCAGAAGGTTATGGGAGCAAGATAATGTAGAAATACATTTTCTTAATTTCATGCACCCTTTGCTATTCCAACAGTTTATCAGAGAAATCAAAAACCAGTGCTGTGGTAAAATTCCTGATGTCACAGGGAACAACACCTAACAATATACACACAGAGATTGAGCCAGTATTTCATTATTCCTGCCCTTTGGTTTTTTTTTTAAAAAACCGGTTTAGATAAAGTGTGGCCGCTCAAATGTTGCTTGTCTGGGAGATCATTCTCAGAGTGCAAGGATGAAAATGCAGCTACAGTGAAGACATGTATTGATCAGGATAGAAAAATGACAATTAAAGAGATAGCTAGTGTAGTAAAACTGAGTGAAAGAAAATAATAATGTGACTAAACATGAGAAAAGTGAGCAGAGCAGGGCACTCACTTGTCCTGACAGTCGGAAATGGCTGTCAATGGCAGAGTTAAAAGACCACCGTGTGAATGTGGAAGGCAAGGGGAAACCACCACATTATCTTCCCAAGATTTCATGGCGACACACATTTCAGAAATAGTGAACGACGTTAATGGCTGTCTTAGGACATCCTCGTCCGGTAGGGACAGTCATGAGCCACAGGTGACACCAGACCGTCATCCAGCTACCGATGGCAAAACTAAAACTATAACTAAACTAAATAAATTTAGAGTAGGAACATGGAATGTTAGGACATTAGATGAGCTAGGAAGGTTAAGCAATGTTCTAAGAGAAATGGAAAACATGAAAATGAATATACTAGGCATAAGTGAGATGAGATGGAAGGGATCTGGCAAAATTATAACCGACAAACACTAAATAATTTATTCTGGAGGGAACACGCATGAAAAAGATGTAGGAATAATATTTGATGAAAAAACAGCCAAATCTATGAATGGATACTGGTGTATTTCAGATGATCAAAGGCAAACCAATAGATATAAATATTATGCAAGTATATGCACCAACAACAATCAGTAGTGATGAAGAAATACAACACTTTTACGATGAAATAGAAATGGCAATAGCTCAAATTGGATCACAAGAAATAAAAACAATACTGGGAGATTTTAATGCAAAGGTAGGAAAGTGAAAAATAGAGGATATAGTGGGGAATTACTGTTTAGGTACAAGAAATGAACGAGGAGAGAGACTAATAGAATGGGCAAATATTAATGATATGTTAATTGGAAACACATGGTTTAAACACCATAAAAGACGACTATACACATGGAAAATCCCTGATATGAAAATACGCAACCACATTGACTACATACTTATTAATAAAAGATTTAGAAGTGTATTAATTAATGTAAAGACAATGCCTGGTGCTGGCGGTAATAGTGATCATGTACCACTATGTGGGCAAATAAAAGTAAGATAAAGAGAGGGGAAAAAATGGTTAAGAACTTGAGACTTAATAAAGAGGTTCTGAAAGTAAAGAAATTCAAGAACAATACAGAGTCTCATCATCTCATCTCATCATGTTCCTCTTGTACCTTGCGGTGTCGAGGTGAAGTATAAACATCGTGAGAGGCCCGATTATGGGCTTCATGTATCGATATTCCTATGGACTCTGTTATTCCCTCCGTCCAACGTTTACGTGGTCGGCCTCTTCCTCTGTTTCCATCTGGTCTGTACATCATTGCTTGTTGTGGTA
Organism: Cepaea hortensis; assembly: GCA_963921405.1. Taxonomy (NCBI): domain Eukaryota; kingdom Metazoa; phylum Mollusca; class Gastropoda; order Stylommatophora; family Helicidae; genus Cepaea; species Cepaea hortensis. The sequence continues at coordinate 75,098,313 of OY992881.1, forward strand.
TGCTGTTGACTGGTAACCTGCTTGCATAGCCAAACCATTTGACTTGCTGCTTTCTAATAAAATCTAGTGCTGCTTTAACCCCCACTTTAGTTCTGATTTCTTCATTTCTGATCTTATCTCTTCTTGATATGTTGAGTATTCTGCTCAGGAACCTCATTTCTGTTGTTGTGATTTTCTTTTCTCTTTTTCTGTCATTGTTCAAGTTTGGCATTGGTAGCATAGAGTTGGTAGGAAGATTGTGTTGTAAAGTGCTTTCTTAGTAGTTATTGATACATGTTTGTCCAATGAGTTGGTTTGCCTTATTGCACCTATTTTCGATCTCGTCTTCTGATCTGCCATTTGATGATATTATACTTCCTAGGTACTTGAAACTCTTTACTTGTTTCAAGGGATGTTCGTTTAGGTGAATTGTTGTTGTTTGTTCTTCTTTAGTTATAGAAGGAGTCTCTGTGGCGAAGTGGTCAAGCCGTTTGACTCGTGCTCCGAAGATTGTGGGTTCGATTCCGGGCTGCACCCTTCGGTTTACGAGTTAAATGTTTCGGAGACTCCTGTGGGTCGTCGCTAAAAGCTACGGAGTTCGTGCTTTCTGCGACGCTTTCCGTGCTGCGGAAAGAGACCGAGCCATATGGGATAAAACCCGGTGCAATGAAGTCGACCCTGTCAACTTTTAAGCGACTTTTTTTCTTTAGTTATAGTCATTACCTCTGTTTTGCTTGTGCTAATTTTCATGTTATGTTCCCTACACATTTCGTTTAGACTATTCATGTGGTCTTGTAATTCAGCTTCTGATTTTGCTTTTAGTGCTTGGTCATCCGCAAACAGGAGTTCTCTAATGGTTAGATTTGCAGATGGTTCTTCTTCTGTGTTCTCGTCATGCGGTATTCTTGCTGTCTCTGCTTGGCTGGTTTCTTTACATATGTTATGAACAAGAGAGGGGACAGGACACAACCTTGTCGTACTCCAGATCTTATGGTGAAGGGTTCTGAATGTCCTCCAGTTGCTCTCACTATGCATTCACTGTTGTATAAACTTCTACATAGGTTTGTTAGATGTGTACTCACTCCATATTGTTTAAGGATTTCCCACAGCTTGTTTCTATCTACCCTATCAAATGCCTTTTCTTGGTCGACAAAGGCTAAGTAGAGTGTTTCATTGAATTCGATTGATTTTTCTATAAGTTGTCTAAGAGCAAAAATGGCATATGTGCATCCTTTGTTTTTCCTAAATCCAAGTTGTTTCGCTTAGCTGGCGTTCTAAAGTAGTTCGTAATCTTTTTTCAAGGATTTTGCAAAAATTTTCCCCAGTATGACTCAACAATGAAATGCCTCGAAAATAGATGCAATGCAATAGCTAAAATACAGAGTATAAATGAACAATGGGAAATGTTATGGGAATCCATTAATCAAACTAGCAAAGAAATATTACCGGAGAGAAGCCAAAAAGCTAAGACAAAATGGATGAATGAAATCTTAATGCTGATGGACAAAAGGAAACAATAAAAATGACAAACAAGAGTATGCTAGGATAAATAAAGAAATAATAGATAAATGTGTGAAGGCAATAGAAAGTTGGTTAAACAAGCAGTGCAGAAAAATTGAATTAAATTCCATTAAAGATCAAAAAAGTATGCACAAACAAATCAGTGAGCTCACAGGAAGAAAAATAAGAAGAACAAGGTGTTTGAAATCAAAAACAGGAAAGATATTGTTGGAGGAAGGTGCTATAATGAAGAGGTGGAGTGAGAATATAAAAGAATTATATAATGGAGAAGGAAGAATTAACAGAAGAAAGTAACTTAGAAGGCCCACCTATTCTAAAAGAAGAAGTCACTGAAGCTATGAAACATGAAGAAAGGAAAAATAGCTGGGCCAGATAAAATCACAATAGAAGAATTAGAAGTATTGGGAGAATTTGGGGTGGATATATTAACCAAAATGCTGAATGATATTTACAACAGTGGATATTTACCGAGCGATATGCTGAAATCTGTATTTATAGCAATACCAAAGAGACTAGGAGCAATTGAATGTGAAGATTTTCGTACAATTAACCTCATAAACCATGTCACTAAGCTTCTACTCAGAATTATAATGAGAAGAACAAGAAAGAAAATAAAAATGGAAATTAGTGAAGAACAGTATGGTTTTATGGAAGGAAAGGGTGCAAACAATGCAATATATATATTACAAACACTAATAGAAAAGGCAATAGAGAAACAGAGAGACGTATATTTATGCTTCATAGATTATACTAAGGCATTTGATAAAGTAAAACATGATGAGCAGAAGCAAATGAAGTTAATTTTCTGTTGACAGTTGCTCAGAAAGTGCTAGTCAGAAAACATTGAAGACCTTGATGACAGTAAATGAGACTTGGATTCCCCAAGATAACCCTCAACCCACAACATTCAGCTTGCAAGGAACACCTCAACACCTCAGGCTGAAAGCACAGAAATCTGCAGAAAGTGTTGACTTTGGGAACATAAAAGATCATCTGCCTCTTGACAACACAGCGTCTGCACAGTACTATTCAGGTCTTCTTACCAAGCTAAAATAACAAAAGCCTATCACCATAAAACACGGTCAGCACACTCAAAATATTGCTTTGCTTCAAGACAAATGCACATTCTCACAAAGCACAGCTTGGGCAACTATCAGTCAAGTTTTATTATTTTCTCAACAACAAACAGTTCAAAGCAAATCATTTTGAGTGTGTCATAACTAGATTTTTTTTTTTAAAGAGGGTGTTCTAATGCAAGGTCTTTTAAAGGTTATGCAGTATGTGTGACAATTCATGTGTTGACCATATTGAAAAGGGGTCAATGCTACATAATTTAATTTCTGTGACATTTCCTTCACAGTCAAGGTAAAGACTTAGACTAGACTCTTGTGTGCAGTTCAAAAATAAATGAGGCTGTCCATCTAGAAGAGCTGAACACTTCAGATTCATTGGAGAAATTAGATATCAAGTTTAGAATCATTGAGCATGTTGTAAGAAGACACCTGACAATTTAGTGACAGCTGGAAAATTTGATGGCAAGAGGAAGACAAATAAATCTGTTTCTGGAATGTTTGCAGAATAGCACAAATATGAAACAGAAGAACGAGCTGATCTAAGGCTAGAGCTGTATGATATGGTGAACCATGATCAATGTGGCACATGATGATGATGAAATAGTGCAGGCGACCAACAGTCATGTCTACCCTGGTTGTGTACATTTGCAGTGGTAGCACAAATAAGACAGAATATTTCAAAGACACACACTGCAATAAAACATGTTTGTTAGGAGTTCAACATGTCTGTTTACCAAACTGTATTTGAAATTGCCTCCTGCAGGTTGGTTACCTGGGAGACAAGGTTTTGGTCACAGTCAAAGGAGAGATGAGACGTGCATACATTGTTGGCCTCAGACAGAAGCAGAAGCCTAATGTGCCAAGAATGGACACCAACAACATTGTCTTAGTGGACGATAATGGCAATCCCCTGGGCAACAGAATTACAGTTCCTATTCCCTCAGCTCTCCGAAGAAAAGGAGGGGACCTTACAAAAATATTATCACTAGCTACGAAGTTTGTGTGATTAACTTGATTGTACAATAAATAAATATAAGGAGCTGCTGTGCGTTCATTACGTATTTTGTTTTAGGATTATTTTGTTTTGTGCCTGTTTACAGCAGAGCTGCGTTCTTGCGCCATTAGGCCAACACATCCAACTTCTGCAAGTCTCTTATCCTCTTTGTGTGTTTTTAGATCTGTCTGTTTTGTTTCTCATTCACACTTAGGCAGGATATAATACATTCATAGTTAGCATGATTGAAAACTGGCACTGGTGTCATGTGCTGTCACACGCCATAATTACAATCAGTTCAGGAAATAAAATAAGGCAACAGGTAAAACATATCCGTTTATTTTATTGAGTGAAGACAATGTGGATATACATACAAAGTCAAATGTACAATATACAAATGGTCACTATAAGAATACTTGGATGTTGAACGTTCAGTTGGGGGGGGGGGGGGGGGGCGCACCTGTGTGGTCTCGATGTATGGTGCTGGAGGTGCCAGGTTCAAGCCCCAGTGACAGCTGGGATTTTTTTTCACGTGGACTTTAACCAAATTTCCCCTGGTCTCTGGGTAGTGAGATTGGATGCCCATGTGTTTTGTTGCGCACGTGAAAAAAATCCCTTGGCAGTTGGAAATCGGAAAAGAGTAGCCTAACGGCACTGCCCGGGCAAAATTTCGAGTTAAAAATCTACCCAGAGTATTTCAGGATCCTCGCTGGTGCTACAGAGTTTGTGCACTGAGCTGAGAATCTCCTGACTCAGGCTTGAGGTAGGAGTAGAACGGAACACTTATAGGTTACACCCGTGTACTGTGATGTTGATCCGTCGACTAAACTAAACATTCAGTTCTGCCTGGTTCAATACCAGCTGTCTTAACCAAATAAAGCCTGTTACTTCTAAATTAATTCAGCCCAGCAATGGTACATTTTCTCATTGAATTCCCTGTGATATTTGTATTATAACCATATTTACAATGTGTTGACAACAACACCCACTTTGAGCTCCTTGAGACTGATATAATATGAGAAAAATATTCTTTTGTATTAATAGGCATTCATAGATTAGAAGCAATGGTCAACAGTAGGGATCACAGGAGAGACTGGACAATGACACATGGAGAGCTATTGACACAGTGGGATTAGAAATTGTTGCTTGCAACTAATGAGAGGATTCACAGAAGGAACAAGTGTACTCTGATGTATGGCCAAACGCCCCCTTATAAGCCTGCCATGACTAGTCAGGACATCATTTAATGTTAAACTGAGCAACCCAACCCGCTTGAAAGCTTCTGGAAGATGCATATACAGCAAGGTTGCTCCCATTACCACGGATGAGGCCGTGCATCTTACATTGGATCTGTTCTATATTATAGTAATTTTATTTTCTTCAACTAAATAATCATTTAAATATGTGCAGCTTAAAATTGATTTGTGCAAGTTTGAATTTTCTTGAAAAACAGTTAAGATCGTGGTTGGGGCACCCTGTCACTGTATGTCCTATGTGGAAAAAATAATGTACTGAACCAGCTAGAAGGTGGCAACAACAAGAGCATGGGGAAAAAAACAATAATGCACATTTCACATCAAGAATAGATGTAGCCCAGGTCAGGCAGTATAATAGACAATAAAGAGTATCCCATTTACCAAAACACAGCAAAGGTCTCAAGCACAATAGTAAGGTATTGAGAAGGGATAATTGTCTCTATGTTGATCTGCCGCAATGAACATGAGAACATACAGATTGAAATACGAATGTTGCACCCCATGATCTAGGTGGAATAGTATATGGTTATTTTCATAGCTTAACTCCTGTCCCAGCCAGTTGTCTCTAACCTCCCATCTCTGACAATTGTTACTGTAACTCTTAATCTTGACAAGCAATAGATGGGAAATAGAAACTTTTCAGTTTTAAATGATTTCACACATGCTAAAACTCCAGCATAAATTATTGTAATACAACTGAACATTGAACCAAGGAGTCATATGTGAACATCATTTGTAGTGAAAGTACGGTCTCAGAATTTCAAATTACTTCAAATCTTGAGAATTGATATTCAAGAAAACAAAAGGCGATCAAAATGTTACATTAAATGCATTTATAATAATCATTTCAGTTGCAGTGTATGAACAGCATGAGAAGTGGTAAACAAAATCAAGGGTGTTTGGTGATGTATCAAGAAACATTTGTTTATCCTATTAAACATTGATTCAGGGGTGGGTGGTGGTGTATCAAGTGTAAAGACAGTACAGAGGAAGCAGATTTTGGTGGCTTTCTGACTGATTTGATCATTCTTTTCTTACCAAAGAGTGCTGTTTGTCATCTTTTTTTATCATCATCATCATCATAAAGTGCCCTGCCAGCTGGCATAGGCATTCATGGCTCTCAACAGATCTGTCTTTGGTTTTCTGGATCAACTTTGTCAATGTTCCTCCATGCCACCGTCTCATTCCATCCAGCATCATCTCTCTTTGTCTGCCTCTGCCCTCCAATGCCTCTCTTTTCATCACATGACCAAAGAAAGTTGTTTGTCTCTTTCTTATTGTTGTATATAATGTTCTATTTTCATTAGCCTTTCAGGCAATCGTTGTTAGTTACTCTGGCAATCCAAGGAATTTGCATTTGTCTCAGGAACCACATCTCTGTTGCTTCCAAGTTCTTCCTAATTTGTTCATTTATATTCCAAGATTCACTGCCATACAACAAAACAGGCTCTTTACAGCATTTCAGCACTTTCTTACATTCTTCTTATATTTGCACATATAGTTCAGCTTTCATTAACCCTTTACAGATAATCATTATTAGATACGTTGGAATTCTAAAGTATTAGTTAAATCTTTTTATTAATGCTTGGTATGACTAATAGGTTTTAAGCAATTAACCAAAGATGCTTCAAGATGAAGCATTTCTAGAGCACTATTTTATTAAGTACTCTAAAGGACTCTTTCAGCGGCAAGATACATATTTTTGCATCAAATGTTTCTCTGAGCACTATGAATATAGTATTTGAATGGAAGTTATCAAACAATAGAAACATTACAATATGAATAATGCAAGCAAAATGATGCAAAACATGATTATGAAGGCTCTTACCTAAAGAAAACTAGGTCTTGACTGTAATACAAACACTGATGATGCCCATATTTATCACAGCCAGTGACTAGGTAAAACTGAACATGGAGCTGTTATGTCTGATGATCAACACCACCACACATTGGACATTCCCATGCATGCTCACTCCTCTGATACAGCAGTCACTGAGAAGTATTTCTGCTCACTGCTGCCACGAGGAGTTGGTTGTGGTTGTATCTTCTCTCTCAAATTCAAAGATGGCATCGACATGAGACTTTGCTCTCAGATTGTATAATTGGAACAAGTCAGGCTTGTCTCAAACAAGCCAAATTGGTCCATACTGCATGGACAATATCAGTTCGGTTCATGTTTTGTCCTACTTGTATTGGTGCCTTGTTTGCCAGCTATTCTGTACGCTCATTGTTCTTTATGTTGGCATGTCCAGGTGAGTGATGTGTGGCTGACTTTTGAATGCTGCCTAATCATCCAGCATGGGGACTGCCATTTGCAATTTTCTGTAGCTTGTTCATGAAGACTGATATGATAATCACGATAACCTGCAGTTCTTGGAGACCTCTAGCCAGGCAGCCTTAATTCCTCAGGTTCAAGACCTCCCCCATGTCCCACAACCGCAAGATACAGTAGGCAGTAATGATAGTTATGGCACTGTGCAGGGGTTGGTTTTTGTCTGTGGACGTTCTCATGTATGCCTTGACCAGTACAACCACATGCGTGTTAGGCATTATTAGTAAATCAAGGATGTACCATATGGCCTAGCACATCTTTTGTGCAGCCGAAAACATGGAGCTGATATCCTGGGAGATCGGGCACAAGTTACAAATTATGGTTGCCAGTTGGGAAGGGATTTGTTTAGATCAAGGGGATATACTGGATATTTCTCTGAGAAGAAATCGTGTTGGACACCCCATCAAATAATGTAGTGGTTTGTGGTGTGGTGATCTTGGTCATAGGTATGAAGGAGGAAGTTAAGGCCATTGTTTTGTGTATAAAGGGATATCCTGAACCTAACCAGTGGGCTGTCCTGCATCATGTGTTGTCCTGCATCAATTATCGCCTTTATTACCCCTTATGTTGGTTAACTGAAGCTCTGGTGGAATGCCTATAAGCATTCCATCTCCCTCAGATACAAAAATGTATGGATGCTATCTACCCCCATCACACTTTGTTAGTGTACACATCTTCCTCATACAACCAACACGTGACCTCTAAAATACAAGACAGACATTTGTGGTCATGCTAAGACTCCAGTCATAACTATGAATCTTTGTTTTGTGATGAATTCTTGAGAAACTAATGTGAATATAGGACACCATACAGCAGACAAACTTGTGGGATCAAGGTACACAAGATTATCCTACAATTTTGATATTTAGTGTACAGTTAGTAATGCCCTAATCTTGTCGCAACACCCCATTTATGGGTTAAATCAATACCTCTTGTCAGTAATGTCACTGTAGGTTTTGAAGTGCATGAGAGTAATTAACTCTTAATTTGTAATGGAAAAATACAAGAGATAACAGTCCTGCACCAAACTCTCGCATCCTGTCAGGAGTTAATTATTCCTTCACGATTGCTTCAACATGATTCTTGTTACTGTCTAATTTATGCACTCCCATAATCCTTGCCATTCACAAAATATATAAAAAAAATTATACCGAATTGATCAGCAGCTTTCTATTCTATTTTTCATTCTTCCCACTCCCACTAAAAAAAAAAAAAAAATACTTTGCTTGTTATGTTCATATTAATTGTGCAGTTTACGGCCAGTCTTGTACAATGTCTAGATTTCCTGTTTCTAGGTTTGAATTTATATTAACACGTTTCTGCCAATAATTACATTTTCAATAACTTGTGTTATCTACACACTTTTATTTTACAGAACATTAAAGTCAAGTCAAATAATATTTATGATCTGTACAAAATATCTCATATACAATTATCTTTTCACGGTGGTTAAAAGTTTCTCGGTCTGTGACAACACTCGTGTCATGTAGTTTGGGCCGTGTACAATCTGGTCAACAGCTGATTTCACATCTTGCGGCCTAAAGTAAAAAGAAAAACATTTCTCGTTTAGGCATTCCTTTTCCCCCCAAGAGAAACCTCTCCCCATCCTCAGGCTCTCTCACACAAAACACTTGCAGCTATACATGTCATGCCTAATGAAACATGATGTCACGTATAAACAGAAGCAGTTGACTCAAAACAAAATATCAATACAGATCAAAGCCAGCACTATCAAATGTTGCTGCTTTCTTCTGCTGAACCTTTGATCCCCTAGTGGAGCAGTGGTCCTTAATCAGCTCACACCTAGCCCTACTATCATTTGTCACCTCCTCCAGCTCTCATGTCTTCCCCATATTATTAATTTTTGTCTCTAGTTCTATTCTCTGTGTATTTTGGTCTGCCTCTCTTTCTTTTGCCTTGTGGGATTACAAAAAAAAAAAAAAAAAAAAAGACTTCCTCATCATGATCAAGTGCCATGCTGATAAGCAATGGCATCATGGTTCACTGTCTCATACAATCACCTCAGTTTTCAGTCTTTTCCCCCTCATAATGCACCCAAAGAATCTACGTCTAATTTCTTTTAATTAACAGTTTTGATTCTGTGGTATCTTCACACTTTATTAAAGCACCACACTTCCACTGCCATGAAATCTTTCTCAGCATGTCTACTAATTCTTCATGTTTCACATGCATTCACCAATATAGGTTCTATATGTCACTTTAACACTGTTTCCCGCTGCAGTTGACAACTTGTTATTGCTGAGTATATTTTCCATTTTGCTAAAGGCAACTAACTTTTCCAATGTAAATTCTTGTTCAGATCTCTACAAGACACCTTCCATCAGATGTTGTCTAAGAATGTTCCCATTTACATGGGTGTTACATTGTGGTATTTCTTTTTTCTTAGAGACGACATTTTGTTTTCTTACAGTTTAATAATAACACTAGTTGCTGACTGCGTATAATAACAGCATCCACTGGAAGCTGCAGAACCTGTTCATTATCTACAATACAGAATTATCTGCATATCTTATATTGTTGATGTTATTTCCTCTAATGGCCATTCCTGCCATGTCTTAAATTTCTCATATTTTCACTATATATGAAGAAAATGGCAAGATTTAACGAGTTGTTTTTGATGCATGAGATAGCCTACAGACATATCTGTTGCACAACTCTTGATTGGCTGAGATTATACATTTTATGTGGCGAAATGTTTTTTTGGTTTTTTTTGACGCTCGCTTGCTTTGAACTCAAGCATACACACTTTTTCTAGTAGTGCTGAACTGATTTTTGTGTGTGGATTAAATTTCTCTATTAACAGTGTCCCTCGCCATCAGAGGTACTTGCAATTTACTCCCCAAGTCAAGGATGATATGTCAACATTTTAGTCCAACTGTCCGGTGTAGGGGTTGAACCCCTTACCTCGGCATCAGCATCCAGATGTTTAAGAATGTACGTTTTTATCGTTTCGGCCATGAAAACCAACGAATGTTGATTCTAGTATATGTTCTTTATAAGTCTACGGTTTTTCTCACCAGTTTGGAGACTGCAAGCATCTTTATCATGTTGACATGTTGTACTCTATCAAAAGCCTTTGTGAAGACAATGAAATAATGATAGAAGCTTGTGATTACTTCTGCTGAATGCTGTATTAATGATTGCAGCAAACACACAGCATTTATTGTTATTACTCTATAATTTTCACACTCCTACATATCTCCTTTCTTTAGCACAGTGGTTCTCAACCTTTTTTGGCCCGTTCCCCCCCCCCCCCCCTTTCATCATATTTTCAGAACGTCATGCTTCTCCCCCCCCCCCCCCCCTTCATATTTCCTAACTAAAAATTTGGCCTGTGCCCCTCCTTCACCGTATTTTCAGAACATCATCATTTCCCCCCCCCCCCTTTTTTTTTTTCGTATTTCCTACCTTTTTCATTGGCTCTGACATTTGCAGGATTCAGATAAGTAACCTCTGTAATTTCATGTAGTGTTCCTCGATCAGTTTTGTGTTTGTGTTGTTTTTTTCTGTGCTGACTAGGCTGCAACGTCCATTTTGTTTCTTGTAATCGTGTTCTAATAAAGCTCATAATCTACTGAAGACTGGCAATAATAGACATGGAGCAAATAATGATGTTCATACGCTATCAACATCAAATTATCTCAGGAATTTAGTATGAAATAGGATTCTCAGTGTGAAACTAAAGCAAATACAGAATGAAGTTGTGCGTGTGATCCTGGGTTACACAAGGGATGCCAGCAGTTTGTATGAAATACATCTTAGCTTTGCCAATGATTGCGGACACATTCAAGTTTCAACAGGCTAAGTCATATCTCTGAGTGGCTGCAGACAGGGAATATTTCCTGTGTGAAGCTCAGAAAACAGATAAGTGCCAAAGGCTGATAAAAGGATAATTATGAATGGCTCAGGCAGAGAACACAATCAGAGAAGTGTGCATGCTTGGGAACATTGGGAGGGGAGAGGAGTGGGTCAGAATGCCAGAGAAAAAGTCAGACCTGTGCAGGATCATGATTATATTGGACCAGGAGTGCAGGGATTGGCCAGCAGGCAGCACTGACTGGGAGGTGCAACAGTTGATTCACACCCAAATGATGTAGTCGTCTACACAGATGGCTCTGTGCTAAGAGACAAAAAAGTGTCTGGGGGTTCATAGCAAAGATTAATCGGTGGTGTTTATTGCAGGAGACCTCGGCATATGCCAGCTCTCTGGCGAAGGGGTTACGATCCCTCATACTCGCATTTGAAACACAGCTGTGGGTGATTTGGCAGCAAACCGCCTTACATGGTTTTTTATGAAATGGAATGGGTGCCGGTTGTTCAGAAAGCAATGTCAAACTACTGAACGTAAACTTGCCCAGGAATTACGAACAACCAAAAAATGCTAGGGGTGACTGCTTCAATCTGGAAAGGACATGCAACTAAGTTATTTAACTGGCATATGACAGCACAACATTTACTCTGAGAGTGGATATGGAGGCAATGATTGTGGTGTTGTGCTGGCTGGAGGACAAACAGCACGCCATGCATGTCTTGATTGTAGTGGACTCAGAGAACACTGAGAAAGATGAACACAGGCAGCTTTGTGCAGAGTGGCAGGCTTCAGTGAAAAAATCAAAAATAGAAAGCATCTGTTGGATCTTGTACCCAGGACATGTTGGTGTGGTGGGGAAACAAATCAGGCTGGCTGGGTCTGCACTGTTGGGTGGGGTAATGGTGCATGATAAAACAGACATGGTCAGAGCTCTTAGGGATCATGTGTCTAGTGTGGGAGAACAGATCAATCAGACATGGTCAGAGCCCTTAGGGATCATGTGTCTAGTGTGGGAGAACAGATAAATCAGACATGGTCAGAGCCCTTAAGGATCATGTGTATAGTGTGGGAGAACAGATCAATCATCATATTCCAGAGAGAGAATAGTTCAGCAAGGAGTGACTAGAGGATCTGACCGACATTGTGTGGGAGAACAGATAAAACATCATATTCCAGAGAGAGAATAGTTCAGCAGGGAGTGACTAGAGGATCTAACCGACATTGTGTGGGAGAACAGATAAATCATCAGTTTAGAGAGAATTGTTCAGCAGGGAGTGACTAGAGGATCTGACCGACATTGTGTGGGAGAACAGATAAATCATCAGTTTAGAGAGAATTGTTCGGCAGGGAGTGACTAGAAGATTTGACCAAGGTAGGGAGTGACTAGAGGATTTGACCGACATTCAATACTCCTAGGAAAGGTCAGATGGACACATAATCAGACCACAATTGGACTCTTCACTGGCTGTTGAAGATGGAGCATGTATGGGAATATATGAAGTGCTGTGATGTTTGATCTTGACTCACCCCAACGTATTCATTGGCGCTGGGTTTGCTATTATTTAAATCTGTTTTTCTATTTCCACTTTCTTTTATTTTTTTTTTAAAGTGTTTTGGGTGTTATCCATGCCTTATGTTTTTGTTCACTTTTTACCAAATGCTTTTAGCCTGCTGCTAGCAGTCTTCCAAACTAACCTCGGCTATTACGTGTTGCAGGGTTTTCATTTTCATGTTATTTATGTTAGTTTAAATTGTATTTTACCTAACAGCAGATTGTGGACTGAATCTACATCTCTAAAATTGTTTGAGCAGTACACCTTTTTGTTTGTGTGATTTTAATAGTTGCTGTCATTAATCTAGAACTCAACTCACTGCTTCTCATTTCATTAGTGCTTCTCTGCCTCAGTTAGTTAGTTAGTCGACAGATCATCCTCATTGCACATCGAACTATTCAGTCCATAAGTGCTCGGATCCCCTCCTCAGCAAATCCCGCAGCGTGTAGCAGCTAACGACACCAGTTCTGTGTTGGTTTATCAATCTTCTTTGGCTTCCTGCGTAATGTTCTCAAAAGTCTTACTTCTCGTAGAGCATTCAGAATGTCAGCCTGGTCCATGGCGCGTCCGCCCTCCACTGTAGCCTCACCTGCGAGCTTGTCAGCCCGCTCATTTCCTTGTACTCCTGCATGCCCTGGCACGAAGATGAAACTAATCTTTGCCAGCCGAGACCGCTCCAGAGACAGAAACAATCTCTTCGGATCAACCCCGCCTCTATCTTCTTGACCATGTTCATTGAGTCGCTAAGGAAACATGCCCTAGTGAATGTTTGTGTCTCAAGCCATGTTATTGCCTTACTTACTGCCATGACTTCCATAGTCAGGCTACTTGTGGTTTCAGTGAAAACACCAGAGTCCTCCTTCACAATTCTCCCTCCAGCCTGAGCCGTAAAGGCCCATGAGCTTCTCACATGTCGGACGACCGACCCATCTGTGTAGATGACAGCATCACCGTCTAGCGAATTCTCGAAAATCAACGCTTATACTTCCGCCTCCATAGCAGCCGGATTTTCTTGTCTGCATTTTCTATCTAGTTAGATACAAACTGAAAAGGATGTGCAGAAATCTGTTGGCACTTGTACCCACTCCTCGCCAGGTTCTAAGTCTTCAAGTGAACACACCTGTTGAAGAATGTCTTCGGCTTGACCCATCCACGACCGTCCTCTTTTTAACCTGCTGCCCTTCACCTTCATAATTTCACTATGCAGTGAATGTTGTGTGTTTGCGTTAACTCTGAGGTAGGCACGTGCCCTGCAAACTTGTATTCTCTCTTCAATGGTTGGAAAACCAAGAATGTAGCGCATCGCCCTGCATGCTGTATCTCTTGTACATCCAAGAATAATGCGCACATTAAATAGATAGCATTAGGACCACTCCATTGTCATGCCATTTTTGTCTGTATGGCCTGAGAGAAGTGCTGTTTCACTTGTGTTTAGAAGCATTTTACCTGATCCATTCCATCTTGTTTTGCACAATCCCAAAATTGTTATAAGATCTAATTTGCCTAACCATTTTCACTGGTATTTTAGAAGTTGTTACATTAAGAGAGAGAAACACACACAATTTATCACAGTTAGGTAAAGGAACATACAAACTGTTTTTGCAGAGGAAGAAATAAACCATCCTGAAAAATGCAGCTGACAGCGCAGATCATACTGATGCTATTACAGAAATGGACTTGTTTCATTCATAATGTTTCCCAAATGTGTATGTGCACAATTTGCGTATGTGTGAAAGTGCAATCTAAACAGATTATTACTGCTGGATGTAATCCTAGAGATAATTATAATGGGAAACAGCAAGAAATAAGCAAAATGTTTTTTGATAGCTGGACATAATTTTAACATCTAACAAACGTATGTAGAAGTTTATACAACAACAGTGAATGTACGGTAAGAACAAATGGAGGACACAAAGAATCCTTCACCATAAGATCTGGAGTACAACAAGGTTGTATCCTATCCTCCCTCTTGTCTATAACTTATATAGACAGCATATGTAAAGAAATCAGCTAAACAGAGACCGTAATACCGCATGATGAACAGAACACAAGAAGAACCAACGGCAAATTACACCATTAAAGAACTACTATTTGCGGACTAATAGCAAAATCAGAAGCAAAAATTACAAGTCCACATAAACAGCCTAAACGAGGTCTTAAGGAGCATAACATGAAAATTAGCATCAGTAAAATAGAGGTAATGACTATAACCAAAGAACACAACAAAGATTCATCTAAAAGAACACCCCCTGAAACAAGTACTTCAACTATTTAGGAAGTGTAATATCATCTGATGGCAAATCAGAAGACGAGATAAAAAATAGATGCAATAAGGCAAACCAACTCATTGGACAAACAGCACCAATACTAAAGAACAAACATGTATAATAGATATTAAAAAAGCACTCTACAACATAATCTTCCCACCAACTCTATGCTCCCAATGCCAAACCTGGACAATGACAGAAAAAAATAAAAGAAAAACTACAATGGAATCCTGAGAAGAATGCTCAATGTATCAAAAAGAGAGAAAAATCAGAAATTAAGAAATCAGGACTAAAGTCTAGCAGTGCTAGATTTCATCAGAAAAACAGCAAGTTAAAATGGTTTGGCCATATAACTTGGCTACCAACTAACAGTAAACCACAACAAGCATTGATCTTCAGACCAAACGGAAAAGCCCGACTACGTAAACAATGGACAGAGGGAATAACAGAACCCAAGGGTATCATGATATATGAAGCCCATAAACGGGCACTCTCCGTCTGTTTATGCTTCACCTCTCCACTGCAAGGTACAAGAGGAATAAGGTGAGATGAGACATAATTTGAAAAACAATATAATTCGTTGAAGCATTTTTTTAAATTAAACTGGGGGGGGGGGGGGGGGGGGGAGAGAGAGAGAATGTGTTATTACTTTAAGGTTTTTTAAATGCACGCATATAATTCATTAATCTTGAATCACAAGCTGAGAGTAAATTTTTTTTTTTAACCTTTGCTTGATTTGAACTCAAACATAGTCCATACATGTGCTACTGGACCGATATTTGTGTGTACTTCGCTATCAGGCGAACCATTCCGACTTCAAAGGTGCTTGTAATTTATGTCCCCAAGTCAAGGACGGGAAATCAACGTTAGTTGCTACCGCAGCATCAGCACGCTGGATGTATAAGAATGGCCACATTTATCCATTCGGCCACGCTGACCTCCAGCTGAGAGTATATTTAGAGACATAAATGACAGAAAACAAAACCATCGTGATAATGCTAAACATGCCAGAGAATAATTGTACATACGAGACATTGCCTATCAGTGTTGTTGCAGTCCACACCAATTGGTCATGAGGATGATAATTTGGTTCTACAGCCGTGCTCAGTGCGATCTTCTGTCGTGTTTTCCTGTTTGAAACTGTGAACTTCAACCTGTCAGAAATAGCATGTTAGTTGTAAAAGGAAGAAAACAAAAACAGTACTTCATATCTGTCCTCAAACAGGGTGATAAACATTGTAGCTCACTAAATTACGAGATGCTTATTATCTGCTTGCAGTAATTCCTCCTCTCAAATAGTGCAAAAGGATTAGAAGAGCTGACTTTGTCAAGAAACACAGTGAAAATCTCAATGTTTTTCTGAACTTCAGCAAAACACAAATAGTATCTACAGACAAAACTACACACCAACCACATCACAATCAACAATGAAGACATTGAAAATGTCACAGACTGTAAATATTTGGACTCCATATTTAACAACAATGGTTGTTGGAAAGAAGTTAGCTGCAGGCTGGCCATACCAGTGCACAGATTAAACAGTCTAGCAAGCCTGTTCAATTGTTGAGAACATGCATCTCTCAGGTGGCAACATGTCAATGCGAGTCATGGACCATATCAGGATTGCTAAAGAAGTACATTGGGGCTTTTGAGCTGAAATGTTATGGAAAAATTCTTAGAATATTGTGGGCAGAGAAAGAGAACAATACTGAACTTCTACCAGACGTCAACATGGAAAAAAACTGGCTCATGAACAGACTGAAAGACTATATGGCAGTATTAAATGTTTCTGTGGCTGGGAGACAACCGTGATGGAAGGCACAGCTCCTGTAAGACATGGCAGGGGTCCACCAGTGCATTGCAGACACATTGGGCATGAGACATGGGCAGAGATAGAGAGATCATTTAGTGCGCCGTCATGAGAGCGATGTTCTGCAAAGAATCTGCTACTTGAAATAGAATTTAAGACATTGGGAACACCTGGCATGGAACATTTGTCTTCAGTATTTTAACATTTCTTATTTCAAAAATTCCTGGAAATGTGGATTACTGCATTCAAGCATATCTAAAACTGTAACATATATAGATGACACTTCAGTTTAGCCATCTCTAGTAGTGTGTTCTCTTGATTTCTTTTGGTACCAAGAATGCCAAATTGTCTACTCTTGACAGTCCAAAGCCATTCTTATGAAGGTACAACTCGGCAAGTTATCAGTGGATGTTCCATGCACCTATAGAATGAGTTAGTATCTGTTGGATATGTTCCAATAAACTGCAACTTACCTGTTGTCATCTATGGTTAGGCAGTGCTTTAAGTGAGCTAGTTTCAGCTCCATGCTGAACTGTCGAAAATTACACACAATGGCCGAAACATCTGTCAGCAGCTGAAATAAAAATAATATCCAAGATAATTTACATGTTTGTCATGTCATTGAAACTGTCATTTACTGCCAATATAGTTCACTGCGGTGTATGGCAGGGGGGTTCTCGAACCTGAGGAATTAAGGCCACCTGGCTAGTGCAGTCACAGCAAACTGTACAGGTTAGTTTTCTTTTTGCCCCCGGCAGAAAAAAAACTCCACACCTTACCGAGGATTCGAACCTGGGTCTCCTGAAGGAGAATCTGCATTCTAGCCACTCGGCCAGCAGCTCCTCCATGTTTGTAGAATTAGCTTTTAAAAACAACATTTGTGCTAAGGTCTCAGTTACTGCATAATCGCTGAATGCTTTGATATTAAAACATGTTATGTATTTATGATATAAATAAGTTTTTACATGTCCTTTAAGGGTGTTGCAAACAACCCCAGAATTGACTGGCTGTTTGTGATTTCCTAAGCTGTTTTTACGTTCAGTAATTTTCCATTGCTTTCTGAACAACTGACCCTCATACCATTGTAAAACTCGATTCAAAGCGATCAGCTCCCAAATCGTCCGTGGCTGATTTCAAAACATCCACCCAGTATGTTGGGGAATTGTAAAGCTGCGTTCAATAACCCCATGAGCCACAGTCTATATACACAGAGACTGAGTACATTCCAGCTTGGCATGAGTGTCTTACATCTGGAGTCATTTCTGTTTCATTGCTCCAAACATGGCATATTATAAAGTAGAAAAACTAACCTTAAATTTTACTATTTTGACAGCTCACTGTTTGTGTGTATTCAGTGTCCAGATTTAAAACTGATTTCTCAATTTTTAATACAAGGTGATAGTTTAAGTGTATCTGCATTCTTAATACCAACAAATCCCAAATCTCAGACACAATAAGTACCTTTTGCATCTGGTGATAATCTGTGTAGGAGTCCTGCAATCTCCGGCAGCTAACATTTAGCACTGTTAAATTATGTGCCAGCTTTGCCCACGGCTTGCTTCCCGCTGATTCAGAAAAAAAATACATGGGCATATTTTAAACACTTACAGAAAAATGACAAAACTATTAATTTGATAGAAAAGATAAAAAATAGATCCAGTCAACAAGAACTCAATATAGCAAAAGATAGGAAAGGATATTAAGACAAATAAAAAGGAGGAAAATTGTATTAGGGACGTTCATTTGAAACCCATTCCAATGGCTTTTTATTACTTTAAAAGTCGACAGGGTCGACTTCATTGCACCGGGTTTTTATCCCACATGGCTCAGTCTCTTTCCGCAGCACGAACTCCGTAGCTCTAGCGACGACCCACAGGAGTTTTCAAAAAATTTCACTCATGAACCGAAAGACGCGGCCCGGAATCGAACCCTCAACCTTCTGAGCCCAAGTCATACGGCTTGACCACTTCGCCATGAAGACTCCCCTTTATATTACAAAAGCATGAAAGAAACATTAACAGGTGTGGTAGAATTAAACAAAGCATTCATTTTGAATGAATTATGCACCATGGGTTGGTCGGAAGTCGTCGCCGTAGGCATTCAGGCAAGCATCCCATTGCTTAGATAGGCGGCGAATGTCATCCGCAAAAAAGATTGTGGTTGCTCACTGAACCAAGTGTTTACCGCATTCAATACGTCAGTATCTGTGTGAAATCATTGCCCCTTGAGAGCTTTTTTTTAGAGGTCCGAACAAATGAAAATCACATGGTGACAAATCAGGACTATAGGCTGGATGTTGCAGAATTTCCCACTTCTTCCAAGCTAAAGCTTCCTGCACAATCTTTGCAAAATGTGAACAAGCATTATCGTGCAACAAAATCACACTGCGAGAAAGCATGCCGGGTTGTTTATTCTTGATGGCTTTTTGCAGCTTGTCTAGTGTTTCCAAGTAGTGAGTAGAATTGATGTTAACACCAGGTTCTTTAAAGTCAGCCAACAATAGCCCTTCATGGTAAAAAAATGTGCTCAGCATAACCTTACCAGCGGAAACCTGTAACTTGAATACTTTGGCTTTTGGTCATCCAGCATGCTTCCATTGTATGCTCTCTCTTTTGCTGCTCAGCTCAAAGTGGTGACACCATGATTCATCGCCTGCCACTATACGGAAGAGAAATGCATCACCCTCCACTCTGTAACGCAGCAAATGGTTCAAATACCATCCCATACGTTCCTCTTTTTGGCAGTCGGTCAACATTTGTGATACCAACTGTGAACACACCTTCCGATATTGCAGTTTCTTACAAACGACCTTTTGAATTTTCCCAATTGACACATCAAATTCCTTCGCTAGCGAACGTATGCTTCGACAACGGTTCATCTATACTGCTGCATCAATTTTGGCGATGGTTTTTTCTGTTGCAACAATATGCGCATGACCCGGCCATCAAAGATCTGTCGTGAACTGACGTCCTTTCCGAAACATTCATGCCCAATCTGTTACTGTTATCTTTGACACACATTTGTTACCATACACTACCTGCATTCTTCGATGAATGTCCTCTGGTCGACATCCTTGAAATGAAAGAAACCGAATCACCGCTCTTTGAGCTTTTTTGGACGGATTTTTGGATCAACCGGCCATTTTCTTAACGGTCAGAAACAGAACCTATGCATCATGGGACGATAAGCACGTGCTCTTTTATTCATTGGTCAGTACTTATGACATGATCATGTTCAACGTACGCAATTACACGCTGTGCTGCACGAACTGATTTCAAATGAACGCTCCTAATAAATAAATAATCATTAATGGGTTAGCTATAACTCACTCATATAATTTTTATAACAGTATACGTGAAGGCTTGAAACATTGTTTGTTACAACTGCTGGGGGGGGGGGGGGATTGAATATATCTAACAGTAGGAGAGATGAACTGTCCTGTCTAGTAAATTAATTGTGAAGTCTCCTTTCTATCTCTAGGTATACCAAGTGCAACTCTATCTACTTTTTAAATATGGCAATTCAAAGCTGCTTTCTTGAGTATTTACAGACTGTCTTTAGTCAGCATAACAGAGGCATTTGTCCTAAATTTTCTCACCAGGGCTGGGAATGGAAAGGATGTGAACCTGCACTCACCACTGTAGACTAAAGTTAGTCATCTCTGCGATAATTGGTATACTATTATTATACTGGTGTACTACGAACAAGAGAAAGAGAGGGGGGAGGTAGAGAGAGAGAGAGAGAGAGAGAGAGAAAGAGAGAGAGAGAGAGAGAGAGAGAGAGCTGCTAGTCTATAGGTAGGTTAGGGGACAGCCAAAGACTAGGAAGACAGGCCTGACAGAATCAAAACTAACTTAATGTGCCACAGACCTAACACACTGCAACATAATTCACTTATGGAACACGTGTTCATTGAGGTCTTGACTTGGCATACTACCAACAATCAAATTACACAGATGGAACAGGAGACCTGTCATACTGCAGTGGCAGTGACTGCAATTATTTATAGCAAAAGTGATGAGTCTGAAGGAGTTTAAAAAACTATGGGTCGAGAAGGGGTAAAGCAACAATTGGAACAGGGTGGATTAGTGTAACATGGGAGAGACAGTTAAGAAAAGTGTATCCTGTACAGTGGTACCTCGGGTTACGAACTTAATTCGTTCCAGAACTTGGTTCGTAACCCGAAACATTCAGAACCCCACACATTGAAATCAGTGAAAGAGACAATCCGTTTCAAGATGAAAGAATCGTTCTTTTTTTTTTTTTTTAATTAACATTCAGTCGTTTACCTGACAAAATGCAAAGAATGCGTGTACTTCATGTATTAAATAAAGAGAAAGAAAACAACCAAACAAATCAAATGTAAAATAAAAAAAGTCTACCTTTCTTACCAAAAAAACGATCATGGGAAATTTGTCACTTTCTTTGCTATTCTAAATCATTAGTTTCAGGAGTTTCTTTGTCGCTGTTTCTTGGCAGCCAACCGGGAATCTCCTTCTTTACCTCCACTGTTATACATTTCTGCTTCCTAGCAGCAACACTACCGTTCTTTGAACTCATAATTGATGGGGTTAACAAAGAAAATAATGAAAGAGATAAACTGAACACAGTGCCACTGCTAAGAAATCTTTTACTGCTGTGTAGTAAGGCCAATGAAAGCGAGGCTGCTTCAGTAGAAAACTAGGCTACTAGGCTAGCGCTAAGCGATGTTAGTACTGCGTGGCCTTCGTTTGTACTGTACGCGATCGTTTGTCTCCAATGTTAAACCTTGCGCTCTCTCTTGCCTTCGTTTGTAACCCGAGGCACTGTTCGTTACCCGAGACAAAAATTTTTTTGAAACTGTTGTTCGTAACCCAAACTGTTGTGAGGCATTCGTAACCCGAGGTACCACTGTATATACAAGAGGCTAGCAATAAGTCTTTGCCATGACTATGAACGAAACATAAAAAAAGAACTGAAATGTTGAATAGTGTTTATTTCTTTTCAATTTAGTCACCATTTGAATTGACATACTTATGCCAATACAGCCTGACCTTGAAAAGACCTGGGGATAGAATACCTATTTTCTATCTAATTCAGTTATCACATGATTTGGGAAAAGAAAAATCTAATGAAGCCAAATCTGATAAACAGGTTGGGCATAGAAGAATCCCAATATTCAACTTCTCGGCTGCTAGCTGCACAAGCTATACTGTATGAGCGGGCACATTGTCTTGAAGCAAAGGAAGATTTGTGATTACATGCTATCCTTCATTTGCTGGTCACAACCTTTTTCAGTTTAGTAAGGATCTGCAGAGTACTGTCCATTAACTGTTTCCAGAAGGCAGAAAATCTGTCAACAGGACTCCTTTGGCATCTCAAAAATATACAGCACAACTGTTCCTGCGATTTCTGTGCCCTTGGTTTGAACCGTGTTGGGAAGCCTTGGGTTTTCATTGCATGTTGAAGTTTTGTATTGGTGGTCATAATGGTGAACCCAAGTCTCAACTACCATCACCATGATCATCAAAATGTTTTCTGGCTGGCACATTTTGAGCATTTTTCACTGAAGGTGGTCTTTGAGATTTCGGCAGATCAGCAACATTTGAGCAGCCACACTAAACTGTCTACACCAGTTTTTTTTTTTTTTTACTAAAGCATGCAAAGGACAGGAATCATGAAACATTGGTTTCATCACCCTGTGTATTTTTGCAGGTGTTGAGTGCAAACATGAGGAGCTCTGAAAGTCTCAACATTCTCACCTTCATAGTCAGAGTAAAGACTACGGCCAGCACTATGTTGTAACCAATAAATGTATGGTCAGTTTGGTAAAGAATAAGTTAAACTAGTGAAGGACATTTCTGATAAGAAGACATTCTTTTCAGTCACAAGAATATGTGTAAATATACTCACATGCAAGTCTTGAATGTAAATTAACTCTTGAAATCTTTTGACAAGAATTGCTGTTATCTGTTAAGACCACTTCCAAGATAAGGGTGTTGAAAAGAAATCCAAAGTGAATTTTCCCTTTACTCTTTTTTAAAATAGTCCATTCAGTGAAGCTGAAACGGAAAGGCAGTACAATTAATAAAGTGCAAATAAATATAAAAACCTACAAAAATGCATACAGTGCCCCAATGATTATCTTTATCTGCTGCAATATTTTTTATTATGCATGATGGGTGAAGTTAATTAGTGATGATAACAAAATAACAGTCGCAAAAAATGAAATAAACTTTACCAATCACAAAGTACAAAAGAAAATAAGCAATTAATGTATTTATTCTTCTGCATTCATCCGGAGTTTTTTTTTTCAAACGTGATTACATTGTGCCTGTTTACAGCAGAGCTGCGTTCTTGTGCCATTAGGCCAACACATCCGACTTCAGCGGGCATTTGTTGACCGGGTTAACCTTCCCGGCAATTAATGTATTTTGGTTTATATTGTCACAAAACGGTAATTTTACTTGGTCATTTTACTTCAACACTTTTACTCACGTTCTAGAAAATAAGAATGAATCAAATCCCATTAGCACCTAATCTGTAAAAGCTGAAGCTTAATTGTATTTGGCCAACTATGTTTCTTGTGTTCATTTCACATTCACTTGGCATTTCACATTCATTTGTCTGGTATTCACAATGGTAAATGGGACTTGAAGAAAATGTCAAATGTCATTTCTACTTGTTCTGCATCATGTGTGTAATTTGGCTTCTAGTTTTCTGGTCAAATTTGCTTGTTTAATGTATATTTTACATATTCATGGCAGCCATACTAGTGCAGCGTCTAACACACTTGCTTGCTGCCCCGATCATCATAGGCTTGAATTCCCTTCAAGACTGAGATTTACATTGACCTATGTTCCCAGGTGGACCCAGTTGACATGATATTAACCACATCACCCACCGAGTGCCAAGGTGTTTATAAAAATATGGAACCATAATCATATATCCAATACATCTCATGGCGTGAAAAGGGTCTTTTCTATTAACTAAAGGTAATGATCACAATTTCCTTCTCTTGTGATTCTAAAAATCACTTTAGGAAGCCAGTTTCGAACCAAAAGGTTCTGGTATGACATGCTCACTAAAAGAATGAATGCCTAAGATGACGATGATGATGATGATGATGCACGATTCCACTATGTAGAGTGTATTAAACTGCTGTAAATATATTACCTATTCATCCAAGACAACCTCTCTTCAATGCCTTCTTGAGATACATCAATGCTTGTTAGTGACGATGCTCCTTCTTTGTTTTCTTGTGTACAAGCATTAACTCTGTCATCCATTTGCTTGCATTGTAGTCTCAGCTTCTGAAGCTCCCTGTCAAAAACATGAGAAACATGTAAGCTGCTAAAGTGTGAATAGAACTGTGGAACATAAGGCTATTTAATGCAAAATATATTTTTGGAATCTACGAACTTATTTGTCAATCTTGACAATTCAACTCATGATCCTATGCATGTTACCATTTACCCAAATCACTCCATGATATGAACATGGGTCTTGTACTTACAACACAAGTAAAACAGTAGCAGCTGCGCTAGCATAGTGGCTTGCCTGTCTGCCTGCTGGTCCATGGGTTGAATTCTCATCAAGGCAGAATTGTTTCATTGACCTGGGCTCCCAAGCCTAAAATGGGCACCAGAAAATGTCTTGGGAAATAAAGGTGGTCATGGTGATATTGACCCCATCATGCCCTGGAATGTTGATTGGTCTATTCAAACATGGGTCTAGCACCACATGCTCAATACACCTGAGCTGTGTACAAGAGACATCTACTTACTTTATGATACTTTGTAAAACATAGTCCTAATTATATATAAGTTAATCCATTCACAACACCACCTTCATTCTAGTCACCGGTCATGCTATATCAACACCCCTGGCACCAGGATGAAGCCCATTGTCTTGTCCATGCCACTACAGCATGTCCCATAATTTCTACTTTGTCAGCTATTTGAAATAGGAATAGGAATGAAACTATGGATGTCGTTTGTGACCTTTATTCTTATTTATTATATTGTATTACAAAGACAACAATAACAAATAGAATTCAATGGTCTCCTCTGACCAAGAGGCTTGAAGATCTGGCTGTGGTGACACTATCCTCCTGCCAGGGTGCGAAATGCTGGGGCTTAGGCGAATTAACAGATGCCTAGGGATATTAGTTATAACTTGTCGCCTCCTGTCCCATTCGCCACCATGGTTACTTCTCTCTCTGCTTCGTCGTCCACACCAAGAGACAGGCTCTGTCTGTTACTTGAGTATTCATCTTCGCTTTGCTGATAGTTATTCAACACCTTATCTTGCTAATTGTAAACTCAGCTTACGATTGAATACAACTCTGCCCTCAAACACAGATGTGACTCGGACACAAGTGTATGTTTTCATCTATAATCAACACTCTAGCGTAGACATCATCACAGTCACATATGCTACAATACACAATATATAACACTGCTAAACAATTACTAAAATGGTGGCATTATGTTAAGCCACAGCCATCTTCTCTGCGTGGTGCGTCCGCACGGAACGACGTCCACGGCTAGAATGCCCTTGTGACCTTCACGATCAGGTGGGTTCGCTCCGGTGGCAATCTCGGCGTACCAGTTCTTGACCTAAAGTCACGTGTATCACGTCCTTTCATGCGACACTCTTTCTCTATGCCATGAGTTACACTTCACGATATGGCACCTCCTGTCCCAAACACAAAGTCTGATGCAAGATACAATTAATGCATTGGATGGCAGGTTACAACAACTAAGTCTAAACATCCATAGGGGGAACGATTTAAAACCAAAAAAAAAACAATAAACAACTAAGTAAATGATAAACTGATTCCCCCTTGTTAAAACCTCACTTTAAGTGCTGGAGACACTTATTTTGGTAGTATTGAGAAAATGATGGGGGAACAGATACAGATATTAAAGTAAGACAACAGGAAGTAGATCTAGTACCACACTTATAATACCCAACTCCAACATTAAATCAGTACTGCTGTCAGATGCATGAAGAACAACTAAAACAATTACTAATAAAATAAACACATCCATTTACTGCCTCCACAGAATAAAATGGTTAAAATAGTTTGACAGAATCACTATTGCAGAGCTTATGGAGAGAACTAAACAATTCTGGTAATCAATCAGTGAGGAGAAGATGATGGCAAGGGACAGGGAACACACTGAGGAAACCTGCTAGTAATACAACAAGACAGTCCTGTCTCTGGAACCCACAGGGAACAAGACAGAGAGGCAGACCTAAAACATATGATGAAAATAATTAGAGACAGAGATAAATAATGTGGGACGGAGATGGAGGGAGTTGTAGGAGATGATAAAAGATCAGACTGTTTGGAATGAATTGGCTGAGGGCCCATGTTCTACTGGAGGGTAAAAGACAAACGAATACATAATGGAATTATGCAACAGTGATGTATGTGAATACATCTTCTCACAGAGGTCAAATCAAACCACACAAAGATTGGTCCTATTTTTGAGTGTGATATTTTGTATTTATTTTACAATGAGGTGGTATTTGTAAGTATTTGTTACCTTTATGGTCCATACACACACAATTACTCATCTGCGAATGCTGACTAAATTATACATTCAGATGGCAGAAGATTTAGAGAACATCAAAGACATATACAAAAAAAACAAACAATGTTATGCATATATTAACTGCATCTATTAGAACTGCAATTTCACTTTTTATGGGATATATGAAAAAAAAACACGAACAGTATAAAAATACACAAAACAAGATATGTTAATTTTGTTATACATTATTCCAACTGTTTCTTCTAGCTCTATATAATGTGAAATGACTCAATTGTTAGTTCAATTAGCACACAAAGCCTACCTCTCTGTTTCGTCAAGCTGTTCCTGTTGTTTAGTTAGCCCTGGTTAAACAAAATGTTACAATCAAGTGTTACTAAACCCATTCCTAAAACAGCTGCATTTGTCATGAACACATAGCTACATTAAGGTAACTAGAAAGTACTTTCTCTGGAACCCACTGCTTTACTGGACTACCTTTCTCAGCAATTATCATTTGTTAATCCTGGTCAAATACTTTCTTCACTCTTGCTGCATGTCCATCTTTTAACTCTGGGAATGGTCTCCCACAACTTGACACATCAGCAACATTTGAGCAGCCATACTGAAACTGTCTACACCAGATTTTTACCACAGCATACAGGGGGGCAGGAATCATCTACCTGTGTATTTCTGTAGATGTTTTCCCTGTAACATCAGAACTGTATCACAGCCCTAGTCTTTAGTCTGACAAATCATTGGAGTAGCAGCTCCAGTTAATGTGGGATGTCACACTGTGCACCATAGTGAGAGAACCCGTTGAAGAAACAAATGTAGATTTCACTTATTCAGTGCAAATATGCGAAGTTTTAAACATGTCTGGTTTCAACTTTCTCCTGTTACTCCATAATCTGGATAAAGACTTATTTTATTATCTTTTCAGTGAATTAATTGTGCACCATAGACCTGTACTAGAGATATAGGGCACATGACAACCTCGCCACCCAACAAAGTTATGACGATTGCTCTGCCCACAAATACCACATGTGCAATCAATAAGGTGCCTTGCGAAGAGTGTAAATCAATACCACATAAGCTGTGATTGTTTAAACATTACCATAATAGCTTACGAATTTACCAATTTGCTGCAAATATATATGTACAAGGGGCATTCTGAAAGTAATGCACCACATCGTTTTCTAAGCTAATAATAAAGATAGAGGCTTGAAATTTTGCACACTTCAAATTTGGCATGTGCCGTATGTGTGCACCAAATTGCAACCCAACCGGCCAAATAATATAGTTGCCCTAAACCACTTAAATGAAGCGTGTTAGCAACTTACATTATAAGCAACGGATTGTGAAATGCCTGATAAGTGAATCACAGCTAAACAATTGGCCTTACAGATGTCAGTCAGCAATGGTAGTGCAAATGCATTATAAAAACTCTCAGATTTTCTTCTTCTTCTTCTTCTTTCGTTTGCTTGAAATATGTCTATAACAGCAATGTTGCCTCTTGTATGAATTTAACTGTCTTTTTTTTTAGCTCACTCAGCGGTCCATAGAGTTTATCTTCCATTGTCGTCTCTCTAGGCCAGAAGGTTTGCCTAGATATGTTGTATTTTGGGCAGTCTTGGAGTATGTGCTCTGCTGTCTGCTATGCCAATCCACATATGCACATGGCTGATTCACCAATCTTGAATTGTGTATACATGTGGTTGCGTAATCTATTGTGTCCTGTTCTGAGGCGCAGAATAATGACTTGTTCTGGTCTGTACATAACGTGATAGTCATCTTGAACAGGTTTTGGTGGCTTTCTGACTGATTTGACAATTCTTTTCTTTTGGTGGTATGTAACGGGCACATCAGGCTGTTCTTCTTTTGCTCCTTCCATAGCCAGTCAATCAGCTCTGTCGTTTCCGGGTACTCCACAGTGGGGTGGTATCCACTGTATGGTGACCTTATGCTGTCTGCTAAGTTCAGAAAGTAGTGTCCTTAGTACTGACAATTTCCCAGACAGGAGCGCCTCGAGTACTGATTTTGCATCTGACAATAGCACCACAGGTTGTGTACCATGGCTGGTATTTAGTAATTTCTCTGTTGCTATCTTGATTGCCTCAGTTTCAGCATCATCTTCTTCTTCTTCTTCTTCGTTCATCTGGAGTTTTTTTCCCGGACATGATTGTGTTGTGCCTGTTTACAGCAGAGCTGCATTCTTGCGCCGTTAGGCCGACACATCTGACTTCTGCGGGCATTTGTTGACCGGGTTAACCTTCCCAGAATTTCAGCATCATAGTTATAGCAGTACTTTCCTGTTGGTCAGATTTTCTAAGGTTTGCACAAAATGGGTTCCCCGAAGTCTCACAAATGACCACTGATTGCAAAGGAAAGAAATTTCTTTTGAATTGTTAGAGCATTTCAATGCTAATGGAGAGAAATTTTTGGCTAAGATCATTACAGGTGACGAAACCTGGGCACATCATTTTGAATCTGAGACAAAAAGACAGTAAATGGAGTGACATCATCTGCAATCACCACGAAGAAAGAAATTCAAGACAACTCCTTCAGCTGGAAAGGTCATGATCACTGTCTTCTGGGACATTGAAGATGTGATTCTTGTGGATGTTATGCCAACAGAGAGACAATAAATTCTCCAACTTACATTAAGGCATTGAAAAAACTCAACATTTTCGCAGTTTGGCCGTACAAGAAGCCAGTAGACCTGCTTCTCCTTCACGACAATGCACGCCCTCACATAAGTCTGACAAAATGGGATGCAATCACGAAATTGGGTTGGACTGTATTATCCCATCCACTCTATAGTCCCGATTTGGAACCCTCTGATTTTCTTCTATTTAAATAAATGTTTCGCATATCCTTTACAGGACATCGCTGTCAACATCAGCATCTTTCAGCTGATTGTTGATTTCTTGGCAAGATTACGCTCAGTAGTTTGCCATTGCTTTCTGAGCAACCAGCTTTCTGAGCAACTGGCTCCATACTCTCATAAGTCACTGGCGTGACTCGAAACGCTTCCAATTCTTGTGCGCTCACGTCAACCACGAGAGTATTCGGGGTTACGGAGAAAGCTGCTAACCCCTCGACCAGGGAGACCGGCTTCATCTATTTGGCTCATTTAAATTTGCACTCCTTGGGACAAGGTTTGAAGATGATTAAGGCGTGATTCATGCAGCAAAAAAATGGCTACATGATCAAGACAAAATCTGATATTGACAAGGAAAATATGCACTTGTTTCGTGCTGGCATAAAGCCGGACAAGTTGATGGGAATTACGTTGAATATAATACTGATGTTTACATGACATATCCATGTATATTGTGTACAAATTTTATGCTTTTTTGAATAAACAGCTCCTGAGAAAAACGATGAAAATTAAATGCAGAAATAGCAGACTACATGATATAGTCAGCACAAATATTTCAGTGGACTGAGTTTTTACATAAGTAGTATCACTATTGGCGCTAATTAGCTCAAAACTTTCAAACATTCAATTTTACATATTTAATAATAGAGTGGTGAAATAAATTAACCAAATCATCCCTTTTCAAAGACACTGAATAAGAGTTTAGCATCAACATTAACATGTATTTATGTTCTGGATCACTGATTACCTTTGTGAATGAGTCTTGCATATTCATATAGTGAACCCTAGATCGAGACCTCGCTCTAATACCTATTGTTGCTGGGTTCAAAGGACAAATAGCTGGAGCTGATTTTTATTCATAAATTATTATTCATAAATTGTTGTGGAACTTTCAAACTGTATCTTTATTACCAAAACTGGTAAATATTCACTGGAGAATACACTATCCCTTCCGACAGCAACCTACGGCATGTGTGCAACTTTCAATGGCACGCTAACAGAATTGAAACAGTGTATGATCTCATTACAGGAAAATTGAATTTGTATTTTCTTACACATAAAGGATGTTTTAAGTCCACAAAGCCTAACACCTGTGTGAAGCTGAACGTGACCAAACATACATTTGCTCTTGAACAATTAACAAAGTGGAAGCAAAACCAAGGGTGCCTTTTATTGAATAACGACTTCGATCAATAACAATCAATTGCTCCACATAATAAAGTGTTAATAATGGTTTGTCTTATTTCATTGTTTTGTTCTTCAAACTACTGCACTTTCTGTTTTAACAAAATATACATTTTGTTTTTGTTTTTGCATATCCTTTACAGGACATCGCTGTCAACATCAGCATCTTTCAGCTGATTGTTGATTTCTTGTCAAGATTACGCTCAGTAGTTTGCCATTGCTTTCTGAGGGACCAGCCCACAAACCCCCGTAAATTAACAAGGTGGCGAGAACCGCAACCGATTCTCGCGCAGGTTACGTTCCTCACGTGGATATACGGGATTACGGAGAAAGATGTTAACCTCTAGGCCAGGGAGACCGGTAAAATATACATATGGCAATTAAACATAATATATCTTAGATCAAGACTGTTCCCCCCCCCCTCCTCTCTCTCTCTCTCTCTTCTCTCTCTCTCTCTCTCTCTCTCTCTCTCTCTCTCTCTCTCTCTCTCTCTCTCTCTCAAACTTTACCTTGCTTCTGGGCAAGTATCAAATCCACTTTCTGCAAACCTGTAAAAAAAAAAAAACACGGCTACAAACAATTATTAACATAAGAGAATCATGTGTGATAAAAAATAAAATAACAAGACCTGTAACAGGAAGCCGATATGGGTATAAAAAGTGTTAGGACTATTGTAGGCCTGTGTATGCATGCTAACTACCATAAATGATTATTTTAACATTGAACAAATATTCAGGAGTCCTTGCAAAGTTTACAAATCTTGGTCAAGGTTTCCTCAAGGTAATGTTGATTTATTTTCAAGTATGTGTCAGGCATTATTTGATGCATGCTTGCATGCACTCACACACGAGTGTTTCTGTATATATACATAACTGGAAATCATACTCATCATAGCATTGTGGACAATCAAATAAATCGTTTGAAGTCTGAAATCAATTGTGCAGGTAAATTACTGCTGGCATGATCACCTTACTAATGTCATTGTTTTACGCACCTCTTCACTGTACCTTGTTCAAGTTTCAAGTCTGCAATCAAATATAACCTCTTGCGCTATGTATTCAAATATAGTACACATCAAATGGACGCTAAGATGCATAATTCTTCCCTCTCCAAATCAGACTATAAATATTGCGCTATAGATAGGTTTTTCTATTTTGGAAATTGTACCAAGGCTATGCATATAGCCCACTATTCCTGAAGGCTTTAATTTTTTTTTCTTGTTTGTTCGCTCGCTTAAACTCAAGCGTAGCCCCTGCACACTGTTTAAAGTAGTAAGGGACTGAGTTTTGCGTGTGGGTTTGTTTTCCCTTTTACCAGTGTCCCTCGCCTTCAGGCGAACCCACTCCGACTTCAGAGATAAGACTTTATTTACTTACTATCTTCTCATTAAAATTTCCAACTAAGGAGAAATTAGATGGATACAACATGCATATCAAAAGTATTGTCAAAGAAGACTAGACCATGGAATTGATCAGGAAAGAAATATTTCAGCAAATTTTTCTGTAAAGAAGATTGTCCAGAGAATTTAGAAAACTGAATGTGAACTGGCATGATGTTAGTTAGAGGTGGATGCCATGCCTCTAAGGTAGCCTGACTGCCACTCTATTATGTGTCAGATGAAGATTCATGTCCTAGTTACTTTCACTCTGATGAGCAGTCTCTACTATGTCAGGATTGTGCAAACATGTTTATATTTTCAGCTAGTTTATTCTTCAATAACTATTTTATTTTGTGTACATTCTCTCTAATCTCAAAGCCGTGTATATAACTATGTTCTCCTTATTTATACCATGAACATCTATTTCCCCTACTATTCTACAGAACTTTACATTCTTCTTTAACATGTTTGTTATTCCTATAGCACCTCCTGTGCTCAGGGTTACCACAGCCACACAGCCTCAAGCAGGCTTCCACCCATCAGCATGGCAACTCTTTGCTGAAGTGGCCAGGGGCATGTGTGAGAATGACCCAAATGCAATTATGCTGGTTCTTGATTTCATAATTGCACTGCTTTTCTGAAGCAAATAATACTCCTGTGTCTGAAATTAATCACTGGCTGCTTCCCTTACACAAAAATCAAAACAATGTTGTGTATTACTTCACAGCAAATATTATAATTTGGACATCACTCTCTTCTGTAAACTTGATGTGATAACACAACAGACAAAAGCACTCACATTGATCAACCACAGCTGTTAAATCAACAACCTTCTCTGTACTTGAAACCACTTCACTAATCTGGACGTCTAGTGCCTGACACTCTCTCTGAAAGTTACACAATCACAGCTAACTGAACAATCATCATTATACAACAAAAGGCCTCACTGATAAATGGCTCTAAGTACCTCATACAAACACTCATACAAAATGTGGTATGCATAAACCTATATTTGGTTGTATTTTACACACTGCTAATGCTAATATGAACAAAACCACATAATAAAGCAGCTTTTAACATGACAGACAAAGATAACTATCACAGCTTGCTCCCCCCAAAAAAATTTGTTTTTGAGGGACTTTGAGCGACACTAGAAGAAAGAGCCAGTGCTTGTCTACATTTAGTCAGCAGAGGTTAGTTACTTCTTTTATACACAAAACTGAGCAAGCATTGAAAAAATACATGACTACACCTTAGATCCATGTGGATTATGGCTTAAATCTTCAAACATAATTATAGAAAATAATAAGCAATCTTGTTCATAATCTAGATTTTCTCTGTGGCTTTTCAGACATCCAATTAGTTAATGAGACAAAGTCTTAAGTGCCATTCCTGGTCTCAGATATAGGCCTTGGCACTAGGCTCATCTTTGTTGTCCAACAAGGGTTAAGATAGCACAGGAAGATGATTTAATGAATTCCTCCCAAGGGACATACTATGGTCTTATCATATCCCATCATAGTAATGATCATAACATTCAACACTAGGAAACTACAGATCTCCGGTTCATTGCAAAGACGGGACCTCTGAGCCTGTGCCAAGCAGATCACAAAACATAAGCACTGCCTAACTCCAAAATGCCTCAGGTGTGTCATGGTAAAACATTTTGGAACTGACAATTAACCCTTTACAAATCAGAACGTCCATTTTCGTCCGATTGCTTTAACGAGCAAATCGGCCGATTCCGTCCGATACTATTATGCATTGTAAAAACGCGATTTCTCGGCCTTACGATACTTCCGACGGCTACTTTCACTTTCGCTGATAGCTTGATAACGTGGCCGCCATTTCTAAGCGCCTACTATGAATTTGTACGGACTTTTACGGACTTCTTTCAATAGTTTTCGGGGTTTTTACGCTTAGTTTTTCAAAACGGATTTTGGCGATTCTTCAAGCGATAGCCGAGATTTCGCTAGGTTCAATTTAAGTGACATTAAAGGGCACGAAGTTGACTATTAATCGGAGCTAGATATCAGTGAAAAGCATTACTTTGCATTAGCAGTCTGAGTCGGACTTTAAAGAAAGTGATTATGATTCTGAAAATGTGTTTGTAAATTGCCGTATAGATGACGGAAAATCACAAACAACATGCTGTATTTTGTAAATATTTGCGTTCATATATGGATTACCGACAACAATCACGTGAGTAACATATTCTGCATGCTTTTCCCTTCCTTGTGTTGTTTATTTAACTAAAATCGGTTGACTAACACCTTATTTGCCAAAATTTTACCGAACCTGAAAAAATCTTGCCCGTTCAGGGCTAAAAAACGGACAAGCGTCTGCCCTGTAAAGGGTTAAACCTACAGCAGTCTGGTCTAAAAATAATCCTCACCTTTGAAATTGTACCTCATCATCACATTACTTTGCATTAAAAATACCATAACCATCATCATGTGTCTTACCCAACTGAATGAGGATCATGTCTTTCCATAGATATTGCTCTCTAGTACTATTTATCAATTCATGTGCTGGTATGCCATGATACAAGACTGTTCAGCTTCTTTTCTGTGTCATCCTCTACCTCTTTTCCAATTAATCTTACTAGTTGTTATAGCATATCCCATTGCTTTTCTATTCTCTTGACATGGCCAAAGAGTTGTGATTGTTTCAATCTGATCTCCATGAGGTGTTACCTTATCTTGGCCTCTTTCTAAACATTTCCTCTAGGGCTTTTCGCTGTCCATCAATTCTCAACAGAATTTTGTAAAACTACATTCCTGACAATTTAAGGATCTTCTTTACTAATTGTCCAGCACTCATACCATATGTTAAACTTAAAACTTTTAACGAATTAAAAATTCATTATCTAATTTGTAATGGCAAGACCATACTTAACATGCTCTGTAACAAGGGGTTACAAACGCAATTCGTAATACCAAATTCGAAACAAAGCTGCTAGGAAGCAGACCGCCTTGTGTTGGTTTGCATACAATGGTATGAATGCCGGTCTTTCAGAAAGCAATGGCTAATTACTGAACGTAAACTTGTCAAGAAATCACAAACAGCCAAAACAAGCTGGGGTTAACTGTAATCTCCTGTAAAGGATATGCAACTAACTTATTATATAAAATGCATTTGTTTGTTTGTCCTCTTCAGTTTGTTATTTCTATAGTACTTATTGAATCTGGTTAATTCATTCACCCACCCACATGTGTGAATTTCAGAACTTGCTGCAAACTAGTAACATTGACTACAATTGTACATTTTAAGGTGATTGGATTCTTTGATATTATCATCACTTCTGTTTTCTTACTAATGAAACTAAGATTTTTTTCAATATGTGAAAATAGTATCCATTGTTCTCCTCAAGACATTAATTTAAACAAAAAATGGCAGAAATTAGAAATAAGCAAAGCTTAAACCTACCTCAATTGCTTCCGAGTATTTCATATGGTACTCAACTTTGTATCGTTTCCACACGGCCTGTGCCAATATCCTACAAGAATTAACCACAGCTTGAGCCTTGCTTCTGAGGTCAGACACCTATATTTTAGAAACCAAAACAAAACATCTGGCATTTCTGTCATTTACAGAACTAAACAAGAAATTAAATGCTGGTATCTCTCTCCCTTATTTTCATTCATTCATTTGTTCTTTTTCTATCTCTCTCTGAAAATAAAGTTTGTTCGTTCTAGCTACCTACCTACCTACATACCCCTATCTGTTTGTCTGTATATCTATATATCTATGTAAGCATGTTTTTGTGCATGTCTTGGTGTATGTGCTTATGGCGTAAATATACACACATCTGTATATATATAACATAATATGCTGTTCAATATTGTGTATGCTCACCTTCCATATTATCATGTTTATTTCCACCTGAATTTGTGCACAGTATGAAAGCTTTTTACTACTTATTTATGCTGATTTATATATATATAAATATATACATATATTTGGTTTTAACTAGAGTTTATCATTTTGCATTTGCAACTATATACTTTAAAATGTATACATTTGTATATATCATAACATATTTTTTCATTTTACTGTGGATGTCCATGTCAGTCACACTGTATATTGGTTGGGTGAGAGTGTGAGTTTATTGTGAGTATATGTTATTGAGTGTGTTATTGAGTGACTATGTAGAGCAGGGGTGGCCAACCTTTTCAGCAGGCGGGCCAGATTTCAGAAATAATATTTCCTGCCAGGCCACCTAATTTTTCTTTTGTTAATTAAAGTAAACAAGCAAGCGTGCTACAGCTTCGACCGACCGACCGACCGACCGACCGACCGACCGCCCGCCCGCCCGCCCTGTGTGCACAATTTGTGACCCCTTGAAAACAGTCTGTTCGTTCTCTCAACTTCTCTTCTTCTTCAACATTCTGAGCCATTGAGGTTCTTTGCTGCAGATACAAGCCGTCTCCATTCGTCTCTCTGGTTGACCTTCTCATGCCAGTCGGTGATTCCAAGTGCTTGTGGATCTGTATGTATATTATCTCTCCACCGTCTTCTTGGTCTACCTCTGGGTCTACGGTCCTTTATTTCTTGAGTGTAAGCAAGTTTTGTTTCCCTATTATCTTCCATTCTTTCTATATGCCCCAGCCTTTGCAGTCTATTAGCCTTCATGATACCAGTGATAAGCGGGGAGTTAAACAGATCATAAATGTCTTTGTTGCTTCTTCTTTTCCACTCTCCACTTTGTGTATCCCTAATGGGCCCAAAGATGCGTCTTAAGACTTTGTTTTCAAAGGTTTGTAACAAGGCTTCGTCTCCTTTAGTTGTACTCCAGGTTTCAGAGCCATACAGCACAACTGATCTAATGAGTGTTTTGTATATTGTGATCTTGGTGTTACGAGATAGTGCATTTGATTTTAGTAGATGTTGTAGTGCATAGTATATCTTATTTCCAGAGTTAATTCTAGCTTGTATTTCTTCCCTTATGATGTTGGAGCAGTTGAAGGTTGTACCCAGGTATTTGTATGTTTCCGTTCTTTTAATGGTCATATTATCTATTTGTATGTGGCCAGAGTTTTTAGCCATTCCTTCTCTTGAAATTACCATATATTCTGTCTTATCTTCGTTGATAACCAGCCCCATCTGTTGGTATTTTTCCTTTAAGTGAGTCAATACTTCCAATGTCTTTTGTTCATTTTCCCCTATTATATCTATATCATCTGCATAACCAATCAGCTTGGATGTTCCTCCAATATCACATTCCTCCTTTACCTTCCTTACAACTTTCTCTAGAGCCAGATTGAAGAGTAGCAGCGATAGTGCATCATCCTGTTTCAAGCCAGATGTTATTTGGAAAGGGTCTGATTTTCTGCCTTTATATGTTACTATATTATAAGTATCTTCCATGCATAGTCTGGTCATGTTGATTAACTTCCTTGGTATTCCAAATTCCTGCATAGCAATTCATAGACTATTCCTATGGAAATTATCACAAGCCTTTTTAAAATCCACAAAAATGTTATGGAGATCTCTTTTATATTCCCAATTTTTCTTGGCTATTTGTCGTAAGATAAATATCTGAAAAATTGTTGATCTGTTTTGTCTGAAACCCGCCTGGTAGTCACCTAATATGTCTTCTGAATATGGTTTTAGTCTATTTAGTAATACCGCGGATAGTATCTTATAGCTTGTGGACAGGAGTGATATTCCTCTATAATTTTCACATTGGAACTTGTCTCCTTTCTTAAAGATAGGTATCAATAATGACTCTTTCCAGTCATAGGGTAATTCTTCTGTCCTCCAGATTTTTATTAGTTCGTATAGCTTTAGATGTAATGCATGGCTGCCTGCCTTTATAAATTCAGCAGCAATTCCATCAGCCCCAGTTGCCTTGTTTTTAAGTCGTGTTATTACATATAGGATTTCTTCAAAAGCAGGTTCTTCAATTTGTGGTTCACACGTTAGAACCGCTTCCTGTGGGAAAGTGTTACTTATAACTTCACAATTTAGTAATTCAACAAAGTATTCTTTCTATGTGTTACACATTTCCTCATTGGTATTTATCATATTCCCATTTTTCCCATATGTTTTGTGTTGGTGCCCTCGTTTCATTGACTTCAGTTCTTTAAAAAACTTTCTGGATTCGTTTTTCTGGTGATTAGTTTCCATATGTTCTCTCAACTGCATTTTAAAAATAGGATAGTGAAAATATTAATGCCATTATCTCAGTCCAACCATCATCATTTCCAAAATCATGCCATGATCGAGTTTATAAAGTTATAGATCATGGCATGATTTTGGAAAATGTGCGGTCTGTACGACGAGACCGTGCAATGTGACCCGCCACGAGTGTTGGTCACAAGAGCATGAAAAGCGCTCAGGACACTTTGTGGAAACGACAAAGCGTCACTTTCAAGATCAGTTGGGGCTTGAGCCACGGTCAAGTGTGGACCTGGTTCTTGGTTCAAGTAGCGATGGCCACACAATGTGCTGCTACATCATTAGTTAGATTTTGTAGTCATTGTAGACTCAAGGTATTGTGTAAGATTGACTGACGTGTTGCACAAATGATAATGTGAACTTTATAATACTTAGAGTCAACAGAAGCGTGAAAATATCACCCGTGTTGTGTTCTTGAGGAAATGTCGAGTTGTGTTCTAAACTGTGAGTTGTTACAGATTGTGCAGAGTGGAAGAGTTTAACCATAACATAATAACGTAACAACGGAGAT
Organism: Cepaea hortensis; assembly: GCA_963921405.1. Taxonomy (NCBI): domain Eukaryota; kingdom Metazoa; phylum Mollusca; class Gastropoda; order Stylommatophora; family Helicidae; genus Cepaea; species Cepaea hortensis. Next base: position 75,136,592 of record OY992881.1, read on the forward strand.
GTCTATAGTGAGAAGAACACAGCACCACCAGGCAGAAAGGCATTGGCACAGAAGTGCGACCGCACAGTCAGAAAGATATAATATTTGCACCACAGCAAAATCTCTCGAATTACTAGTAGCACGGTTTCAATATCGGGCAAGATGTGTATCTGGCAGAACAAACGCTCTGTGTGCCCACCAGCCTCATCTGGGTTGTGACTTCGTCCATGATGTATAAGACCATGGGTATCAACCCAAGTTTTGTTGATGCCAATATATCATCAACTGCCAATTAAACACATATCAGCCATGGGCGTATTGATGAAGATTTTGCCCCTGGCAGATGAGTGGTTGGAAGGGCTAAATATAAGACAGGCCTGCATGCACAATTTGTGACCCCTTGAAAACAGTCTGTTCATTCTCTCAACTGCATTTTTAAAATAGGATAGTGAAAATATTAATGCCACTCACTCAGTCCAACCATCGTCATTTCTCTCAGTCAGCCTTTTCTCCCACTAATCTTTCCAGTCAGCATGATACTTTTGAATGCCCCTCTTCTCAATATATAACCCAAGAACGTTGTTTGTCTATTTCTTATAGTTGTATATAATATTCTACTTTCATGAACCTCTTCCAGGCAATCATTGTTAATTACTCTGACAGTCCAAGGTATTCACAACATTTATCTCAGGAACCATATTTCTGCTGCTTCCAATCTTTTCCTAATTCGTTCAATAACATTCTACAATTCACACCAATATGGCGAAACATGTTCTATATAACTTTTGTGTTATGAATGTTGGAGCAAACTCATCAGACTTAGAAAGAGAAAGGTGAAGTAGACTATATTAGAAGTCCTTGAAAATAGAGACAAACAACAGTGGACAGTAAAGACACCCTGCAGACAACAAGCTAACATCGAAGACTTTCACAGCTCTCAAGGCTGAAAGAATCAATGATATGAGACTGTACTGAGACATGGTCAATACACACTGAATGGAAAGGCACCTCCCCGCAAGGTCCAGCCTGACAAGTACAATTAATGGACAATATTCATGATAAAAATGACCGACAAGACTTACATTATTCTCCTTGGCTTGAAAAGCTGCCAATATCTCAGGGGGTTTATCTGAAAACTGTATTAACTTTTCTGTGCACTCTTGTTCAGATCTGGAAGGAAAAAAACATATACATGTTTTCACAAAACTATGATCTAGACCAGAGGTTCCCAAACCACGACCTGCGGGCCACTTGTGGCTCGCCAGCTGTCAGAAAGTGGCACGCTAGGCCTCGTTATTTAATATATTTTTTTTGTGTTCGCTTGCTTTGAACTCAAGCGTAGTCCATACACACTATTTTATAGTAGTGATGGACTTAATTTTACATGTAGATTAGCTTTCCCTATTAACAGTGTCCCTCGCCAACAAGCGAATCCACTCCGACTTCAGAGGTACTTGTAATTTACATCCCCAAGTCAAGAACAACAGGTCAAAATTTTAGTCCAGCTGTCTGGAGTAGGGGTTGAACTGCTTACCTCGGCACCAGCACACCGGATGTTTAAGAATGTGCGTTCTTATCCATTCGACCATGCTGACCTGCTAATATATTTTAATAATTTCACAAATGCACTCGGAGCGCCACGTCAGCGTGCGATAATTTACTCTGCTCATTCGCCCAGAGATACATTTGTCGTTTTGGTCCGACTTACAGATGCGAGCAATCATTTTCCGCAATGACCGTTATAAAAAACAAGCAACGTTCCAGACTCACCAACAGTAACCTAGCTGCGCTTATGACTTTGGGCACGCCATATTTGTGCCCAGACATTGATAAACTGGCATCTGAACTTAAGTAACTGGTTATGAAGAACAGTTACAATTGTAAATTAATTACAATAATAGCGATTTTTGAAACTGATTTAAAATTTATTGTTAAATGAACTTTTGATTTTAAACTAAAAATTGACCGCAGTGTAGTACTGACACTGATTGCCTTTAAAGTTTTAGAATTTTGTTGACGAAAGTTAAGAATGAAATTGCACGTTTATAATTTTATAACGTTGAGGCCCGCTTAACTACCGAAAATAGTAGATATGGCCCTCTGCTTGAATATCTTGGGACCTACTGATCTAAACTGTACTTGCCACAAAAATATGAAATGTGTGTATGTTTAGTCTAATAAGAGAGCTGGTCAACCCATCTCATAAATCATGGGCCTAGATTCTATGAAGACCTAATACTTCACACCCCACAGGCAGTCTTTACTATGAGACTACTTTAATTTTGTAAAAATAATCAACACACAGAAGTGCATACTAACCTGTTTATTGCAGCCTCTATTTCATTTAAATGTTGTTTCAGACAGCATAGCCTGGACATGCTTATTGTCTTGGCCACGAGTTTCTCCCTAACAGTGGCAGCAGGTAATTTCTAATGAGCAAGGATAGAATTGTACACATTTGTCAACCTGTGTCATTAGCAACATACTGGATTTTGGCATAATTCTGTTGATATTTAACTTATATCTTATTAGATGTTAGTTTATTCCGAATGATTGACTGTTGTAACTGAAAAATTATTCAACATATCTTACCTAACAAATCAGTAAGTATTAATATTAAGCACTATATAAAACTAGTCAAAACAACATTTGCCACTCATTTTTCTAATGTACCAGATGCTGTGGTTCTTGAGGCGAATGTTGCGGATTCTTTGGACTGCCAAAGTAACTAGCAATGATTGCCTGAAAGAGGCTAATGAAACTAGAACATTATATACAACAATAAGAAAGAGAATAACAGCTTTATTTGGTCATATGATGAGAAGAGAGGCATTGGAGAACATCGTGACAACTGGAAAGATCGAGGGGAAGAGAGGCAGAGGCAGACCAAGAGAAATTATGCTGGATGGATTGAGATAGTGGCAAGGAGGAATATCATTAGCAGAGTTGATCCAGAAAACCAAAGATCTATGGAGAGTCATGAATGCCTACACAAGCTGACAGGGCACTTGATGATGATGATGATGATGATGATGATGATGATGATGATGATGATGATGATGATGATGATGATGACCAGATGCTGGCTGTATATCCAGAATTGTTTATATTAAATGCCTAAGCATGACACACAACTGGCAGCCCAGTTTAATGGTTTAAAAATCCATCTGGATGGAAATTCAAACAAATGACCACTGGGCCAGGAGGCAAGTGTGCCTTTCAGTGAATGTAGTGGTGCTCTTCAACCTCTGGGGTTCACTAGAACAGGATTCTGTGGTACATCAGTGGTACACCCCTTCACCATATTTTCAGAACGTAATCCCCCCCCCCCCCCCCATCCTTTCGTATTTTCTCCCTATAAATTCCCCCCGCCCCTACATAGTATACGTAAAAATGGAAGCTAAATTTAATAACACATACTAGAACAAGTCTGAGACGTCTACATAAAACGTGATGTGCGGGTTTAATTACATTATAAAAATAATTTCAGAAGGGCAAGAAGTAAAGAACTGTAAAGTATGGAGGGGAAAATATCAAATAATCGGTTCTTGTATTAACGCTTATTAAAAATAATTTCAGAAGGGCAAGAAGTAAAGAACTGTAAAGTATGGAGGGGAAAATATCAAATAATCGGTTCTTGTATTAACGCGATCTTGAAATAATCTAAAGTCTCAGTACGTCTCAAATCATATTTCCTTATATGGGTGTCACTTGTGAGCTTCCAGAAGGATTATGATAGCCTGGAGGAGATAGTTATTACCAACCAGTTAAAAGAACAAAAGTCAAAGCCATTCCAGATTTTCCTCCTGGAAAATGGAGCAGAGTGTGGAAAACATAGTCACATTAGCCAAACGATATGTTCTGGCTTATGGTGAAAACCTTATCCCTCATCAGAAAGTCCCCAGTCCACAGATGAAAGTGAATTTCAGTAAGCAGTTAGGTAAGACGAGCTCAGTCAATAAAGGGGGATCCCAAAACAGAACTCCAGGCAGCAAACAAGATACCAATAATTAGCTGCCAGGCTAAACAAGGGTAGCAAAGACGGTTTTGCAGATCTCGCAAAACCAACACCCACCACGCCACTGATTGTTGGAGAAAACCCACAGAGACTCAGTATGCAGCCTGCATAACTGAAACTGGGAAAAGTACCCTGGGAGAAAAGTCTCCCGAAGATAAGAGACCCCCAGTGGTAGAGACAATTGACATGAATTGACATTAGGTGGAGTGTCTATATAACACTGAGCTACAATTTGATGCCATAATAGCCTCTCAATTGGTTAGTCCAGAACAGCTCACAGAGGAGAATGTCGAGATACAAACGGCAACGAAAAGCTCCATAGCTATGTCCCTCCTGATTGCCTGGATGCACATAGTTTTGACATTTGTTACGTGGAATATCAAAGATGCAGTCCTATCTGACCCAATTTTCCCAATGATTCTTGGATGCCAATATGTATTCATAGGGGAACCGACAAGGCCCTTGACAGTGGGGCGCTGCAAACAAGATCACAGACAGGGTTAGGCCCACAACTGGTGTCAGTTTGTTAAGCATGTAGAATACATTTTAGATTATACTACCAAAATGCAGATTAATCAAAGCCCACCTGCACAGGCACAGATTTAACATGTGTTCTTTCCAGTCTTGAAATGCCTAGAATTTCGTACAGATCCTGCAGGTTGACAGACTCAGATAACTGAAAATACACAACAAATCCAATGGCATTAATTATAACAATAAGTATAACATTCTTAGGTCCAATATTTTTTCTTTTTAAATGATTCAAATCAGATTTCGGTGGACACAGCACTATCTGAGAATGACGACATCATATTTCTAAGTCATATCACTCTTTGCACATGTAACACTAATATCTAGTGACTTCTAATTTGAGGGTTACAAAAAAGCTTTGAAAACTGGTACATGCATTTATTTTGCATCTAACGAGAGTGTGAGTGAGTGCTTGTGTGTGCGTGTGTATGTGCGTGCGTGCATGCGCGTGTGTCTACCTTGTTATAAACTACTATAACTATAGGTAGTTTTGTACACAATAATGAACAGATTATTATTCCATACATAGAACAATAATTTGATACTATTAACATAACAATATGTAAAACAGAAATGCATGTATCTGAGAAACACAGTATGTTTTATCAGCTTGATTTGTAAATTTTGGTAAGCAATTTGTCAATATATATATATATATATATATATATATATATATATATATATATATATATATATATATATATATATATATATATATATATATATATATATATATATATACTTACTTTTCAAAGAAGCAACAAGATAAAAAGATTGCACAAATGCCAGAAAAGGTGAAGAGGTATGTTTGTTACGTATTAACAATAATCTCATAGTATTCTTCAGTTCTTCTTCGTGTGCCTGATATTACTGTCCACTCCGCTATATAATCTGATATTTTAATAATTTTGATGTTGCTTGTATTATTTGTTGCCTAGGTGTTTTAGTTTTCCATCCTTCATGGTCTGTCTTTCCCTACATAAGGTTAATTTATCTGTTCTCTTCTACTGATATCCCCACCAAAATTTTCATTTATCTTTCCCATAACGTTTTGTTCTAATACCGCCTGCAGATGTCCGTACTCAGCATTTGTATTTATTCCCAACATTCTTCTCAAGCACCACATTTGAACAGCCTCCAACTTTCCTATCATTTCATTACTCACTGTCCAGCGTTCACATCAAACAGAAGAACAAGTCGCACAAAACTTTTCAGTAAGCAGAAGTTTGTGCTTACCATATTTCACTTTTTCATGAAGTTATGTATTCTAGTATAAGAGTCAATCGTTATGACAATTCTTTTTTTTCTTTAATGTCAATGTTGCATCTTGTATAAGATATAACTATCCCACATATTTAAACAGACTGAAATCTGGATATTGTTCTTTCGAAAGAACTATCAAGCATTCTGTTTTGTTTACATTAATGATAACCCTTTCTTCTCGCTCTCCTCCACCATCAGGTCTAGTGATTTTGCAGACTACTTTCAGACTTTGCTATTACAACTGTGTCATTTGTACATCTCAGATTATTTATATTTTCTCTTCTGACTTTATTCCTTCCAGATGCTCTATGTTCCTGAGTACTGTCTCGTTATAAATGTTGAAAAGATCGGGTGTTCCAAATTTAACATATACTCGTCTGAGACCCCGTTTAACTGCTCTAAATTCTGTTTTCTGTCACACCTAATTGCAGATTCTTGCTCCCAATATATAATGCTTATTATTCTCATATCTTTCTCGCCTATGCTGAGTTCAAGCAAAATGGTGAATAGATCAGATTCTGAAAGAAATGAAAAGATTCTTTGTCAAAAGCTTTGAATAGCCTAAAAAGCAAAAATACAGGTGTTTTTGGCTTCTGGAAACATCTTTTTATAAATAGCAATAAAGTGAAAACTGGATTCTTTGTCTCTTTATCTGCAAAAAACTCAAACTGAGTATGTGAAATTTCTAGACAAATTTTAATTCTTATCCCTTACATTACAATGTGAGTTTATGGATAACATGGTTCATTAAACTGACTTAATGTTCTATGCAATTCCCACTCCATTGTTATGGAGTTTTTATTTCTTAAATATTGTGATGAAAACTATTATACTGATGTTTAATGGAATATCTGGTGTGTCATCTCTCATTCAGTATCTTTGTTTTTTTCCCACTATGCTAAATTTCCTAGAACATATTTCTACATGAATGGCTATGAGGGTAACTATGTATCATTTTTATTTAATGTTCTACTTTATCTTTCAGCATAGGCAGGTCTTTCAGATTTTAAAAATAATTTATATTTGGTGTATTTGTGTAAATCATCAAATACTTCTTTGATATATTCTGACAATCCACTTTTTCCAGTAGACTTTTTTTGTCCTTTGACTTGATGCACCCAGCATGCAATGAATTTGAGATTGTTGACATCTCCCTAGAGTTTGTCCTCTAGTGTATTCCGAAATAACTTCCTTTGTTCTCCATATGTTGGACATTCTTGCAGCCAATGATTAACCGTCATTTTGCCAATTTCACAGTAACATTCATCAGTATCTCCTATCTTTAGTTTATTGAACAAGTGGTATTTCAGTGTATTATGTCCTGTGCAGAATCTGAATATTGCTATCTGTTCACTTTGGTCAAGTTGGTAATATGCATATCATTGTGGTTCTGATTCCTATTTTGTTTCATATGTCCTTCTTATAAACATCTTAGCCTAATGATAAATGTTGGTGTTTTTTTTTTAAAGTTAGTTGTATATCCTTTACAGGGCATAGCAGTCAACCCAAACAATTTTTGGCTGTTCGTGATTCCTGGGCAAGTTTACGTTCCGTAGTTTACATAAAAAACCAAGTAAGGAGGTCTGCTACCAAATCGCCCACAGCTATGTTTCAAACGCGGGTGCACGGGACTTGCACGAACTGCGTCCATAACCCCTTCGCCACGGAGCTGGCTTGTTTTAAACCTGAAGTTTAATTTTTATATCTTGAGCATTTTCAGTTTCACCTTCAGATTGTGCACAATCAGAACATGATGACTATCAAAGTCTGCCCCTGGCATTGATTATGATTATCTCACAGTATTCTTTTAACCCTTTACCAGGCAGAACGTCCATTTCCGTCAGATCGCTTTAACGGGCAGATCGGCCGAACGTGCCCGATACTATTATGCACTGTAAAAACGCGATCTCTCAGCTTTACGATACTTCCAACGGCTGCTTTCACTTTCGCCGATAGCTTGACAACGTGGCCGCCATTTGTAAGTGCCTACTATGAATTTGAACAGACTTTTACAGACTTTTTTTGATAGTTTTCGGGGATTTTACGCTTAGTTTTTCTAAATGGATTTCGGCAATTCTTCAAGTAATAGCCGAGATTTCGCTAGGTTCAATTTAAGTGACAATAAAGGACACAAAGTTGACCAATAATTGGAGCTAGATATCAGTGAAAAGCGTTACTATGCATTAGCAGTCGTGAGTCGGACTTTAAAGAAAGTGATTATGATTCTGAAAATGTGTTTGTAAATTGCCGTATAGGTGACGGAAAATCACAAACAATATGCTGTATTTTGTAAATATTTGTGTTCATATATGGATTACTGACGTGAGTAACATATTCTGCATGCTTTTCCCTTCATTGTGTTGTTTATTTAACTAAAATCGGTTGACTAACACCTTATTTGTGATGATTTTACTAAAGCAACCCGAAATTTTACAGAACCTGAAAAAATCTTGCCCGTTCAGGGCTAAAAAACGGACAAGCGTCTGCCCTGTAAAGGGTTAAATGCTGTTGTATCATATACTTGATCTGAATTCTGGTTCTTTAGCCAAAATGTTTCCGTGTTCAGCGTCTTTTCAGATGATTGGAACCATGTGTTTGAGATAAAGAAGTTGTATTTCTTGCGCCATTCTATAAATTTTCCCAATTTAAAAAAAAACAACACCAACAACGAAATGCAGCTTTACAGAACACAATTGTGGAAGTCATAAGACTTTGCGGCAACTAGCCTTTGTCAGCAAATACACACACAAAACACAACATATAAACACGGACTGTGTTTTTATATTTTCCCACATTTTTATTTACTTATGTTACTCCATAACGACATTTTCTATTTTTCCTCGACTAATTTTTGCATTGAAATCCACCATTATGATCTATATGTCCTTTGATTTATGTTATTTGTTTGTGATTTACAAGACAATTTTACATTCGGTAGTTTGCCATTGCTTCCTGAATGAATTAAATCTCATACCAGTGAAATCAACTCAAAACAATCTGCTTACAAATCGTCTGCAACTGATTTCGAACTCTCGACTCAGTATGTAGGGCAATTGTGAAACTGTTTCACTTAGGCTGCAGATGCCGACTTGTTAGTATAAATAATATAATTCAAAATGAGGGAAGGATAGGAAGGTAGTATGAGTTAAACACAGAAAAGCCAGTATTCAGTAATTGTGAAAGAGCTTTCATTTACCATTTGTTCTGTCTTGCACACAGATTCCAGATCTGACAAAATTGAGCCTTCCTCTGAAAATACAGAATATGTAATAAACTCATACATAATGACAAATTGGTTATGTGATTTGCTTTAACTTTTGAAATAAAAAAATTCAAAAATGTTGCTTGATTATGTAAATATGATGGCTCTGTGGCGATGCGGTTACTGACACAGTTCGTAATCTGGCATACCCATGTTCGAAACACAGCTGTGGGCAATTTGGCAGCAGACCACCTTGCTTGGTTTTTTACAACATGGTATGGGTGCTGGTCGTTTAGAAAGCAATGCAAACTACTGAACGTAAACTTGCCAAGAGATCACAACAGCAAAACATCTTCAGACAGAAAAACGGAATGAGATTAAATTAATATTTTTTTTTTTTTTTTTAAATCTTAAAAACAATTTTTTGGGTTATTCGACCATCTACTAAAATCAAAGGCGCTATCTCGTAACACCAAAATCACAATATACAAAACACTGATAAGACCAGTTGTACTGTATGGCTCTGAAACCTGGAGTACAACGAAAGGAGACGAAGCCTTGTTACAAACCTTTGAGAACAAAATTTTAAGACGCATCTTTGGACCCATTAGGGATACACAAAGTGGAGAGTGGAAAAGAAGAAGTAACAAAGACATTTATGATCTGTTTAAGTCCCCGCTAATCACTGGTATCATGAAGGCTAATAGACTACAATGGCTGGGGCATATAGAAAGAATGGAAGATAATAGGGAAACAAAACTCGCTTACACTCAGGAAATAAATGACCGTAGACCCCGAGGTAGACCAAGAAGACGGTGGAGAGATAATACATGTACAGACCTACAAGCACTTGGAATCAACGACTGGCAAGAGAAGGTCCACCAGAGAGACGAATGGAGACGGATTGTATTTGCAGCAAAGAACCTCAATGGCTCGGAACGCTGAAGAAGAAGAAGAAGAAGAAGAGATTCGACCATGACTGACCCTTGCCTGGCACTCTACTTTCACAAGCAACTCTCAGTTGCTGCTAGCATATGTTAATGGTCACCTCTAAACTAGAGCCTCAACATGCCTGGCTAAACCAAGTGAGGGTCTGACAGGTCAAATAACAAGTTATGCAGGGCTTGTCTACCTCAGCATATGAGGACTGGATATGGCAAACTGCAGAGGAGCTGGTCAAAAGTGATTATCAATAATGCCACGTGGAATGAGCAGAATTAGGCAAAAAAAACATTGGTAATCCACTGCATTCTGTTTCTACTACAGCCATCTCAATCTATATTATTGGATCAAATTAAATCAGGTTAAAAGAGTGTGGTTGATGCTGTGCCACAATCCCTCATTTTTAATTCCAATTCACACACAAGTTATCTGCAGTCATCTCACAATGTGAACATTAGCACTCCTCTTCCCTCACTTAACAGGCATTTCTGGGCACTGATAGGTCTGGCCACCTGCAAGCACACTTTGGGACTGACAGATAACTATATGATTCACCTCAGTGATGATGGACAAACAACCTTTCTGCATCTGTATACAACAAATTCCAGAACATTCACACTTACAACAACAGGTATGTGAACAATGAAACTGGTGAAAAATACTTGGCTCTAGACAAGAAGAAATCTCAGGGATACACATTTATAGAACAGAAGGATATACTAACTGAAAATGAATGTGCTGAGAAAAATTAACTAGTGATGCAAAGTAAGCAATGGAAGTCAAAGAGTGTGGATGAGGCAGTTAACACGACAATTAAATAATGCAAGTTATCTAAATCTCGTAATGTACAAGCATGGCAAGAAAATGAGACACCTTAGACGGGTTTTTTTATACCATGAATAAACAGATTATTGAAGTTTTGAAACAGAAAAGAAACATGAACATTGAAATATACAATCTGTACAAAGACAAAAATTCTAACCAGACAAAATATAAAAATTCATACCAGGTATCACTGCATGGCTGACAAGAATTGGTAGTATTGATTGGTTGACAATTGGTGACACTGCTTGGTCGCCAATTTGTGACAGTTCTTGACTCACAGCTGGTGACACTGTTTGGTCACTAAATGGTGACACTGACTGGCTGGCAAATCGTGGCACTGCTTGGTTGACAATTGGTGACAGCCCTTGACTGACAACTGGTGACACTGTTTGGTCACTAAATGGTGACACTGACTGGCTGGCAAATCGTGGCACTGCTTGGTTAACAATTGGTGACAACCCTTGACTGACAACTGGTGACACTGTTTGGTCACTAAATGGTGACACTGACTGGCTGGCAAATCGTGGCACTGCTTGGTCAATAACTGGTGACAATGCTTGGCTAACAAATGATGGTAGTGCTTGGTTGACGATCAGTGGCTTTGTGTGGTTGCTAACTGGTGACACAGTTTCACTGGCAGTCTGAGGCACTGCTTGATCAACAACTGGTAGCAATGTTTGGGTCACAAATTCTGGTAGCGCTTGTTTGACAATTGATGTCTGTGTTTGGCTGACAATAAGTGGCACTGCTTGGCTGATAATTTTTGGTAATTCTGGGTCAACAATTGGTGGCACTGTATGGGTGACAAATGAAGCCACTGCACGGCTGACAAGAACCGGTGCTTGTGCTTGGCTGAGAGTTGGTGGCATTGCTTGGCTGAGAGTTGGTGGCACTACTTGTCTGACAATGTTTGATAATGCTTGGTGAAAAATTGCTGGCACTCTCTGATTGACAACTGGCTCCACTACTTGGTTGACAAGATTTGGCGGTGGTGCTCGGTTGAACAGAATTTGTGGCAGTGCTGGGTTAACTAGATCTGGTGGCACTGATGGCAATACCTTGAGCTCGGTGATATCTGACAGTGCAGTTCTGGGAGCAACCTGACTGATGTCACCAGTAAACTCCATATCCTCGACACCCTGTGACAGATTTTCTTCTCTACTGCATGGCAAAACACAATTTGGTTCCTTCTTCTTCACTAACTGAAACAAATCATCCAGGAGTTTTGGCTTGGAATTTAAGGTAAAACATGAGCTCAATTTGTCATCCAGATAAGGCCTCCCGGTGACTGGTATTATATCATGTTGAGTCAACTCCATTTCCTCTCCACCTTTGTCACCAAATATTATTGTACAATCAGGAACATTCTTCTTTCCAGAGTTGATACACATCCTTACAAAAGCCTGATCATCCCTTTTCTCTCCATCTGCAAATGATGGTCTTCTTCTTAAACCTGGTTTGTTGTGAGGTTCTGAGCTAAAACGGGCGACTGGTATTATATCATGTTGAGTAAACTCCATTTCCTCTCCACCTTTGTCACCAAATATTATTGTACAATCAGGAACATTCTCCTTTCCAGAGTTGGTACACATCCTTACAAAAGCCTGATCATCCCTTTTCTCTCCATCTGCAAATGATGGTCTTCTTCTGAAACCTGGTTTGTTGTGAGGTTCTGAGCTAAAACGAGCGACTGGTATTATTTCATGTTGAGTAAACTCCATTTCCTCTCCACCTTTGTTACCAAATATTATTGTACAATCAGGAACATTCTCCTTTCCAGAGTTGGTACACATCCTTACAAAAGCCTGATCATCCCCAGACTCACTTTTCCCTCCATCTGCAAATGGTCTTCTTTTTAAACCTGGTTCGTTGTGAGGTTCTGAGCTAAAACTGGCATTATTAAATAAATGTGCATTACTCTCTTGGAGTAAAGATTCAGACAGCTGAGATGAATTTGATATTAACTCCATACAACAGCCATCCTGGTCTGTTTCTGTGTACAAAATGGTGTGATTTTGTTGTTCTTGCTGCCTCACCGAAATACAGTTTGGCTCATCATTATCACCCAACCAGAGCGAGGGGTCTGGATCTGATAATGACATGTTCATGGATGTGAAGAAAATGGTCTTATCTTCATCTGACACCAAAGGTACTGCTGCACTGGGTTCCATTTCACTGCAAATATACAGAGTAAAACACATGCTACACACAATATTGCACTGTTATAGTAGAGTTCTTACATTGTTCTTCTTATTCCTCATTTGCCCTCAGACCATCCCACAACATTACCAGCTCTAATAAAAGTAGTAGTTAGCTTCAGGTTCATTAACATTCTCATGAAGGTTAGATCACAAATATAGCTCTTTGATGTTATATATATATATATATATATATATATATATATATATATATATATATATATATATATATATATATATATATATATATCATGGCAATAATTAATCTATAATAACTCAGATTATGTGCCGGCTTCGTGGCTTAGAGGTTATGATTTTTCTCCGTAATCTCGTATACTCTCGTCGGTAACATGATGACGGTTCAAATCAGCAGTGGTTCGAATCACATCGGTAACTTACGGGGTATGTGAGCCGCCCGCTCAGAAAGCAATAGCAAACTACTGAGCGTAATCTTGCCAAGAGATCAACATACAGCTGAAAGATGCTGGTGTTGACAGCTAAGTCCTGTAAAGGATATGCTAAAAAAAAAAAAAAAAACCTCAGATTATATCTGATTCAGGTGTAAGAAACTTCTTCAACAGGTCCATTTCTAACCCCAGTTCTGGCGCAATATATGTCTATACCACAAATGAGTGGCGAGTAAAAGACCACCTTGGCTGAGTCCAGATAAAGTCACCTTTTGTCTTGAGTTCCCTGATGTCATTGTTATATATGAAATATGATATTCAGATGCAACATGACTGCACTTGGGACATTCCCACACAAGCTCTATCTTCAGCAGCCAATGAAGAGTCCCCATGCTGATGGTACCAGTGTGGCTGACTACAAACTGAATGTTCGCCTGCATGTTGAGTTGAGTGTTGTTCACACCCTTTGCTCACCCCAGCTGGACCAACCTCTACAAATGTGGGTTTGTTGTTTTGCTGCACTGTTTACTCAATCCCAGAGTCTTCACAACATCAGCCTTGTCATAAGCTAGCTGTAGGTCAACATAGCCCAATGGATAAGAACGCATGTTCTTAAACATCCGGTGTGCTGATGCCGAGGTAACGGGTCCAACCCCTACACTGGACCGTTGAACTAACTGTTGACCTATTGTCCTTGACTTGGAGACGTTAATTACAAGTAACTCTGAAGTCAGAGTGGGTTCACCTGATGGCGAGGGACACTGTTAATAAGGAAAGCTAATCCGCATGCAAATATTCAGTCGAGCACTACTAGAAGTAGTGTGTATAGACTACGCTTGGGTTCAAAGTCAGCGAGCGCCAAAAAAATAAAACATCCAGCTCATGACATGGCTCTCCTGGCAGACCTCTCCTTTCTCCTGATGAGGTGCCAAGAGCTGTCTCTTGTCACTATATAACTGACCCTCAGAAGTGGGCCATTGGTTTCTACTCACCTCCCTATGACGATTTCAGAACCTGCCCAGTGTCTTTTCTTCCTCAATCTCATCCATAAAATGTTCTCATTTCACCTATTTTTTTTTGCATGAGTGGTTCTGTATCAACTCTGTAATCTTTGCTTCCTTCACATCATGAACTCTGCAATCTTCACTTTGTTCTTATCTTCCACTACTTTAAGCTCCTCTACAAATCTGGCACATCATCTCTGCACTTGTTGCCACTTCTTTACCGCTGCCCTTGATTCCTTCCATACATGTTCTCCCTACAGGGACCACCATGGTGGTAGTTGCCCAAGTTTTTCTATGATGACTGTGGACATTGATGTGTGCTTGCCGGACAGAGACTGAGGAAGAAGTGAGTGGTACAGAAGCCCATTACCTGAGGGACGTGCAAGGAAGTTCCAAATCCTCCATAGAGTAAGATACTTTGCAGAATAAATCATCATTTGCTGCTGCTATGAGTTGAGTCAAAACTATAGTCATCTATAACAGCAAGATTGTATAAATATGCATTCCTCTCCTGGAGAAGAGATTCAGACAGTTGAGATATCCATCCATCCATCATGTGTTATGCAGATAAGCATGGGCAGTCATGATTCGCCATTTCATTCAATCACCAGAGCCATGGATCAGCTCAGTGTTCTTGTCTCAACCATACCATGTGGCCAAGCCATCCAGGTATTTACGTCTCTGTCTTCCTCTTGTTCTGTTCCCCTCAATCTTGCCAGTTGTCACCAAGTTCTCCAATTTATTTCTTCTCATAACATGCCAACAATTTTTGACTGTCTACGTCTAATTTCTCTAATCAGTTTATGGTTTTCATTTATTTCTTGTAGGACTTGGTCATTGGTTTTTCTGTCTGTCCATCCATGGTATTTGCATTTTCCTCAGAAACCACATATGTAGCACCTCAACACTCTTTTTCTCGTGGGAACTGACATCTTTTTATTGGTCAGTATGTTTTTCATCTTGCAAAAGGCTACCTTCGCCGTGGCGATTCTTGTTCTAATCTCTTCAAGGCATCTCCCATCAGATGTTATGACTGTTCCGAGATAATTATGCCGATTCACTTGTTTAACCCTTTACAAGGCAGAACGTCCATTTCCGTCCGATCGCTTTAACGAGCAAATCAGCAGATTACGTCCAATACTATTATTCATTGTAAAAACGCGATTTCTCGGCCTAACGATACTTCCGACAGCTACTTTCGCTTTTGCCGATAGCTTGACAACGTGGCCGACATTTGTAAGCGCCTACTATGAATTTGAATGGACTTTTACTGACTTTTTTTGTATAGTTTTCGGATGTTTAAGCTTAGTTTTTCAAAATGGATTTCGGCGATTCTTCAAGTGATAGCCGAGATTTCGCTAGGTTCAATTTAAGTGACATTAAAGGGCACGAAGTTGACTATTAATCGGAGCTAGATATCAGTGCAAAGCGTTACTTTGCATTAGCAGTCTGAGTCGGACTTTAAAGAAAGTGATTATGATTCTGAAAATGTGTTTGTAAATTGCCGTATAGATGAAGGAAAATCACAAACAACATGCTGTATTTCGTAAATATTTGTGTTCATATATGGATTACAGACAACAATCACATGAGTAACATATTCTGCATGCTTTTCTCTTCATTGTGTTGTTTATTTAACTAAAATCGGTTGACTAACACCTTATTTGTGATGTTTTTACTAACGCAACCTGAAATTTTACCGAACCTGAAAAAATCTTGCCCGTTCAGGACTAAAAAACAGACAAGCGTCTGCCCTGTAAAGGGTTAAGAATATACCTATTCACTTGTATATTACATTGTGGTATTTCCTTTGTCCTAGTGACGACCATAATCTGTGTCTTCTTACAATTTAATTATAACCCTACTTGTTCACTGTGTGCAACAACCGCATCTACTAAATGTTGCAGATCCTGCTCATTGTCTGCAATCAATACTGTATCATCCGCATATCTAATGTTATTGATGTTTCGTCCCCCAATGATGATTCCTTTCATACCTTCTACATTTCTGAAAATATTTTTACTGTACAGGGAAAAGGAGACATTACACATACAGAAACCGCTTACAGTTCTTAGTAAAATTCACATGCTTGAAAAAAATCACTCACCCATTAACTATTAATGGCCATAATGCTATGAACAAACTCTCAGTATATACTTGACTACTCCAATGGATGTGGAACACAGTAAATAAATGTCTGGACAGCCTTACAATGGAGACGAAAATTTCTCATCAGAGCCTACAACCAGATTATGTTTCAGCTTTGCACTAATGGAAAGCCTCCTTGGAAGGCAGGGAATACATATGGACCACTCCTACCATTGCCCTTGCCCCAGACTAAATCTCACACACGCAGTTACTATAAGCGGGTCATAGACAAGGCTATCAATTAAATAACAAGCCTGACATACAGGGTGATATTCAAAAGTATTTGCAGAAGGCTAGACATCTCAAAGTGCACATCTAGTTGTTTATGGTTAAGACAAATTAATAAACTCCTCACGGTTTTCAAGTAACACTATAATGGCTAGTAATTGTTTTTGTTTACAAAAGTCTGTGACTTACATGTCTTTCATAGAATTACAAACATTATCTTCAAAGACACTCGGATGATCTACAGCTCCATTACAAGAATCCTGAAGTTGTGGAATTGGTTCGGTGAACACGCTGTCATGATCCTGCATACAAAAAACAATCTATGTCACTGATATTAAACATCAAATGTGAAATAAACAGCGTGAACACTGGCACACTTTATGAGTCTTTACCATGTGGATCAAAGTAAAAGTAACTGTTCAGGGTTCAGGAATTAAGTATTCTTGTTTAAGTCAGCTGCATAGTTTTCTACTAAGCATTTGTCAGGTAACAGAGAGTTTTAATTGCAAGACTCTGCAGTTCCATCAAACAGTCAACCAGACAAATGGGTTCACAAATTTCAGGTAAGAAAAGACACACACATTCATTCACAGAAATGATGCACAGTTACAAACACTGATACTAAACCTCAATGTCCAAGCTTCCATCGGCATGGAATAAAATAAGCATGCAGACTTATGGACAGATATAAGGAGCGTTCATTTCAAATCCGTTCGTGCCAACCGGGCGTAATTGTGTACGTTGAACATGATCATGTCATAGTCATGTTATAAGTACTGACCAATGAATGAAAGAGCAAGTGCTTATCGTCCCATGATGCATAAGTTCTGTTTCTGACCATTGAGAAAATGGCCGGGTTGATCCAAAATCCATCCAAAGAAGCTCAAAGAGCAGTGATTCAGTTTCTTTCATTTGAAGGATGTCGACCGACCAGTGGACATTCATTTAAGAATGCAAGCAGTGTACTGTAACAAATGTGTGTCAAAGACAACAGTGACAGACTGGGCACGAATGTTTCAGAAAGGACGACAGTTCATGACAGATCTTCGACGGCCGGGTCAAGCGCATATTGTTGCAACAGAAAAAACCATTGCCACAATTGATGCAGCAGTACAGATGAATGTTGTCGAAGCATACGTTCGCTAGTGAAAGAATTTGATGTGTCAATTGGGGCAATTCAAAAGGTTGTTCGTAAGAGACTGCAATATCGGAAGGGGATGGTGTTTGAACTACTTGCTGCGTTACAAAGGGAAGGGTGATGCATTTCTCTTCCGCATAGTGGCAGGCGATGAATCATGGTGTCACCACTTTGAGCTGAGCAGCAAAAGAGAGAGCTTGCAATGGAAGCATGCTGGATCACCAAAAGCCAAAATATTAAAGTTACAGGTTTCCGCTGGTAAGGTTATGCTGAGCACATTTTTTTACCATGAAGGGCTATTGTTGGCCGATTTTAAAGAACCTGGTGTCAACATCAACTCTACCCACTACTTGCAAACACTAGACCAGCTGCAAAAAGCCATCAAGAATAAACAACCCGGCATGCTTTCTCATGGTGTCATTTTGTTGCACGAAAATGCTCGTCAGCATGTTGCAAAGATTGTGCAGGAAACCTTAGCAAGGAAGAAGTGGGAAATTCTGCAACGTCCAGCCTATAGTCCTGAATTGTCACCATGTGATTTTCATTTGTTCGGACCTCTAAAAAAAAAAGCTATCAAGGGTCAACGATTTCACATAGATGCAGACGTAATGAACACGATAAACACTTAGTTCAGTGTGCAACCACAATCCTTTTTGGCATACGGCATTCGCCGCCCACCTAAGCAATGGGATGCTTGCCTGAATGCCTACGGCAACTTCTTCTGACCAACCCATGGTGCATAATTCATTCAAAATGAATGCTTTGTTTAATTCTATCACACCTGTTAATGTTTCTTTCATGCTTTTGTAATAAAGCCATCTGAACGGGTTTCAAATGAACACCCCTAATAGAAAGAGTAATAAAGATATCCTGAAAGAAGCTAACTCACATAGAGAACTTGTTACTTGCATCAGAAGAAGACAAACCATATTCTTAGGGTATGTCAATGAGAAACTGAAAGCTGGGGTATGACGTGACAACAGGAAAGCTAGAGGGGAAGAGAGACTGGGGGAGGGGAAGAGAGACTGGGGGAGGGGAAGAGAGACTGGGGGAGGCCAAGAGAGAAGATACCGGACTGTCTGACATCATGGCATGGAGGTACATCAGTATCAGAAATGACTGACAGTACAAGAGACAGAAGGCTGTGGATAAAAAAAGTCAGAATGGACTGTCAGAAGTAGTAAACATCATCAAGAATCTTTTATTCACAACACACATAAAATCACTCGCATTAAATGATGAGATTACAATGTTCATTCACAAGCTGACTTGTATCACTACTTATGTTGTACCAAACATGGACTCACTATGTATGTATGGAATTGTAGCCTCATAGAAGATACTGATTACATGGTATAAAATGTCAAGACTTCACACATACTAGGTCCCACTTTATGAGGTAGAGGAACCAGCAACATTTCCTACTGGTTTTTCCAATTGCCAACTTAGAAAAAAAGATTGCAGATATTTATGACTCAGTGGGTAGGAGTGATTCTGCAAGCTGTATCAAATGAGTCAGTGGGTAGGAGTGATTGTGCAAGCTGTATCAAATGACTCAGTGGGTAGGAGTGATTCTGCAAGCTGTATCAAATGAGTCAGTGGGTAGGAGTGATTCTGCAAGCTGTATCAAATGACTCAGTGGCAGAGGCTAGCATGCTTGCCTATTGGTCCAGTGGTAAAAAATTGGATTCCCGGCTGATGTTGGGATTATATTCACTGACCTGGACTCCCAGGTTGACCCAGTCTCAAATGGGATCAGGATGGTTTCTGGGAAGTACAGGTGGCTGTTGTTATATTTACCACACTACCACCCACTGAGTGCCGATTTATCTCAAGAGAGTGAGTGTGCGTGCGCGCGTGTGTATGTGTGCGTGTGTGTAGCACTCACCATACACTCAGTATGCCTCTAAAGGGATCCTTAACATGACCTATTTAGGTCATAGAATAATGAAGAATCTTGATGACCAAGCTATGGTACATTCAGTATGGTATCAATTGTACAATATTCACATTTCTTTTCGTCACTCTTTCAAGCATTTTCACAGAAAGCTGGCAAAACAGTGCATCAAAACAAGTACTGGGCCTATTTAATAATAATCAGGTTAACAATTCTATAAGAAAAACAATGTAAGTTTTTTCCAGAATGACAAGCCATGATTAATGACTGACAACTTTTATGAGATGATTAGTGGGAGTCTCTGTGGCGAAGTGGTCAAACCATCTGGCTAAGATTCTGAAGGTTGTGGGTTCGATTCCGGGCTGCATCCTTCAATTCATGAATTAATGTTTTTCAGACTCCTGAGAGTCATCGCTAGAGCTACAGAGTTTGTGCTTTGTGCGACACTTTTGCAGTTCGCTGTGGAAAGAGACGAAGCCATATGGGATTTTTTTTAAACCGGTGGAATGAAATCGACCGTGTCAACTTTTAAGCAACTGTTTTATATGAGATGATTAGTGTTGTTTCCTGATTGCAATTTTTGTTTAACCTTTATAATTCCACTCAAACATTGGTGTGCCTATAGCTATTTGATTTTTGTTGTCTAGTGTATCCTTTTATTTCTACTTTTGAGGTAGTCTGAGTACTTGTCAGTATATGTTAATTTATGTCTTATGTTATTTTTTTCCCCACTGTTTACTTTAATATGCTATATATATGTGCGTGCGTGTGTGTAAGGCCCTGTCAATTGGCGTAGACATGGGGCGCCACGCATTGCCTCTGATGGTGGGAGACACCTACAGTTGTCACTGATCAGCTACCGCCCGCGTCAAGCTGAGCAGTCCCCGGCCAATTGGGTGCTGATCCGTCACAGCCTGCCTGCTTCAATGGGTGCTTGGAGCTAGGACAAAATCTGAGCCGCAGTCTGTAAAAACAATGCTCCAGGTACTAATAATAAGTTATTCGTTGCTAGGGAAGGACGCTGTTTTCCTAAAGTTCAAGGTCGTTTGGTTCACAGACAACTTCCCGTGGCTGTAAACAGCTGTATACGAAACTAGCCCCGTCTAATTTCAAATTGGATTAATTCGAAACTACAGGACGAAAATCGCGAATGACAACTTTAATGAGTTGTCACATGGTTAATCCTTGATTCTGCATTGTCAGAAGAATTTTAGTGGTCCTCCACGAAGCACAATTCTAATTTTCTCCAAAAGGTAAGAGAGTTTATATTAATAGTGTGTCTATTATCGATATTACATGCATTTAGAGTGCATTTTTGAATTCCGAGCCCATTTTTACATAGAAGTGTCAACTTTCAACAAGATTCACATTGCTGGCCATGGGGGGAAAAAAATTTTTTAATGTGTGTGTGCTCGGTCTGGCTATTTTTTTATAAGAAAATGCACAATGGCGGAAATCACAGCATATTTGACCTGTGTGTTTTTTTAATTAATAGAACACAGGCAATTTTGAATGATAAAATTAAACAGAATAACAGTTTACTTTTAAATGCTTTTAATAATTAATTTGGTTGCTTTAATTATTGTTCATCATGCAGTATGGTTTAAAATTTTTGAAATTCAAACCCATCCAGGGTCAATGACTGGCATTTTTTTGACTGGCTTTCAGTTGCATTTGTCTATTAATTATCTATTTAACAATACTTTAACATGCATTTATGGATTCTTTGTCCAATTTTACACACAACTATGGAGTTTCAACACATTACGTTATACTGGTGTGTGGAAATAAAATTTTTTGTGAGACCAAGGTGGTTACATACTTCAGATTGGCAAAAATTCCTTCGGCAGCTCAGATAGTAGGACCAGTGTCTGTTTCTATGTAAACACTGGAGATTTAGATTTAGAATCAAAACATACAGGTAAACAGAGTAGCAATATATAATAATTTCATTATTTTAATTTCTCCTTAGATTTATCATGGCAAAATCAAAAATAAATCTTGATCATCTGAGAGCACATCTGTCAGTGTTCGAAGCTGAATATCCCATAAAAAAGGGCTACATTGCTCGGCTGTTGATGGTGGATGGACATTTTTCTATGGTGAGTTGAATTTATACCTTTATAGTTTTAATATCTATTTATTATACTGTAAAACAAAGGTTTTTTAATACATATTAAAATTAAAAATTTGTTGCGTACCCCTTACGGGACGTTGCAGTCAACACCAGCATTTTCAGCTGCTGTTGATGTACTAGGCAAGTGTTACGTTCAGTAGTTTGCCATTGCTTTCTGAACGACCGGCCTCTATAGTTCTATACCTTTTTCGAAAAAACCAGCACCACTATGTTTCGAACCCAGGTATACGGCTCACAAACCGCGTTCGCAAGCCCTTAGCCACAGAGACCGTTTCTTTTCTCGTCAGATTTAAATTTAATAATTAATAATTTATAACTTCTTCATGTTATCTATCTTTATAATTTTAAGATCAATTTATTATAATGTAAAACATTTTAAAAATAAATATACCTTTAATTTCTTTTTCTTTTCTCCTCATATTTACAGTTCACAATTAATAATGTATAAATTCTTCATGTTATTTTACAGCATTTTTGTTATTTTTTCAGATTTAGTAATCTTTTTATTTTCTCTTTTCAGGTTCTGGAAGACAGAAGAGATATTGAATGCCAAGACAGGTCAGTCGCCAACAGAGGTAGTATTTCTCTAATTAAGGACATTTTTCTACGATGAGTTGAATTTATACCTTTATAGTTTTAATTTTAATATCTATTTATTATACTGTAAAACAAAGGTTTTTTAATACATATTAAAATTAAAAATGTGTTGCGTACCCTGTATGGGACGTTGCAGTCAACACCAGCATTTTCAGCTGCTGTTGATGTACTAGGCAAGTGTTACGTTCAGTAGTTTGCCATTGCTTTCTGAACGACCGGCCCCTATACCTTTTTCGAAAAAACCAGCACCACTGTGATTCGAACCTGGGTATACGGCTCACAAACCGCGTTCGCAAGCCCATAGCCACAGAGACAGTTTCTTTTCTTGTCAGATTTAAATTTAATAATTAATAATTTATAACTTCTTGTTATCTATCTTTATAATTTTAAGATCAATTTATTATAATGTAAAACATTTTTAAAATAAATATACCTTTAATTTCTTTTTCTTTTCTCCTCATATTTACAGTTCACAATTAATAATGTATAAATTCTTCATGTTATTTTACAGCATTTTTTTTATTTTTTCAGATTTAGTAATCTTTTTATTTTCTCTTTTCAGGTTCTGGAAGACAGAAGAGATATTGAATGCCAAGACAGGTCAGTCACCAACAGAGGTAGTATTTCTCTAATTAAGGACATTTTTCTACGGTGAGTTGAATTTATACCTTTATAGTTTTAATATCTATTTATTATACTGTAAAACAAAGGTTTTTTAATACATATACAGTGTCATTAATTTCTTTTTCTTTTCTCGTCAGATTTAAATTTAATAATTAATAATTTATAACTTCTTCATGTTATCTATCTTTATAATTTTAAGATCAATTTATTATAATGTAAAACATTTTAAAAATAAATATACCTTTAATTTTCTATTGCACATTGAACAATTCAGTCCATAAATGCTCAGTTTATTATTCTTCTTTGGCTTTCTGCATAGTGTTCTTATTTGCCAAATGTCTTTTAATTTGCTGTTCACGCATCCTGCCCATGGTTGTAGATCCAGTTATTACTTGTCTCTATCTCGAACTACGTTATTGCTTTACTGTCTGCCAGGACATTCATAGTTAGGTTACTTGTGTGCACTACCTGTATAGTTGGATGCAAACTGAAAAAGACGTACAGAAATCTGAAATGCACAAATAATGATAATGTATAATAACTTCTTCATGTTATTTTACAGCATTTTATTAATCTTTTTTTTTTCACTTTCTTTTCAGGTTCTTTTCAGGATCGTCATTTTCATTCAATTGATGTCACCTGTTGATTCCAGAAACTCTACCACATTATGCATATGTATTATATATGTTATATAGTATTAATAAAGATTACTAACTGAAAAGAAAACTCTTTTAGTTTAGTACATTTCCGTCTGTTGACACTTATGCAAATTTAGTAATTTTATTTTAAACGAACCTCATAACAACTATTCATCACTGCAGTAATTATCGGTGGCCATTTTTAATTGCTAATTAGGTCACCACACATCATACTGACACAGCAAAGAGACCATAAGGTCTGTAGCATTATTCCGCACAATACCAAATTCATCTTGTAATTTTTAAAGCTAAAATTTAGAAAACGTAGGCTAATTTGTGAAATAGTAACTAATTAGCGGCCATTTTTAATTGCTAATTAGGTCACCACACATCATACTGACACAGCAAAGAGACCATAAGGTCTGTAGCATTATTCCGCACAATACCAAATTCATGTTGTAATTTTTAAAGCTAAAATTTAGAAAACGTAGGCTAATTTGTGAAATAGTAATTAATTAGCGGCCATTTTTAATTGCTAATTAGGTCACTACACATCATACTGACACAGCAAAGAGACTATAAGGTCTGTAGCATCATTCCGCATATTACCAAATTCATCTTGTAATGTTTAAAGCTAAAATTAAGAAAACGTACACTAATTTGTGAAAAAGTAATTAATTAGCGGCCATTTTTAATTGCTAATTAGGTCACCACACATCATACTGACACAGCAAAGAGACCATAAGGTCTGTAGCATTATTCCGCACAATACCAAATTCATCTTGTAATTTTTAAAGCTAAAATTTAGAAAACGTAGGCTAATTTGTGAAATAGTAATTAATTAGCGGCCATTTTTAATTGCTAATTAGGTCACCACACATCATACTGACACAGCAAAGAGACCATAAGGTCTGTAGCATCATTCCGCATATTACCAAATTCATCTTGTAATTTTTAAAGCTAAAATTAAGAAAACGTACGCTAATTTGTGAAATAGTAATTAATTAGCGGCCATTTTTAATTGCTAATTAGGTCACCACACATCATACTGACACAGCAAAGAGACCATAAGGTCTGTAGCATCATTCCGCATATTACCAAATTCATCTTGTAATTTTTAAAGCTAAAATTAAGAAAATGTACGCTAATTTGTGAAATAGTAATTAATTAGCAAAATAATTAGCGGCCATTTTTACTTCCTAATTAGGTCACCAGACATCATATCAAAAAATAAATAACATGACAAGTTAGGCCTTGCAACCCCAATCGCAGTGATGTATGGTTGCTAAGATGTTCGTTTATAAACAAAACAGATAGTCTCAAAAAAAACCAAAATTTTGATAATCTGGGCCAGATTTTGACCAGGACGCAAAAAAATCCTTTAGTGAGCACTCTTTTGTGAAAATTTTAGTCCAAAGGTCACGACACTCAAATTTACATAACTCAGCTTAGAATCGAGATACACAACTCATTGAGGTACCGTTAGATTTGGTTTTTCAAGGCCTATCTATCTGTGGTTCTCCCAATAGTAAATGATCAATTTGAAAATCATGATCAAAATAGCTACAGTAATAAAAAGAAAAATAGAAACCTCAAGCTACGGCGTGCAACCTGGAACATGAGAACCATGTGTCCAGGATTTTCCACTGACTTGACCAATATTGATGATGTGAGAAAAACAGCTGTGATTGATGCCGAACTTAATCGTCTTAACATTGATATTGCTGGCCTGCAGGAGACTCGCCTCGCTGAGGAAGGGTCACTCAGGGAAAACAATTACACCTTTTTTTGGAAAGGTAGAGGGCAGGCAGAAAAAAGGCAACACGGTGTGGGCTTTGCAGTGAAGAATTTGCTACTGGGAATGATTGAAATTCCAGCAGAAGGAAATGAAAGACTATTATCCCTGCGCTTGGCAACCTCTTGTGGTTTTGCCACCATTATTAATGCATATGCACCGACACACGATTCCTCTGATGATGTGAAGGATTCGTTCTATGAGGAGTTAAGTCTCGTGATCAAGGCAGTTCCAAAATCTGACTACATTTATATGCTCGGTGATTTCAATGCTTGTGTGGGCAAGGACTCGAGTTCATGGCCAGTGTGCCTTGGAAAATACAACATCGGTCGCATGAATGAAAATGGGCAAAGGCTGCTGGAGCATTGTACCAGAAATGACCTATGTATTACAAACTCCTTTTTTTAAAACAAAAGAGCTGCATAAGGTCACATGGAAACATCCAAGATCCGGCCATTGGCACCAGCTGGACTTCATCATCACACGTAGACAACATCTGAACCATATATCAATGATTCGAAGTTACCACAGTGCTGACTGTGATACGGATCATTCTTTGGTTCTTGCAAGGGTTAGACTGAGACCAAAGAGAATCTACACAGCTAACCACAAATCTAGCCCCAGGATTAATATTATTAACACTCACGATCCTGAAAAGTGCTTTCAGTTTCAACAGCAACTTGAAGACGTTTTCACTGATACACCAGAAAATTGTACAGTAAATGAAAAGTGGGCTCATCTTAAGGAAAATCTTTATAAAATAGCGGTAGAGGTTTACAGCACTGTGGATCATAAGAGGCAACCTGGTTTGCGGCAAACAGCCAGACACTGCAGCCCTTGATTGATAAAAAGAAGATAGCTCTCTTAAGAAACAAGAAAAGAACAACACGTAAAACTCTCAGTGAGATGAAGCAAGCTAGCAAGGAAGTGCAAAAGGCTGCCAGGCAGTGTGCAAATGACTAATGGATCAAGTTATGTGAGTACAATCAAAATGCAAGTGATAAGGGAAACATCAGAAGCATGTATGAAGGGATAAAGAAAGCCTGTGGTCCAATGATCAAAAGAAGTGCACCACTGAAACCTTGACTGGAAAAATCATCACTGATAAGAAACAGCAGATGGACAGATGGGTAGAGCACTATATGGAGCTTTACTCAAGTGAGATCAAATTAGTGGATGATGCCCTCAACGCTTAGAGGTCCTGCCAACTCTTGATCACCTGGACACACTTCCCACCATAACAGAAGTTAAGTGTGCTATAAATGAACTTGCATCTGGCAAGGCTCCAGGTAAGGATGGGATTCCAATAGAGGTTATCAGGAGTGGGCAAGACACACTCACTCTACAGATCCACCAGCTAATAGAGCTATGCTGGCGAGAAGGACAAGTCACACAGGATTTCAAAGACTCAAGCATCATAACACTGTACAAGAACAGGGGCGATCGGAGTGACTGTAACAACTATAGGGGTATCTCACTTCCGTGTTTGTTGGGAAAGTATTTGCTAGAATTGTTCTGCGCAGACTTCAAGTCCTAGGAGATCAAGTCTACCCCGAATCACAGTGTGGCTTCCGACAGAACCGATCTACCATTGATATGATATTCTCATTGCGACAAATGCAAGAAAAATGCTGTGAACAGAATCAACCACTGTTTATTGCCTTCATCGACCTCACAAAGGCATTTGATTTGGTCAGTTGTGAGGGTCTGTTCAAGGCACTAAAGAAGATTGGCTGCCCACCAACTCTTTTGTCCACTGTGGAATCGTTCCACACAGGCATGAAGGGTATAATCAAGTTTGATGATGCAACTTCAGAAGAGTTTGAAATCAAGAGTGGAGTTAAGCAAGGTTGTATACTAGCTCCCATCTTCTTTGGAATATACTTTTCACTTCTACTAAAATGTGCCTTTCGTGATCAGGATGGTGGTATGTACATTCACTCACGCTCAGATGGCGGCCTCTACAATGCTCAGAGATTAAAGGCCAAGACCAAAATTAGGAGGCTACTGATCAGAGAGTTGCTTTTTGCAGATGATGATGCAATTACCACCAACTCTGAGGAAGAATTACAATGTCTACTATCTGCATTCTCCAATGCTTGTTCTGAATTTGGTTTAACAATTAGCAAAAAGAAGACACAGATTATGTCACAAGATGCACATGAGATGCCGTCAAACTTTATTGACGACACCGAACTAGAGATAGTAGACCTTTTTACATATCAAGGAACAGAGGTAAATAGCAAATTATCCCTAGATTAGGAAATCAACATCAGGATTGGTAAGGCAGCAAACAATGAACAGGCTAACAAAAAGAGTCTGGGAGAACAGGAAGCTTACTGCCAAAACAAAAGTCCTTGTCTATCAAGCCTGTGTCCTTAGTACTCTTCTTGGCTGTTGAACGAGGGGACAGAGCATGTATGAGAATGTCCTGAGTGCAGTGATGTCGGTTCTTAACTCAACTCAACTCAAGTACTCTTCTTTATGGCAATGAAGCCTGGTCAACTTACTCACACCAAGAGAAACATTTAAACAGCTTTCATATGCGGTGTCTGCGAAGAATACTTGGTATTAAGTGGCAAGACAAAATGGCAAATACTGAAGTATTGGAAAGATCAGGTTGTGTGACGGTATATCCCATACTCAGTCTTCGTAGACTTAGATGGATAGGACACATTAGGAGGATGGATGCTGGTAGAATAACAAAGGACATCTTTTTTAGTCAATTACATACGGGTATGAGATCTCAGAGTCGGCCTCTACTCCAATACAAAGATGTGTGTAAGCTGGACATGATTGATACAGGCATTGATAATGCACATTGGGAGCAAGTCGCCGCTGAACGTGTTGTATGGAGGGCAAATAACAGAAATGGAAAAAAGACAAAGGAGAAAATTATTGCAGATAAGTCACACACCGAGATTGTGTGACGTAAGATGGTGCATGATGGTGAAAATGACCATGTGTTCACATGCATCCAGTGGGCGAACATTTACAGCGCGAATTGGCCTTAACAGTCACATTCGCCACAGCCATGGGTTGTAGTTATTAAGCCGTTTCTGAAGCACAATGTAACAAACTATCGTCTGTCAAGACGGCAACGTGCCAATGTTATGTTACTTTAATATGCATGTCAGAAAAATAACATTTCTCATCCCTAAAACAAGGAAATTATTATTTGTAATAGGAACATTTGCTCTTGTTTTATTCTGCACACTTCCCTGATAGTGAAATACAAGGACCTTTTGCACGCCTGTATGTGTATTGAGCATATGGTGCTAGAGCCATAATTGTATAGAGCAATCAGCTCTCCTGGGGGGATGAGGCCAATGTCCACAACACCTTCACTTACCAAGACATTTCCTGGTACCCAGTTTGAGTTGGGTTGACCTGAGAGCCCAGGTCGTTTTAACATGTGCATTGGAATAGAAATCAAATCTTTATTGCCAGACATACACCTGGCTTACTGCAGCTCTCTTTCCAGATAGTAGACAACTTCACCTGCAGACATCTACAGTTCCATCACCCAATGAGATCAGACTATTGGGAATTAAAAGTATGTGATGGAATTTCCTACAATCAGTCAATCTTTCTTCCCCCCCCCCCCCCTTCTCTATCTCTCTCATTTGCATGAGTGTATGTAGACACATAACCTGAACCTTCAAGTTAAAAAACCAAGAAATTGTAATAATCTGTGCAAGTAGTGTGTACCTGCCGCTGTCAGTTTATCAGAATTAGTCACTTATCTGGAGGTAGAGCTTCATTTGTATTAGTACAACATCACTTTGTGGTTTTATTTATTCCTTACCGTACTTTGTGAAGATCCTGACGATGTTGAAGAAGTATCTGAGCCATTATTTGAACTAATACAGCTTTCATCACCAGAACTGATGTGCAGGTACCTACATGGATTCATAATATTCACAAGCCATCACAGTTTATCAAGTTTTACAGAAATATACAAAAACGATTTTAGTAAGGTACTGTAGTAGTGAATTATAAATAAAACAATAAGATATTAAGATGAAATTAAGTGAGCAAATGTCAATTGGGGGAAAAGAGAAACAAAAGGGAATATACGAGAAGGCTTCAAACGAAAACCGTAAATGTTACAGAAATTACAATAAAAATGTCAAGGATATTAAGAATGTTAAGCAGTGACATCACAGTGTAGACCAACATGGTGACATCATAAGGACAGTTTAAAGATGGTCGTCCCATTATTGACATGCACCAAAGAGGAGCAGCGTTCACTTCAGTGAAGGAATTAAACCTATAAAAATTTATCAGCGAATGAAGGTCCAGTATGGTGATGCATGCCTGTCAGTCCAGCAAGTGTATGAGTGGAATAGGAAGTTTCAAAACAGCGTGACTTCTTTGACAGACTGTTGGTGACCGACTGTTCATGACAGGCTCAGACACACTGAGTAGTGACCCCTGAGAATTTTTTTCTACAGGAATCCAAGCACTTTATCGGCACTGGAGGACTTGCATTGAATGCAGTGGTGACATCAAAAAATGATACATTTGTTCTTTACTTTTTTTTCCTCAGAATATATTCAAACACAAAAATCCTTTAATTTTCATTTGAAGCCCTGTCTTATACACAAGTGTTTTTAAAGTTTAATAAATAGCAACTTCGGCAATAAGTAAATATAATACCTTGGTAATACTGTAATTAATACTATATAAACAATTTATGCTACAATTGTCCATTCATTTCATCCAGTGAGGTTGGAAATGTGTGCATTCACTTTATCATCAATTGTGGCAGCTTGTGACACAGTGCTACCAAGATAGGTAAATTTGTTCACAACACTTAGTCTATGACCATTCACTTTGATATCTGGCTCAGTGAGATTGATCCCTGGAGTTGGCTGGTACATAACTACAGTCTTCTCCAAGTTGATATTAAGCCCAAAGTTGGCACAGGCATATGAGAAAGCTGAAACTTTGTGTTGCATGTCTGCATCTGGGTTGGCATATAGAGCGCAATCGTCATCAAACAATGCTACAAGTTGATTATGTGGTTGTTTCGGGATTTGAAATTTAAATATTGAGCACAACCCACTACTGGCAACGCCGATCATATTCTGGTATGAACCTAAGGCCTATCCACGTCAATATGGAAGCACTATACTCGAGTTTCGCCCTCATTTGAGCTCGTCAGTAGTGCATATCCCTGACCGGATCCGGAAACAGTCCTGGATCACGCGTGTGAAGCGGGTGTGTAACCACACGGCACACACTGGACACACCAAATTATCACAACACTACCCATCGTAGGCTATGCTCAAGATTGCCCAATCGCCGCGACCGACGTCCGTCAATCGATGGGACCCGAACGATCAGGACTTCTCACTGGCAAGGAACACCAGGCCTCGTTCGGGTCCCATCGATTGACGGACGTCGGTCGCGGCGATTGGGCAATCTTGAGCATAGCCTACGATGGGTAGCGTTGTGATGTTCTGTTGTGATAATTTGGTGTGTCCAGTGTGTGCCGCATGGTTACACACCCGCTTCACACGCGTGATCCGGGACTGTTTCCGGATCCGGTCAGGGATATGCACTACTGACGAGCTCAAATGAGGGCAAAACTCGAGTATAGTGCTTCCATATTGACGTGGATAGGCCTTAGGTTCATACCAGAATACGATCGGCGTTGCCAGTAGTGGGTTGTGCTCAATATTTAAATTTCAAATCCCGAAACAACCACATAATCAATTGATTATTGCTCACTGGATTTAGGAGGCCTGGTGTTCCTTGCCAGTGAGAAGTCCTGATCGTTCGGGTCCCATCGATTGACGGACGTCGGTCGCGGCGATTGGGCAATCTTGAGCATAGCCTACGATGGGTAGCGTTGTGATGTTCTGTTGTGATAATTTGGTGTGTCCAGTGTGTGCCGCGTGGTTACACACCCGCTTCACACGCGTGATCCGGGACTGTTTCCGATCCGGTCAGGGATATGCACTACTGACGAGCTCAAATGAGGGCGAAACTCGAGTATAGTGCTTCCATATTGACGTGGATAGGCCTTAGGTTCATACCAGAATACGATCGGCGTTGCCAGTAGTGGGTTGTGCTCAATATTTAAATGCTACAAGTATCGAATGATGGAAAATGTGTTCTTCTTAATCTGGCAATTTTGAAATAGAGGGGAAGACAATAAGTAAGTCACAAATAGCTGTAGAAAAATAACTAAATATGATAACAACTTGAAACCAGTTTATTTTTAAGCATACATTGTCCCTTTATTTCTCAACATAATTTCCACCAACATTGATGCACTTCTCCATCATTTTATATGTCCTCCCAAACCGGCCGCATAGAACTGTGTGCTGTTTTCTAAACCACTTTATTATTTCACATTCAACTTAGGCGTCAGTCGCGAAATGTCTCCCGCCAAGGTGGGTTTTCAGTGGACCAAAAAGTTGGAAATCGCTAGGGGGATAAGTCGACGCTATAAGGTGGATGTTCCAGAACTTCCCACCTTAGTTGTTTAATTTTCTCCTGAGTTAATCGAGCCGTATGTTTTCTGGCATTGTCATGAAGAAGCAACACTCCTCTAGTTAGCAGTCCTGGACGTTTTCTTTGAATTGCATTATGAAGTATCAATAGAACTTCACAGTACGATTCAGAATTCATATTGTCACCTTCTTCTTGAAATTGGTTAAAAGCACTCCTTGACAATCTCAGAACACTGTCAGCATAACCTTCCCTGCTGATGGCATAACCTTGAATTTTTGGACACAAGGCGCAGAAGGATGTTTTTTTACCCAGCTATGCACCGCTTTACGGGACAAAAATTTGTCAGCATAAACAGGAAGCATTCCCT
Organism: Cepaea hortensis; assembly: GCA_963921405.1. Classification (NCBI taxonomy): domain Eukaryota; kingdom Metazoa; phylum Mollusca; class Gastropoda; order Stylommatophora; family Helicidae; genus Cepaea; species Cepaea hortensis. Next base: position 75,168,998 of record OY992881.1, read on the forward strand.
TATGAATGTCCTATGCAGGCAGTTTTTTTACCCACAAAAAACGCACAACAGCACGTTGCTCTTTGGTTGTACACTCCGTAAGTACAGTCGCCATTTTGTTTATGCGCTGCATATGCGCATGAGACACCTAGCGCCACCTGATGAACGGGAATATAAAGTTTGATGTTGCTGTCACCTAATGACACCTGTAGAAAACACCAACCACATTTACCTGCCATCCCATAGAACTGTGTGACTTACTTATTGACTCGCTCTCGTATATGTCAGGGTATGAGACAAATGATGTCAAATAACCTGTGAACATGTTTGTGGCAAGAAGTCTGTAGTCACCACACCAGGGTGACATTGTATAAATGTGAATTTCTCTCTTGGAGTAAAGATTCAGACAGTTGAGATATAGGAACCGCTTAAGTGTTGCTGTTTATTACTGATTGTCCCAGATGGTTGGTACATTAGCCAACTCTGTTCTACTCATTGAGGCCACTCCTGCCCTGGGCGAATGTTATCAGGTACATTAGCCAACTCTGTTTTACTCATTAAGCCCACGCCTGCCCTGGACAAATGTTATTGATCCTTATTCTATCTTTGACAGCTATGGCAAATAATATTTATTTATACATTTATTTCTTCACAGTGATAACTCTCTGGGTCAGAAAGAGTTAACAAATGTAATGTGACTGTGAAGTAACCGATGAACGCATGGTCCATTGCCTGGTATATGTCACGGTCAAGGTGCCACTTGTAGATGAAAAAGATCAAGGTCCAGGAGATATGTAAACAACACATACAATGCCACATGTGACAGACTGTTAATAGCAACAGGACTGTTAGTAAAGCACAGCGTTTAAATACAGAGAAACAAATCCACAAGAACGGGTGTCCACCTAGGCCCTAATGTAAGCCCCCTTCTTAATGCCTTTTCACCATTATAGCACGAGTGTCATTCCCTCTATATCTTCCCTGGCAGCCTGATGCATCCTCTTTGTGGTATTGTATCATGTATGACACTAGTCCCCCAGCAGATTGTCCCATCGCTCTTACACCATTGTGAGTCTGTTGTAACTTTGACTTCTATTTACACTGTCTTAATATGTCCTATCTCTGTTTCACCAAAGACTACAGAATCGGAATGTTATCAAGTTCAATGAGGTGGTTGTCCAAATTCTCTGAGTTATATTATTAATAATATATTTTCATTACACAATACAGTGTAATTATATTATATTTAAATATGATCAAAAACTACAAACTACTCACGGGATGAACACAAAGAGCGTTTGTTCAAGATATCTACAAGGACTGAATGCCTCAAATCATCTTATAATTTATATTTACAGTCTGTAAGCTCATACACTTTTCTAAATATTTCAGTTCAGCCAATTTCTAATCTATTTCAGTGTCTCGTGTATTAAACAATTGCCAACATGTACAAACTGCCTAACTTTAGTCCGCATAATGATGAGACATGCCTGTCTCACAGTTACCCGATTAAATACAAAATCACTTCTAATTTTCCCTTCAGTCGATAACATACCACTATTTAATGAGTTAGTAATGGAAGGTATGGTCCCTGGAACAAGGGACAAGGGAAGCACAAGACAATAATGGACTTAGGACACTACAGTGCAGGTGGCTTTCGCAGGTCTAAATGCATTTAGGTCAGCTGTTGTGAAAACAATAGAATATGTGACAAGATGATGTAAAGAAACTCACAGATGTTGACAGTATTTCTCAGAAATAAAAATTGAGCACACCGTGAGCAAATTAGCATTGCTGTGATGAAACTTTGAGAAAAATGCCCGGAAATAACTGCTTTACCAACCCCTAACAAGAAACATGAAAGAGCAGAAGTGTTTGCAGATTTTCACAAATCCCTAGAATAAGACACGAGTGGATGATGAATATAAATGATCAAGCAAAAGAAAATGAACTTGTACAAGGCAACAAATCAAAAGAAGTGCAAGATTGACCTGAATGTCTCATGGATAATTAAATATCTTATTTATGCAATCTTTTATTTAAAAAAGAAAAGACAAGATTTTGTTCCTCTTCTTTTTTGTCTTTCCTTCTTCTTCTTTCGCTCGCTGGAAATTTGTCTATAACTGTAATGTTGTCCTTTGTATGAATTTAACGTCTTTTTTAGTTTTCTCTTTTCCTGTTTATCTCGCATCAGGTTATGAATAGTTGTGCAGCAAGCTCTGGTATGCACCTCATGCACCATGATGTTTGTTGCTTCAGTTGTGCCTTTTATCCCTTTTACAGCAATAGATTTTTGCTTTTCATTCATTGTTATCTAGATGATATTGCTTTCTGTGAAGCACTGTCTGTTAATTGTTGGCTCATTTTATTTACTGTATTTTAATGAAGTCTAACACTTGTTCACCAACTTGCTTCCTAGTATTTTCATTTCTTACCCTGCCTCTCCTTGTAACTAACTTAATGATATCAAGATCAGACAGTTATGGTACTTCAGCCATATAAAAAGACACAGCTCCTTGTTAAAAGAAAGGTGGATGAGAAAGATAATGTTACCAGCAGATAATGTTGACTACATCAACAGATAGGCTGGAAGAAACTATATGAATGCACAATTAAGATGCAGGAAAATGATGCGGAGACATAATACAGCCAACCCTTAATGCAAAGATCGCGCTTGATGATGATGAAATTATAAAAACATGAGCATGAACAAATGAATGTCAATGAAGCTTCATGAAATCAGCTGTCACTGCACTGACCTGACAGTTGCTGTGCTAGCAAAACTGACTCGTCGAGGTGTCCTCGGACATTCAGTGTTTCCATCTGCTCCCTGAAGACAAACAAATCAATACAATATGAAAACAGGGAGCCACAGACACAAACTTAGAAGCTTTATACATGACTTAAACTGATAGCTGTATAGAAAGTATGCATAGCCAACCTAACCCATGTGAAGGTAGATAAGAACAGTTTTACTATTCAGTTTCTCGATTGTGTCAAACATAAGGGATACCATTTATAACATTAAACTAAACTGAAAAGAAAAAACATTTTAATGACAACATTATGATTAAACATAATGATGAAATTAAGATTTAAGGAAACTTACCTCGGATGTGAAACAGTTATCCTGCCGTTTGAGGATCTAAGATAATAAAGAAAACATTAATCAAATAGCTGAAGGTAGCATGCCATTAATGAAAAATTATGCTGCAACATTACAGTAACAATATATGTTGTCACAAAGTAATTTCGTGAACAACACAGATGGTTTCGTCATACAGCAAAATTATCAAACGACTCATCAGAGAACTATAGCATTCAGACACAAGGGACACACAAAGAAGTCACTCCCACAAATGATGGACTGATGCAATAAAGGAAGCTCTGAATGCCATAATGTATGAAGCACACAGCACAGATTGCTCCACATATCTCATTGTAGCCTGATGCTGAAAAGGCCAAACAGGTGGAGAAAAGAAGAAGAGAAAGGTGTGTCTTATAGTTGTGATGTCTTATTTTTTTTTTTTGTGTGAGTGTGAGTGTGTGTGTGTGTGAGTGTGTGTGTGTGTGTGTGTGTGTGTGTGTGTGTGCGTGCGTGCGTGCGTGTGTGTGTGCGCGCGCTCACTCTGAACTCAAGCTTAGTCCATACACATTACTTCTAGTAGCACTGGGTTGAATTTTGTGTGTGGATTAGCTGTCCCTATTACCACCAATGTTCCTCTCCATCAGGTGAACCCACTCCAACTTCATAGGTACTTGTTCTTTACATAACCAAGTCAAGGATGAGAAATCAACATTTTAGTCCAACTGTCCGGTGTAAGGGTTGAACCCCTTACCTCTGAATCAGCACACCGGATGTTAAAGAACGCGTGCTCTTATCCATTGGGCCATGCTGACCTGCTGACATCTTGTTCTTTTACAACAGACATACTCCCGTGTGTTGCCGGGGCCCATAAGGGAAGCAAAGAATAGCAACACTGTAGCCTATCACGCATGTCGTAAGAGGCGACTAAGGAGGCTTGATGGTTCCGTCGCCCTGCTACTGAGTGAGTGAGTGCGTGGCGCGACACTGTGAGCTGTGAGTTTCGTGTGAAGTGCTTTTGAATCTGCCCAAGTTTTTTTTGTTTTTTTTTGGAACGTGGAGCGATGGCAGGTGGCTATGTCCCAGAGTTGACCGGTTTTTGCCTTATGCAGAAATGCGTGGTTGCTGGGCTTCTGGTTGACTGCCGCTGCCGTCAGTGATGAACTGTATTTTTGTGGACTGTGTGGGTGAACATCTAGGAAACATCCAGATAGGAAAATGACTGCCGATTCCATCAGAGATGAATTGGGTGTTTCGTGGGGGACTGGTGTGTTGACATTCTGGCGGCGGCATTATGCACAGTGTATGTGTGCGGGCAGTTGTTTGTCGAGACTCCTGTCTTTTCCACTTTTCACATTGGGCAGTGGGGAGCGTTTTGTGTGATATTCACTGGCACAGGAACGGAGCATAATGGGGACAACCCGTTGCTGTGAAGTTGGAACTGCGACTAACTAACTAACTAACTAAGACATACAAAAATAGAATGAATCTAATGTAAGAGTGATCAAGGGTTACATATAATCTTTATTATTGTGTGGTGTAGAATCATGAATAATAAACAGCATGAGATCAAGCCTGAGGTTTTCGCAATGTGTTTATAACCATAACTAGGAGAGATCTTACAGCAAGAGAAGATACAAACACAATGAACAGGAGAGATCTCATGGCAAGAGAAGATACAAACACAATGAACAGGAGAGATCTCATGGCAAGAGAAGAAAACAAATACAGTGGAGCCTCAGTTTTTGCTGACTTCGGTTTTTGTCAATTTTGGTTTTTTGTCAATTTATTTTTTTTTGCAAAAATTTTGCCTCGTTTTTCATGTTGCCTCGGATTTCATTGGCGTGCCAACATGGACTCACTGCTAATTTTGCAAAAACAAAGGACCCACGCATTCTTCTGCTCAGTTTGCCGTTGTTTTTCACTGCGTGAGCATCACTTACTAATAATAAAATACAAGAGCGGCATTAAGATTGCTGAAATCGGCCGCATGTACGGGAAGTCGCCATCCATGATAAGTTCCATTGTGGTGAAAAAGGAAGCAATAAAGGAGGTTAATGTAGCAAAAGGCATGAACGAAACAGAGATCGCAAACAATTGAAGATGTTTAACAGTTGTTATTAATTTGGATAGATCAAAAACAGTTAAATGGCTATTCTGTTTCGGAGGCAATCATATGTGAAAAGACTGTTGTATGCCGATCTCATTAAGAAAATGCCTGGGATGAGTGCTAGTGTACTTAGTGATGTTAATGCCAACAGAGGATGGTTAGACAAATTCAAGTGGCGCACTGGCATTCAAAATAGACAAGAATACCAGGAAGGGAATTGACCTCAAATAGTGCCCCTAAGGTCCTTATGGAGGAAGATTCCCCTTCCAAACAATAATATCTGCACCTCTCTCTCCCCGCCTCTCCGTCTTCCATACAACAAGAAGAGTCTTCAGAAAAGTAAATACCATGTTAAATGTTCATTTATCTTTTACACTAGTCTTTTATATTCATTTCATATTAATTTCTTATAGGTTTTTAGTATTAAAAACTACATTTATTCACTATAAAATATATTATTGGTATGCATTTCAGCGTGTCTAGAATGAATTAAGTGGATTTACAATGATTCATATGGAAACAATTGCCTCAGTTTTTGTCAGTTTCAGATTTCACATGTTTTTCAGCGGATTATCGGCAAAAACCGAGGTTCCACTGTACTATGGAAAGGAAAGATATCATGGCAAGAGAAGAAAACAAATACTATGGAAAGGAGCGATCCGATGGCAAAAGAAGAAAACAAATACTATGGAAAGGAGAGATCCCATGACAAGAGAAGAAAAAAAAAATACTATGGAAAAGAGAGATCTCACGGCAAGAGAAGAAAACAAATACTATGGAAAGGAAAGATCTCACAGCAAGGGAAGACCGCAAATACTATGGAAATGAGAGAAAGGTGAGATCCCATGGCAGGAGATGAAAACAAATACAATAAAAACTAGCGATCCCATGGCAAGAGAAGAAAAAAAATACTATGGAAAGGAGAGATCCCATGGCAAGAGAAGCAAACAGCACTGAATGAGATCAAGGTCAGACTATTCAGAATACTTAGACTAGCATGCCAGCAAGCCATATGACAGCACTTAGAATATGGGTCTATGTAGCTGCCATCACAACATAACGTCACATAACCAGGTCAATGTGCAAAATAAGGCACTCAGAATTACCACAGAACCAATGAAGCCTATACTAATTGTAGAATTTGAAAAAATGGGAAAGGTGCAAACACAAAAAGAGATACCAAAGTTACAATTCATGGATATAAATATATATATATGTACCAAGTATCATCCAATGAAAATATGAAATGAAAACAAATATTCAGAGATTTGACACAGGGGTAGCAGAAAAGATGTAGTTGTATACATCAGGTCAAGCTGCTGCACGGACAGATCTCAGACTAGGCAGATAACACTGTCCCATCAGAGGCAGCTGTGGCTGAGAGGTTATGTGTCCGCTTCAAGCTCATAAGGTACCAAGTTTGATCTCAGCACAGGGCTGGCATTTTCCCCCAGAACCATTGTATCCAATGATATCACATGCCCCCGTGATCTCTTGGGTAGTGAGATTAGATACATAATATTTTCAGACAAGGGCAAAATATACAAGGTCCAATATGCCAGTTGTAAACATTACCAATCTCATAGCAGTTGGACATCACAAAGAGTAGGCCATAAGGCCAATGACCTGGCAACATTGTTAGGAAACAAAACCTAGCCATGGATAGACAGAGCCCTTTATCAGGGATGGAATCTGTCTAGAGGAAGCTAACCTGACATACATGGATGCCAATGTCTGACACATTGACCTGTCCAGGTCGTAACTATGTGTGATGTACTCCCCTCAACAGAGGAACACAGAAGGAACAGAAGAAACTATTCCATTAATGTCAGTGCCAGTGCAGAAGCCTTGGAAAGAAGATACAGGTTTAAAACCTATGACTCAAGCATAAGTAAAGCATATAATACAGTAAAAAAAAAAAAAAAAAAACAGTAAAGAACTGATAATAGCAGCTCTTAGCCTTCTTAGTGATACATACCCACAAGAGGGGGGCTGCGTGGTCTCGAGGTATGGTGTCCGTCTCGAGTGATGGAGGTCTCGGGTTCAAGTCCCGGTGATGGCCAGGATTTTTTCTCGAGGACTTCTAGTAATAAAATTTTGCCTGGTCTCTGGGTAGTGAGATCGGACGCCCGTGTGTATTGTTGCGCACGTAAAAAATCCCTTGGCAGTTGGAAATTGAAAAAGAGTAGCCTAGCGGCGCTGCCCGGGCAAAATTTCGAGTTAAAAATCTACCCAAAGTATTTCAGGTCCTCACCGGTGCTAATTAGTTCGTGCACTGAGCTGAGTTTCTCCAGACTCAGGTTTGAGTTAGGAGGAGAACGGAGCACTTATGGGTTGCACCCGTGTGCAGTGATGTTGATCCATCGATTAAACTAAACTAAACATACCCACAAGAGTATTGGATACACATTGATATAAATGAGTCAGTACAGAATGCTATATTAAATGGAGGGGCTCAGGGTTGGATTAACATTAAGCAAAATAAGCACATGATTAAGACATCAAGGGAAAAGGGTGACCACAGAAATGTTCTTTTTATAGTGATGCTGCATAATGTCGGTCTCCCTGGCCTAGGAGTTAGCGTCTTTCTCTATAATCCTGTATACTCTTGTGAGTAAAGAGATTTTTTTTTGGTCCTCAAAAAGTCTTACTCCGGCCCTGGAGGGACTGGAGTAAACATACAACACTCAGACAAATCCAGCGGAACTATCAGTATAGCAAGTGGAAAGTACTGCAACAGATAAATCAGAACAATATTAGCTGCAGCTGACAAGATTAGAAAATAAACATCCAGCAGCAATTCCATCTGCTGTACTGTCTAATCTCAAAGTACTTAAATCCAACAAGCGCCTACAACTACAAGGTCTACTGTGCCAAATATGTCAATGATGCTGAGCTATTCTGCAGTGGATCCCATCCCATTGTAGCCTACCAAGAAGAGAAAGTGCTGACAAACTTACCATTAAGGTGTTTGGATACAACAACCAGATATTTCCATACATATTACCAAAAGAAAATCTAGTAAATATACTCAGTAAGTCGCCTGTTTAACCACAGGATGGTTATCTTCTTCTTCTTCTGCGTTCATCCAGAGTTTTTTTTCCGGACGTGATTGAGTTGTGCCTGTTTACAGCCAAGCTGCGTTCTTGCGCCGTTAGACCGACACATCTGACTTCTGCGGGCATTTGTTGACCGGGTTAACCTTCCCAGGGATGGTTATTATCTATTGAACGGGAACTAACAAGCTATCATCTTTAGACCCAGAACAGGTTATAACAGACCCAATGGCTACATATACACAGAGTTAAAGAAAGGTTCAACAGCAACATGTACATGTAGGCAAGAACTTGAAACTGTGCAACACACACTACAACACTGTACCAAATACAGCTAAGAGAGGTCTATTCTAGCCACATGAAACAACCATAGATGTAAACATTTACTGTAGCCTGGAGGATCTGCAGAGGACATTGTAGTTCATGCAGGCAATAAAATTGCAGATATAGGCTGAAGTCACTCCCACAAAAAGAATTAAAAAAACAATACACAAATGCTGGGTTAGATTTTGGCAATATTGTGCCGCTTTCATTTAGTTGCAGTTTGTGATTCATAAATAAATAACTTAGCATTAAATTGGAAGTAAATTTATTACACTGGTTAGGATTTAAATCCATATGTTGACATTATTACAACAATAAAATATACATACAGACGATCTTCTGCCATGTGATGTACTTTCCCTGAAATACAATAAACAAGACGTTTTATTAGAAACAGCAGACAATTATGAAATAACAGGGAGTGGGGAGGGGGAAGAGAGAGAGAGAGAGAGAGAGAGAGAGAGAGAGAGAGAGAGAGAGAGAGAGAGAGAGAGAGAGAGAGAGAGAGAGAGAGAGAGAGAGAGAGAGAGAGAGAGAGAGAAGGAGCGCCACCCGGTGTGGCACCATAGCAGCTAGATGCTTGCCTGCTGTACCGGTGGTCTTGGGTTTGATCTGCCTCAAGACAGTTTTGAATGTTTCTTAATTGACCTAGGCTCCCAGGTCACCCAGTCTAAAATGGGTATCAGATAATGTCTTGAGAAGTGAAGGTCACTGGCATGATACTCAGATAGCAGATACCTGTTCTTTTGTTTGTAAGAGACAATTGTAACTTTTTGCTGTTGTCTTGCTCCATGTGCCCAATACGCCTTAGGTGTGTAAATGTGATGTCGGTTCCTAAATCAATCAATCAATCAATCAATGGGACATAATTTGTGGATATTTTCCTAGATTGTGCTCTTGCTAGTGGATGCTGAGTTATGGGAAATGTGTATAAATCATTACAGTAATCTATAAATGTTCAACCATAACCTGTCAATTCTACCCTTGTTTTGTTACTACCTTGTATGCCAATAATATCCATAAGTTCTGTGTAAACATTATTGTCTGAGCACATTAAGAAAAACATTATGCACACAACTAACATGGGAGCTAGTGCACACACTTGCCAGTCCAATGGTCCTGGATTCAAATTCCCCACATCAACTACAAGACTCTGGGGTTGATCCAACATCATCACATCCAGAAAATGTTGTGGGAGGCAAGATGGCCGATATGATGCTGACTACACCACTCACTGAGTGACAACTGGTCAAGAAAATAGGGACTAGAACCATATTCTGAATATGCCAGAATGGCATGGAAACTGGGTTCTTTATTGTTTACACTAATCTTATCTATTTTAAAAAGTTAGTTGCATATCCTTTACAGGAAGAAGCAGTCAACTCCAGCATTTTTTGGGCTGTTATGATTCCTGGGCAAGTTGTTATGTTCAGTTTGCCATTGCTTCCCAAATGACCATTGTATGGAAAAGACGGTCTGCTTCCAAATCGCCAACAGCTGTGTTTCAAACACAGTATACGTAATTACGAATTGCATTTGCAACCCTTGGCCACAGAGCTAGTATCTTGTCTCTAGAAGTAGGAAATATGCTCAGTGACAGCAGACCACAGAGCCGGTGTCTTGTCTCTAGAGGTTGGAAATATGCTCAGTGACAGAGCCGTTGTCTTGTCTCTAGAAGCAGGAAATATGCTCAGTGACAGAGCCGGTATCTTGTCTCTAGAAGTAGGAAATATGCTCAGTGATAGAGCCGGTGTCTTGTCTCTAGAGGTTGGAAATATGCTCAGTGACAGAGCCGTTGTCTTGTCTCTAGAAGCAGGAAATATGCTCAGTGACAGAGCCAGTGTCTTGTCTCTAGAAGTAGGAAATATGCTCAGTGACAGAGCCGGTGTCTTGTCTCTAGAAGTAGGAAATATGCTCAGTGACAGAGCCGGTGTCTTGTCTCTAGAAGTAGGAAATATGCTCAGTGACAGAGCCGGTGTCTTGTCTCTAGAAGTAGGAAATATGCTCAGTGACAGAGCCGGTGTCTTGTCTCTAGAAGTAGGAAATATGCTCAGTGACAGAGCCGGTGTCTTGTCTCTAGAAGTAGGAAATATGCTCAGTGACAGAGCCGGTGTCTTGTCTCTAGAAGTAGGAAATATGCTCAGTGACAGAGCTGGTGTCGTGCCTCTAGAAGTAGGAAATATTCTCAGTAACAGAGCCGTTGTCTTGTCTCTAGAAGTAGGAAATATGCTCAGTGACAGCAGACCACAGAGCCGGTGTCTTGTCTCTAGAAGTAGGAAATATGCTCAGTGACAGCAGACCACAGAGCCGGTGTCTTGTCTCTAGAAGTCGGAAATATGCTCAGTGACAGCAGACCACAGAGCCGGTGTCTTGTCTCTAGAAGTAGGAAATATGCTCAGTGACAGAGCCGGTGTCTTGTCTCTAGAAGTAGGAAATATGCTCAGTGACAGAGCCGGTGTCTTGTCTCTAGAAGTAGGAAATATGCTCAGTGACAGAGCCGGTGTCTTGTCTCTAGAAGTAGGAAATATGCTCAGTGACAGAGCTGGTGTCGTGCCTCTAGAAGTAGGAAATATTCTCAGTAACAGAGCCGTTGTCTTGTCTCTAGAAGTAGGAAATATGCTCAGTGACAGCAGACCACAGAGCCGGTGTCTTGTCTCTAGAAGTAGGAAATATGCTCAGTGACAGCAGACCACAGAGCCGTTGTCTTGTCTCTAGAAGTAGGAAATATGCTCAGTGACAGCAGACCACAGAGCCGGTGTCTTGTCTCTAGAAGTAGGAAATATGCTCAGTGACAGCAGACCACAGAGCCGGTGTCTTGTCTCTAGAAGTAGGAAATATGCTCAGTGACAGAGCTGGTGTCGTGCCTCTAGAAGTAGGAAATATGCTCAGTGACAGAGCTGGTATCTTGTCTCTAGAAGTAGGAAATATGCTCAGTGACAGAGCTGGTATCTTGTCTCTAGAAGTAGGAAATATGCTCAGTGACAGCAGACCACAGAGCCGGTCTTGTCTCTAGAAGTAGGAAATATGCTCAGTAACAGAGCTGGTGTCTTGTCTCTAGAAGTAGGAAATATGCTCAGTGACAGAGCCGGTGTCTTATCTCTAGAAGTAGGAAATATGCTCAGTGACAGAGCCGGTGTCTTATCTCTAGAAGTAGGAAATATGCTCAGTGACAGCAAACCACAGAGCCGGTGTCTTGCCTCTAGAAGTAGGAAATATTTTCAGTAACAGAGCTGGTATCTTGTCTCTAGAGGTAGGAAATATGCTCAGTGACAGCAGACCACAGATTCGGTGTCTTGCCTCTATAAGTAGGAAATATGCTCAGTAACAGAGCCATTGTTTTGTCTCTAGAGGTAGGAAATATGCTCAGTGACAGCAGACCACAGAGCCGATATCTTATCTCTAGAAGTAGGAAATATGCTCAGTGACATAGCGGTTGTCGTGTCTCTAGAATTAGAAACTAATGCTCAGTGACGGCAGCCAGCATTATTTTTACATTTGCTTTTTAACCCAAGCATAGTCCACACACCTGCTACCACTACCACTACCACTACTACTACTACTACTTCTACTAGTACTGAGTAAACTAGACTGATTTTTTGCATAAGGGTTAGTCTTTCCTAATACCAGCGTCTCACACCATCAGATGAACGCTTCTCTGAGTTCAAGGGTACCTGAAATTTACGCCCTCAAGTCGAGGACAAGAAGTCAACATTTCCGTCCAACTGACCAGTTTCTGGGATAAACCAGCTACATCACGGTCACCAGAGAGAGTTTAAGCATGAGTGTGTTAAACCTCTAGGCCACGTCAACCTATCCTAATCATATCTACCACATTTTCAACATAACTGTTCTTCAACATTGGCTGAAGCTGCTGATTCTTGCAGCCAACCTCCATTACACTGTAGTACACAGGAAATTAATTTGGGAACCAGATGAGGCCGCTGAAAGTTACATAAATAAACACACGTAGTAAAGGTTTATTTATTTATGTAACTGTTTCAGTGGCCTCATCTGTTTCCCAAATTGATCTCCTGTGTAATACGTGTACAGCATTAGAACCGACCAATCATTTCTCTTCTTTAAATGTTTGTTAATATACTGGACACAGCATTTACGGTCCGATATGTTTGTGTTTGTTATTTGACCTATTCTGGTTTAATATAAATTATGAGACCTATGGTGCTATCTCAATGGTTTGGTACGAATTTTGTCAGTAATCCATAGTTGTAGGTTCATGTGTATGATAGACATGACTAGTGGAGACACTTGTTTTAGAGTGTCTAGTTGGTCATGCGTCGAAATACTTGTTTCTGCAGCACGGTGCTGTCGTCATTTAGAGGTGACAGGTTCGAATCCCGGTCGGTAACTATAGCTTTCAAATAAATGTTATATATATATATATATATATATATATATATATATATATATATATATATATATATATATATATATATATATATATATATATATATATTAGGGGTGTACCGGATTTCGGCTTCGGCAAATCCGGAATCCGGCCATTTTTACAAATCCGGCTTCGGCTCCGGTCCAGTTTTGCCGGATTTAGGCCGGATTTGTGTTGCCTAGTCACGTGAATTTTAGGCAATAGCACAGTAGCACTTCCGGTTTACTATTTCTCGCTGATGTAAATAAGAATTTTAAGAAAAAAACACTCATTTTGAATTTTAATGGTGCATTACTTCATGAGTTTGTGGGACTTGAATATTTATTTTCGTAAATTTCTTTGGTCTTGCCCATAAAATAAAATGGCATCAAAATCTAAGTCATACAGCGCCGTTTGGGATTACTTCAAGGTTAAAGACGATGATTCAGCGAAGGTAATATGTAAGTTGTGTGACAAAAAGTTATTGCGTGGACGATCAGATCGCCCCAAAGACTTCTCAACATCATCAATGCAGACCCATTTGCGATCGATGCACAAGAAAAGCTATGACGAAATGATGGAAAAGAAAGCATGACTGAAGGCCAGTGTATTGGCGACCACATCTATGATGAATCTGGGACCGTGTTTGCACAAAGCAAGCAGCAGTACCCAGAAGTCAATTGTGCAGGCATGGGACCGGGCCAAAATTTGGGACATCAACAGTCCCAATGCTAAACGCATTCATGCTGCCGTAGCCCGAATGATAGTCATAGATATGGAGCCTTTTCAAGTAGTGGAACGACCAGGTTTCAGAGAGTTGATGCATACAATGGAAAAAAGGTATGAATTGCCTTCAAGAAAGTACTTTGCTGAACATATCATTCCTGACATGTGTAAACGTCTGAAGGTAAAAATTGCAGCAATGATATCTGACACTGATTACATATCATTCACAACAGATACGTGGACAGCTGAACACACCACTCAGTCATTTATGGGCCTCACTGGCCATTGGTTAACAGACTCCTTCGTTCTCCGCAGTGTAGTCTTCCATTGTACTGCATGTGATGAACATCACACGGCCACAAACTTGCTTGCACATTTTGAAATGATGCTGGATGAGTGGTCAATTGCACGTGAGAAGTGCCATGTTGTTGTGAGAGACAATGCATTCAACATTGCCAAATGCTTTCGTGATGGCAGCTATTCAAGTGTTGGATGTTTTGCACACACACTGCAGCTGTGTGTGCGTGATGGTCTTTTGAGTCAAAAGTATGTTGCTGGCATCATCAGTACTGGAAGAAAATTGGTAGGACATTTCAAACACTCTTCTTCAGCAACCAGTCGTTTGCATGAACTTCAAAATGAATTAAACCTACCACAACATCAGCTTATCCAGGACGTGACAACACGATGGAACTCAATGTTCTATATGTTACGACGTCTGTTAGAACAACGGCGCAGCATCAGCCTGTACTGTGTTGAAAATTTTGAAATTGATTCGGTAACTGGGCTAACGGCACAACAGTGGGCAGTCACGGAGAATGTGGTAGCTACTTTGGCACCATTTGAAGAAATCACACGTGAAATAAATGCAGCTCAGGCATCAATATCAGTTGTGATCCCATTAGTGAAAACAATCATGGCTTTCCTCCAGAAAGAAGGTAGTGATGCTGGGATCAAAGCTATGAAAGCAGCCCTGCTTGAAGCTGTTAGCAGCAGATTTGCGGACATTGAATCCAACAGTATTTACACCTGTGCCACACTACTGGATCCTCGATTCAAGCTGTGCTTCTTCTCCGAACGTGGTAGAAGTGATGCACGAGCCCATCTGCTGTTAGCAGCTAACTCCATTATTGATTCAGCAAACACAGTCAGTCCACAGGATCCATCAGCTACTATTAGTAGTAGTAGTACTAGTGTTTTGACTTCTGTGAGCACTGCCACACAGTACGAGTCCAGCCTATGGAGCTGTTTTGACACAATTATCGAGGAAAATCCCACCGCAGATCGTTCTGCAAGTGCCGAAGGCAACAGCATTAACACTGAGGTGACACAGTACCTGTCAGAGCCACTTCAAACTCAACAGTCAGATCCAGTTTCATGGTGGCATGCCAATAAGCAAAGATTTCCAAGCATGGCTAGACTGGCGCAGGTATTTCTTGCACCACCACCTACAAGTGTGCCATCGGAAAGGCTGTTCAGTACTGCAGGAGACATTATCACTGACCACCGTAGTAGCCTTTTACCAGAAAATGCGGAGACGTTGATTTTCCTGAAATACAACTCGTCTCTTCTTGACTCTGAGAGTTCAACTTCACAGCCATAATGAAGACTGACTGAAATAGTGAAATTACTAAATGAATGTATTTCAATAAATTCAATCTGTTCAGTGTACTGTTGTTGTGAGTTGTAACTGAGCTGATAATTTGCCAACTGAAAACAATGTGAAAACTAAAAACTGAAACTGAAAACTAACAATTAAAATTACTAAATTAGCATTATGTGCTTATGTATTATGTTTCATCTTGAACTTATGGAACTTAATATTACTTAATTACTTATTCTACTGTGAATGTAATTATTTTACATTTAAATGATTTAATATGAGTATATGTCATCATTGTCATGTCTATAGTAATGAACTGCAGTAATGAACAGTCGAGTGACTCCACTCACCTAAGTCAAGTGATGTAGTATGTTATTTTATTTTTATTTTTTTATTTGTAAATCCGGCTCCGGCTCCGGCCGGATCTCACTTCATAAATCCGGCCAAATCCGGCTCCGGCCGGATTTCAAAAATTTGAATCCGGTACAACCCTATATATATATATATATATATATATATATATATATATATATATATATATATATATATATATATATATATATATATATATACTGTTAGCATTAACCACTTAACAGTTTTATATTTCTAAAATAGTGCACTGCAACATCTTACCTTGAGTAGGGATTTTTATCACTAATCATGGTGAAATGGAATCACAGCAGTATTTCTGAAACACACAAGATTTTTGTTAATCTGTATGAGGCTAGCAAACATCACATAAAGCAAATTGACACAGAAATGATTAATAAAGAACAAATATACCATGGTTCTTGCAACATAAACCAAATGAAACTAAAACATTTCATGAGTATAAGCTGTACAGAACAAATCAGATAAACAATGCAGTACAATAAAACTGGTGTATTATTCTTGAGAACCTCAACTGTGAGATCTATATATGAGATGTCTGTATAAACTGACTAATTTGTGAATTAGCATGACTGACATGATCTGTGCTTGGTGTGGCTCATGGTCCAGTAGCTATCTGTCTGGAAGGGGGTTTTTTAGGATGGGGGTGATGATAGCTTCCTTTCATGCCAATGGAAAGTTTTTGTCCTACAAAACTGGTTTTGGAGCTCTAATAGTTTCAATTTGGCTGTGGGCCCAATTGTAGATCCTAGCCACAGGCATTTGTTATTGAGTTGAGTTGAGTTAAGAACCGACGACATCACTGCACTCAGGACATTCCCATACGTGCTCCGTCCACTCGTTCAACAGCCAGCGAAGAGTCATACTACTAATCGTTCCCACCGCTATCTGATTTAAATAGTTCTCCTGATCTTCCCTCTCAGTTTTGAGATTCTTCCAGAACCCCTGCCGATCCCCCGCAATCTCATTTTTTCCACATATGGCTTCTCAATCTGTTCCTCCGCCTTCTCCACCTGGTCACACAAACGCACAACCACCTAACCCTTGTCCTTAGGCAAAATACCACCAAGAGGTGCATTCCCTGCTAGCCTATCAGCCTGTTCATTCCCCCGTACACCCGCATGGCCAGGGCAAAATATCCATACAATTCTGACAATTTATGACCTCTGAAGCGACGAGAGCCATTCCACACGAAACATTCCTTTCTCCACCTTGCTAAGCATACTCTTTGAATCCGTAATGAATACAACGTATGTTGCAGTAGTCTCCTCTAGCCACCAGAATACCGCTGTTACTGCCTCCACCTCCATTCTCATGCTGGAGGTCGTAGTCTCATATGCCAGACTCTCCTTTTTCAAGACTCGCTCATTAGCTTTTGCAGTAAAGCCCCAGCAACTACGTCTGTTTCTCACCACTGACCCATCGGTGTAGATGACTATGTCACCTTGATGTGTGTTGCTCTGGATCAGCTGTTGCACTTCAAACTCTGTGCGGACAGCTGCCCATTCTCTGCATTCACGACCCAGTGTTATTATTACATTGTGCCAGTCCGTCATGTCTTCCGGAACTTCAACCCACTCTTTCACGATTGATGGTCTCTAGATCACACACCTGATGTATAGAAAGTTCTGCCTGTGCCATCCAGGACCTGCCTCGTCTTAGTCTATGACCCTTGACCATATCCATTGCTGCATGCAGCGGTTATCCCTGTCTGCAGCAACTCTCAGGTACCATTTGGCCTGAAGGACCCTATGCCTATGTCATTTTTGGTAGCGCCAGAATATGCCTCATGCATATAATTGGTGTGTCCTTTGTGCACCCCAGGAATAACCGCATGGCAGCATTCTATATGCGCTCCAACCTTTCAAGCTGGCTCTTTGATACTGTCAGCAGCCCCAAACCATACTCAATGACAGAAATTATTAACTGCTGAAAGAGCTTGTACAGTATCCTCTGATCTACCCTGGTTGCTGCCATAGCCCTCAATGCATAAAGTCCCCTACCTGCCTTCATCACCAAAGCCTCCACATGATCCTTAAAAAACAAACACCTGTCAAAGGTGATACCCAAGTACTTCAATTTACTCTCTCGACTAAGAGGACATCCATTCAACATAATACCTGGGACATCTGCCTTGACGATCCAGTTATCCAGGGGATTTGTTATTTTGAAATGTATGATGGTGTCACTTAGTTTATATATGGTGAGATCAGATGTCATGTCTATGGTTTGTTCTTCCATTGTTTTGATTGCATTGTTTGTTTATTTGTTTTTTTGTGATTTTTTTTTCACCTTGGTTTGGGAACCCTGATGGTGCTCTCTGATGTGAAAGTCTTGGCAAATAGGTTGGATGCTTGTTTTCTAATGTACGAGGACTTCTCTTCAGGTTCTCTTGAGAATGGTTTCACTCACATGGCAATGCTGTGTTCATTTGAAGTTGTTACTGAATGCTAGTTTTGCAGTTTGTTTTTATCCTAGATCCAGGATGGAGGTCTTTTCATTGGTGTCACTGAAATCATTTTGAACCTCATTGGTTTTCGTTGTAATTTGAATTGTTGAACTTTATTTCATTTGTTCTCTGTCCTCCAACAGGTCTTGTTTAGCTGCTAGCAATTTGTCCTGTAAAGTGTATGGTCTTTTCTGAAACCATGTTGTTTAAACATGACAGGAGGGAGACTGAGAAATGCCAAAATGTTCTCATACTTTTATGTTAGGTTGCAATATAAACAAAGAAGGGGAACAGAGAGAGATATTAAGATCAAAGTAACCTTGAAGAAGCCTGTCTTAATATCATTTTGAGTCTGTTAAATGACATATACAACAGTGGGCATTCCCTAAAGACTTAAAATAGGTTAATATTACCTTTGCAAACAAATTTAGGTTGATAGAGTGAAAAACATAGAGCAATTAGTCTTACGAGTCATGTAACAAAAACATTATTAAGAAGTATAATGAAAAGAAGACTAACAAAATAAGACCTGAAATACTGAAATAGGACAGCAACAATGAGGAATCGTTCAAGAGAAAAGGTACAAACATTCACAGAAAATTAATTGACATATAGCATGATGCGTTTGGGGATAGCTGCTGACTCTGTTTCTATCCTAGTATGTAAAAAGAAAACATGTTTCAATTATGTGTGTGAGTGCATGACTAGGTTGGAAGCAACACTATATTGACAAATGAGAGGACTTCATTAAGTACAAGTAGGTGTGGGCGTGTCAAAACACACTTTTTACAGTACAGCAAAACAGTATTTTTTTTTAATATCTTTCAATAACTGAAGTTGAATGAAAAATTCATTCACAATAAATAAGAAAATATATCTCTGCTTACAACTGACGTACATACTTGAATGGAGTACCAGTGGATTTCATGTTTTCAGCTTTATTTTCTATAAATTCTGACATATTAGATAAACTGCATTACAATCTTCTTCTTATAGTCCAGGCTGTGTGGCATCAGTGATCATGTCCATCCATAACCTTCTGTCTCTTGTGCTGCACATCATTTCTGATAACGACATTCCTCCATGCCTTGATATTAAAGGTAGTTTAGTCGTGCCGTGGCCCGAACTGAAACTGGAAATGATATACCACGCCACCCTGGAATGATCCATTGTGTCACCAAATATGGCTATGCAAAGACCATTCATACTTCCGACATCATTCACTCATGCAAATATCACGTGACAATAACAAACGCTATCTTAGGTTCTGCAGAAAAGGTTAGTCTAACATTCTATGCATAGCGATTGGTTGAAAATATCGTGACTTTTAAATAAATTTATTTATTTGGCAAAACGTAAGTAATTTCTTCTTCTTCTTCTTCTTCGTTCAATCAGTTTTTTTTTTCCGGATGTGATTGCGTTGTGCCTGTTTACAGCAAAGCTGCGTTCTTGCGCCGGCCGACACATCCGACTTCTGCGGGCATTTGTTGACCGTGTTAACCATCCCGGGGTAAGTAATTTTATTTTCTAGAGCTTGTTTATTTAATTTTAAGATATTTTTAGATGGATATTTGAATTCTGCACCCATTTTTACATATATTTGGAGAGTTTTATCACTTATCTTGCTTTATAAGTGGTAGAAATTTATTTCTGCAGATATGTTGTTTGGTCTTTGTGAATGGAGAGCCAAGATGGCGGCTGACGCAAATATCGATACATACAATCTGATCTACTAAAGTTAAAGAGAATACAAGTTTAAAGATTATTAATTACCTCTGAAGTCAGAGTGGGTTTGCCTGATGGCGAAGGACACTGTTAATAGGGAAAGCTAACCTGTGGCGAAAGCCATGGCCTGCCCCGACCCATCTTGCTAAAAGGAAATAGAGGATAGTATAATAACAGCATATAGCTGTTTGCAGGTTACACAAACCATTTACAATAAATATAACAATAAAATATAATATTAACGTAATACTAGTTTAGCTTTCGGGTTTTTATGTAGTTTGGTCGAATGGTGACAACCGAGCAAAATGGCCAGGTTAGTCGAAGTGCCAAATAGGATAGAGTCTTCCGGTTGAGTACCTCATGTAACAGCTAACTCAGCCGGTCGACATTTTGATATCTAAAGCTCAAAAGTGAGAGAGCCAATATTGAATATATCATCCATGGTTGCATTGCACCACAACAGTTTAATATCAAGCACCGGTTGAGGTATAGAGGTCGGCAGACTCAGAATACTAGATTGTTGTGTCACCACCAACGCCATCATTGCCACACACCACGAGAAGCAACCAACCAACAAATAAGCCACCTAATAACAATATTCTACAAATTCATAGGACTAAACTTATCTGCCAGAGAGCAGCAACGAAACCTGTGATTTGGTTTTTTTTTTTTAAATAACAGCCCAGAGTTGTCAGTAGAAGTTTATCAGTTCTGGGAGAACACAGTTCAACAAACTTTTGTGCTTAACACTAAATAAGAAGGAAAGACAATAACATTAGTTATATACCACGCACTAGTCACAGCGCCATCCTCAAAGACAAATCGTAGTGGACACTCCTGACCAGCACCATGAGAAAAGAAGCAGCGGCTAGTAGAGACGATCTTGGAACGAGGAGAACAGCAGTTAAGTGCCTGGCAAGCCACTTCCTATGCCAGGTGACCTACATCGGACCATTGCATCATTTGCACCTTACAGTGATTAGAGACCGAGCATGTTGGCTCAGAATAATAATCATAGTTGTTTTCAAGAATAAAATAGAAAAAGCAAGATCAAAATTATATAAAATAAACCATTTGAGTGTTGTTTGTAAATTTCTAACTAACGGCTCTGTTATAAGTTTACTTAAGTGCTATCGAGTGACAGAGCGAAAGATTGTACTGTATCTATATAGTCTTGTCTATCTCCTTGTTGTGAGACAGTGCAAGACTTGGGGGATTCTTTACTTCCCAGGCACATGTAGTAGGATGAATAGGTCTGCAAGCTGTATGTAAAGTATTGCTGTCAACCTTACCTTCCTTAGCCTGGTCACTGTTAGAATACTTGATCATTTTTCATACAGCCTAGATTCACGAGCCTTGTGATCTTGTCTTAGGCAGTGAATAGTCTTTCTATTTCTGAAAGTCTAATTGTTGCTACTTTGAATGTGAAATCTATCAAATAGCTAGCACTACGCTACATAATCCACCTGCAAAATTCAGTCCATCACTACTATAAATAGTGTTATAGACTACGCTTGAGTTCAAAGCGAGCGAGCGAGCGGGAAAAATCAAAGATTATTAATAATTTATTTGTATACTTTTACTATTTTTTACATGACAGAACATATTTTTGAAGTCAGTTTTTATATCCGTCTATGACCCGTTTAAGACAACCTCGCACACGGAGATACCAAGACACACAGAAGAGCTCTGAAATTAGGGAAATCATGACAATTTTTTTTGCCAGAGATGCCGACACTCAAATGTGACTATCTCCGGTTAGAACTGACATACAGGCATCATTGAGGTACCATAAGATTTGGTTTTTCAAGGCCTATCTATCTGTTGTGGTCTCGTTAGGAAATACTCAAATTGAAAATCATGATTGAACCCACTAATATTACACTGTCTAGCATCTTCTCTCTTCGTCTCCACCTGCCTTACTTCACCTCCACATGCCTTACTTCACCTCCACCTGCCTTACTTCCCCTCCACCTGCCTTACTTCCCCTCCACCTGCCTTACTTCCCCTCCACCAACCTTCCCATTTCGCTGCACCAGATTTCTTTGATAGTTTGATAGGGCTATAGCAATAGATTTCAAGAGAGCATCAGGTATAACCACAAAATAATGGTGTGTGTGTGTGTATATATATGTGTGTGTATGTATATATATATATATATATATGGGCGCTGAAAACAAAAAAAAGTGCCCAGGTCTCACAGGCGTATGTTGCAATGAGAAAGATGCATGCTCTTAAAAATCTAATTTTTGTAGTTGTATCTGTCCCACTCCATAATTTATTCAGTTGTTTTAGTCTTTGAAGAGCAATTGATAGTCGTCGTTTAATTTCTTTCATTGTGTCACTACTGTTGGTAATCAATGACTCAAGATATTTAAAATTCTCCACCACCTCCAATCTTTCCTCATTAGCATATATTTCTTTCTCTATAGTAGTTTTATCTGTAAGCATTATCTTTGTTTTTTCTATGTTAAGATATAAGTTGTGATTTTCACTATTTCTTTGGGTTGAGGTTATTAAGTTTTCTATACCATTCTGTGATATAGATAGCAATACTGTATCATCAGCATATCGAATCTCTGGTATTTCATGACCAACGATATTTAGGGCATCATATTGCTCCCTGGTTATACTCTGACATTTCTCATTATATAAACACAGCCCTGATGGACTTCTTGCTTAATGTCAAACCAATCTGATATCTCACCGTCTATTCTAACCGCTGCATGATGATCTAGATCAGGGGTCACCAAACTACGGCCCGCGATGTCATTTCATCCGGCCCGCCGACGGTACTCGAACTTGCTCGATATAAAGTATGGAACACGAGACATGATAAATTTAAATGTAAATATTATGTTTAAAATAATAGGAGATCTTCACACGTGCGGAGACCTGGCTGTTATGTGTCTTAAATTTACTATTTTCAATTATAAATTATTGTATCTAGATTTTCTTATTTATTGTAATGTTTGCTTATTTCACGCCATCGTAAGTCTTTCCCCGGCTCGTGGTAGTGCCGCCTACGCTCTGATGTTTCCATGGCAACACACAATCACGTAAGTAACATATTCTGCATGCTTTTCCCTTCATTGTGTTGTTTATTTAACTAAAATCGGTTGACTAACACCTTATTTGTGATGTTTTTACTAACGCAACCCTAAATTTTACCGAACCTGAAAAAATCTTGCCCGTTCAGGGCTAAAAAACGGACAAGCATCTGCCCTGTATAGGGTTAACCAACTTTCTTTTGCCTTCACACATTTATGTCTTATTTCTTTATTTATCTTAGCATACTCTTGTTTGTCATTTTTATTCTGTTTCCTTTTGTCCATCAGCATTAAGATTTCTTAATTCATCCATTTTGTCTTAGCTTTTTGGCTTCTCTCCTGTAATATTTCTTTGCTAGTTTGATGGATTCCTTTAACATTTCCCATTGTTCATTTATACTCTATTTTAGCTTTTGCATTGTACCTATTTTTCACTGTCACTCTGTATTGTTCTTGAATTTCTTTATCTACTTTCAGAACCTCTTTATCAAGTCTCAAGTTCTTAATCATTTTTTTCCCTCTCTTTAATCTTACTTTTATTTGCCCACATAGTGGTACATGATCACTATTACCGTCAGCACCAGGCATTGTCTTTACATTAATTAATGCATTTCTAAATCTTTTATTAATAAGTATGTAGACAATTTGGTTGCGTATTTTCATATCAGGGCTTTTCCATGTGTATAGTCGTCTTTTATGGTGTTTAAACCATGTGTTTCCAATTATCATATCATTAATATTTGCCCATTGTATTAGTCTCTCTCCTCGTTCATTTCTTGTACCTAAACTGTAATTCCCCACTATATCCTCTATTTTTCACTTTCCTACCTTTGCATTAAAATCTCCCAGTATTATTTTTATTTCTTGTGATCCAATTTGAGCTATTGCCATTTCTATTTCATCGTAAAAGTGTTGTATTTCTTCACCACTACTGCTTGTTATTGGTGCAAATACTTGTATAATATTTATGTATATATTGGTTTGCCTTTGATTCTGACCATTATAACTCTATCTGAAATACACCAGTATGAATTCATAGATTTAGCTGTTTTTTCATCA
Source organism: Cepaea hortensis (assembly GCA_963921405.1). Classification (NCBI taxonomy): domain Eukaryota; kingdom Metazoa; phylum Mollusca; class Gastropoda; order Stylommatophora; family Helicidae; genus Cepaea; species Cepaea hortensis. Next base: position 75,192,938 of record OY992881.1, read on the forward strand.
AATATTATTCCTACACCTTTTTCATGTGTGTCCCCCTCCAGAATAAATTATTGTGTAGTTTGTCGGTTATAATTTTGATAGATCCCTTCCATCTCATCTCACTTATGCCTAGTATATTCATTTTCATGTTTTCCATTTCTCTCAGAACAATGTTTAACTTTCCTAGCTCATCTAATGTCCTAACATTCCATGTTCCTACTCTAAATTTATTTATTTTAGTTATAGTTATGGTTTTGCCATCAGTAGCTGGATGGCGGGCTGGTGTCACCTGTGGCTCATGACTGTCCCTACCGGACGAGGATGTCCTAAGACAGCCATTAACGTCGTTCACTATTTCTGAAATGTGTGTCGTCATGAAATCTTGGGAAGATAATGTGATGGTTTCCCCTTGCCTTCCACATTCACACGGTGGTCTTTTAACTCTGCCTTTGACAGCCATTTCCGACTGTCAGGACAAGTGAGTGCCCTGCTCTGCTCAGCTGCAGAGTTGTCCATTTATTCCGGTGGATACTCGGTCCCCAGAGCTGTGTTAGCCACACCGTGGTGTGTTTCCATCCTCTACCACATGGAGGTGCAGTTGGGATTTCCCTTCCTAAAGTTATGGTCTATGACCAAACTCTCCAGTACTTTTTAGATGGACATTCTCAATTACTACTGTCCAAGTGACCGCCCACAGGCACTGGACACACTACCATTAACAGAAAAAATGATTGTGTGTGGCGATTTCAACAGCCACTCGCAGAGTTGGGGCTATGATCACATGGACCAGAGAGGAGAGAGACTGGAAGACTGGCAGGATGAGAATAGATTCATCTTGGTTAACAAGCTGTCCGACCCACATACTTTCTACTCGAAATCATGGCACACTACAACTACACCTGACCTGGCTTTTCATTCACCAGACCTGGAGTGGAACATTACACGAAATGTTGGGAAACAACTTGATGGCAGTGACCATCGGCCAGTCTTTCTAACTGTAGAAAATGAGCTTGTAAGTGAAAGCAGCACCCTCTCGAGGTGGAACTACAAGAAAGCAGACTGGGCAATGTACAAGAATCGCACCAGCATACTGGTTAGAAACCTGAACACTGAGAAAGACATAAATAAAGTAGTTGAAGAGTTTGGGAAATGCATACTACAGGCAGCGCGAGAAACAGTACCAAGAGGAGCCCGTAAACAATATATACCCTACTGGAGTAGTGAACTGGAACAATTGCATAATGATGTGGAAGTGTGTAGAAAGCAAGCAGAGGCCACACCCAGCCAAGAGCACCACAGCACGCAAAAGCCAAATTTCAAAGGGCCAAGCTGCAGGCTAGACGGAAAACCTGGCAGGAAAAAACTGAGTCTCTGAACTTTGAAAGAGACACAAGGAAATTGTGGAAGCTAATAAAACAACTTAACGATGAGGGCACAGAGAGAAACTCAAAAATTGCACTACATAAAGATGGAAACATCTTAACAAGAAAGCAAGCAGCTGGCCATTTTGCGGACTCATTCGCACAAGATAACAATATCAAAATTAGTCCAGAGAAACAACAAGAGATTCCAGAGAAACTACAACATACAGGACAGAAGGAAATAGTACATGAGGTTCTGGAGGCACCCATCACAATCAGCGAACTGGAGCTAGCCATATCAAAACTGAAAATAAGAAAGTCACCAGGAGCTGATGGTATCTCCAATGAAATTATCAGGAACCTAGGAACAGAGGCCAAAGCAAAGCTGTTGCAGATCTTCAATAACAGTTGGGCCTTAGGCAGTGTTCCACAAGCCTGGAGAGAAGCAATCATGATACCCCTCCTAAAATCAGGGAAAGATAGTTCCATTGCCTCTAGCTACAGACCAATTAGCCTCACCAGCTGTCTCTGCAAGACACTGGAGCGCATCATCAATCACAGACTGCAGTGGTACATTGAAAGTAAAAACATCCTTGTGCCACAGCAGGCTGGCTTTAGGCAGTGCTACTCTACGGAAGATCAGACAACCTACCTCTCTCAAGAAATTGAGGATGCATTCCAAGAGAAGAAGCTGGTGCTTGCGACATGGATAGATTTGAAGAACGCCTTTGACAAAGTCTGGAAAGAAGGTCTGATGAATAAACTGAGAAACTGCAAAGTCAATGGAAGAATGTACAAATGGGTGAAAGCATACTTGCACAACAGAAGAGCCCGAGTACAGATAGACAGACTAAAGAGCAAGAAAGTACTACTGCGTCACGGTGTTCCCCAGGGTGGAGTCTTGTCCCCCACACTTTTTCTAATCTTCATCAATGATCTCATTGCTAATCTACCGCATGGAATTAAAGCGGCAATGTACGCCGATGACCTGGTTCTATGGAGCACAAATGAATATGCATCAGTGGCCACCAGATTGCTACAAAAAGCTGTAGATACATTTGTTGCATGGGCAAATAGATGGTGTGCCAGCATAAACACTGACAAGTGCAGCCTCTCTCCAAAACAAAAGGCAGGAACCATCCAGATAAATGGAACACCCCTAAGAGAAGATAAAGAACCAACATACCTTGGAGTAACATTTGATGGCAGGCTGACATGGAGAAAGCACATCAACAAAGCAGTAGCAAAAGCCAGAAGGAAAATAGCCATCCTGAGAAAGCTAAGTGGAACCACATGGGGAGCCAGTGGGAAAATACTCAGCAAAGTTTATCAACAGAGCATACGACCACACCTGGAATACGGGTCAACTGCGTGGTGTTCGGCATCAAAAACCACACTACAAGAGCTGGACAAAGTAGCGAAATCAAGCACTTAGAGTCACCACAGGAGGGATGAGATCAACCCCTATAGTGGAAATGGAGAAGATGGGGAGGACACAAGCACTGAGTGAGCGCAGAGATACGAATACGCTAATTAATACAAGCAGAAAAGTTCCTCAGCTTGCCAGGCCACCCTATGAAGAACAGATTTTAAAACCTAGCTATGGGGCGGTTGAAAAGAAGTAGTTTTATCCACCAGGCCAAACGACTCTGCAGAGAAACCACAGATCTGCCCACAGTTGGTATCCCCCTAAAAACTATTCCAGAGTGAACTCCTTGGAAAGATGAGCATAGACTATATTACAAATCCAGACAAAAGTGAGAGGAATATTTGACAAGGAAGAACAGAACAGTGTGCAGCGCAGAACAGCCACTCTCAGCTTCCTTGATGAAGAATACCCATAGGACTTCTGGATCCGAGTCTACACAGATAGGTCAGCACAAAATGCTGTTCGAAATGGAGGAGCGGGAGTGTACATAGAATACTCAAATAATACTAGGGACACAGCTAGAGTACCGACAGGAAAGTACTGCCATAACTACGATGCTGAAATTGAGGAAATCAAGATAGCAACAGAGAAATTACTAAATACCAGCAATGGTACACAACCTGTGGTGCTATTGACAGATGCAAAATCAGTACTCGAGGCGCTCCTGTCTGGGAAATTGCCAGTACTAAGGACACTACTTTCTGAACTTAGCAGTCAGCATAAGGTCACCATACAGTGGATACCATCCCACTGTGGAGTACCCGGAAACGACAGAGCTGATCAATTGGCTAAGGAAGGAGCCAAAGAAGAACAGCCTGATGTGCCCGTTACATATCACCAAAAGAAAAGAATGATCAAATCAGTCAGAAAGCCACCAAAACCGGACAGACCAGAACAAGTCATTATTCTGCGCCTCAGAACAGGGCACAATAGATTACACAACCACATGTATAAAAAATTCAAGATTGGCGAAACAGCCATGTGCACATGTGGATTGGCGTCGCAGACAGCAGAGCACATACTCCAAGACTGCCCAAAATATAACATATCTAGGCAAACCTTCTATGGACCGCTGTGTGAACTGAAAAAGACAGTTCAATTCATACAAGAGTCAGCATTGCAGTTATAGACATATTTCAAGCCAACGAAAGAAGAAGAAGATGGACATTTGAATTCAGCATCCATTTTTGCATATATTTGGAGAGTTTTATCGCTTGCTTCGCTTTACCTCTCGTTAAAAAAAAATATGTCTGCAAAATGTTTCATTGGAACTCCAAGATGGCAGCAGCCAGCCGTAGACAGTTTTAACGCTCAAACATGAAATTTGAACTACTAAAGTTAAAGAGAATACAAGTTTCAAGATTATTAATAATTTATTTGTATACTCGTACTATTTTTTTCTATCATTTAACATGACGGAACATATGGACGAAGACAGATATCATATCCGTCAATGACCTGTTTAATACAGTCTCGGATGGACTGGAAGCTGAGAAAATGAGACACACTAAAGAGCCTCAAAAGTACGAGGAACATGAGTAAATCATAACCCGTTTGACCTTCACAAAAATGTGAATATCTCCACTTAGAATTGACATACAGGCATCACTGAGGTACCATTAGATTAGATTTGGTTTTTCAAGGCCTATCGACCTGTGATGGTCGCATATGTAAATTATATAAATATTCAATTTTAAAATCATGATCGAACCAGCTACAATAGTGAGGATTCTATCACTAATTGGGTTATATATCCCATTGAAGCTTTTAAAGTTGTTTTGTCTAAACAAATTGCGGCACTCCTCCTAACGACGGCCCCAAATTATTCAGTGTAAAATGCATCCCTTACAGGGCTCATAAGGTCGTTTCTGGGGCGTTGTGTTGTCAATCTTTTACGTTTTAGAGTATCGTTGTCTGCTAGACACTAGACCAATCGATGGATACAATAAAGGTTTATGGGCCCGGAGGGCCTTCACTGTCATCGGAGTGTATATCCATATCTTGTGCTACCGACAACAGTCGGGCCCAGGCACATTTATTGCATCCATCAATCAGTCTAGCAGTCCGTGACACACTGAACCGGAAGTGATCGACAACACATTCAATGCTCGTTCCAATATGTATAATTTTTTTCCCCGCGGATATACCGATACAAGAGTTTAGAAGTTTTTTGTGCCACTATTTCCACATATAACTGTGAAATTATTATTGGTACGTATTTCCATTTTCTCAGTTCTTCTTCTTCTTTGTGTTCATCCGGAGTGTTTTTTCAGATGTGATTGCAGTGTGTCTGGTTAGGCACCCTTGGGTCGAAACCTTTAGGCCAACACATCCGGCTTTTAGCGTACATTTTTGACCAGGTTAGCATTCCTGGGAGACTCTCACTTTTGTGGTACTGTCCACATCCCAGCTGGTCAAGTTGGAACAGTCGAAGACTGCACGGTCATCCCTCAAATGTAGGCAGGGACAGTCCATAGCATTTTCCGCCATCCTGGGTGGCTTCCATAATTGCAGAGCCGGCACATAACGCTCTGGTACTGGGCTTACCGAGGGAATCGTCATGTCCTGCTCATGGCTGCTTTAATTCCTCACTTCAATATATTGGGCGTTTCGTTCACCCTGGGCCGTTCCCGCACAGACCAGACTGGTTTGCAGTCAATCTCCACTCAGCAAGTTTTTCGGACATGTGCTTGTCGTTGTGTCCGTCAGAACTATTCCAGACACGTCGGACATTCGGAAAACTACCTAGTCAGAGCTGTTCCGAACAAGAGCGGCATTCAGAAACTAGGTAGCTGTTCCTAGCACGAGGGAAGACTAGTTAGAGCTTTTCCGGTCACGAAAGACATTTCACTCGGACGTAATTGTGTAGTGCCATTTTTATTTTGCCGCCCATAGGCTGGCACTTCCGGCTTCGGCGGGCATTTTTGATGAGGTTAGCCTTCCTCGGTTTTCGAGACAGTTAGACTCTTATTTCGACTTCCACACAGCAAGCTTTTGCTTCGGGCTGCCACGTAATGGATTCGCATGACAGGCGTTCCATTTCGTGTCAACGAGACAATTTTCCACCTTTGACTACACTCACTCCATGAGTATGGTTACAGACTATCTACGGGACGTGTGACCAAGGTGTTTTTCCACCTTTTGTACTCGCTCACGAGGTAGGCTACATGTGCTGCCGGCTCAGCACCTTACCTCCGTGCGTCTGTGGGCGAATAACGGTCAGGCCCTTTCATCCGGGGATACCTCATATCCCCCAGCTAAGAGCCATCGAACGAGTATCTGCGCCGAGCATGTAGCGTGTTCAGCACCTCATCACAATTTTGATGTAGGTTTGTGTCGGCCAGGCTCTCACTTCCGAGAGTTTATGGCTTAAGAGACGTTCAGCCATACACCTCGGATGGGAGCCTTAGAGGTTATGTCCGGACTGAGATTTTTGGGATCATTTGCCTGATTTTGACTGCTATCCTCAGTCACCTGCAGAGCAGCAGGTTGTGTCTCTCTTAGTCTGGTCCCTATCCCACGAGCTGTCCGATATGTAGTTTTCATCCATCGGCAAGCACATGGGGTCAATGGGACACGCAAGCTCCCCCACCACGGCAAGGTGGAGACACATCGGAGGAGTTCTCAGTTCTATATTTTAGTTCGTAGTTCGTATTTTTTTTTATTATATCAGCTAATGAGGCCCTATAAGGGATGCATTTTGCACTAAATAATTTGAGGCCGTCGTTAGGAGGAGTGCCCAAAATGACTTTATTATTGTCGTTGTGTGGTACTGTCGTCGGGCCACGGACAAGATTATTGAATGGTTTCCTGAGTTGCCACAAATATTCATTTATCTCAGGTGATGTAATTCATGAAGTCAAAATATGTAACGCAAAACAATATAATGTTAAAAACGCTTACAGTTACATACTTTACTGTCATGATGAAGTGATTTTATAATCCAAAGCTGTGTTTATAACTTAATATAATAGGCACAATCGACAGTTTCAAAAATATCCGCCCTTCTTCTGCGTTCATCCAGTTTTTTTTTCTTCAGACGTGATTGCGTTGTGCCTGTTTACAGCAGAGCTGCATTCTTGCACCATTAGGCTAACACATCCGACTTCTGCAGGCATTTGTTGACCTTGTTAACCTTCCCGGGGGTTCCTTAGGACGTTTGACTCTCACTGTTGTGGTGTTATCCCCCATCCAAGATGGCCCATATAGAACAGACAAAGACATCCTGGTCAGCCCTCAAGGGAAGGCAGGGGCAGACCATGGGCATTCCCCGCCATCCAAGGAGGCTTCCATACTTGCAGAGCCGACACATAGCGCTCTGGTACTGGGCTCACCCAAGGAATCGTCACGTCCTGCATGGTCCTTCCATGGTCAGGCTACTTGTGGTTTCAGTGAAAGCACCAGAGTCCTCCTTCACAATTCTTCCTCCGGCCCGAGCTGTAAAGGCCCATGAGCTTCTCACATGTCAGACGACCGACCCATCTGTGTAGATGACCGCGTCACTGTCTAGCGAATTCTCGAAAATCAACGCTTGTACTTCAGCCTCCACAGCAGCCGGATTTTCTTGTCTGCATTTCCTATCTAGTTGGATGCAAACTGAAAAGGATGTGCAGAAGTCTGTTGGCACTTGCACCCACTCCTCGCCAGGTTCTAAGTCCTCAAGTGAACACACCTGTTGAAGAATGTCTTCGGCTTGACCCATCCACGACCGTCCTCTTTTTAACCTGCTGCCCTTCACCTTCCTAATTTCACTATGCAGTGGATGTTGTGTGTTTGCGTTAACTCTGAGGTAGGCGCGTGCCCTGCAAACTTGTATTCTCTCTTCAATGGTTGGAAAATCAAGAAGGTAGCGCATCGCCCTGCATGCTGTATCTCTTGTACATCCAAGAACAATGCGCATAGCTTCATTCTGTATCCTTTCCATCCTTTCTATCTGCTTATGGCTGAGAGTCAGGATTGCCATTGCATACTCCAAAACAGACATGACCAGCCCCTCGTACAGAAGACATAGATGGTGCTGCTCACAGTTTGCTGCCGCCATCACCCGCATCGCAGCCAAACCCCGCTTGGCCTTTGTTATCACCTGGTCTATGTGCACATTATAAGCAAGGCTTCGATCAAACCGTATCCCTAGGTAATTCATTGCCTGCGTTCTTTCCACCGTCTCTGAACACACATTTAAATACAGTACTGTAAAATAAGTTATATGTTTTAAGTAAGTTAATATTTAATTAACGGTGGTCTGATCTTATACAACCCCAACAACACAATGCATTGGGATTCTGAGGATAAGTAGCACAACAACTTTTTTTCACATTTTCATTTTCTCTTCATTGCTCCCATTTTTTTCAACTTGCTATTCTTCTCATTCCATTCTTATGCCTTAACCCTTTACAGGGCAGAGCGGCCGTTTACGTCCAATACTATTATGCATTGTAAAAACGCGATCTCTCGGCTTTCCGACACTTCCGACGGCTACTTTCGCTTTCGCCGACAGCTTGACAACGTGGCCGCCATTTGTAAACGCGCTATTATGAATTTGAACAGACTTTTACTGACTTTTTTTTTATAGTTTTCGGGATTTTTACGCTGTTTTTCAAAATGGATTTCGGCGATTCTTCAAGTGATAGCCGAGATTTCGCTAGGTTCAATTTAAACGACATTAAAGGGAGCGAAGTTGACTATTAATAGGAGCTAGATATCAGTGCAAAGCGTTACTTTGCATTAGCAGTCGTGAGTCGGACTTTAAAGAAAGTGATTATGATTCTGAAAATGTGTTTGTAAATTGACGTATAGATGACGGAAAATCACAAACAACATGCTGTATTTCGTAAATATTTGTGTTCATATATGGATTACCAACAACAATCACGTGAGTAACATATTCTGCATGCTTTTCCCTTCATTGTGTTTATTTAACTAAAATCGGTTGACTAACACCTTATTTGTGATGTTTTTCAACAGGTGTGTTCACTTGAGGACTGGCGAGGAGTGGGTGCAAGTGCCAACAGACTTCTGCACATCCTTTTCAGTTTGCATCCAACTAGATAGAAAATGCAGTCAAGAAAATCCGGCTGCTGTTGAGGCTGAAGTACAAGCGTTGATTTTCGAGAATTCGCTAGACGGTGACGCGGTCATCTACACAGATGGGTCTGTCGTCCGACATGTGAGAAGCTCATGGGCCTTTACAGCTCGGGCCGGAGGGAGAATTGTGAAGGAGGACTCTGGTGCTTTCACTGAAACCACAAGTAGCCTGACCATGGAAGTCATGGCAGTAAGTAAAGCAATAACATGGCTCGAGACACAGACATTCACTAGGGCTTGTTTCCTTAGCGACTCAATGAACATGATCAAGAGGATAGAGGAGGGGTTGATCCGAAGAGAATGGTTGCTGCCTCTGAAGCGGTCTCGGCTGGCAAAGATTAGTTTCATCTTCGTGCCAGGGCATGCGGGAGTACAAGGAAATGAGCGGGCTGACAAGCTCGCAGGTGAGGCTACTGTGGAGGGCGGACGCGCCATGGACCAGGCTGACATTCTGAATGCTCTACGTGAAGTGAGACTTTTGCGAGAACCAAGTGATGACTGTGAATCTACAACAATGGCCAGAATGCGAGAGCAGCAAATTAAAAGAGGGGTGGCCAAACAAGAACACTACGCAGGAAGCCAAAGAAGATTGATAAACCAACACAGAACTGGCGTCGTTAGCCGCTACACGCTGCGGGATTTGCTGAGGAGGGGATCCGAGCACTTATGGACTGAATGGTTCGATGTGCAACGAGGATGATCTGTCGACTAACTAACTAACTTGTGATGTTTTTACTAACGCGACCCGAAATTTTACCAAACCTGAAAAAATCTTGCCCGTTCAGGGCTACAAAACGGACAAGCGTCTCCCTGTAAAGGGTTAATGTAGTCACTGGAGAGTCTTCTCCGTGGTTATATGTTGTGTTTTGTGTATGTATTTGTTTGTAGATGAAGGCTAGTCGCAGTCAACGTCCTGTACGTTTCATAATTTTTTTTATGTAAAGCTGGATTGTTTTGCATATCCTTTACAGGACATCGCTGTCAACATCAGCATCTTTCAGCTGTATGTTGATTTCTTGGCAAGATTACGTTCAGTAGTTTGCCATTGTTTTCTGAGCGTCCGGCTCAGTTATCCCGCAAGTCACAAGCGGGGGTCGAACCGCTCCCAGCTCTCGCCCTGCTACAAGACTCTGCGTGATAAACGGGATTACGGAGAAAGTGTTGTAACCCCTCGGCCAGAGAGACCGGTCAAAGCTGGATTACTTTGTGTTATTCTACATTTTTTATATTTGTGTTTGTATATATCTATTTTCTATATTTATCTTCTCGGGCTGGCAGAATAGTTTAATTAACTTATTCTATATATATTACAGGCCCTCATGTGGACACCGATAGGGAAAAGAAAACAGGGACTTCTGCCCTGTGTGCCGCCTTGGGCTCAAGAGGAAAGACTAATATATTGCAGGAAATTTTATAAACAAAAGAAAGCTGATGCAGTGTATAGTGAACAGATCAAGGAAATGTAAGTACATTTTAATTTTTTTGGGAGGGAGCATCATTAATTGTTAATTAGGTCACGGCACATCCTATCGAAAAATAAATAATACGTCAAGTTAGGCCTCGCTGCCCCGGACGCAATGATATATGGCATAACGTTGTCCGTTTAAAAATAAACAAGCCACAGTAATAGAAGACAGAATTTCTAGGCTTCCAATTTAAGGGCCGCGATAACATCTTCCTTATCTCTTAGGCATCATTACACTTCCTGGTATTAAATTACGTCACCAAAAAATTCATAACTCCGCTTAGAATTAACGTACACTCTTCGTTAAGATACCATTGGATTCGTCTTGTCAAGCTCTATCTGATATCTTCTTCTTCGTTCATCCTGAGTTTTTTTTTTCGGATGTGATTGCGTTGTGCCTGTTTACAGCAGAGCTGTGTTCTTGCGCCGTTAGGCCGACACATCCGACTTCTGCGGACATTTGTTGACCGGGTTAACCTTCCCGGGGGTTTCTTAGGACATTTGACTCTCACTGTCACTGGCCCATATAGAACAGCCACCCGGGAAGGTTAACCCGGTCAACAAATGCCCGCAGAAGTCGGATGTGTCGGCCTAACGGCGCAAGAACGCAGCTCTGCTGTAAACAGGCACAACGTAGTCACATCCGGAAAAAAAACTCCGGATGATCGCAGAAGAAGAAGAAGAAGAAGAACAGCCAAAGACATCCTGGTCAGCCCTCAAGGTAAGGCAGGGGCAGACCATGGGCATTCCCCGCCATCCAAGGAGGCTTCCATAATTGCAGAGCCAACACACAGCGCTATGGTACTTGGCTCACCAAAGGAATCGTCACGTCCTGCTCATGGCTGCTTAGCCTCACTTCCGTATATTGGGCCTTCCGTTCACCATAAGCTGTTCTTCTGGAAACCAGAAGAATGCAGTGTGCAGATGACATTCACACAGTGAGCTTTCGATTTGGACTTTCCGCGTAATGGATTTGCTATCCGAGCAATATTCCATTTCGTGCCACTAGGACACTTTTTCCACCTTTTATGAAGCCCACACAGTGAGCTTTTGATTCTGACTTTCCATGTAATGGATTTGCTATCCAAGCAATATTCCATTTTGTGCCACTAGGACACTTTTCCCACCTTTTATGAAGCCCACACAGTGAGCTTTTGATTCTGACTTTCCACGCAATGGATTTGCTATCCAAGCAATATTCCATTTCATGCCTCCGGGAGGCTTTTGTAACCGACATACCTGTGGTATGAAGTGTGGCAGTCTGAATACTTCTTCATACACCTTTAAATGTCAACCTGAATGTAGTTAAAGTAAGCTGCGGTCAACTTGAGCTTGTTGATATCTCCATAGAGCTTGTCTTCAAATGAAGCAGTTGTGGGCCAAAATATCTTTCTCTGTTCTGCATATTTTGGGCAATCCTGCAGCAAATGTTTTGCTGTCATTTTTCCGGTTCGACAATTACATTCATCGGTATCTCCTATCTTTAGTTTATTGAACAAGTGGTATTTCAGCCTGTTATGTCCTGTGCGGAGTCTGAAGATTGCTAATTGTTCTCCTCGGTTGAGTTTGTAATATGCATCATCCCTCTGGTGGCCTGGATGCTATGATTCCCATTTGGTTCTATAGGTGCTTTTTATCAACCTCTTTGCCTCATTATAGGTTATGTCTATGTCAGGCTGTGGTAGTCGTCCGCCCTCTTTTGCCAGTCTGTCAGCCTCTTCATTTCCAGGTATACTGCAATGTGATGGGATCCACTGTATTACAACTTTTTTGGATTTCTGGCATAGACCAGGGAGTGTTGCTCTTAGGTCAGCTAGTTCTGTGCTGTTTTTGCTCTTCAGTATTGAGACAGCTGACTTTGCATCTGTGAAGATAGCTACTTGCTTCTCTTCATTTTCCTCCATCAAGAGCATTTCTGCAGCAGTTTTCAGAGCCTCTACCTCCGCTTTGAAGTTACTTGAAAACTTTCCAGTTGCCACTGAATGTGTTGTTTTCACTCCATTTTTTAAATTTAGGAGAATTCCTCCTCCTCCATTCTCTATTGAATTTTTGGCTGATCCGTCTGTATACCCATGGGTCCAATTGCTACTTGGGTAATGTTCTTTTATGTAGTTTAGGGTTATTTTTCTTCTTTCGGTTTCATGCTGAGTGTTCTTTTTCTCAATACCAGGAATGTTTTCTATCATCTCAGGCAGTTGCTGCTGTCTCCAAGCTGGGAACTTGTGTGCATTGTAAATAGGTTTGACTGTTGATATGTTAAGTATAGGATCTGCCCTAATCTTTCGTTTTGCAGTTTCTACAAAGTTGCTACGCTTCAGTCTTCCCTTTCCAAAACCACTAAACCTTTTATACATAGGGTGGTCTGTCAATCTTCTAAATTTTTCAGCTTCTTCTATCCTGCATTGGTTGTAAACAAGTGATCTTTTCTAGTTCATTAATAGGTGTTGTCTTCAGGCTTCCAGTTATGATTCGCATTCCTTGATTTTGGACTCTACTTATTTTGTTAAAGTTTGACTTAGCTGCTGTTGCCCAAGCTGCAATGCCATATTCCAGTACTGGCCTCACCCGTCCAGTATATAACTTCTTGAGAACTTTCTCATCTGCTCCCCACATTGTACCAGCAAGCTTTTTCATGATTGCCATTCTTTGCCTTGCTCTTGTTCGATTTTTCTCAACCTGTGTTTTCCATGTCAGGCGACGATCAAAGGTGACTCCTAGATAGTTTGGATTTTCTTCATGGCGCAATATTTTTCCATTCAATACCAGCTTAGGTTGCTGAGTTTTATTTGAGAGGGAGAACACTGTGCATGTTGTTTTCTCCTCACTTATATTCACTAGCCATGATTTTGACCAATTCTCTAGCACTAATAGGGCTTGCTGTATTCTGCTGTTAGCTGTACTAGTATATTCTTCAATGTCCATATGGCTAGGTCATCTGCAAAGGATGATGTGTGTACTCTGGCTGGAAAATTTTCCGTGATGTCGTTTATATATGCTAGGAATAATGTTGGTGAAACAACCCCTCCTTGGGGAATACCTTGCTCCAACAGCATCATTTTGCTGGTTTGTCCTTGTACTTTTGTCCTGGCAGTTCTGTTCTCAAGGTAGTGGCTGATCCATTTGTACATTTTCCCACAAACATGCATTTTTTGCAGTTTTACTTTCAGTCCTTCCTTCCATACTTTATCAAATGCTTTTTCTAAATCTATCCAGACAGCTAGTGTGTGCGTTTCTCTTGGAAGGCATCCTCTATTTCCTGAGCTATATAGGTTATTTGATCTTCAGTGGATCTGTACTTTCTGAATCCTGCTTGGTGTGGTGTTAAGAGTTTGTTTTCTTCCAGATGCCATGTTAGCCTGCCATTGATAATGCATTCCATTAATTTTCCTACACAGCTAAGTAGACTGATAGGTCGATATCCATTTGGTTCTTCCAGGTCTTTTCCTTTCTTTGGGACTGGTATTAGTATAGCTTCCTTCCATGCCTGTGGGACTATTCCCCTATTCCAGCTGTAATTTAGGACTGCTAATAGTTTCTTTTTTGCCTTAGTGCCTAGTCCTATTAGCATTTCATTTGTGATTCCATCCTTTCCTGGTGATTTCTTCTTTTTTAGGGTTTTCATTGCCCGTTCCATTTCTTCCATTGTTAGATTTGCCATCATATATTCTGCTGCTGTTTCTGTATTACTATGATGTATCTGTTTATCTTTGATTGCTTTCTTCTGTTCAGTTGTAATATCAATGTGGTTTGCACTGGCATAGTGTTCCATTAGTGTATTTGCAGCCTTTTTTCCTGTAAGCAAGACATTTCCTTGTTTAATTGTTATTTGTTTGTTTCTAGGTCCTTCATTGTTCATGGCTTTCACTAGTTTCCATAGTTTGTTTCCATCCCTGTCAAAATTCAGGTTTTCTGTTTTTTCCCTCCAACAATCTCTTGTTGTTTGATTTACTGTTCTTTTATATTTTGCTGAGATGGCTTTGAGAGAGATGTTCGATTCAGTTGTTTGTTGTCTCTCTGCGGTCTTCCTGGCATCTTCAACTTTGTCCTCCAAAATTTGTAGTTCTTCAGTCCAGTATGGTTTGTAATTTTTCCTCGCTCCTCTTGGAATAGACTCAGTGGCTGCCTGTATTATTGCTCTGTTTAGACTTTCCACCATTTGCTTTATGTTGCAATATCGTGTATTTATGTTTTCACAATATTTGTCTGTTAGTATGGCAAATCTGTCCCAATCTGCTCGTTTGTAATTCCAGCAGGGCAAAGGCTTTTGCTCCTGTGGAACATACTCCATATTCATTACAAGCTTGATTGGTCTGTGGTCACTACCTGCCAATTGGTCAAGCACATGGCGATCGATTTTGTGGAGGATGTCTCCTGTGCAGAAAGCTAAGTCTGGAGTAGAAGTGGTAATCCATCTTCTGGAGTAGAAGCTCGGTGTGTCATCCGCTTTGTTGAGTAGATGGAGATTTGAGTCTATTTCCCAGTCCTCCACTTCATCTCCTCTTTTGTCAGTATCTGGGTATCCCCATCTTTCTGAACGGCTATTAAACTCTCCGACAATAATGCAATTTGTGTCAGTTATTTTCATGTTTGAGAGTGTAAGATCCTTATCTGCCGGGCTGTACAGATTGTAAATTCTTATTTTCATGCCCTTTATCATTATATCAACACCTATAATTTCTGTTTGGTTGTCAGAGATCACAGATACTTCGCTGCAAGGTATTGTATTTCGTGTAAGTATCAGAACTCCTCCTTTGTGTCCTTCGCGGTTGAAACGTGTGGCCTGATATCCCCTGACTGAAAATTTGCGCTTGGCGTTGAGGTGTGTCTCTTGAATGCATGCCACATCTATTCTATCTTTATGAAGACGCTGTGTCAGGGAGACTCTTGTTATAAACTCCTTCGGCATTCCACTGTAGTATGTTGAGTGTCTGGGGTGTTTGGTCAATAGCTCTTAACCTACTCCTCTGTGCTTTGACTCCACAGCACAAGGGAAGGTGACCACCAGTAGTCATGGGTGGACCCCCTCGAGGCAGGGGGCCTTGCACTATCACCGCCTGATGGGACTTCACAGGATTAGCACCATAACGATTAATTTTCATCTGTGGCATCATGAAATGATAAAGTTACGTTGCACTTCTTTGTCAAGCCTGTGGCTCAGTACATCCGATTTCGACAAGCATTTTTCGGGATGCTTTCCCTAGCCTTTGACTGTCCCCAGTCTACCTACAAGGCAGCAGGTTTGTGCGTCTCTTCGTCTGGTCCCTCTCCCTTGACCTGTCCAACATGGGTGACCCTACCAGTAGCTGTGCTACCGTCGGCATAGCTCTTGGGGTCATTGGAACGCGCAAGCCCCTCTACCTCGTCCAGGTGGACGCACGACAGAGGCGATCTAACTGACATGATTTCATAAGTAAAAACCCAATGTTTAAATATTGACCAAAATTGCTAATCTCACACATACAGATCGCTGGTGGAGGGAATGGACACACTGGAGAGCTCCAAAACTATATGAGGAACATGAGAAATTGTAACTCGTTCCACCTTCACAAAAATGTGAATATCTTCACTTAGAATTGACATACAGGCATCATTGAAGTACCATTAGATTTTGTTTTTCAAGGCCTATCTACTGTGGTGGTCTTATTAATAATAATACTCACATTTAAAATCATGATGGGGCACCCTAGTAAGTAAATAAAAATGTAGTGTGTAAAGTGTAAAGGAATTGAATGTATTTTATTTTTAATAAAATGTGAATGACGAAGACACAAACAATAGATTGCACGATTTATTGCCTGGCATATTTCGCTGCATCTCGTCAGGTACATACTGCAGAAATCACACAACTTACGTGAAATTAACTAGATAAATCCTTCAAGTTGAAATATACACAAATTCGCACAGTAATGTCACTTATCTACCATGGTAATTTTAAGCTGACTAACATGTCTTTCTGTTTACACAATTCTGGCTTGCGTTGATAGATCATAATTGCTTCTGCAAATTTTAACAAGCGAGTATTTTGTGTTCTAAACAACACGCGAAATGCAGTGTCTCTGGACACAACATGGCCACTGGCGACAATGTGCCTGCCGATTGAAGACGCCGGGAGCTTCCGGTGTGTCGGCTCCTCGCGGCTAGCATCTCCTGTGTGTTGTATCTTGTTGACCCATTGAGGTATGTGTTCTGACACCCGTTTGTTAAGCTGTCTCTCCATTCGACCAATGTAAACGGCCTGGCATCTACATGTGAATTGGTAAATACAATTGTTTGTGGCGTACAGAGAACGGAGAGACAGCTTAACAAACGGGTGTCAGAACACATACCTCAATGGGTCAACAAGATACAACACACAGGAGATGCTAGCCGCGAGGAGCCGACACACCGGAAGCTCCCGGCGTCTTCAATCGGCAGGCACATTGTCGCCAGTGGCCATGTTGTGTCCAGAGACACTGCATTTCGCGTGTTGTTTAGAACACAAAATACTCGCTTGTTAAAATTTGCAGAAGCAATTATGATCTATCAACGCAAGCCAGAATTGTGTAAACAGAAAGACATGTTAGTCAGCTTAAAATTACTGTGGTAGATAAGTGACATTACTGTGCGAATTTGTGTATATTTCAACTTGAAGGATTTATCTAGTTAATTTCACGTAAGTTGTGTGATTTCTGCAGTATGTACCTGGCGAGATGCAGCGAAATATGCCAGGCAATAAATCGTGCAATCTATTGTTTGTGTCTTCGTTATTCAAATTTAATAAAATTATTTAAAATTTATTTCAATACAGAGTTGAGGTAATTGTAATGCTAGTTATATGATTATATTGTAAAATGTAAACAAATAGCAAAAACGTGATGCGTGTCATTAATGACTAAGTCATTAGCTGTTTATTTAATATCTGATTCAGTGATTGTGACTTTATTATTGTCGTTGTGTGGTACTGTCGTCGGGCCACGGACCGGATTATTATATTATTGAAATGAATGAATTGTTTCCCGAGTTGCCACAATTATTCATTTATCTCAGGTGATGTAATTCATTAAGTCAAAATATATAACACAAAACAATATAATGTTAAAAACGCTTACAGTTACATACTTTACTGTTATGATGAAGTGATTTTATAATCCAAAGCTGTGTTTATAACTTAATATAATAATTAATAGGCACAATCTCGACAGTTTCAAAAATATCCGCCATTCTATACGCATGCGCACTGGGCTCGTCGTATATGTAACATTGAACAACTCTGGTGCACGGAGCCGCTTCCACTATGTTACCGGGTCACAACAGGGAAGCACAGAGAGCTATCACAACAAACGGTCAAGCGTATCGTAAGAAATGTCTCAGGAGGGATGGTATGAGTGTGGTTGCCTCATTCCGCAGAAAACCGTGGATAAAAAATCCAACAATAATAAACAAGGCATCACAAAATAAATCAGCCAGCCAAGATGTAAAGATATCGGCACTCTTCCGGCAGACGGGTCTAAATACTAGTTCTGCATATCTATATTGGGCCGATCCCGATACACGGAAACGAATCATTCAATTGAACTTAGCAGACAAAGGAGGAATTGTTTGGAAGCTGCGGAGACGTATAGTAGTTTTGTTTAGTTTAGTCGACGAATCAACATCACGGCACACGGGTCTCGGCTTTATAGAAGACTAATGAGAAAGAAAACATTGGATGGATAGAAAGAGTAATGAAGATATCTTGAAAGGCGTTAACTCACATAGAGAACTCGTTACTCACATCAAACGAAAACAATCCACATTAGGTATGTCATGAGAAGAGGAAAGCTATAGACTCTAGCCTAGAGTAGTCTAAAACGGGAAAGTTTGAGGAGAGGCAAGGTGAGACCAAGAAAGAAGATATTTTAAACGCTATCAAACTGTGATCAGTGGTCAGATAATGTGAAGACAGGCATGGGAGAACAGTGTGACAACTGGAAAGATCAGTGGTAGAAGATGCAGATGAAAATCGAGAACAAAAAATATGCTTGATTGTCTAAGACGATAACATGGACAAATATCACAAACAGAATTCTCCTTCTTTCGTTCGCGTGAAATGTGTCTATAAGTATAAATGCAGTGTTGTCTCTTGCATGAATTTAACTGTATTTTTTAGTTCACTCAGTGGTCCATAGAGTTTATCTTCCACTGTTGTCTCTCTAGGCCAGAAGGTTTGCCTAAATATGTTGTATTTCGGGCAGTCTTGGAGTATGTGCTCTGCTGTCTGCAACGCCAATCCACATGTGCACATGGCTGTTTCGCCAATCTTGAATTTTGTATACAGTAGTTGCGTAATCTTCTTCTTCTTCTTCTACTTCTTCTTCTTCTACTTCTTCTTCTTCTTCGTCTTCTTCTTCTGCGTTCATCCGGAGTTTTTTTTTCCGGGTGTGATTGCGTTGTGCCTGTTTACAGCAAAGCTGCGTTCTTGCGCCGTTAGGCCGACACATCCGCTTCTGCGGGCATTTGTTGACCGGGTTAACCTTCCCGGGTTGCGTAATCTATTGTGTCCTGTTCTGAGGCGCAGAATAATGACTTGTTCTGGTCTGTCGACAACGTGGTAGTCGCCTTGAGCAGGTTTGGTGGCTTTCTGACTGATTTGATCATTCTTTTATTTTGGTGGTATGTAACGGGCACATCAGGCTGTTCTTCTTTTGCTCCTTAAGCCAATCGATCAGCTCTGTCATTTCCGGGTACTCCACAGTGGGATGGTATCCACTGTATGGTGACCTTATGTTGGCTGCTAAGTTCAGAAAGTAGTGTTCTTAGTAGGCCCTACTGTTAGTTAGTTAGTTAGTCGATAGATCATCCTCATTGCACATCGAACCATTCAGTCCATAAGTGCTCGGATCCCCTCCTCAGTAAATCCCGCAGCGTGTTCTGTGTTGGTTTATCTATCTTCTTTGGCTTCCTGCGTAGTGTTCTTGCTAGGCCACACCTCTTTTAATTTGCTGTTCTCGCAGTCTGACCATGGTTGTAGATTCACAGTCATCACTTGGTTCTCGCAAAAGTATTACTTCTCTTAGAGCAATCAGAATGTCAGCCTGGTCCATGGCGCATCCGCCCTCCACAGTAGCCTTACCTTTTGAGCTTGTCAGCCCGCTCATTTCCTTGTACTCCCGCATGCCCTGGCACGAAGATGAAACTAATCTAATCTTTGCCAGCCGAGACCGCTCTATAGACAGCAACCACTCTCTTCGGATCCACCCCATCTCTATCCTCTTGAGCACGATCATTGAGTCACTAAGGAAACATGCCCTAGTGAATGGCTGTGTCTCGAGCCATGTTATTGCTTTACTTGCTGCCATGACTTCCATAGTCAGCCTATTTGTGGTCTCAACAAAAGCACCAGAGTCCTCCTTCACAGTTCTCCCTCCAGCCTGAGTCGTAGAGGCCCATGAGCTTCTCACATGTCGGACGACCGACCCATCTGTGTAGATGACAGCATCACCGTCTAACAAATTCTCGAAAATCAACGCTTGCGCTTCCGCCTCCACAGCAGCCGGATTTTCTTGTCTGAATTTTCTGTCTAGTTGGATGCAAACAGAAAAGGATGTGCAGAAATCTGTTGGCACTTGTACCCACTCCTCGCCAATTTCTAAGTCCTCAAGTGCACATATCTGTTGAAGAATGTCTTCGGCTTGACCCAACCACGACCTTCCTCTTTTTAACCTGCTTTTTAACTCTGAGGTAGGCACATGCTCTGCAAATGTGTATTCTGTCCTTGTGTCCTTAGTACTGGCAATTTCCCAGACAGGAGCGCCTCGAGTACTGATTTTGCATCTGTCAATAGCACCCAGATTGTGTACCATGGTTGGTATTTAGTAATTTTTCTGTTGCTATCTTGATTGCCTAAATTTCAGCATCATAGTTATGGCAGTACTTTCATATTGGCACGCTGGTCGTGTCCCTAGTATTATTTGGGTATTCTATGTACATGCCCGCTCCTCCATTTCGAACAGCATTTTGTGCTGACCCATCTGTGTAGACTCGGATCCAGAGTTCCTGTGGGTATTCTTCATCAATGAAGCCGAGAATGGCTGTTCTGCGCTGTACACTGTTCTGATTGATTGATTGATTGATTTAGGAACCGACATCACAGCATTCGGGGCATTCCCATAAGTGCTCCGTCTCCATCCTCAGAAGCGAGCGAAGAGTTCCAACC
The DNA here is from genome assembly GCA_963921405.1 of Cepaea hortensis. NCBI lineage: Eukaryota > Metazoa > Mollusca > Gastropoda > Stylommatophora > Helicidae > Cepaea > Cepaea hortensis. The sequence continues at coordinate 75,213,430 of OY992881.1, forward strand.
CAATAGTACCAGTAGCAATCTGATTATATGTGCGTCTCGCCTTTCCTCTAAGCGTCGAGCATCGGCCAGATCCCCTCGTCACTCCACGCTGTCGCATTCTTGCCAGACCATGGTGATCCATTTGCTCCTCCAAGGTGTACACGTGCTCCCACAAGGTCGCAACCACGTCTGCCTTATCATGCATCAATACTCCACCAAGTTTTGCAGAGCCAGTCTGTCTGCCTGTTCATTCCCCAACACACCAGCATGCCCCGGATAAAAGATCCAAACGATGCATGCCACCCGTGACTTCCGAAGCGAAGCAAGCCACTCGGCACGAAGGCTTGGCAGTCTTCGCCCTACTAAGCATGCTTTCTGAGTCAGTTACAATCACGATGTGTGTGTGTGTGTGTGTGTGTGTGTGTGTGTGTTGTATTCTCCATCCAGCGGAAAGCTGCACTGACTGCCTCCATTCCATTCTTAAGCTAGATGTTGTGGTACCATATGCCAGGCTCTCCTGCACCAAACGTCGACCATTAGCTTTTGCCAAGAAACCCCAGGCACTTCTACTACCTCTCAACACCGAACCATCTGTGTAGATAATCACATCACCCGGGCGAGCATTATTCTGAATTAGTTGCTGGATTTCCACTTCCGTGGCCCCTGCTGGCCCACTCTGACCCACTCCTCTTCTCGCCTAATGTTCTCCAAGTTGCACATCTGTCTGATCGTATCCTTCGCCTGAACCATCCATGATTTCCCTCTTATCAGTCGCTGGCCCTTAAATGTGTCCAGCGCCTCATGCAACGGGTGATCTGTGTCAGCAGCTACTCTGAGGTATGCCTTCGCCTGCATCACCTTGAGCCTACAAGCAACAGTCAGCAAACCAAGGATGTACCGCATACACACCACTGGGGTGTCTCTGGTTCATCCCAGAATGACCCACATAGCCTCGATCTGTATGCGCTCCAATCTCACCAGCTGACTCTTTGAGACAGTGAGCAGTCCTAGTCCATAATCAATCTCTGAGAGGATCAAGTGCTGGTATAGTCTGAAAAGCATATCGAACTCTATTGTACGCATCCTCGAGACCAAGTGCCGCCGCCATCGTTTCTTGTCTACTCTGTAACCCCTCATAAACGTCAAAGGCAAAAGTGGCTGCATTTGACTAAGTATCTTTTCCTGGCCTGTAGCTCCCCAGGCCTCTTGGAAGAAGCTTCCCCCTTTCCAAAAACTCTTGCAGCTTGACAGCGACTACCTTCTCTAAAACCTTCCCAAATATATTTTGAAGGGTGATGATCCTAAAGCCGCTAAGCTTTGAATGATCCTTGAACGATTTTGGGAAAGAGATGAGATAACTGTGTACACAATCCTGCGGGAGCACGTGTACACCTCGGAGGAGCAAATGGATCACCATGGTCTGGCAAGAATGCGACAGCGAGGAGTGACGAGGGGATCTGGCCGACGCTCAACGCTCAGAGGAAAGGCGATTGTCTGGATTTATAGTGACAGTCTATGTTAATCTTTCCATGAGTTCGCTCTGGAATAGTTTTCAGGGGGTTAACAACTGTGGGTAGATCGGTGGTTTCTCTGCAGAGTCGTTTGGCCTGGTGGATAAAACTACTTCTTTTCAACTGCTCCAAAGCTAAGTTTTCAAATCTGTTCTTCATTTTGTGGCCTGGCAAGCTGAGGAACTTTTCAGCTTGCATCCTCCCGATCTTCTCCATTTCCACTATAGGGGTTTATCTCATCCCTCCTATGGTGACTCTAAGCGCTTGATTTTGCACCTTGCCTAGCTCTTGTAGTGTGGTTTTTGACGCTGAACACCACGCAGTTGACCCATATTCCAGGTTTGGTCGTATGCTCTGTTGATAATCTTTGCAAATAATTTTTCCACTGGCTCCCCATGTGGTTCCACTTAGCTTTTTCAGGATGGTTATTTTCCTTCTGGCTTTTGCTACTGCTTTGTTGATGTGCTTTCTCCATGTCAGCCTGTCATCAAATGTTACTTCAAGGTATGATGGTTCTTTATCTTTTCTTAGGGGTGTTCCATTTATCTGAATGATCACTGCCTTTTTTGGAGAGAGGGTAAATAGAGTGGTGCTGCACTTGTCAGTGTTTATGCTGACACACCATCTATTCGACCATGCTACAAATGTATCTACAGCTCTTTGTAGCGAACTGGTAGCCACTGATGCATGTTCATTTGTGCTCCATAGAACCAAGTTATCAGCGTACATTGCCGCTTTAATTCCATGCGGCAAATTAGCAACAAGATCATTGATGAAGATGAGAAAAAGTGTGGGGGACAAGACACCGCCCTAGGGAACACCATGACGCAGTAGTACTTTCTTGCTCTTGAGTCCGTCTATCTGTACTCGTTCTCTTCTGTTGTGCAGGTATGCTTTCGCCCATTTGTACATTCTTCCATTGACTTTACAGTTTCTTCAGACCTTCTTTCTAGACTTTATCAAAGGCTTTCTTCAGATCTACCTTTGCCGCAAGCACCAGCTTCTTCTCTTGGAATGTATCCTCAATTTCTCGAGAGAGAGAGAGAGAGAGAGAGAGAGAGAGAGAGAGAGAGAGAGAGAGAGAGAGAGAGAGGGGGGGATAGGTTGTCTGATCTTCCGTTGAGTCGCACTGCCTAAAGCCAGCCTGCTGTGGCACAAGAATGTTTTCATTTTCAATGTATCGCTGAAGTCTGTGATTGATGATGCGCTCCATTTTTTTTTTCAGAGACAGCTGGTGAGGCTAATTGGTCTGTAGCTAGAGGCAATAGAACTATTTTTCCCTGATTTTAGGAGGGGTATCATGATTGCTTCTCTCTAGGCTTGTGGAACACTGCCAAAGTTCCAGTTATTATTGAAGATCTCAACAGCTTTGCTTTAGCCTCTGTTCCTAGGTTCCTGATAATTTCATTGGAGATACCATCAGTTCATTGTGACTTTCTCATTTTCAGTTTTGATATAGCTAGCTCCAGTTCGCTGATTGTTATAGGTGCCTCCAGACCCTCATACCATATCTCACCTAATTTAATTGTTTGTCTATATATGTGTTCCCTGTATTAAAATTATTATAGACCTCTTTGAATCGTTTGTTTGTTATTTTGGATGTTTTATGTTTCATGTTGTACCTAAACCACTTGACCACTACTTGACCACTAGCATAGTCCAGTCACCTTCAATTTAAGGGGTCACTTGACTACCACGCCTACTTTGTCAAAAACCAAGGAGTTATCGCCCTTTGAGGAGGAGGCAGATTATCGATACCCTCCTCAAAACAAGGTTGTAGGGCCCGAGTTACACTACTCATATGCTTGTCTCAAAGATTAAGCCATGCATGTCTAAGGCTCATTAAACATGCATTGTCTATGGCTCATTAAATCATTCGAGGTTCCTTAGATGACACGATCCTACTTGGATAACTGTGACAATTCTAGAGCTAATACATGCTTACCAAGCTTTTATTAGTTCAAAACCAATCCTCTTTGCCCTTCGCGGGGCGCGTTATTCCCACTGGTGACTCTGAATAACATTGTGCTGATAGCATGGCCTTATGTGCCGGCGACGCATCTTTCAAATGTCTGCCCTATTAAATGTCGACCCCCCCCCCCCCCCATGTGTCTCCACCTTGCCTGGTGGGGGTCGGGGGGGGGGGGGGGCTTGCGTGTCCCAAAGACCCCAAGAGCAATACCGACGGAAGCATAACTATATGTTGGACATTAGTTGGGTTAGGGACCAGACTAAGAGAAACTCAATCTGCTGCTCTGTAGGTAGACTGAAGATAGCAGTCAAAAGTTCAAATCAGGCACACGAAGGCAGTAATTCTTGGTCCGGACACATACTCTAAGGCTCTCAGCTGAGGGATACGGCTGAACGCCTCTAAGCCATAAACCCTCGGATGTGAGAACCATGCCGACACTCACCTACTGCAATATGGAGGTGAGATGCTGAGCTCACTACATCCTTGGTTCACATGAATGTTCGAAGGCTCTCAGCTGGAGGATATGAGGGATACCCGGATGTGAGGGCCCGGCCATTACTCGTTCTCTGATTCATGAAGGTAATGTGCCGAGCCGGCAGCACATATCGCCTACCTCGTGAGCGGCAAGGCGGTTCAGTTGCTCGAAGTGGCTGCGATGAAAGTCTGTATCTATTCTCATAGAGTGAGCATGGTCACGGGTGGAAAAACGTCAAAAAAAAAACACGAAATGGAACGCTTGATCATTACGTGAAATTCCGAAGCGAAAGCTTGATGAGTGGTTGTCAACCACAAATCTCCGACACTGATTTATGTGGGGAGCGAGCAGTGGCAAACGAGATGCCCAATACATGGAAGCGAGGAATTTAAAGCAGCCATACGCAGGAAGTGGCGATTCCTCGGGTGAGCCCAGTCCCAGAGCTCTATGTGCCGGCTCTGCAATTATGGAAGCCTCCTAGGATAGCGGAGAATGCTCATGGTCTGCCCGTGCCTTCCCTTGAGGGTTGACCGTGATGTCCTTGACCGTTTTACCTTGAGCAGTTGAGATGTGGGCGACACTACAGCAATAAGAGTCTAGCGTCCCTCGCAAACCCGTAAAAATGCCCGCTGAAGTCGGATGTGCTGGCCTAAGGGCGTAAATAAATCAGGCACAACGCATAAACGTCCGAATGAAATGTCCTTCGAATGGAACAGCTCTAACTAACTAGTCTTCTGAATGTCCTTCACGTCTGGAACAGCTCTGACTAGCTATTTTTCTGATTGTCCTTCGTGCTCGGAACAGCTCTGACTATCTAGTCTTCCGAATGTCCTTCGGGTCCGGAACAGCTCTGAATAGCTAGTTTTTAGAATGTCCGTCGTGCTCGGAACAGCTCTGACTATTTAGTATTTTGTTTTTCTGGCACAGCGACTAGCACATGTCCGAAATGAAAGCTCGTTGAGTGGATACCGTCTGCAGTCTGACCGTCCCTGGTTTGTGCGAGGAGCGGCACGTAGCGAACGAAAGGCCCAATACATTGAAGTGAAGAATTAAAGCAGCCATGAGCAGGACTTGACGATTCCCTCGTTGAGCCCAGTATCAGAGCGCTATGTGTCGGCTCTGCAACTATAGAAGCCACCCTGGATAGCGGAAAATACCATGGACTGTCCCTGCCTTCCCTTGAGGGCTGATCGTGAAGTATTCGACCGTTCTAACTTGACCAGCTGGAATGTAGACGGCGCTACAAACGTGAGAGTCCCCCAGGAATGCTAACCTGGTCAAAAATGCACGCTAAAGTCGGATGTGTTGGCCTAAGGGTTTCGGCCCAAGGTGCCTAACCAGACACACCGAAATTACATCTGAAATCATCACTCTGGGTGAACGCAGAAGAAGAAGAAGAAGAAGAAGAAGAAGAAGAAGAAGAAGAAGAAGAAGAAGAAGAAGAAGAAGAAGAAGAAGAAGAAGAAGAAGAAGAAGAAGAAGAAGAAGAAGAAAATAATACTGGAAGATTTTAATGCAAAAGTAGGAAAATGAAAAATAGAGGATATAGTGGGGAATTATGGTTTAGGTACAAGAAATGAAAGAGGAGAGAAACTAATAGAATGGGCAAATATTAATGATATAATAATTGGAAACGCATGGTTTAAACACGATAAAAGGCGACTATACACATAGAAAAGCCCTGATATGAAAATACGCAACCAAATTGACTACATACTTATTAATAAAAGGTTTAGAAATGCGTTAATTAATGTAAAGACAATGCCTGATGCTGACTGTAATAGTGATCATGTACCACTTTGTGGACAAATAAAAGTAATATTACAGAGGGGGGGGGGGGGGGGAATGGTTAAGAACTTGAGACTTAATAAAGAGATTCTGAAAGTAGATAAAGAAATTCAAGAACACTACAGAGTGGCTGTGAAAAATGCAATAACTAAAATACAGAGTATAAATGAACAATGGAAAATGTTAAGGGACTCCATTAATCAAATTAGCAAAGTAAGATTACCGGAGAGAGGCCAAAAAGCTAAGAAAAAATGGATGAATTAAGAAATCTTAATGCTGATGGACAAAAGGAAACATAATAAAATGACAAACAATAATATACTAAGATAAATAAAGAAATAAGAGATAAACGTATGAAGGCTAAAGAAAATTGGTTAAACGAGCAATGCAAAAAAAATTGAATTAAAGTCCATTAAAAATCAAAAAAAAAAAAAATATGCACAGACAAATCAGTGAGCTCACAGGAAGAAAACTAAGAATAAATACAGGGTGTTTGAAATCAAAAACAGGAAAGATATTATTGGAGGAAGGTGCTATAATGAAGAGGTGGAATGAGTATATAAGAGAATTATATAATGGAGAAAGGGAAGAATTAACAGAAGAAAGTAACTTAGAAGGCTCACCTATTATAAAAGAAGTCGCTGACGCTATTAAACATGATGAAAGGAAAAACAGCTGGGCCAGATGAAATCACAATAGAAGAATTAGAAGTATTAGGAGAATTTGGAGTAGATATATTAACCAAAATGTTGAATGATATTTACATCAGTGGATATTTACCGAGCGATATGCTGAAATTTGTATTTATAACTATACCAAAAAGACCAGGAGGAATTGAATCCGAAGATTTTCGTACAATTAACCTCATAAACCATGTCACTAAGCTTCTACTCAGAAATATAATGAGAAGAACAAGAAAGAAAATAAAAATGGAAATTAGTTAAAAACAGTATGGCTTTGCGGAAGGAGAGAGTACAAACAATGCAATATAATATAAGGGATTTCCCGATGGTGTTTCCACCTTGGCGTGGTGAGGGAGCTGTAGTTTCTCAATGACATTCAACAATTGTTGGACATTGTATTGTAGTAACAGAGAGTGCAGAGAAAGGACTCTCCTTGAATATCAAGAAAACAATAACAAAGGTGATATCAAAGAAAATGGTGACACCAAAATGTGACATAGAAATTAAAGGGGAATTTCTTAACCAAGTGGATAATTTTAAATAACTAGGGGAACTTATAACATCAGCTGGAAGATGTACAATAGAGATTAAGAGCAGAATAGGCAGGCAAAAGCCGCATTTCAGAAAATGAAGAGTATCTTATGCAATAAGTCACTATCAATGAATGTAAGAGAGTACTGAAATGCTATATAGAACCAATTTTTCTATATGGCAGTGAATCTTGGAATGTAAATGAACAAATTAAGAAGAACTTATAAGCAACATAGATGCGGTTTTTGAGACGAATGTTGCGAATTCCTTGGACTGCCAGAGTAACTAACGATTGCCTGAGAGAGGCTAATGAAACTAGAACACTATATACAACAATAAGAAAGAGACAAACAGCTTTCTTTAGTCATGTGATAGAAGAGAGGCATTAGAGTACATCGTGACAACTGGAAAGATCTAGGGGAAAAGAGGCAGAGGCAGACCAAGAGAAATGATGCTAGACGGATTGAGACGGTCCATCCATCCATCATGTGCCATGCCGGTAAGCGTGGGCGGTCATGTTCTGCCATCTCACTCGATCACCAGAGTCGTGGATCAGCTCCGTATTTCTGTCTCGACCATGCCACGTGGCCAAGCCACCCAGGCATTTACATCTCGGTCTTCCCCTTGGTATCTTCCCTTTGATCTTGCCAGTCGTCACCAAGTTCTCCAATTCATGTCTTCTCATAACATCCATCCATCCATCAAGTGCCATGCCGGTAAGCGTGGGCGGTCATGTTCTGCCATCTCACTCGATCACCAGAGTCGTGGATCAGCTACGTTTTTCTGTCTGTTAGACGGGCCTGCGTGCCCAATTCTTAACCCTTTCAAAATAAAGTTTTGTTGTTGTTGTTGTTGTTGTCTCGACCATGCCACAAGGCCAAGTCATCCAGGTACTTGCTTCTAGGTCTTCCCCTTGGTCTGTTCACCTCGATCTTATCAGTTGTCACCAAGTTCTCCAAATCATTTCTTCTCATAACATGCCCAAAAAATTGTGACTGTCTACGTCTAATGTCTCTAATCAGTTTACGATCTTCATTTGTTTCTTGAAGGACTTGTTCATTGGTCTTTCTGGCTGTCCATGGTATTCTTTGCATTTTCCTCAGAAACCACATTTCTACAGCCATCAGATGTTTTTTCAGCCTGACTGCTCATGGTTCAAGCTTCACATCCATATAAAAGTACAGGTTCTATGTAGCATCTCAACACTCTTTTTCTCGTTTCAATTGACATCTTTTTATTGGTCAGTATGTTTTTCATCTTGCCAAAGGCTACTTTTGTCATAGCGATTCTTGTTCTAATCTCTTCAAGGCATCTCCCAGCAGATGTTATTACTGTTCCGAGATAATTGTACCTATTCACTTGTTGAAGAATATTTGTCACGAAATACTGGAGGCCAGCGATCGGATGAGTAAGGACAGAGACAGTTGTTGTGAGGGTCATTGACCGAATGAGCAAAAGGACAGAAACAGTTGTTGTGAGGGTCATCGACCGGAATGTTCAAAGGGCAGAGATCGTCGATAGAGATCGCTACGATTTTGTTTGGTGTAAGCACGGGGGCCCGATCAAACAGTCGGATCTCTTTGAAATACGGTGAACAGAGTCCCGTGAGCAACGGAAAACGATATACCGGGAGATCGTCTTTATCAAAGAAGATTGTCAGCATGTTTTGTACAAAGATCAAAAGATGAGAGGAGAGCGGGGGTGATTTGGTAGGGAGAAGAAAAACAAGTGACGTCTTACAGGCAAATTCTATGCTGGTGGAAATTAACAGTTTACATTTAGTGTGCTAAAAAGAATTACACCGAGAGGACGTGTTTATCTATTCGTGGTCCTATTCAGAAAAGGAATTACGAGGTCCCGAGTTGCTTAAAGGCAACGGGACATTTGTACTGGATGTGCATATGTATTCCAATTCAGGACTACGATAGTTTTTATAAGGTAGTAGTGCTTTAGCTTAGTAATCTAGCATAGTGAACTTGCGTATGTGATCGTAAGAATAGAGTGTCGGCAGAAGTGAACGAGCTGATAAACTGGCTGGCTCTGCACAATCTGTAGATGGCCAGCCCATGGATCGTGCCGATGTTATTAACGTCCTTAAAGATATGGCGAGAACAGAGGACTTTGACGTCAGTGAATCCACATCGCTGTCCAGGATGAAAGACCTGGGGGTAAGAATCGGCACAGCCAGACGCGAGAGGTGCATCGGGAAAACAAGGCGCCTCGTCAACCAACACAGAACTGGCACTATTAGCCACCGACGCTGATGCATATGCTGGGGGAGGATATGAGCACCTATGGACATGTCCGGAGTGCAATGAAGATACCCCAACTGATAACTTATAACTGCCATCGAAGGGTTTGCATAGTTTCTGGCTTGGGTCAGGATGGCGGGACGTGTTTTCTGCTAGCTTGACTTAAGTCGGTTGATCGGCGGCTTGACAATCCGCCATCATAAAACTCGCCGTTGTTACAGAATCAGATTTCTGGCTCAAATGTTAGCGCTACGCACAAACATGGAGAGCCACAACTTCTGCCCTATGCGCCGCCTTAGGCCCAAGAGGAAAGACTAGAAGAAGGCTGAGGAGTGACTTAGGCGGTGTCTAGTGAGGTGTTATTACCTTCAGTAGGATTAGTACACTGACATGAGAAGATAGTCTATAAGAGTTGGGAGATAAAGGATAGGTTTATGCTAGGATATTCTGGTAGAAGTGTCTACTGGGTCCGTGCTTTTCCTTTGACTTTTTCTTCTTTTACTTCGTTTAGGGTAATGTGAAGAACTCCTCTGTCTTATGCCAGAGTTTAGTTCTATAAAATATAGCTGTTGCTATCTGATTACAGCTGTAGGCCTAAACTCACCTATAATGAGTCTGAGTCAGGTTGATATCACCTGGTGTTATCTCTTCGACAGGTTCCACTGAAAATGACATGACCTACCACACTGAGAAGAAGCAAAAGGGCACTACTCTGGTGCAGAGCTAAATAACCTCAAGACTTTGAATTCCGTGTATATGAATTTCAGAATATTCCTGAGAAAAAGGAACATACGAAATCAGTCATGATAAGAGAGACTGATAAATTAAAGTATTGGAAAAGAAACAATGACTCATAACAAATTATATTTATCCTAAGAAAATATACAAAAAAGGAAAGATTATAACTCACTAACAGTTTCCCTACATACAAGAATCGTTCATTGACTGACCGGCAACAGTGTGTCGATTATATATATATATATATATATATATATATATATATATATATATATATATATATATATATATATATATATATATATATATATATATATATATATATATTTGTTTGGACATTGTTGGTGTTCGTTCAGCAATGGATTTTATTAACTACCTGAATTGTGGGTCTGTGTCAGAAGTTGGGGTGCCCCACCGGCTAGATGAATGTATTATTCACTGGCGAGCAACCCCAGATAGTCAGAAACTGACTAGGGACAAAATCTATATGGCTGAACTACAGATTAAGCCCTTGAATATCCAACGTACAGCTCTAAGTGGCTCGTTACAAAATTGAAATGAACTGAGCTGAATATTCGCCAAGGACTAGGAAAGAGAAGGTTATCTAGGGTAGATTTTTAAGTCTGAATTAAAGTTTAAAGACAACTATCCTAGTACAGGTTTTTCTCCCTGACTGCTCCTTTCCTTGGTGTGTAAGTGAACCCCCACCAATGTACACACACAACACGTATGCACAATTGGAATTAAAATATAACGACAGAACTATGAGTTACAATACTACAACATTTATTTGCTAATCATAACAATAGACATCGGATGATTGTCAATATGAGGATGATAAAATCATATAACATATTGTGATGAGAAACATTACGTAACTTTACTTGTTACTTCATCTATCTGGAACTGTGGTCCAGATCCCCACTCTCCAGTAGACTCAAAAAAGAACAGCTTGCCGGTATTCTAACATCTGCCAGTCCTGGCTCTACCTAGTCATAACTCGTTCTTGAGATCTATAACATAGGTGCTCCTTGTGAGAGCTTGAAAGAAAGTCAAGAATGTGTTATATCAGTTCTACATCAGCGCAATCTTAATTAAAACATATAACACAAACATATACAATGACCAGTCTGGCCAAGTTTATCTTTCAGCTCGACTGCGTTCACCATCCTCCTTCTCCCTACTGTCTTTAGTCTGGGACGGGCTTTTCAATTGTCTCACACGCCTGTAATGATTACATTTCTGCCGCCCCATGTCCATGTCGCTAATACAGAAATTCTGTGTCGTACAGCCGCTCCGTCCAATGTTAGTTTAGCAGCTCACAGGGTCGGTAAGTGTATTATAACAATGCCAGGTCCTCCGGGCTTACAAGCCGTGACCGGTAGTTGTGCCAGGTTTCCATGCATTACCGTGGACGCACGCCCACAATACACTGAGAAAGTTTAGCACCATATACCAATTGTGTGTAATGTCTGTACCATTACACCTCTGCTTCCAACACCATCATTGGCCAATGTGCCAATGCACAGACAATAGCATAACACTTCATATTGGTAGGTTTGCATATGACAAATCAATATATCCAACATCCAATACACATAAACATATTGATTAAACTAGACATATTATGATACTTTAACATCATAGCATAATGCACTAGTTAGTTTATGAAATTACACATACATACATCCAACATATCCGTAAACATTATATTACTTCAAGGTGGACATCTAATTATACTCAACATAATAGCATCAGGCATTATTAATGAGTACTAATACTGTATAGCTACAAAATGAGATATACAACAAGTCTAATTGAAGTTACCACACAGACCAGCCATATTTGCTGAGCTGCCCGGTTTAATCACACTTAGTTACTGCTGTTGTAAGAATTAAATAAATAGTCAGTTGACTATATTCTGTACAACAAATGCACACACCAAAAGGCAACTAGGATAGTTTAGAAAGAGATGGCAAGCATCTGCTACGACACCTCAAGTATATCTAGACAAGACCTGCCTTCCATAAGTTTCTACTTCTCAGAAGAGTAGCACTTACAGCACAATGATATTGAACACAGAACTTAGAAAGAACACTCAAGTAACCTATGACAATGATAGTTCTTGCAATAACCTAGATCAGATATAGACTGAAAATCGGTCCATCCATCTAAGAAACTAAGAGACTTACTACGGGACTAGTTACTAAGAAATAATTCCTAGAAGCCAACATAATATTCATGCATATGACTACAGACATTGAGCTGGCGGCCTACCTGTTCTGAAGTCAAACTTAATCTAACATAGAACAGGCTAGGGACCCTTATTTAAGCTGAGTCTAGCAGACAGTGTCTCTTTGGCATTCCCGTCATAAATTCCTTCTTATCTCCTCCTGACGGTAATTGCACTTATCACTGCAATTGGCCATCACACCTGTGGGTCTGACAATTATTAGCCCACTAAGTCTTATCAGTGCTTTCACACCTTGCAGAGTCTGCCAGTCCGAGTGGACGGGGCTTGTTTACCGCCCTGGGGCCATTATCTCTCCCTGTGTCAATGTTGTTCACGCCTGGGTGGTTTTATTTCACTCACTGGCCCAGTTCATTGTTGATTCAGTCTGGGTCTACCTGGGCAAGAAGGTGCCAATGCGTCTGTGTGGTGTCATAGCCCGTCTGGGTCAGCAGTTTTCTAAGGGGTAGACTAATTTAAATTATCTAGTTGTGTCCGTCTCAAGTATCCCATTTTACTTGCCATCTGCAAGCTTACGTCATGGCTAGAGGCTTTTTGTGAATAATCTTACCTCACGACTAGATAGCCGTGGAGTAGCGTGATTAATTCATTCTTTCTCAGTTTGGTCTCCCAAATTTGGAGACCGAGAAAAATATTCTGGGATGTTAAGGCGGCCAATTCGTGACAGTCTGTAGAATTCAAGGACTCAAATTAACCAAATCATTCAGACTGTGAAAACATTCCAGGATATTGGAATACGTCAAGAATCGGTCTGACAGACACATCCCCGGGTGAGCTCATTCCAGTTCTGTGCTGTGGTGTATTTGAATGGCTGTAGCATGATGAGAAAAGTGATGCTGATCATATACTGAAGAGCCCTATCGCATATATACGATAGAATACACCACATATTTCTATACACATACACTACACCCACCTGACATAGTTTTCTTCATTAAATATTGTATTAATTGTTGGAGGAAAGTGTTGTGTGGGTATGTTCTGAAGGAATCAGAAGAGAGAGAGAGAGAGAGAGAGAGAGAGAGAGAGAGAGAGAGAGAGAGAGAGAGAGAGAGAGAGAGAGAGAGAGAGAGAGAGTGATCATAAGACAGAACGGGGGTTATGTAGACTAAGGTACGGCAGTAGTCCAAAACTAAAAAATAAAAATAAAGGATTTATAAGGTGTGCTTGTTGATTCTGCTTTCCCCCCAGGGACGACAAGTGACAATATTCCCATTTACTTGTATATTACATTGTGGTATTTCGTTTTTCCTAGTGACGACCATAATCTGTGTCTTTTTACAATTTAATTCTAACCCTAGTTGTTCACTGTGTGTAACAACCGCATCTACTAAATTTTGCAGGTTCTGTTCATTGTCTGCAATCAAGACTGTATCATCTGCATATCTAATGTTATTGATGCATCGTCCCCCAATGTTGATTCCTTCCATATTTTCAATATTTCTGAAAATACTTTCACTATACAGGGAAAACAGATCTGGAGACATTACACATCCTTGTCTCACACCTCTCTTAATAGGCTGATATTGGCTTACTTCATTATCAACTCTTATGGCAGCTTGTTGTTTCCAATATATGTTTTTTACAAGTCTAAAATCTTTTCCATCAATTTGTAGATCTTCAAGCATCCTTATCATGTTGACATGTCTCACTTTAACGAAAGCCTTTGTGTAGTCAATAAAACAAAGGTGTAGATCTTTGTTTACTTCTATAGAACGTTCGATTACGGTTCTCAATATATTATACACAGCATTTACTGTACCCTTGCCTTCTACAAACCCACATTGTTCTTCTCCTATTTCAGGTTGTATTTTCTCTTAACTCTTTGCATGATAATTCTTAGCAATATAACATGCCAAAAAAATTTAGACTGTCTACGTCTAATGACTCTAATCAGTTTACAATCTTCATTTGTTTCTTGAAGGACTAGTTTATTGGTTTTTCTGTCTGTCCATGGTATTCTTTGCATTTTCCTCAGACACCACATTTCCACAGCCAACAGATGTTTTTCAGCTTGTCTGCTCATTGTCTACGCTTCACATCCATACAAAAGTATAGGTTCTATGTAGCACTTCAATACTCTTTTTCTCGTTTCAATTGAAATCTTTTTGTTGGTCAGTATGTTTTTCATCTTGCAAAAGGCTACCTTCGCAATGACAATTCTTGTTCTAATCTCTTCAAGGCATCTCCCATCAGATGTTGTGACTGTGCCGAGATAACAGTATCGATTCACTTGCTTAAGACTATGCCCATTTACTCCTTCCTTGTGGCGACCATAATGCTGTGTCTTCTTAATATTCAGTTCTAACCCTAGTTGTTCACTGTGTGCAACAACTGCATCTACTAAATTTTGCAGGTCCCGTTCATTGTCTGCAATCAAGACTGTATCATCTGCATATCTAAGAGACGTCCGAGACGGTGGCATCAAGGAATATAATCGGTACAATTGATCCAAAACACCAAAGACCGAGATTTGTGGAGAGCCATGAACGCCTACGCCAGCTGGCAGGGCACTTGATGTTGATGACATGGCAGAATTGAAGGAAGACTGTAGTGCTTTCGTTACAACCTATGTGGGAGTGTTGACATTAAGAATAGCATTTCGTTGGATTGGGTCGTCAAACAACACCCGTGCTTGCATATACTTATCATCATGCGCCATGCCGAGTGGTCATGTTTCGCCATCAGAGTCGTGGATCAGCTCTGTGTTCTTGTCTCGACCACGCCATGTGGTCAGACCATTTAGATATTTACTTCTCTGCCGTCGCCTTGTTGTTTTCTCCTAAATCTTGTCAGCAGTCACCAAGTTCTCTGTTTATTTCTTTTCATAAAGTGCCCAAGAATTCGTGACTGCCTGCATCTAATTTCTCCAGTCAGATTACGGCTTTCATTTGCTTCTTGTAGGACACGCTCATTGATTTTTCTTTCTGTCCGTGGCTTGGATATTATGTGATTCATTGAGCATGTCCGGAAAGTTAGATATGTTTTTGCTCGAAAGCATTCGATTGAATCCTTGCAGAGGTCCGCCCTTTGTAAATTCAGGTTTATCTTCGTACCCGGACATATAGGTGTTGTGGGCAATAAAAGAGAGGAAGATTGGCTGGCACTGCCACAATATCAGAGTCAACTAATGGATATAGCCGCATCACGAATGCCTTTAATGAGGCGGACCAAAGCGAGGAACTTTCAACTGAATGAATCGACACCAACAGTTTGAAGATATGTGAAGATCAGTTTGGCAAAAACAAAGAAGTTTTTCATCAAGTTTGCGAGGAGACTTGTCAGCACTGGACGGGCAGGGTTGGTCACTGTACGCTCAACGATTTATTACGGGAGAGATCAGTGTACCTTTGTATGTGCCCAGTGTGCATTGATGATAAGGTGAACTGAACTGACATATTAAAAATATTGTGAATACCGTATCAAAGGAGAAATTAGGTGTTTCCTTCCCTCATTTGCTTACGGGACACTGTTGGGCAAGGTGGGACCCCTAACCTTTTGCCAAGAAGTAAAGAGATGGCTGCCAACCTTCGTACAGATGCCTAGAATATAATGATTCGTCAATTCACAGAATATCAGATAAACATCGTAAATGGTTGCTTTATAGAAGCCGAATCGCCTGGTAGGGCAAGTCACGTTTACCACATGACTCCAAATCATCAGCATATATAGAAGCATGAGTAATATACGGACAAGCTGAGAAATATCTAATGGCAGTGGAAATGTGGTTTCTGATGAGATTGCAAATAATACACTTGACGGTATGAAACACGAATAAGATAGTTCTGGAAGAAACAAATGAAGACCTTAAACTGTTTTCAGAAATTGGAAGTAAACAGTCAGTCAAGATTTCTTGGGCACGTTATACGTAGAAATCAATTAGGAAACTTAGCGACAGCTGAGGAAGCTGAGCAAGGAAGCCACATAAACAAATACTTGGATGCTTGTCCACTTGTCATAATTGTGACAAGAATACACATTGCTGAGAGCGCTGAGACCAGTGACCGCATGAGATGGCGAACTATGACTAATTACGCTTTTCGGCATGGCTCATTATGATGATTTGAACCCGACTCTGAATGTAGACCACTTTGTTTGCTCTTATTTGCTTTGTTATGTTCATATTTACTTCTTAAATACAATTTCTTTTAAATCAGTTCCCGCAACACTCATGCTTGATATGAAAACAAAAGGAAATGCTTCACGAGCACTGAAAGTTTAAGAACCATTTCGGTTGTTCAGTTCATGCAGTGTTGGCAGTTTGTGCATGGTAGTTTGAGCCTGCTGTGATGGGCAAGTGGAAGTAATGCAGTTTGGTAACTCGAAAACTCGAATGAGGTGGCGTGAGTTGTAATAAATACTTCACTGTGTTCTCGATCTGTAACAGACTAGTTGACAAAACTCCTCTGACGCCTTGGTAGAAAGAAAATGTTGCTCGAGAACGATACGGTAAGAGTTTAAGTAAATAAATGATACTAATGTTAATTGGAATAATTAAATAATTGTTTTGAATGGTGTGTAGCGTATTGACATTCATAAGAAGTGACAGTGTTGTGTTGTGATCAACGGTACCGGTATGGATGGTGGTAATCAACCCTGCCCCCTATGTAGAGAGTCCCATAACGATTTTAAATTTGAGTATTTACTCACGAGACCACCACAGTAGATAGGCCCTGAAAAAGCAAAATCTAATGGTACCTCAATGATGCCCGTATGTCAATTCTAAGTGAAGATATTCACTTTTTTGTGAAGGTGAAATGAGTTACGGTTGGTTACGTTACGATTTCTCATGTTCCTCATATGGTTTTGGAGCTCTTCAGTGTGTCTATTACCTCCACCAGCGATCTGTGCGTGTCTGTCGGTGCGAGATTGTCTCAAACGGTCATATGAAAACTGACTTCAAAAATATGTTCTGTCACAGTCATGTTATGATTAAAAAATAGTACAAGTATACAAAAAAATTATTATTAATCTTTAAAATTGTATTCACTTTAACTTTAGTAGTTCAAATTCCACGTTTTAAGTAGTCCAATCGATCCGATACGCGTGGCCGCCATGAACTGTGGGTTTCCAATTCACAAAGTCACATTTTCTTAGAAAATCTGTTTTTCAACCACAATTCGAGCAAGTTTAGCAATAAAACTATGCTGAGTCAGGGGCGATATTTTATATGGCAATTAAAATTCACATTAAACAAAGACATCTATTGGATCCATCGATTCCGACACTCAATCACTCCGCTGCCTCTCTGGGGGATGCGCGCCAGAGCAGCTTCCGCAGATCCATAGAGCACACTTTATTCACAAACTTAGAGTTTCTCAGTTTTATATAATACTAGCTGACCCAGCCCGGCTTTGACCAGCCCCTAGCGGGGATCTATCTGTCTGTCTGTCTGCCTGCTTGCCTACTTGTCTGTCTGTCTGCTTGTCTGTCTGTCTGCCTGTCTGCTTGTCTATCTGTCTGTCTGTCTGACCCAGCCCGGCTTCGCCCAGTCCCTGGTGGGGAGCATCTCATTTAATTCATATAAGTAGTCATATAAGCTCCTGTTCCCGACTATTTGTCTGTCTGTCTATCTATCTGACCCGGCGCGGCTTCGCCCAGCTCCTGGCAGGGAACGTCTCATTAAATTCATATAACAAAAAAGAATTAACTTAAGAATGTCCTTCCACACACCATCCATTATTTTTAATGAAAACTGTTTTTAATCACCTACATGACTGTAGATAACTTCTTTAAACATGAAAAGATGAGTTAGAAAATTTTCACTATTTAAATAGATGCATTATTTTTATGAAAACTTTGAAAATGCCTTAAAGATTATATCATTATTTATTATAACTCATATGCCTGTAAATAACTGTAGACAAAGAGTTTATAAATCTTTGAAAACAATGCAACAATCTATATAAAAATATATAGCAATGCTATTAAAAGTTATGCCCCTTGAAATAAATTTTCTTAAGTTAAGTCCCCTCACTATATATAATTGATAATGTAAATTTAAATATTAAATTTCAGTAAGTAAATAGCTGATTGTACACTAACAAACTATGACAGTTGGCTGCACGGGAATGAAAAGAATACATGTAGAAAATTTCATCTCAATCGGATGGACCGTTATCGAACGCATCAAATACATCCCTACATACATACATACACACATCGTCTTTTATATATATAGATTTTAGTTCCATCCATCATGTGCCATGCCGGTAAGCGTGGGCGGTCATGTTTTGCCATCTCACTCGATCACCAGAGTCGTGGATCAGCTCCGTGTTCCTGTCTCGACCATGCCATGTGGCCAAGCCATCCAGGTATTTGCCTCTAGGTCTTCCTCTTGGTCTGTTCCCCTCGATCTTACCAGTTGTCACCAAGTTCTCCAATCCACTTCTTCTCATAACATGCCCAAAAAATTTTGACTGTCTGCATCTAATCTCTAATCAGTTTACAATCTTTGTTTGTTTCTTGAAGGACCTGTTCATGGGTCTTTCTGGCTGTCCATGGTATTCTTTGCATTTTCCTCAGAAACCACATTTTTACAGCCATCAGATGTTTTTCAGCTTGACTGCTCATTGTCCAAGCTTCACATCCATATAAAAGTACAGGTTCTATGTAGCACCTCAACACTCTTTTTCTCGTTTCAATTGACATCTTTTTATTGGTCAGTATGTTTTTCATCTTGCTAAAGGCTACCTTAGACATGGCGATTCTTGTTCTATTCTCTTCAAGGCATCTCCCATCAGATGTTATTACTGTTCCGAGATAGTTGTACCTATTCACTTGTTGAAGAATATTCTCATTTACTTGTATATTACATTGTGGTATTTCGCTCTTCCTAGTGACGACCATAACCTGTGTCTTTTTACAATTTAATTCTAACCCTCGTTGTTCACTGTGTGTAACAACTGCTTCTACTAAATGTTGCAGTTCCTGTTCATTGTCTGCAATCAAGACTGTATCGTCTGCATATCTAATGTTATTGATGCATCGTCCCCCAATGTTGATTCCTTCCAAATCTTCAATATTTCTGAAAATACTTTCACTGTACAGGGAAAACAGATCTGGAGACATTACACATCCCTGTCTCACACCTCTCTTAATAGGCTGATATTGGCCTACTTCATTATCAACTCTTATGGCAGCTTGTTGTTTCCAATATATGTTTTTTTACAAGTCTAAGGTCTTTTCCATCAATTTGTAGATCTTCAAGCATCCTTATCATGTCGACATGTCTCACTTTATCGAAAGCGTTTGTGTAGTCAATAAAGCAAAGGTGCAGATCTTTGTTTACTTCTATAGATCGTTCAATTACTGTTCTCAGTAAATACACAGCATTTACTGTACCCTTTCCTTCTACAAACCCACATTGTTCTTCTCCTATTTCAGGTTGTATTTTCCTCCTAATTCTTTGCATGATAATTCTTAGCAAAATCTTCGCGATGCGACTCATACTAATTGTTCGATGTTGATTACATTCCAAGGCTCCTGATTTCTTTGGGATTGCAATAAATACAGAATTACATAATTCATGAGGTATATTTCCAGTATCATATATTGTATTAAGCAGACTGGTAACTTTATCTATTCCATATTCTTCTAAAGCATTAATCATTTCTGTTGTGACGCTGTCTGAACCTGGGGTCTTGCCAAATTTCACATGGTTAAGAGCATTCTGAACCTCCATCTTCAAAATTGCTGGTCCTTCATTATTATTTTGAACATTGTAGTGTTCGTCTCTGTTGTCGTCATAAAGGTTTTTCACGTAATCTGACCATACATGTAAGATCTGATCTTTTTCTATTATGACTCTTCCATCTTTTGTCTTTAGGCAGCCTGCTGATGTACGTGTTCTTTGATTAGTAAGCTCCTGGATTCTTTTGTGCATTAGTTTCGCATTTTTACTGTTGTGTTATTTTTCAATTTCTTGTCAGTTTTTCTCAAGCCATGTTTCTTTTGCCTCCCTACATAAGGTTCTGACTTTTCTGTGAATTTCTTCATATTTGGCAGGATTATTTTTGTTCTGTCTTCTTGTTTCCATTAGTTGTAAAATTTCTTCAGTCATCCATGTCTTACGGCCTACTTTCTTTAATTTTGGAATAGTTTTTTCTGCTGCATAACTGATTGAATTCTTCAGCATTTCCCATTGATCATCTACATCTTGAAATAGACAAGATAATTGCAACCAATCGCTATGCACACAATGCCAGACTGACATATTCTGCAGAAATGAAGAGGGTGTTTGTTCTTGCGATATTTGAATGAATGAATGATGTCGGAAGCATGCTTGGTCTTTACATAGCCATGTTTGGGGACCCAATGGATCTTTCTGTACAGGCGTGGGATATTATTTCCAGTTTCGGAACGGGAAAATAGCAGATTGAAATAACTATTATTAGTGAATGCTCTTAACCTGTCAGCCACGCTGACCTCATATTAAAAACTTCTGGCATATTTCGCTGCATCTTGTCAAGTGCTTACTGTAAAGTTATACATCATATGAAGTGAATAATACTTCAGCTGAAACAAATTAAAACACAATGTGAATGTCACATTGTGATTCACTAGGGCATGTTTCCTTAGCGACTCAATGAACATGATCAAGAGGATAGAGGAGGGGTCGATCCGAAGAGAATGGTTGCTGCCTCTGGAGCGGTCTCGGCTGACAAAGATTAGTTTCATCTTCGTGCCAGGGCATGCGGGAGTACAAGGAAATGAGCAGGCTGACAAGCTCGCAGGTGAGGCTACTGTGGAGGGTGGACGCGCCATGGACCAAGCTGACATTCTGAATGCTCCACGAGAAGTAAGACTCTTGCGTGAACCAAGCGATGACTGTGAATCTACAACTATGGCCAGACTGCGAGAACAGAAAATTAAAAGAGGGGTGGCCAAACAAGAACACTACGCAGGAAGCCAAAGAAGATTGATAAACCAACACAGAACTGGCGTCGTTAGCCGCTACACACTGCAGGATTTGCTGAGGAGGGGATCCGAGCACTTATGGACTGAATGGTTCGATGTGCAATGAGGATGATCTGTCGACTAACTAACTAATTTATTAAAACACAGTCACAGCTGTTGTTAATTTGGTCTAATGTGGAGCATCTGTTATCCCCACGGTTAATTTCAAATTTACCACAAACTTTTTCTGTTTGCACAAAACCGGCAAGAACTGCATAATTGCTAAATCCTCATGATATTTGAGCAGTCATTTATTGTTTGTTGAATACAGTATACAAAGCACGTTTTCTTTGTTCACACTATGGCCATATTTTAGGTGTTGAGAAATCAACAAGGATGGTGTTTTCTTCTTCTTCTTCTTCTTCTTCTTCTTCTTCTTCTTCTTCTTCTTCTTCTTCTTCTTCTTCTTCTTCTTCTTCTTCTTCTTCTTCTTCTTCTTCTTCTTTCATCCAAAATGTTGGTTTGGATGTAATGGAGTTGTGTCTGTTTACAGCAGAGCTGTGATATTTTCATCTTTCGGCCGATACATCCAACTTCTTCTGGCATTTGTTGACCGAGTTAACCTCCCAGGGGATGGCATTTTACAGCCTTTTGTCTGCACAGGGTTTCCTGAAGACAAATTAAAATTAACTCTCTTTTCCATCCACACTGGAATATGTTTGGCTACTCAATTTGGTGATTGTTTTACCTATGATTGTATTAGCTGTATTGGCATTCACACTAGAATTGGTAAATGCAGTTTGATTTGGTGTACGGAGACAATGATTCTTTTACAGAAGTACTAGGTATCAGGGTGGTGTTATATCTGATCATTGGTTCAGCAGCAAGTAATGTTTGGCTTACAGCGAAATATGCCAGAGAATAAGTCGTGCAACATATCTGATCATTGGTTCAGCAGCAAGTAATGTTTGGCTTACTGCAAAATATGCCAGAGAATAAGTCGTGCAACATATCTGATCATTGGTTCAGCAGCAAGTAATGTTTGGCTTACTGCAAAATATGCCAGAGAATAAGTCGTGCAACATATCTGATCATTGGTTCAGCAGCAAGTAATGTTTGGCTTACTGCGAAATATGCCAAAGAATAAGTCGTGCAACATATTGTTTGTGGCATCTGTGTTTACATTCACTCAAGAAATGTTTTGTTTTGAATTAATAACTTCATTGCAGGTGTGAGATATATTTATAGAATATATGAATGTTGTGTCTAGGGAATATTAAGGCTTGGGTTCGTGTCCTCTGAAATTAGCATACAGATATAAGAAAAGTGGGCGAGTTCTCTTCTTCATATGGTATTTCTCCAGAAAAACTTAGCCATGGCTCTATTATTCATAAGGCGGGAACTAGGCAGAAATAGACACCAGTCCAACCTACAATGATAAGACTAATTTCTTGGAGAAATGTAGAAAGCTGGTCATGTAACCATCGATGTCTACGTTGATGAAGTCTATATAAAACATGTGTAGGTCTATGTGTTGTCGACCTCTCACAGCAGCTGTCTATAAATTTTATAACAGTGACATATACCTACAATAAACACCACTTTCAAACGACATTCACAAGACAGCAAGAACAACTCCTGGTTCTAACTATAGCTTTTAATATGGATTCAAACAGTGGGTTATGGGAATTCTAAAATCTGCATTACTACAATCTACAAAAAACATGATAACAAAATAAAACATCAAATCAGTGTAAGACACTCTTTGATTACAAAAAACTCAACAACCGCTTTCGTCTAACTTATCAACCTGAAATAAAAACAATACCCAAATCTGGAATGGTTTTACCTCCAGAACAAGGATCTAGTGCATACATTTACTTCTGGTCATCAAAACCAAACATTGTACATGTACACTAATAATTGTTCTCTAACTGCAAGAAAGGTAGTCCATTAATCTTGGATCTGGCTGTTGATTGTTTGTCATACCCCTAACTAAATCCTTGGATAAGTAAATCCTGTGAGTCAGGGAAAATGTACGATCACCCCACACTGAGGCTGGCTAAACAACTATCTACTCTCCACGGGACGAGACATGAGAAGATGTTTCTACACAGTCACTCCAAAAATCCTCTAACGTATTCCATCAATGATAATAGGATAAGTTAAACATACGCTTGAGGGATCTCACTAACGCTATCACTGTCAAAGGGTTTCTCCGACTGCCTATCATAGGTGAGGGTGATGCTGGAACTATCGTGTGGAAATCCAATTTCGGGGGGGGGGGGGGGGGGGGACGGACATAACAGACAGACATAGGTACCTGTCCATGATTGTTCCTGATATATCTAAATAGTGATGATGAAGTTGGTATGGGTGTTCTGGATCACTGACACTTGCGTATGTATTGAGAGAAAGGTGGGTCTGCATCAAACAGTGCTTTCCCCAAGTGGCGGGGTTAGCCATACTGCTATAACTGGTGAAGCAAGACCTATCCAGATGGGTTCTGTAATTGCTGGTTGAATGTATCAGTGCGGCGAATCCCAATAGTGAGTGGCTATTACTCTTCGGTGGCTAGCAAAGGTAAATCCAAACATGTCTCTGTCGACATGGAAAAGCAAAGGAGTGCCATTACTGGTTCGAAATCTACAGCAGATTCATACACCCGCATACCAGAAATTGAGATACAAGTTCTAAAGCTCCTGCAGACAATGGCTTCCCTGGTAATTTAGGGCAGCAACCACTGGAAATCTTTCAGACGAAGTTAGTGGTACTGATCCACTATAACTTGACTAAGCTCCTTTCCTGAGTTGAACAGCAACAAGGAATTTCCTCCAGAGGCAAGTGGTTGTAAATATATGGTACCCATGGCTGGTTTCAAGATCATTTGGTACTGTAGCTTGCCAACACTTGATAACAATAGATGAAAAAAAGGGGGGGGGGTAACCAGGATATGACTTCCTAGTAGTTGTTTGAAAATATATGATGAGTTTCTTCCCCTTTCACTTTGGCACTACAGATATAATACAGCATAACAGTTTAAGCCTGGTCCAGACTTTCTGAATTTACTATCGCCAAAATTATCCACTCGCTACTGTCCTTCAGTGCTGAAAGGATGGGGAAAAAAAAAACAAGCGATGTACATCATGACAGAATATCAATTTCATTGTAACAAACATACAGAGAAAAATAATGGAAATAAAGGATGGGGGAATGGGACATTCCCCTTTGCTCTCTGGTAGTTATGATGTCTTTAACTTTGTTGGTGAGTGGGGTATCTATGTATCGTCCACTAGTCAGGGGTTCGGGACTGTTCCATCTAAACTGACCCAGCACATGCCCCTACACTATACGACGAACAAGACAAAATACCAACATCCAAAAATATACCTCTCACATTCCTTGCACAGAATTGAGACGACATATAATCTATCTTTTAGAATAATACAGGAATCACCCACTGATTATTTGTCCACCCTCCTAACTTTTAGAAGTCGGAGGTTTAAACCTCTGTTCCAAAATCTTCTTCTTGTGGCAAGCAAACACTGCACAATTTACTGAATTTATAAATTGTCATTTAGGCAGTCACGTGAATTGGCCTTGCTGACATGGTATGCAGAGCTGACAAGCTATCTGAAGATATAGGGTGTCCACCTCTCATCCCCCATGATTATACAAACAAACATAACATCAACTCCCCTGCATATTCATTAAACAGATTACATAATAATTTCACACAAGATGTATGTGTACATGTGTGAAATCAGAAAATGCACTTTAAGTACACAAATAGTTCACTAGATGTCTTTTAAAGAAACGTCTCTAAACTAGAGAATATTAGTTCGAATATGAAGATATAGTGAACTTAAATATTGAGCACAACCCACCACTGGCAACGCTGATCGTATTCTGGTATGAGCCTAAGGCCTATCCACGTCAATATGGAAGCACTATACTCGAGTTTCGCTCTCGTTTGAGCTCGTCGGTAGTGCATATCCCTGACCGACTGATGGATGTCAGCTGCGGCGATTGGGCAATCTTGAGCATAGCCTACGATGGGTGACGTTGTGGTTATGATAATTGGGCTGTGTCCAGTGTGTGCGCGCGTGGTTACACACCTGCTTCACATGCGTGATCCGGGGCTTGTTTCCGGATCCGGTCAGGGATATGCACTACTGATGAGCTCAAACGAGAGCGAAACTTGAGTATAGTGCTTCCATATTAGGTTCATACCAGAATACGATCAGCGTTGCCAGTGGTGGGTTGTGCTCAATATTTAAATTTCAAATCCCGAAATAACCAATAAATCAATTTGATTATTGCTCGCTGGATTTTAGGAGGCCTGGTGTTCCTTGCCAGTGAGAAGTCCTGATCGTTCGGGTCCATATCGATTGATGGACGTCAGTCACAGCGATTGGACAATCTTGAGCATAGCCTACGATGGGTGACGTTGTGGTGTTCTGTTATGATAATTTGGCTGTGTCCAGTGTGTGCCACATGGTTACACACCCGCTTCACACGCGTGATCCGGGACTTGTTTCCGGATCCGGTCAGGGATATGCACTACTGACGAGCTCAAACGAGAGCGAAACTCGAGTATAGTGCTTCCATAATGACGTGGATAGGCCTTAGGTTCATACCAGAATACGATCAGCGTTGCCAGTGGGTTGTGCTCAATATTTAAATTTCAAATCCCGAAACAACCAATAAATCAATATAGTGAACTGATTGTCTGCATAGAAATTGCAGATGATAGTGAGATATTCTTCACCAAATATATATTAGCAATCATAGCAGAATATGAATTGTATGCATAGGAACATTGAGTAGTGGTATAGACACGTTCTTTGTGCAAAATCGAACCTCAGGCTATCTTCTCAGAGAAGTAATTTTACATTTACCAAATATAACCCAAATACATAGAATAAGTGTATTCTGTTTATCAAATGATACAGGCATTAACATTCAAAAATGCAATAACAATCTTACCCTAAGCACCAGAAGGCACAGATGGGCAAAAAATCTACTTCCTAACTAGTTACATCTGACTTGGTAGGTGTTCAAAACTCAAGTGACAATTCCTGGACTGGCCAGGTCTAACTGGCTGCTAATGATTCTATTTCGAGCTACTGTACTACACTCCAATTGTGTTTTGCTGTATGGCATTCATTCCCTTATAAGGTAATGACAAACAATACACATGAATACTACACTTCTTAGAAACTTCTGCAAACTGAGGAGAATGGCAAAATATGTCACAGCAGGACAAGGAAAAAGAGAAAATGTAAAAAAAAAACTAAAAACAGATCTATGATTATGATTTTCTTCTTCTTTTGCGTTCGTCTGAAATGTTGTTTTGGACGTAATTGCATTGTGCCTGTTTACAGCTGAGCTGCAATATTTGTACATACATATACAAATCTAGAAATGTATTTCAGTATTTATTTTCTGTAATTTCTAGTTCCTAACAGAGCTTACAAAACTGTTCAGTAAAGGAAAGACTACTGGCTCAGTTGTCATGACTATGAAAAGATGTAAGTTTGTTCGTGTTTATGATATTTCTTAATTACATTTTAATCATGTAATTATAACATACAGTGTGTTATTTGTACAAACCCCAGCGTATCACTTCAGTGTTGCTGTATTTTGCATTTCCTGATTAGAGCCCCTGGAATTTCCTGTGCTAGTTTGTTAATGTTTTATAAGAAGAAAAGCTAACATTTTACAGAGTAATCAGAATGTTCTGACAAAACTGCATGAGCATTGCACGTGTTTAGCCTTGGTAGCATCTTGGCTAGACACTTGCCTGCCGGTCCATGGGTCAGGAGTTTGAATTTGCATCAAGACAGATTTGTTTAATTGACCTGAGCTTCCAGGTTGACCCAGCCTGAAATAACAACCAGGAAATGCCTGGGACAGTGAAGACAGACAGCTTGATACTGACCACATCACCCCCAAGTGCTGATTGGTCTATACAAATATGGGTCAAGTACCAGATACCCAACACATCTCAGGGCATGTAAACATTGTTTGTTACTGTTACTGACTGCACACGGCTGTGTGGTTTTAGTGTTATGTATGTCATTTGCCTTTGTGGCATCTCCGTTGATTATAATTGTGTCATGATTACTTCAGGTTGTGTTTAGTTTTTCGTTACACTTTTTGTCTGCATTTTTTAAAAAATGCTTTCAGTTTATTTGTTTTGTCTAAATTTGATCACACTGCTAGTGGTTTTTTCATTTGTTTTAGTTTCTGTTTGTTTTAAACTAAGCAAAGGTAGACAAATCTAAACATAACTCAAGAGCCAGTCCCCTTTTCTCTGGAGCAGCATATTTCTTGTTTGCAAATATGAGCTAAAAAAACAATTGAAAATTCAGGAGACAATTTTCAAGTGCCATAGGGGCTGACACACTGAATTTTTCTACCCCTGAAACTAAACATTTTCATTTGTTTTAGTTTACACTTGTTCATACTGTAAGCATTTATTTTGTCTCTTTTTTTTTTGCTTCCTGTTAATGCTGTAAACATTTGTCTGTTTGTGTTAGTTTGTTAAAACGTTTTCATAAGCTACTGTATTTTTATCTGTTGCCAACTTGTGTTTATAATAAATCACCATTGTCATTTGGTAGCAAATTACCTGTAATAGTTTAGAAACATGATCATGCTCTTCTTACACGTGCATTGTTTATTCAGATGATGGACGAAATAAGCCTAAACCTAGAACTGGAAATGTCATAGAACCTGTTGAATACAAATGTCTGGTGCGGGCCACACTTGGAAACAAGAAAATCACAACTGTGGTAGGTATTCCAGTTTTTATTGTGTACTCACAAAGTTGACCAGAAGACTTCTGTACTGATCAGTGTCATTATGACATGGACCATTATGTTATCACTGCAGCTATTTTAAATTCAAGGCACCCGTTGCCTTAATTTTTTTCCTTTGAGCAAGCTTTTTATGCCTGTTGCAACTTTTATATGTTTTTGCAGAATATTGTTTTGGGCGCTCTCTCGCTTGCTTTGTACTCAAGCATCATCTTCAGTTCAGTCATAAACTTTTGTTTGTATTCACTCCTTAGTTTGTGAGTTATGTAATATTTATTTTCTGTGTTCGCATGTCAGTGTCATTCTTTCAGTAGCATGTCCCTTGCAGAACCTTGCTTCCATAACAACCTTCCTGAAAACTTTTCAGTTATAAGTAAGATGTCCCTTCATCACATACACCCATCAGGAGATCATCTGCCACATCCTGTACCCATCTTCTTTTTGGCCTTCCTCTTCGTCTCTTCCCGGGCATATACCCCTTCATTATTGTTCTCTCCAAACTTTCATGACGTTTCAAGTGACCAAACTATTTACATTTTCTTTGTTTTATCGTCTTTAGTAGCAAATCTTCTTCAATATTCAGTTCTTGTCGTATTGATTCATTTGTTCTTTTCAGAATCTAAAATATTCTTAGAACCCATCTATAACATTTATATTCAAAGGCATTTATGCGCTGTTCAGCTTGTTTAGAAAGTGTCCATGTCTCACAGGCGTGTGTTGCAATGGGAAAGATACATGCTCTTACGAATCTAATTTTTGTAGTTCTAGCTGTCTCACTCCACAATTTATTCAGTTGTTTTAGTTTCTGAAGAGCAGTAGATATTCGTCTTTTAATTTCCTTCATTGTGTCACCATTGTTGGTAATTATTGATGTTCAAAATTTTCCGCCACCTCCAATTTTTCCTTATTTCTTTCTCCATATTAGTTTTAGCTGTGTGCATTAACTTTGCTTTTGCTATGTTAAAATATATATTTTTTTTGTTCGTTTATCCTTTTCAGGACATCGCTGTCAACATCAGCATTTTTCAGCTGATTGTTGATTTCTTGGCAAGATTACGCTCAGTAGTTTGCCATTGCTTTCTAAGCGACCGGCTTACATACCCCATAAGTTACCGACGCGGAGAGATCCGCTACCGATTCTCGCGCACATCACGTTACTCACAAGAGTATACAGGATTACGGAGAAAGTCATGTAACTACTAGACCAGGGAGACATGTTAAAATATAAGTTGTGATTTTCACATTCTTTTGGGTTGAGGTTATTAGGTTTTCTATACCTTTCTGTGATGTGAATAGTAATACTGTGTCATCAGCATATCGAATCTCTGGTATTTCATGACCACCGATGTTTAGGGCATCATAATGCTCCTTGGTTATATCATCATTTCTCATTATATTTTCGGCATACAGGTTTAACCAATAATGGGATAGCACACAGCCCTGACGGACTCCTTGCTTGATGTCAAACCAATCTGATGTCTCATCATCTATTCTAACCGCTGCTAGTTGATCAAGATAGAGCATTTTTATTATTTTTACTACATATGATGGAAAGCCCGTTTTCATTCAGATTTCCCAAAGTTCTTGATGTTGTACACAGTCAAATCCCTTTGAATAATCCACAAAACATGAGAATAGATTTACATTAAATTCTCTACACGTCTCTATTATTTAACGCATGTTGAGTATATGATCTCTTGTTCCGCTTCCTTGTCTAAATCCAGCTTGAAACACGTTAAGCTCTTCTTCGATTTCCTTATGAAGTCTTCCCATTATGATTTTTAGTAGAATTTTACTTGCACACTGATACGGGTTCTATAGTTTGTGCAAAATTTCAGGTTGCCCTTTTTTGGTATTGGAATAAAGATAGTTCTCTTCCAATCTCTTGGCCTTATACCATATTTTTTTTTTAAAACCATATTTCCATATCTTTTTACATAATGCGTGATAGATTTGTATGCTTTCTTCTCCTCTCACTCTAGTATGTCATCATAGATGATTTACTATTCTTCTGGTTCTTTATTGCCCATACAATTTCATCTAATGCAGGTTCAGATTCTGTCTTTGCTGTCATTGATTCATTTATCTCATTCATATCCTCACAGTCATTCAGATCATATATTCCACTGCAGTATTGCTGCCATCTTTTTAGAATTTTTCTAGATTATGTTAAGGTATTTTCCATCTTGTCACAGATAACATTTAATTGAGGTTGAACATTTCTTGTGAATAACTTCATATTTGTTAACATTTTGTAATCTCTTCATAATCATCAGTGTACTGATTGTTTTTTTTTGTTTTTTTAATATTTATCTTTACATCCAACTGTTTGTCATAAGTGGAACTTCAGAATCGTCACCATTTTTTTCCTTCTCCCCTTTCTGCATCCTTCTCCTTCTGTTTCTTCTCCCTCTTTCTCCTCCTCTTCCTCTCCTTCCTTCTCCTCTTCCTCCTTGTTTTACTTCTTTGTACACATTCAGACCTCAGCCTGAATATATATATATATATATATATATAAAGAAAGCAGCTGTTAACTGTAGGTGCTTGAAACCTTCTCCCCTTCCCTGCCCCATAAACTTTGTCCTGGAATGGAACTGTTCTGCATACACTAGACACTCTTGCAGCAAATGTCTAGATGTCATTTTACTAATTCCAGTTACATTCATCGGTGGTTTCTATCCTTAACTTGTTGAGCACTTGGTACTGCCTGGATAATGTTCCTAGGTCTTCTTTTTCTGCCCTTTATAACCTGATATTGCATAAGCCCTCGGCCAAGTCGTGCCAGGCCTTCGTATTGTTTGCTGACTCCTGACGTTCTCTCCATGTCCTCCCTATATTATTCATGTCTGTCTCTAGTTCTTGTCTCCATATATCTTTGGTCACCCTCTATTTCATTTGACCTGTGGTCCACACTTTCTAGTTATACTATTATCAGGCGTTCTTAATGTGTCTTCTAACAAGCGCCAGCAATTCAGTCTTTCCCCCAGCTCTTGATTCAACGGAACCTGCCTAGTTCTCTCCCTAAGCCCAGCATTAATTATTCTGTCAGACCATTTTAATCCTGCACAGGCACCAGTTAATGCATGTTTCTAATTTATTAGTAACTTTTGTAGTTCTCCATGTTTCTGATTCATACACTTAGTTACATGTTTTCAATTTATTCAATCAATCATGTGCCATGCCGGAAAGCGTGGGCGGTCATGATTCGCCATTTCACTCGATCACCAGAGTCGTGGATCAGCTCAGTGTTCCTGTCTCGTCCATGCCATGTGGCCAAGCCATCCAGGTATTTTCCTCTCGGTCTTCCTCTTGGTCTGTTCCCCTCGATCTTGCCAGCTGTCACCAAGTTCTCCAGTCCATTTCTTCTCATAACATGTCCAAAAAATTTTGACTGTCTACGTCTAATTTCTCTAATCAATCTACGATTTTCATTTGTCTCTTTTAGTATCACATTTAATTTCTTATGACTTCCACAAATTTCTTAGTGCAATGAAAGCTCCTCCTGCCTTTTCTTTTTTTTTCTTTTCTTTTTTTTTCTCTTGCTTAAACTCAAGCTTTGTCCTTACACACTGTTTAAAGTAGTGAGTGGCACCTAACAATCTTGACAGACCAAAGTATGTGAGTTGGAATTTGGCCAAAATTCCATCACAATGCCTGGGCAGAGCTTCAGAGAACATGTGGTGCCCAAACGACATGTTCCCTCTCTCGGCCTTGCCTTGTTAAGGGACTGAATATTGCGTGTGAGTTTGCTTTCCCTTTTACTGGTGTCCCTCGCCTTCAGGCGAACCCACTCCGACTTCAGAGATATGTCCCCAAGTAAAGGATGGAAGCACGTCACCTCCATTTAGGAGAGGTGAGTAATGGCTAGGTTCGCACAGCTGAGAGACATAGGCCTAGAGGCGTTCGGCCTTATCCCTCAGTTGAGAGTCTTAGTATGCGTATCTGAACCAGTTATGTAGCAGGCTTAATATATCATCTCCAGTTTACAGTGAGGGAGTATCAGCCCGACCCTCACGTCCAGGGGTTAATGGCTTAGAGGCATTCAGCCATATCCCTTTGTTGAGAGCTGTAGATTATTTTTTGTCTGATTTGAAACTTTTGACTGCTATCCTCAGTCTACCTGCAGAACAGCAGGTTGTGTCTCTCTTGGTCTGGTCCCTACCTCAAGACCTGTCCAACATGTAGTTGTGCTTCCGTCGGCAGTGCTCTTGGGGTTATTAGGACACACAAGGCCCCACCACGGCAAGGTGGAGACATGTCAGGGGGAGCTCTTGCCTTTTATTTTCTTATTAGTGATATCTGTGTCCTCATCTTTTTCTATGCTGCTACCTAAATAGGTGTGTCATTCCAACTCTTGAAGAACCAAGAGAGATCAGGTTATCATTTGCTTGATGTATTCTCATTGTCTTTGTCTCCCCTCTATGAATTTTAGACTTAATTATTGTGACCTCCCATCTTGTATGTTTAATTTTTCTTACATCTGATTTCGTGTGGAAGGAAGACAATTTTGTCAACAAAGTCCAGGTTATCAAGCTGCTCGGTCAGTCTCCACTGAGTTCCATTTGTGATGGTACTTATTGTTGTCTTGATAATCCAGTCTTTTGTCAGTAAGAATAATAAACGTGACAAAAACATCCTTGAAGTATCTGTTAGTTTCCCCTCATGAAGATCTCTGCATTTCATGTCTTTTATTAAGATATTCTTTTGGGTCCCATAGTCCCTAATCAATTTCAGAAGAGATTCCCCATCAATGCTGTCAAAGGTCTTTTCATAGTTCACAAATCCAATATAAAATGATCAGTTCCATGCTCCTCTCTCATACGAAATGTTGCTGTCTGAACAATGCTGGATCTAAGACCTGTCTGTTCAACCCTTAGTTTGTCAATGGCACCTCTTCTTCTTCTTCTTCTTCTTCTTCTTCAGCGTTCCGAGCACCTCTTGGATTCAGTAAATAGTGGAGGGTTCTCAGTACCTAGATATTAACATATATGAAATCATGTCCTTTCTCGATTAGTCTATGCTAATTTTGATAAGTCGTGAGTTAGTCATAAATTAAATACAAAAGTAAACAGTCACAAAGACCTGATGCATATTTCTGTTGGGGCCATATCCTGTAAAAAGGAAAACTGGCGAATATTGCAACCGCTAGTAAGATAAGCAGAAAAATAGAGGATGGCAGAGAGTAAAGAAACTAGAAGTTATGTGTGGGTCTGATAGGCAGGCACGTACAAGAGGACAATGTTGTCAGTTTACAGCCACCCTGTGTCAGTGGAACAATTCACATCTACACCTGATATTTGCTGTTGGTTATGGGTTTGCCGGGATATATCATGCCAATTCTTGAATCACTCCATCAAGTAATTATTTTGTAATCAATTAATAATTTTGCATTTAATTATTTTATCAATGAAAAACATTTGTCAGGTCTTAGTCGGATATGACTAACAGTAGACAGTATTAATTGTTTTCTAACGCCAAATATTGAACGGCAATCACCAAATCCAGCTCCCCACATTGTGTCAATGGTTTCAGGCAGAGTAGCGCAATTGGGAGGGTACAAGCCTTATCCCAGTGCTAAGAAATGCAACCTAAAGATTATGTCATGGCAGGTCAGACTAGACCCTAAGCCTTGGTTGGCAACTGGTCTAGGATTGAAGCATTACTTTGCTGATCCGGCAGCTTCTGCAGCTTGTCTTATAATGTATTGGTGCTACCTTTTCTCTGGTGTTAACTAGCCAGGCAGAGAGAAGGATCATGCTGCATGGTCTCTACAATTCAGCCCGGCTTTGTGCCATGAAGAGGTATAACTCCATCCTTGGTTCCCGCAATGGGTTGTAGTTATGCTTTATTTTGAAGCACAGTGTAACAAACTACCACCTGTCAGGACAGCAAAGCACAAGCAACAGTAACAATTAGTTAAAGATACGAGAATTTCTTGCTTGACATAGAGAGATATTAGCATATGAGTTGCTTAGCATTAGAGTGTGAGGGATATGGCAAGATATGATGACCACTGAAGTCGTCAAAAGTTTATTTTATTTTCATATTAATATTTCTGGCTACAGTGAGTGCCAGTATTGTTTATTCAAAATATTCCACCACATGCGCTTCTCTGTATAACGTTTTCAACCTTTCTTCCTCCCTAGATAAACCACAAGGATGTCACAAAGTTTCAGATGGTAAGCTCACTACTTCTTTTTGCTTGTTGATTTATGTTACCCAGGAATAGAGGGAGGGGGGGGGGGGGGGGAGAAAGAGAGGATATGTCTGCACATGGTTTTTACTCTCCCTTTCCGAACTGAAAACTGTTTTATCTGTCTGTCTTGTCCTCATCTATTGGTATCCATTGGGTTGACAAAATTCTAGAAGACCTGGACTTTGCTGACGACATAGTGCTTTTGAGTTCTTCTTCTTCTTCTTCGTTCATCCGGAGTTTTTTTTCGGATGTGATTGCGTTGTGCCTGTTTACAGCAGAGCTGCGTTCTTGCGCCGTTAGGCCGACACATCCGACTTCTGCGGGCATTTGTTGACCGGGTTAACCTTCCCGGGGGTTTCTTAGGACGTTTGACTCTCACTGTTGTGGTGTTATCCCCCATCCCAGCTGGTCCATATAGAACAGCCAAAGATCCTGGTCAGCCCTCAAGGGAAGGCAGGGGCAGACCATGGGCATTCCCCACCATCCAAGGAGGCTTCCATACTTGCAGAGCCGATACATAGCGCTCTGGTACTGGGCTCACCCAAGGAATCGTCACGTCCTGCACATGGCTGCTTAGCCTCACTTCCGTATATTGGGCCTTCCGTTCACCATAGGCTGTTCTTCGGGAAACCAGAAGTATGCAGTCTGCAGATGACATCCACACAGTGAGCTTTCGATTCGGACTTTCCATGTAATGGATTTGCTAGCCAAGCAATATTCCATTTCGTGCCACTAGGACACTTTTCCACCTTTTATGAAGCCCACACAGTGGGCTTTTGATTCAGACTTTCCACGTAATGGATTTGCTATCCAAGCAATATTCCATTTCGTGCCACTAGGACACTTTTCCACCTTTTATGAAGCCCACACAGTGGGCTTTTGATTCGGACTTTCCACGTAATGGATTTGCTATCCAAGCAATATTCCATTTCGTGCCATTAGGACACTTTTCCACCTTTTATGAAGCCTACACAATGGGCTTTTGATTTGGACTTTCCACGTAATGGATTTGCTATCCAAGCAATATTCCATTTCATGCCTCTGTGTCTTCATGCACCTTTAAATGTCAACCTGTATATAGTTAAAGTAATCTGCGGTCAACTTTAGCTTGTTGATATCTCCATAGAGCTTGTCCTCAAATGAAGCAGGTGTGGGCCAAAATATCTTTCTCTGTTCTGCATACGTTGGGCAATCCTGCAGCAAATGTTTTGCTGTCATTTTTCCAGTTCTACAATTACATTCATCGGTATCTCCTATCTTTAGTTTATTGAACAAGTGGTATTTCAGCCTGTTGTGTCCTGTGCGGAGTCTGAAGATTGCTACTTGTTCTCTTCTGTCAAGTTTGTAATATGCATCATCCTTCTGATGGCCTGGATGCTCTGATTCCCATTTGGTTCTATAAGTGCTTTTTATCAACCTCTTTGCCTCATTATAGGTTATGTCTATGTCAGGCTGTGGTAGTCGTCCGCCCTCTTTTGCCAGTCTGTCAGCCTCTTCGTTTCCAGGTATACTGCAATGTGATGGGATCCACTGTATTACAACTTTCTTGGATTTCTGGCATAGACCATGGAGTGCTGCTCTTAGGTCAGTTAGTTCTGTGCTGTTATTGCTCTTCAGTATTGAGACAGCTGACTTTGCATCTGTGAAGATAGCTATTTGCTTCTCTTTATTTTCCTCCATCAGGAGCATTTCTGCTGCAGTTTTCAGAGCCTCTACCTCCGCTTTGAAGTTACTTGAAAATTTTCCAGTTGCCAGTGAATGTGTTTTTTTCGCTCCATTTTTTAAATTTAGGAGAATTCCTCCTCCTCCATTCTCTATTGAATTTTTGGCTGATCCATCTGTATATGCATGGGTCCAATTCCTGCTTGGGTAATGTTCTTTTATGTAGTTTAGGGTTATTTCTCTTCTTTCGGTTTCATGCTGAGTGTTCTTTTTCTCAATACCAGGAATGTTTTCTATCATCTCAGGCAGTTGCTGCTGTCTCCAAGCTGGGAACTTGTGTGCATTGTGTATGGGCTTGACTGTTGATATGTTAAGAATAGGATCTGACCTAATCCTTCGTTTTGCAGTTTCTACAAAGTTGCTACGCTTCAGTCTTCCCTTTCCAAAACCATTAAATCTGTTGTACATAGGGTGGTCTGTCAATCTTCTAAATTTTTCTGCTTGTTGCTGGGCTCTGCTATCTCTTCTATCCTGCATTGGTTGTAAACAAGTGATCTTTTCTAATTCATTAATAGGCGTTGTCTTCAGGCTTCCAGTTATGATTCGCATTCCTTGATTTTGGACTCTACTTATTTTGTTAAAGTTTGACTTAGCTGCTGTTGCCCAAGCTGCAATGCCATATTCCAGTACTGGCCTCACCCGTCCAGTATATAACTTCTTGAGAACTTTCTCATCTGCTCCCCACGTTGTACCAGCAGGCTTTTTCATGATTGCCATTCTTTGCCTTGCTCTTGTTCGATTTTTCTCAACCTGTGTCTTCCATGTCAGGCGACGATCAAAGGTGACTCCTAGATAGTTTGGATTTTCTTCATGGCGCAATATTTTTCCATTCAATACCAGCTTAGGTTGCTGAGTTTTAGTTGAGAGGGAGAACACTGTGCATGTTGTTTTCTCCTCACTTATCTTCACTAGCCATGATTTTGACCAGTCCTCTAGCGCTAATAGGGCTTGCTGTATTCTGCTGTTAGCTGTACTAATATATTCTTCAGATGTCCATATGGCTAGGTCATCTGCAAAGGATGATGTGTGTACTCTGGCAGGAAAATTTTCCGTGATGTCATTTATATATGCTAGGAATAATGTTGGTGAAAGAACTCCTCCTTGGGGGACACCTTGCTCCAATAGCATCATTTTGCTGGTTTGTCCTTGTACTTTTGTCCTGGCAGTTCTGTTCTCAAGGTAGTGGCTGATCCATTTGTACATTTTTCCACAAACATGCATTTTTTGCAGTTTTACTTTCAGTCCTTCCTTCCATACTTTATCAAATGCTTTTTCTAAATCTATCCAGACTGCTAGTGTGTGCTTTTTCTCTTGGAAGGCATCCTCTATTTCCTGAGCTATATAGGTTATTTGATCTTCAGTGGATCTGTACTTTCTGAATCCTGCTTGGTGAGGTGTTAAGAGTTGGTTTTCTTCCAGATGCCATGTTAGCCTGCCATTGATAATGCGTTCCATTAATTTTCCTACACAGCTAAGTAGACTGATAGGTCGATAGCCATTTGGTTCTTCCAGGTCTTTTCCTTTCTTTGGGACTGGTATTAGTATAGCTTCCTTCCATGCCTGTGGGACTATTCCTCTCTTCCAGCTGTTATTTAGGACTGCTAGTAGTTTCTTCTTTGCCTTGGTGCCTAGTCCTATTAGCATTTCATTTGTGATTCCATCCTTTCCTGGTGATTTCTTCTTTTTTAGGGTAATCATTGCCTGTTCCATTTCTTCCATTGTTAGATTTGCCATCATATATTCTGCTGCTGTCTCTGTATTTCTATGATGTATCTGTTTGTCTTTGATTGCTTTCTTCTGTTCGGCTGTAATATCAATGTGGTTTGCATTTGCATAGTGTTCCATTAGTGCATTTGCAGCCTTTTTTCCTGTAAGCAAGGCATTTCCTTGTTTAATTGTTATTTGTTTGTTTCTAGGTCCTTCATTGTTCATGGCTTTCACTAGTTTCCATAGTTTGTTTCCATCCCTGTCAAAATTCAGGTTTTCTGTTTTTTCCCTCCAACAATCTCTTGTTGTTTGATTTACTGTTCTTTTATATTTTGCTGAGATGGCTTTGAGAGAGATGTTTGCTTCAATTGTTTGTTCTCTCTCTGCTGTCTTCCTGGCATCTTCAACTTTGTCCTCCAAACTTTGTAGTTCTTCAGTCCAGTATGGTTTGTAATTTTTTCCTCGCTCCTCTTGGAATGGACTCAGTGGCTGCCTGTATTATCGCTCTGTTTAGACTTTCCACCATTTGCTTCATGTTGCCATATCGTGTATTTATGTTTTCACAATATTTGTCTGTTAGTATGGCAAATCTGTCCCAATCTGCTCGTTTGTAATTCCAGCGGGGCAAGGGCTTTTGCTCCTGTGGAACATACTCCATATTCATTTCAAGCTTGATTGGTCTGTGGTCACTACCTGCTAATTGGTCAAGCACATGGCGATCGATTTTGTGGAGGATGTCTCCTGTGCAGAAAGCTAAGTCTGGAGTAGAAGTGGTAAGCCATCTTCTGGAGTAGAAGCTCGGTGTGTCATCCGCTTTGTTGAGTAGATGGAGATTTGAGTCTATTTCCCAGTCCTCCAATTCATCTCCTCTTTTGTCAGTATCTGGGTATCCCCATCTTTCTGAACGGCTATTAAAGTCTCCGACAATGATGCAGTTTGTGTCAGTTATTTTCATGTTTGAGAGTGTAAGGTCCTTATCTGCTGGGCTATACAGATTGTAGATTCTTATTTTCACGTCCTTTATCATTATATCAACACCTATAATTTCTGTTTGGTTGTCAGAGATCACAGATACTTCGCTGCAAGGTATTGTATTTCGTGTAAGTATTAGAACTCCTCCTTTGTGTCCTTCGCGGTCGAAACGTGTGGCCTGATATCCTCTGACTGAGAATTTGTGATTGGCGTTGAGGTGTGTCTCTTGAATGCATGCCACATCTATTCTATCTTTATGAAGACGCTGTGTTAGGGAGTCTTTCTTCTTGTAAACTCCTTCGGCATTCCACTGTAGTATGTTGAGTGTCCGGGGTGTTTGGTCAATAGCTCTTAACCTACTCCTCTGTGCCTTGACTCCACAGCACAGGGGAAGGTGACCACCAGTAGTCATGGGTGGACCCCCTCGAGGCAGGGGGCCTGGCACTATCACCGCCTGATGGGACTTCACGGGATTAGCACCATATCGATTAATTTTGATTTGTGACATCATGAATTAAGTTACGTTGCACTGCTTTGTCAAGCCTGTGGCTCAGTACATCCGATTTCGACAAGCATTTATTCGGGATGCTTTCCCTAGCCTTTGACTGTCCCCAGTCTACCTACAAGGCAGCAGGTTTCACGTTGCACTGCTTTGTCAAGCCTGTGGCTCAGTACATCCGATTTCGACAAGCATGTATTTGGGGTGCTTTCCCTAGCCTTTGACTGTCCCCAGTCTACCTACAAGGCAGCAGGTTTGTGTGTCTCTTCGTCTGGTCCCTCTCCCTTGACCTGTCCGACATGGGTGGCCCTACCAGTAGCTGTGCTACCGTCGGCATAGCTCTTGGGGTCATTGGGACGCACAAGCCCCTCTACCTCGTCACGGTGGACACACAGCAGAGGGGCTTTTGAGTTCAACACACCCAGAGATGCTCAAGAGAAAATAAACCATCTCCACAATGTTTCAGGACAAATTGGTCTCCAAATTAACACCGCCAAAACAAAAACTATTGATCTGACCAACAGTTCAGACGACATTAAATTAAACAACCACGCTCTTGAAAATGTCAACAGCTTCACATACTTAGGAAGCAAAATGACATCTTCAGGAGACTCAACACCAGAAATAGCATCTAGAAGCACACTGGCATCTGGTACTTTCAATAAACTGTCAAACATCTGGAAGTCAAAGACACTCAGCAAACACACAAAACTTAAAATCTTCAGCTCAGGTTTGATTCCAGTGCTAACGTATGGATGTGAAAGTTGGAAGTCAAAGGTAGCCTTTAGATAAAAAATTAGACAATTTTTAGAACAAATGTCTTAGAAGAACTCTAAACCTCCAATGGACAGATTTTAGAACCAATACGCAAATAAGACAAGAGACTAAGCAAGATATCGTATCCAATTTTATAAGAAAACGCCGTTGGAACTACATCGGCCATGTACTCAGAATGGACAAAACACTCCTACCAAGCCCTCATATGGACACTGTTAGGGAAAAGAAAACGGGGAAGACCAAGAGAGACCCTGCATAGAACCATCATCAGAGAGGGCTCATTCAACGGCCAGGTGAACATCCAAGATCTACAACAGGTGGCAGCAAGCCGCCAGACATGGAGAGCCATGACTTCTGCCCTATGCGGTGCTTTGGGCTCAAGAGGAAAGACTAACTAACTTGTCCTCAGTGTTGACCACCTGTAAACTTAATGTGTTTTTAAACACATGCACACTACTGAGAGAGAGAGAGAGAGAGGGGACAAGAGGCAGGGAGGAAACAAGGGAAAAGAGAGAGAATGTTCCAATAAAGATGTCAGTATTTGGGAGGTTTGGTAATTTCCAACTTCAAAATATTTTTCAAACTGTTTTTCAACTGCTAGACAGCGTAATGAGTAAATGAAGAATATCAAAGGATCAGTTGAAGCTTGTGTGTGGAGAACTGACTATCATTTACATTTATAACACAAAGGGCACACATCGAGGGATGGTAGTGTAAGACATGAAACTTGGACGGTGTTACTTTATTTTGGTGTCAGCTGTTTACTATTAAAGGAGTAATAACCTAAGTAATCAGATTTTTAAAAAGGTACAGGTAGTCCCATAGAAAATACTGCCACCAGAGTGTGAAGTGTGAAGCCTTCACATAGTTAAGGCCATAACATGTGAGATGAGGTGGTCAGTTTCCTTCTCCATCGCCGTTCTTTCCCAGAACATTCTGGCATTGTCTGGTAGCCTTGTATTTGAGGCTAGGTTGACCTCGGCGCTACACACATTATTTTATGCGCTCGCTCGCTTTGAACTCAAGCGTAATCCATACACACTACTTCTAGCAGTGATGGACTGAATTTTACGTGTGGATTAGCTTTCCCTATTAACAGTGTCCCACGCCATCAGGCGAACCTACTCCAACTTCAGAGGTACTTATAATTTACCCCCTCCCCCAAGTCAAGGACGACAGGTCAACATTTTAGTCCAACTGTCCCGTGAGGGGTAGAACCCCTAACCTAGGCATCAGCACACCGGATGTTTAAGAACATGTTCTTATCCATTTGGCCATGCTATGGTCAGACAACCTTTTCTTCCTCTGCTTGTGATTGACACCAAACCTCAGTCTCAGCAGGTAAACACACTAATCATTATACCACCTCAGCTCAGTAAATTATATATAAGTAAAGGATGGACTTCTTTTCACAAGATGATGCATTTTGAGCGAGTATTTGCATTCTCTCTCTCTCTCTCTCTCTCTCTCTCTCTCTCTCTCTCTCTCTCTCTCTCTCTCTCTCTCTCTCTCTCTCTCTCTCTCTCTCTCTCTCTCTCTCTCTCTCTCTCTCTCTCTCTCTCTCTCTCTCTCTCTCTCTCTCTCTCTCTCTCTCTCTCTCTCTCATTCTCTCTGTGTCACAGACTCTATCCCTCTCTCTGTTCACACACACAAAACACTGACTATTTGGCAATTATTTCACAGGCATATGGTAATCTGCTGAAGGCAAACATGGATGGACTTAAAAAGAAAGACAAAAAAGCTGCTAGAGGGAGGAAGAAAACAAAAGCAACTCAGTAAACGTATTTAAAGTGTATAGCAATTCAATATGTTATTTTTAGGTCTTCTTGATGACATTATGTTATGTAATAATGCAGTATTGAAAAGCTTGGACATAATTTAGTGACTCATCAAATTATCATTGTAAGGAAATTGTCAGTTGAACTTGCATGTTTAGAGAGAGATTTCAAGTGCTGGTGTATATTTGTGGTTCGATTGATTGCAGTGGTCAGAGCATCTGAATTTGTTGATACGAAATATT
The DNA here is from genome assembly GCA_963921405.1 of Cepaea hortensis. Classification (NCBI taxonomy): domain Eukaryota; kingdom Metazoa; phylum Mollusca; class Gastropoda; order Stylommatophora; family Helicidae; genus Cepaea; species Cepaea hortensis. The sequence continues at coordinate 75,255,225 of OY992881.1, forward strand.
GATATTTTCACAGACATGTTTTTATGTGAAAGCGATTAAAAGAAATGGATATTACTGTTATCCTTTGATTGTCAGAGTATTTGTTGGTTTGACTATTTCCTTTCCATTTCCCTCTTTCAATGTTCATGTATTTAATTTTATTACTTGTTCAAAATCAGCTGCAGACAATTTGGAAGCAGTCCACCTTGCATTGATTTCAATGCTATAAATGTCAGTCATTCAGAAAGCAATGGCAAACTATTAAATGTAAAAATGACCTAGTCAATCACAGACAGATAAAAACGGCTGGGGTTGATTATGACGTTCTGTAAACCAGATAAATGCTTTTATTTATTTCATCAATTTTGGGAGTGGCATGGTGAAGGTCATTTCTTATGTATAACTGTGTGCAGCAGTGTGCTGCAAGGTGTTGCTGCTCTGTATGGTAACAATACATGTTGTTCCTGTGTCTGTACTAGACATTGTAAACAAATGTTTTTTTATAAGGGGAAGTCAATAAGTCACAAATGGCTGTAGAAAAATAACTGGATATGATAATAACTTGAAACAAGTTTATTTTTATACATACATAGTCCATTTATTTCTAAACATAATTTCCACCAACATTGATGCACTTTTCCCATCGTTTTATCATTCACCCCAAACCGGCTGCATAGAACTGTGTGCTCTGTTTTCTAAACCACGTTTTCACTTCACATTCAATTTCGGCGTCATTCGCGAAATGTCTCCCGCCAAGGTGGGTTTTCAGTGGACCAAAAAGGTGGAAATCGCTAGGGGCTAAGTCGGGGATGTAAGTTGGATGTACCAGAACTTCCCACCTTAGTTGGTTAATTTTCACTTGAGTTAATCGGGCTGTATGTGGTCTGGCATTGTAATGAAGAAGCAACACTCCTTTAGTCAGCGGTCCTGGACGTTTTCTTTCGAATTGCATCATGAAGCATTGATAGAACTTCACAGCACCTTATTGAAGATGCTAGAGTCTATCGTTACTCGCCTGTCTCTAATCATCTCCTCCACCCGCTGCACGGATGCTTCTGTTGCAGTCTCAACAGGACGACCAGATCAGATTTCATCAACAATTTTAGAGCATCCTTGAGAAATTTTTCTACACAGTTATGCACTGCTTAACGGGACAGACATTTGTCAGCACAAACAGGAAGCATTTCCTTATGAATGTCCTTTGCAGGCAGTCCTTTTGCCCACAAAAAATGCACAACGGCACATTGCTCTTTGGTTGTACACTCCGTAAGTACGTTCGCCATTTTGTTTAGCACCGCCTTAGCATGGGAATATAAAGTTCAATGTTGCTGTCACCCAATGACACCTGTAGAAAATACCAACTACATTTACCTGCCATCTCACAGAACTGTGTGACTTAACTTATATACTCGCCCTCGTACATTGTCTGTATTAGACATTGTACAACAAATGTTTCTACATTGTCTGTATTAGACACTGTACAGCAAATGTTTTTACGTTGTCTGTATTAGATATTGTGGAACAACAAATGTTGGCTTTATGTTTGCAACAAATACATTTTTTGCTGATATAATTTAATCTCTTGGTTTCTTCCTTGTGTGTGGGTGTGTGTGTGTTTTTTTTTTTTAGTGCATTGCAGAGCATGTGAATAGACTTGAGCTGATGTTCCTTTACTGCTGATGAGTTTACAATGTACACTTTTTACTTGTGGATCTTCCTCCTCTTCTCAGTTTTATTCCCCAGTGGAGCATATGGCCGTCAGCGATCTCACCCTTAGTCCTATCTTTTGATGTCTTTTGCTGCTCCCTTCATGTCCTCCCTGTCTCCTGCAGCTACCTTCATGTCCTCCCTGTCTCCTACAGCTCCCTTCATGTCCTCCCTGTCTCCTACAGCTCCCTGCATGTCCTCCCTGTCTCCTACAGCTCCCTTCATGTCCTCCCTGTCTCCTACAGCTCCCTTCATGTCCTCCCTGTCTCCTACAGCTCCCTGCATGTCCTCCCTGTCTCCTACAGCTCCCTTCATGTCCTCCCTGTCTCCTACAGCTCCCTTCATGTCCTCCCTGTCTCCTACAGCTCCCTGCATGTCCTCCCTGTCTCCTACAGCTCCCTTCATGTCCTCCCTGTCTCCTGCAGCTCCCTTCATGTCCTCCCTGTCTCCTACAGCTCCCTTCATGTCCTCCCTGTCTCCTGCAGCTCCCTTCATGTCCTCCCTGTCTCCTACAGCTCCCTTCATGTCCTCCATGTCTCCTACAGCTCCCTTCATGTCCTCCCTGTCTCCTACAGCTCCCTTCATGTCCTCCCTGTCTCCTACAGCTTCCTTCATGTCCTCCCTGTCTCCTACAGCTCCATGTCCTCCCTGTCTCCTGCAGCTCCCTCCATGTCCTCCCTGTCTCCTACAGCTCCATGTCCTCCCTGTCTCCTACAGCTTCCTTCATGTCCTCCCTGTCTCCTACAGCTCCCTTCATGTCCTCCCTGTCTCCTACAGCTCCCTTCATGTCCTCCCTGTCTCCTACAGCTCCCTTCATGTCCTCCCTGTCTCCTACAGCTCCCTTCATGTCCTCCCTGTCTCCTACAGCTCCCTTCATGTCCTCCCTGTCTCCTACAGCTCCCTTCATGTCCTCCATGTCTCCTACAGCTCCCTTCATGTCCTCCCTGTCTCCTACAGCTCCCTTCATGTCCTCCCTGTCTCCTACAGCTCCCTTCATGTCCTCCCTGTCTCCTACAGCTCCCTTCATGTCCTCCCTGTCTCCTGCAGCTCACTTCATGTCCTCCCTGTCTCCTACAGCTCCCTTCATGTCCTCCCTGTCTCCTACAGCTCCCTTCATGTCCTCCCTGTCTCTTGCAGCTCCCTTCATGTCCTCCCTGTCTCCTACAGCTCCCTTCATGTCCTCCCTGTCTCTTGCAGCTCCCTTCATGTCCTCCCTGTCTCCTACAGCTCCCTTCATGTCCTCCCTGTCTCCTACAGCTCCCTTCATGTCCTCCATGTCTCCTACAGCTCCCTTCATGTCCTCCCTGTCTCCTACAGCTCCCTTCATGTCCTCCCTGTCTCCTACAGCTCCCTTCATGTCCTCCCTGTCTCTTGCAGCTCCTCTCCTACAACTCCCTTCATGTCCTCCCTGTCTCCTACAGCTCCCTTAATGTCCTCCCTGTCTCCTACAGCTCCCTTCATGTCCTCCCTGTCTCTTGCAGCTCCTCTCCTACAACTCCCTTCATGTCCTCCCTGTCTCCTACAGCTCACTTCATGTCCTCCCTGTCTCCTGCAGCTCCCTTCATGTCCTCCATGTCTCCTACAGCTCCCTTCATGTCCTCCATGTCTCCTACAGCTCCCTTCATGTCCTCCCTGTCTCTTGCAGCTCCCTTCATGTCCTCCCTGTCTCCTACAGCTCCCTTCATGTCCTCCCTGTCTCCTACAGCTCCCTTCATGTCCTCCCTGTCTCTTGCAGCTCCCTTCATGTCCTCCATGTCTCCTACAGCTCCCTTCATGTCCTCCATGTCTCCTACAGCTCCCTTCATGTCCTCCCTGTCTCTTGCAGCTCCCTTCATGTCCTCCCTGTCTCCTACAGCTCCCTGCATGTCCTCCCTGTCTCCTGCAGCTCCCTTCATGTCCTCCCTGTCTCCTACAGCTCCCTTCATGTCCTCCCTGTCTCTTGCAGCTCCCTTCATGTCCTCCCTGTCTCTTGCAGCTCCCTTCATGTCCTCCCTGTCTCTTGCAGCTCCCTTCATGTCCTCCCTGTCTCCTACAGCTCCCTTCATGTCCTCCCTGTCTCTTGCAGCTCCCTTCATGTCCTCCATGTCTCCTACAGCTCCCTTCATGTCCTCCATGTCTCCTACAGCTCCCTTCATGTCCTCCCTGTCTCTTGCAGCTCCCTTCATGTCCTCCCTGTCTCCTACAGCTCCCTGCATGTCCTCCCTGTCTCCTGCAGCTCCCTTCATGTCCTCCCTGTCTCCTACAGCTCCCTTCATGTCCTCCCTGTCTCTTGCAGCTCCCTTCATGTCCTCCCTGTCTCTTGCAGCTCCCTTCATGTCCTCCCTGTCTCTTGCAGCTCCCTTCATGTCCTCCCTGTCTCTTACAGCTCCCTTCATGTCCTCCCTGTCTCTTGCAGCTCCCTTCATGTCCTCCCTGTCTCCTACAGCTCCCTGCATGTCCTCCTTGTCTCCTACAGCTCCCTTCATGTCCTCCCTGTCTCCCACAGCTCCCTTCATGTCCTCCCTGTCTCCTGCAGCTCCCTTCATGTCCTCCCTGTCTCCTACAGCTCCCTTCATGTCCTCCCTGTCTCCTACAGCTCCCTTCATGTCCCCCCCCTGTCTCCTACAGCTCCCTTCATGTCCTCCCTGTCTCCTACAGCTCCCTTCATGTCCTCCCTGTCTCCTACAGCTCCATGTCCTCCCTGTCTCCTACAGCTCCCTTCATGTCCTCCCTGTCTCCTACAGCTCCCTTCATGTCCTCCATGTCTCCTACAGCTCCCTTCATGTCCCCCCTGTCTCCTACAGCTCCCTTCATGTCCTCCCTGTCTCTTGCAGCTCCCTTCATGTCCCCCCTGTCTCCTACAGCTCCCTTCATGTCCTCCCTGTCTCCCACAGCTCCCTTCATGTCCTCCCTGTCTCCTACAGCTCCATGTCCTCCCTGTCTCCTGCAGCTCCATGTCCTCCCTGTCTCCTGCAGCTCCATGTCCTCCCTGTCTCCTACAGCTCCATGTCCTCCCTGTCTCCTACAGCTCCCTTCATGTCCTCCCTGTCTCCTGCAGCTCCCTTCATGTCCTCCCTGTCTCCTACAGCTCCCTTCATGTCCTCCCTGTCTCTTGCAGCTCCCTTCATGTCCCCCCTGTCTCCTACAGCTCCCTTCATGTCATCCCTGTCTCCTACAGCTCCCTTCATGTCCTCCCTGTCTCCTACAGCTCCATGTCCTCCCTGTCTCCTGCAGCTCCATGTCCTCCCTGTCTCCTACAGCTCCATGTCCTCCCTGTCTCCTACAGCTCCCTTCATGTCCTCCCTGTCTCCTACAGCTCCATGTCCTCCCTGTCTCCTGCAGCTCCATGTCCTCCCTGTCTCCTACAGCTCCATGTCCTCCCTGTCTCCTACAGCTCCCTTCATGTCCTCCCTGTCTCCTGCAGCTCCCTTCATGTCCTCCCTGTCTCCTACAGCTCCCTTCATGTCCTCCCTGTCAGTTGCAGCTCCCTTCATGTCCCCCCTGTCTCCTACAGCTCCCTTCATGTCCTCCCTGTCTCCTACAGCTCCCTTCATGTCCTCCCTGTCTCCTACAGCTCCATGTCCTCCCTGTCTCCTGCAGCTCCATGTCCTCCCTGTCTCCTACAGCTCCATGTCCTCCCTGTCTCCTACAGCTCCCTTCATGTCCTCCCTGTCTCCTGCAGGTCCCTTCATGTCCTCCCTGTCTCCTACAGCTCCCTTCATGTCCTCCCTGTCTCCTACAGCTCCATGTCCTCCCTGTCTCCTGCAGCTCCATGTCCTCCCTGTCTCCTACAGCTCCATGTCCTCCCTGTCTCCTACAGCTCCCTTCATGTCCTCCCTGTCTCCTGCAGCTCCCTTCATGTCCTCCCTGTCTCCTGCAGCTCCCTTCATGTCCTCCCTGTCTCCTACAGCTCCCTTCATGTCCTCCCTGTCTCCTACAGCTCCCTTCATGTCCTCCCTGTCTCCTACAGCTCCCTTCATGTCCTCCCTGTCTCCTACAGCTCCATGTCCTCCCTGTCTCCTACAGCTCCCTTCATGTCCTCCCTGTCTCCTACAGCTCCCTTCATGTCCTCCCTGTCTCCTACAGCTCCATGTCCTCCCTGTCTCCTGCAGCTCCCTCCATGTCCCCCCTGTCTCCTACAGCTCCCTTCATGTCCTCCCTGTCTCCTACAGCTTCCTTCATGTCCTCCCTGTCTCCTACAGCTCCATGTCCTCCCTGTCTCCTGCAGCTCCCTCCATGTCCTCCCTGTCTCCTACAGCTCCATGTCCTCCCTGTCTCCTACAGCTTCCTTCATGTCCTCCCTGTCTCCTACAGCTCCCTTCATGTCCTCCCTGTCTCCTACAGCTCCCTTCATGTCCTCCCTGTCTCCTACAGCTTCCTTCATGTCCTCCCTGTCTCCTACAGCTCCATGTCCTCCCTGTCTCCTGCAGCTCCCTCCATGTCCTCCCTGTCTCCTACAGCTCCATGTCCTCCCTGTCTCCTACAGCTTCCTTCATGTCCTCCCTGTCTCCTACAGCTCCCTTCATGTCCTCCCTGTCTCCTGCAGCTCCCTTCATGTCCTCCCTGTCTCCTACAGCTCCATGTCCTCCCTGTCTCCTACAGCTCCATGTCCTCCCTGTCTCCAACAGCTCCCTTCATGTCCTCCCTGTCTCTTGCAGCTCCTCTCCTACAGCTCCATGTCCTCCCTGTCTCCTACAGCTCCATGTCCTCCCTGTCTCCTACATCTCCCTTCATGTCCCCCCTGTCTCTTGCAGCTCCTCTCCTACAGCTCCCTTCATGTCCTCCCTGTCTCCTACAGCTCCCTTCATGTCCTCCCTGTCTCCTACAGCTCCCTTCATGTCCTCCCTGTCTCCTACAGCTTCCTTCATGTCCTCCCTGTCTCCTACAGCTCCATGTCCTCCCTGTCTCCTGCAGCTCCATCCATGTCCTCCCTGTCTCCTACAGCTCCATGTCCTCCCTGTCTCCTACAGCTTCCTTCATGTCCTCCCTGTCTCCTACAGCTCCCTTCATGTCCTCCCTGTCTCCTGCAGCTCCCTTCATGCCCTCCCTGTCTCCTACAGCTCCATGTCCTCCCTGTCTCCTACAGCTCCATGTCCTCCCTGTCTCCTACAGCTCCCTTCATGTCCTCCCTGTCTCTTGCAGCTCCTCTCCTACAGCTCCATGTCCTCCCTGTCTCCTACAGCTCCATGTCCTCCCTGTCTCCTACAGCTCCATGTCCTCCCTGTCTCCTACAGCTCCCTTCATGTCCTCCCTGTCTCTTGCAGCTCCTCTCCTACAGCTCCCTTCATGTCCTCCCTGTCTCCTACAGCTCCCTTCATGTCCTCCCTGTCTCCTACAGCTCCCTTCATGTCCTCCCTGTCTCCTACAGCTCCCTTCATGTCCTCCCTGTCTCCTACAGCTCCCTTCATGTCCTCCCTGTCTCCTGCAGCTCCCTTCATGTCCTCCCCATACTATTCATCGTTTCTAATTCCCTCCTTCGTGAAATTTTAGGTGTCCCTTTATTTCTGTTGCCCTATACGTTCCAGAGGAAGGACTTTCTAGTTGCACTGTTTGCAGGTTTTCTCAGTGTGTCGCCTATCCAACGCCAGTGTCTTTTCTTCACCCCTTGATTCACTGGAATTTGTTTAGCTCTTGTCATGAGTTCCACATTAAGGATCCTGTCATACCAGCTTAGTCCTTATATTCTGTGCAGACAACAATTAATGAATGTTTGCACTCACATAAGTAAGGGGAAAAAGTGGAGATTAGAGAACGCCTGCCTCCTCCTCCACCACCTCCTGCCTCCACCTCCTCCTGCCTCCACCTCCTCCACCTCCTCCTACCTATCATCTTCAAATGGAGCCAACACCCTCAACCGACTCGAACCAAGTTCTCTGTAGACTTGTTCATGAATGGTTGGATTTTGTAGTCAGTCTTCTACGGGATGAAATAGCTAGTCTCATGCCAACTCTCCCTGGTTGCCCATTATGACATGCATGATAGGTTATGATATTACTATTCTTTGCTTCCCTTATGCGCTCTAGTAACACGGATGTGATGACGCTTGAGAAAACAATTATAGGCTCTAGTAAAATGGATGTGAGGACACTTGACAATACAATTATAGGCTCTAGTAAAATGGATGTGAGGACACTTGACAATACAATTATAGGCTCTAGTAAAATGGATGTGAGGACACTTGACAATACAATTATAGGCTCTAGTAAAATGGATGTGAGGACACTTGACAATACAATTATAGGCTCTAGTAACTTGGACGTGAGGACACTTGACAATACAATTATAGGCTCTAATAACTTGGATGTGAGGACACTTGACAATACAATTATAGGCTCTAGTAACTTGGATGTGAGGACACTTGACAATACAATTATAGGCTCTAGTAACATTGAAGATATGGAAGGAATCAACATTGGGGGGCGATGCATCAATAACATTAGATATGCAGACGATACAATCTTGTCTGCTCACTGTCTCAGAGAGTCAGCTGGTGAAGTTAGAGCGCATACAGAACAAAGCTATGCGGGTCATTCTGGGATGCACTAGAGACACCCCATTAGTGTGTATGCGTTACATCCTTGGTCTGCCGACTGTTGCTGGTAGGCTCAAGGTGATGCAGGCGAAGGCATTCCTCAGAGTAGCTGCAGACACAGACCACCCACTACATGAGGCGCTGGACGCAGTTAAGGGTCAGCGACTGATAAGAGGGAAATCATGGATGGCTCAGGCTGAGGATACGATCAGACAGGTGTGCCCCTTGGAGAACATTAGGCGTGGAGAGGAGTGGGTCAGAGTGCCAGCGGAGCAGTTAGACTTGTGCAGTTATAATCACATTAAGCAGGGAGTGGCCAGCAGGGGTCACAGAAGTGGAAGTCCAGCAACTAATTCAGGACAATGCTCACTCGAGTGATGTGATTATCTACACATGGTTCGGTGTCAAGAGGTGAGAGAAGTGGCTGGGGGTTCATAGCCAAAGCTAATAGTCGATGTTTGGGGCAGGAGAGCCTGGCATATCATACCACAACATCCAGCTTAAGAATGGAAGTGGAGGCAGTCACTGCGGCTCTCCGCTGGATGGAGAATACGACACACACACACATCGTGATTGTAACTGACTCAGAAAGCATGCTGACGAGGGTGAGGACGGGCAGACTTCGTGCGGAGTATCTTGCTTCGCTTCGGAGGTCACGGGTGACAAGCATCGCCTGGATCTTTTCTCCGGGGCATGCCGGTGTGCTGGGAAATTAACATGCGGACAGATTGGCTGGCTCTGCAGAACTTGGTGGAGTATTGATACATGACACTTCCGACGTGGTTGCGGCCTTGTGGGAGCACGTGCACACCTCGGAGGAGCAAATAGATTACCATGGTCTGGCAAGAATGAGACGAGGAGTGACGAAGGGATCTGGCCGACGCTCAACGCTCAGAGGAAAGGCGAGACGGACGTATAATCAAATTGCTATTGGTACTAATCAGATTGCTACTGGTACTATTAGTGTTGGAACTCTTCGCTGGCTGCTGAGGATGGGGACGGAGCACTTAGGGAATGCCCTGAATGCTGTGATGTCGATTCCTAAAACAATCAATCAATCAATCACGATACAGTCTTGATTGCAGACAATGAACAGGACCTGCAAAATTTAGTAGATCCAGCAGTTGTTACACACAGTGAACAACGAGGGTTAGAATTAAATTGTAAAAAGACACAGATTATGGTCGTCACTAGGAAGAACGAAATACCACAATGTAATATACAAGTAAATGGGAATATTCTTCAACAAGTGAATAGGTACAATTATCTCGGAACAGTAATAACATCTGATGGGAGATGCCTTGAAGAGATTAGAACAAGAATCGCCATGTCTAAGGTAGCCTTTAGCAAGATGAAAAACATACTGACCAATAAAAAGATGTCAATTGAAACGAGAAAAAGAGTGTTGAGGTGCTACATAGAACCTGTACTTTTATATGGATGTGAAGCTTGGACAATGAGCAGTCAAGCTGAAAAACATCTGATGGCTGTAGAAGTGTGGTTTCTGAGGAAAATGCAAAGAATACCATGGACAGCCAGAAAGACCAATGAACAGGTCCTTCAAGAAACAAACGAAGATCGTAAACTGATTAGAGACATTAGACGCAGACAGTCAAAATTTTTTGGGCATGTTATGAGAAGAAATGAATTGGAGAACTTGGTGACAACTGGTAAGATCGAAGGGAACAGACCAAGAGGAAGACCTAGAAGCAAATACCTGGATGGCTTGGCCTCGTGGCATGGTCGAGACAGAAACACGGAGCTGATCCACGACTCTGGTGATCGAGTGAGATGGCAAAACACGACCGCCCACGCTTACCGGCATGGCACATGATGGATGGATGGAGTAACATGGATGTGAGGACACGACAATACAATTATAGGCTCTAGTAATATGGATGTGAGGACACTTGACAATACAATTATAGGCTCTAGTAACATGGATGTGAGGACACGACAATAGAATTATAGGCTCTAGTAACATGGATGTGAGGGCACTTGACAGTACAATTATAGGCTCTAGTAACATGACATAACAAGACATCCCGGTCAGCCTCAAGGGAAGGCAGGGGCAGACCATGGGTATTCCCCGCCATCCAAAGAGGTTTCCATAATTGCAGAGCCGACACATAGCGCTCTAGTACTGGACTCACCCAAGGAATCGTCACGTCATGCACATGGCTGCTTAACCTCACTTGGGCTTTCCGTTCACCACAGGCTGTTTCTCCGGAAACCAAAAGAATACAGTCTGCAGATGACGTCCACACAGTGAGCTTTCGATTTGGACTTTCCACGTAATGGATTTGTATCCAATCAATATTCCATTTCATGCCACTGAGACACTTTTGCCACCGAAATACCTGTAGCATGAAGTGTGGCAGGCTAAGAACTTCTTCATGCACCTTTAGATATCAATCTGGATATAGTTAAAGAAAGCAGCAGTCAACTTGAGCTTGTTGATATCTCCATAGAGCTTGTCCTCAAATGAAGCAGGTGTGGGCCAAAAAATCTTTCTCTATTCTGCATATATTAGGCACTCCTGCAGCAAATGTCTAGCTGTCATTTTACCAGTTTCACAATTACATTAATCAGTATCTCCTATCTTTAGTTGAGTTGAGTTGAGCTGAGCTAAGAACAGACATCATGGCACTCAGGACATTCTCATGTGCGCACCGTCCCCTCGTTCAACAGCCAGCGAAGAGTCACATTACTAATCGTTCCTATTTTTAGTTTATTGAAGAAATGGTATTTCAGCCTGCTACGTCCTATGGGAAGTCTGAAGGTTGCTACTTGTTCCCCTCGGTCGAGTTTGTAATATGCATCATCTTTCTGGTGGCCTGGATGCTCTAATTCCCATTTTTTTACAAACTTCTTTGCCTCATTATAGGTTATGTCTATGTCAGGCTGTGGTAGTCGTCCGCCCTCTTTTGCTAGTCTGTCAGCCTCTTCATTTCCAGGTATACTGCAATTTGATGGGATCCACTGTATTACAACTTTTTGGAATTTCTGGCATAGACCATGGAGTGCTGCTCTTAGGTCAACTAGTTCTGTGCTGTTATTGCTCTTCAGTATTGAGGCAGCTGACTGCATCTGTGAAGATAGCTACTTGCTTCTCTTCATTTTCCTCCATCAAAAGCATGTCTGCTGCAGTTTTCAAAGTCTCTACCGCTGCTTTGAAGTACAGGGTCATAATAACATTGGATCGGGAATGCAGGGATTGATCGGCAGGCATCTTTGATCATTGATATCTGATATCTGTTGGATATTATTGGCCCCAATTTGTATATACTGTGAACAGTAATTGAACGTTCTATAGAAGTACACAAAGATCTATATCTTTGCTTTATTGACTACACAAAGGCTTTCGATAAAGTGAGACATGTCGACATGATAAGGACGCTTGAAGATCTATAAATTGATGGAAAAGACCTTAGACTTTAAAAAAAAAACATATATTGGAAACAACAAGCTGCCATCAGAATTGATAACGATGTAGGTCAATATCATCCTATTAAAAGAGGTGTGAGACAGGGATGTGTAATGTCTCCAGATCTTTTTTCCCTGTACAGTGAAAATATTTTCGGAAATACAGAAGATATGGAAGGAATCAACATTGGGGGACGATACATCAATAACATTAGATATGCAGATGATACAGTCTTGATTGCAGACAATCAACAGCTCCTGCAACATTTAGTAGTTGCGGTTGTGACACACAGTGAACAACTAACTAGGGTTAGAACTGAATATTAAGAAGACAGATTATGGTCGTCACTGGGAAGAAGGAAATAACGCAATGTGATATACGAGTAAATGGGCATATTCTTAAGCAAGTGAATCGATACAGTTATCTCGGAACAGTCATAACATCTGATGAGAGATGCCTTGAAGAGATTAGAACAAGAATTGCCATTGCGAAAGTGGCCTTTTGCGGGGTAACAAACATGCTGACCAGTAGGGAGGGGGTTGTCATTTGAACGTGAGATGGGGTGTTGAAGTGCTACATAGAGCCTGTGCTTTTGTATGGATGTGAAGCGTGGACAGTGAGCAGTCAGGTTGAAAGACAGCTGATGGCTGTGGGGGTGTGGTTTCTGAGGAAAATTCAGGGGGTGCCATGGACGGACAGAGGGACCAATGAGCGGGTCCTTCGGGAGACAGATGAAGATCGTGAACTTGATTGGAGTCATTAGACGTAGACAGTCAAAATTTTTTGGACATGTTATGAGAAGAAATGACTTGGAGAACTTGGTGACGACTGGCAAGATCGAAGGGAAGAGATCAAGGGGAAGACCGAGAAGTAAATACCTGGATGGCTTGGCCACGTGGCATGGTCGAGACAGAAATACGGAGCTGATCCACGACTCTGGTGATCGAGTGAGATGGCAGAACATAACCGCCCACGCTTATCGGCATGGCACATGATGGATGGAATTTGCCAATATGTGCAACGTTTCACAAGTTTGCACCGGAGTGCATTGAGATGACGGTTCCTACATCAGAAATGGCGGCAAAGAAAGACGAAGGCAAAGAAGTGAACTATGTTGCCATTCAGAATTTCTGGTTAGTATATCATTATATGCAGTACCGGTTAGTGTATCATTATATGCAGTACCGGTTAGTATATCATTATATGCAGTACCGGTTATAACAGTATGCCCTATGGTGTTTTCCCACAAATTTAAATCGTAACTATGCTGTCCCATATGTTATTTTGGCGAATTGCCGTCTTTGAGTATCTTCAGTCAAGAGTCTTGGTGTAAATGATATATCACTAGTATTATTATCATTACTATTACTGTTATTATTTTATCATAAGAGTGAGTTAGTTGCATACAATTTACATGACGTAGTTCCTCCGAAGTCGGAGAGTATCTGCCTGCACAGCGAGGAACCACCAGTCTGCACACCAATAATCCAGACATGGGACAATGGATACTCACGCAAACCTCAGGTCCGGTATGACATCACACTGATGTTGGACAACAGGATGTCTTCATCCGACATACAGGACTTCGCGTTGGAGATCATAGCCAGTGAACACAAGCAAGCAAGAACATGACGTAGCAGTCAACCCCAGAATATTCGGGTGATTCCTGGGCAAGTTTGCGTTCAGTAATTTGTCATGGCTTTCTGAACGACCGGCACTCATACCATTGTATGGAAACCAACGCAAGGCGGTCTGCTTCCAAATCGCCCGCAGCTGTTTCGAACACGGTATGCCGGCTCTGTTGCGAAGGGGTTACGGACTCAGCTCATAACCATAAGAGTTAAGGCACTATAATTCAGCCTCCACGTTGAGTATAAAAGGACACCATGTGCCATTCTGCAGACGCTCATCTGGTTTTACGGAACCAGAAGCTATGAAGTGATGAACACCGGCACAAATGTGTATTTATTTATGCTTCTATGATTCAAAGTCTATGAAGATCTCGTAACTCAACAGGAAAATGCAGCTCTCGCAGATTTGTGTAGTGAAAACCCCACTCCTACCTAAGCATTATGTGTGGCTCTCAAGGCATTTCTGCCATTCAGGCAGTCAAACATAAATGCTCATGTCCATATTATTTATTATTTACGGCTGGTGCTTTACCTGAAATCACGCTTTTCGTTAGAAAGATAAAAGTCACTAACCAAATCACCCTATTTTGTTAAGTATTCTGTGCGAACGATACTCAGGGATCGACATGCTCTTGTCGGGAAGTCATCGGCGTGCTAGCAAATCCCCAGATTGCATTCGACTAAAAGGTGATCTTTAGGCCCAATATACGGAACTGAAGTTAAGCCACCGCGTGCTGAACTTTTGGTAAGCCCAAAACAACGTATTATGTGTCGGCTCTGCACTAGTGGGAACCTTTCTACATGGCAGGAAATGATCACACGATACTCCTGTCTTCACTCGAGAGTCCAATGCCATGCATGTGGCTGCTGTGGGTGAGCTTTATTTGTTGTAAATCTACGTATGACTGACTGATTGGTTGTGAATCCGCTGGAAAACTTAATTTCAAGTCCCAGTCATTGGCGCTGAGGTCGTCTCTCCCCCTTACCCCCCCCCCTTTCCGAAAAGAGCTTGTATCAAGCGGGTGGTGGGTTGGTGTGGACTTGTCCCTACCTTGTATTTAAGTACCATCTCCACCAGGATGTTATGCAGAGCTTTACCCCCCCCCCCCTCCCCTTTCCAAGCTCAGAAACTAGCGGGGAGTACAAGAGCGGCACGGGATATTGCAAACTGCCATCCGTGGATGGTTGGCCAGACAATGGACCCAGTCAGTGGACAGATCCATGGATGGTTGGCCAGACTATGGACCCAGTCAGTGGACAGATCCGTGGATGGTTGGCCAGCCTATGGACCCAGTCAGTGGACAGATCCGTGGATGGTTGGCCAGCCTATGGACCCAGTCAGTGGACAGGTGGCACCATGTAGAGATGCTCCAATATCATGACCAGTATGAGATCGGGTCTCGGTGTGATACTTATGTATAAAATGTATGCAGACACACTGAGACAGGGATAATGCACACACTGAGGCAGTGATAATGAGCAGACTCAGACTGAGACAGTGATGATGAGCATACTGAGACAGTGATGGTCAGTACACTGAGACGGTGATGATGAGCACACTGAGACAGTGATGATGAGCACACTTAAACAGGGATAATGAGCACACTGTTGCAGTGATAATGAGCACACTGAGGCAGTGATATGAGCAGACTCAGACTGAGACAGTGATGATGAGCACACTGAGACAGTGATGATGAGCACACTGAGACAGTGATAATGGGCACACTGAGGAAGTGATAATGAGCAGACTCAGATTGAGACAGTGATGATGAGCACACTGAGACAGTGATGGTCAGCACACTGAGACAGTGATGATGAGCACACTGAGACAGTGATGATGAGCACACTGAGACAGTGATGATGAGCACACTGAGACAGTGATGGTCAGCACACTGAGACGGTGATGATGAGCACACTAAGACGGTGATGATGAGCACACTGAGAGAGTGATAATGAGCACATTGAGGCAGTGATAATGAGCAGACTCAGACTGAGACAGTGATGATGAGCACACTGAGACAGTGATGATGAGCACACTAAGACGATGATGATGAGCACACTGGGACAGTGATGATGAGCACACTTAGACAGTGATGGTCAGCACACTGAGACGGTGATGATGAGCACACTGAGACAGTGATGGTCAGCACACTGAGACGGTGATGATGAGCACACTAAGACGGTGATGATGAGCACACTGAGAGAGTGATAATGAGCACATTGAGGCAGTGATAATGAGCAGACTCAGACTGAGACAGTGATGATGAGCAAACTGAGACAGTGATGATGAGCACACTAAGACGATGATGATGAGCACACTGAGACAGTGATGATGAGCACACTGAGACAGTGACGATGGGCACACTGAGACAGTGATGATGAGCACACTTAGACAGAGATAATGAGCACACTGATGCAGTGATAATGAGCACACTGATGCAGTGATGATGAGCACACTGAGACAGTGATGATGAGCACACTGAGACAGTGATGATGAGCACACTGAGACAGTGATGATGAGCACACTGAGACAGTGATGATGAGCACACTGAGACAGTGATGATCAGCACACTGAGACGGTGATGATGAGCACACTGAGACAGTGATGATGAGCACACTAAGACGATGATGATGAGCACACTGGGACAGTGATGATGAGCACACTGTGACAGTGACGATGGGCACACTGAGACAGTGATGATGAGTACACTGAGACAGTGGTGATGATGAGCACACTGAGACAGTGATGATGAGCACACTGAGACAGTGACGATGGGCACACTGAGACAGTGACGATGAGCACACTGCGACAGTGACGATGTGCACACTGAGACATTGATGATGAGCACACAGAGACAGTGATGATGAGCACACTGAGACAGTGACGATGGGCACACTGAGATAGTGATTCTTCTTCTTCTTCTTTCGTTCGCTTGAAATATGTCTATATCTGCAATGTCGTCTCTTGCATGAATTGAACTGTTTTTTTCAGTTCACACAGTGGTCCATAGAGTTTATCTTCCACCGTCGTCTCTCTAGGCCAGAAGGTTTGCCTAGATATGTTATATTTTGGGCAGTCTTGGAGTATGTGCTCTGCTGTCTGCGACGCCAATCCACATGTGCACATGGCTGTTTCACCAATCTTGAATTTTGTATACATGTGGTTGCGTAATCTATTGTGTCCTGTTCTGAGGCGCAGAATAATGACTTGTTCTGGTCTGTCCATAATGTGGTAGTCATCTTGAGCAGGTTTTGGTGGCTTTCTGACTGATTTGATCATTCTTTTCTTTTGGTGGTATGTAACGGGCACATCAGGCTGTTCCTCTTTGGCTCCTTCCTTAGCCAATTGATCAGCTCTGTCGTTTCCGGGTACTCCACAGTGGGATGGTATCCACTGTATGGTGACTTTATGCTGACTGCTAAGTTCAGAAAGTAGTGTCCTTAGTACTGGCAATTTCCCAGAGAGGAGCGCCTCGAGTACTGATTTTGCATCTGTTAGTAGCACCACAGGTTGTGTACCATTGCTGTTATTTAGTAATTTCTCTGTTGCTATCTTGATTGCCTCAATTTCGGCATCATAGTTATGGCAGTACTTTCCTGTCGGTACTCTGGCTGTGTCCCTAGTATTATTTGGGTATTCTATGTACACTCCCGCTCCTCCATTTCGAACAGCATTTTGTGCTGACCCATCTGTGTAGACTCGGATCCAGAGGTCCTGTGGGTATTCTTCATCAAGGAAGCTGAGAGTGGCTGTTCTGCGCTGCACACTGTTCTGTTCTTCCTTGTCAAATATTCCTCTCACTTTTGTCTGGATTTGTAATGATAGTCTATGCTCATCTTTCCATGGAGTTCGCTCTGGAATAGTTGTTAGGGGGATACCAACTGTGGGCAGATCAGTGGTTTCTCTGCAGAGTCGTTTGGCCTGGTGGATAAAACTACTTCTTTTCAACCGCCCCATAGCTAGGTTTTCAAATCTGTTCTTCATAGGGTGGCCTGGCAAGCTGAGGAACTTTTCTGCTTGTATTAGCGTTTTCGTATCTCTGCGCTCACTCAGTGCCTGTGTCCTCCCCATCTTCTCCATTTCCACTATAGGGGTTGATCTCATCCCTCCTGTGGTGACTCTAAGTGCTTGATTTTGCACCTTGTCCAGCTCTTGTAGTGTGGTATTTGATGCTGAACACCACGCAGTTGACCCATATTCCAGGTGTGGTCGTATGCTCTGTTGGTAAACTTTGCTAAGTATTTTCGTACTGGCTCCCCATGTGGTTCCACTTAGCTTTCTCAGGATGGCTATTTTCCTTCTGGCTTTTGCTACTGCTTTGTTGATGTGCTTTCTCCATGTCAGCTTGCCATCAAATGTTACTCCAAGGTATGTTGGTTCTTTATCTTCTCTTAGGGGTGTTCCATTTATCTGGATGATCCCTGCCTTTTGTTTTGGAGAGAGGGTAAATAGGGTGGTGCTGCACTTGTCAGTGTTTATGCTGACACACCATCTATTTGCCCATGCAGCAAATGTATCTACAGCTCTTTGTAGCAATCTGGTGGCCACTGATGCATATTCATTTGTGCTCCATAGAACCAGGTCATCGGCGTACATTGCCGCTTTAATTCCATGCGGTAGGTGAGCAACAAGATCATTGATGAAGATTAGAAAAAGTGTGGGGGACAAGACTCCGCCCTGGGGGACACCGTGACGCAGTAGTACTTTCTTGCTCTTGAGTCCGTCTATCTGTACTCGGGCTCTTCTGTTGTGCAAGTATGCTTTCACCCATTTGTACATTCTTCCATTGACTTTGCAGTTTCTCAGTTTCTTCATCAGACCTTCTTTCCAGACTTTGTCAAAGGCTTTCTTCAGATCTATCCATGCCGCAAGCACCAGCTTCTTCTCTTGGAATGCATCCTCAATTTCTTGAGAGAGGTAGGTTGTCTGATCTTCCGTAGAGTAGCACTGCCTAAAGCCAGCCTGCTGTGGCACAAGGATGTTTTTACTTTCAATGTACCACTGCAGTCTGTGATTGATGATGCGCTCTAGTGTTTTGCAGAGACAGCTGGTGAGGCTAATTGGTCTGTAGCTAGAGGCAATGGAACCATCTTTCCCTGATTTTAGGAGGGGTATCATGATTGCTTCTCTCCAGGCTTGTGGAACACTGCCTAAGGTCCAGCTGTTATTGAAGATCTGCAACAGCTTTGTTTTGGCCTCTGTTCCTAGGTTCCTGATCATTTCATTGGAGACACCATCAGCTCCTGGTGACTTTCTCATTTTCAGTTTTGATATGGCTAGCTCCAGTTCGCTGATTGTGATGGGTGCCTCCAGAACCTCATGTACTATTTCCTTCTGTCCTGTATGTTGTCGTTTCTCTCGAATCTCTTGTTGATTCTCTGGACTAATTTTGATATTGCTATCTTGTGCGAACGAGTCCGCAAAATGGTCAGCTGCTTGCTTTCTTGTTAAGATTTTTCCATCTTTATGTAGTGCAATTTTTGAGTTTCTCCCTGTGCCCTCGTCATTAAGCTGTTTTATTAGCTTCCACAATTTCCTTGTGTCTCTTTCAAAGTTCAGAGACTCCGTTTTCTCCTGCCAGCTTTTCCGTCTAGCCTGCAGCTTGGCCCTTTGAAATTTGGCTTTTGCATGCTGGAATTTATTGTGGTGCTCTTGGCTGGGTGTGGCCTCTGCTTGCTTTCTACACACTTCAACATCATTATGCAACTGTTCCAGTTCACTACTCCAGTAGGGTTTATATTGTTTACGGGCTCCTCTTGGTACTGTTTCTCGCGCTGCCTGTAGTATGCATTTCCCAAACTCTTCAACTGCTTTATTTATGTCTTTCTCAGTGTTCAGGTTTCTAACCAGTATGCTGGTGCGATGCTTGTACATTGCCCAGTCTGCTTTCTTGTAGTTCCACCTCGAGAGGGTGCTGCTTTCACTTACAAGCTCATTTTCTACGGTTAGAAAGACTGGCCGATGGTCACTGCCACCAAGTTGTTTCCCAACAGTTCGTGTAATGTTCCACTCCAGGTCTGGTGAATGAAAAGCCAGGTCAGGTGTAGTTGAAGAGTGCCATGATCTCGAGTAGAAAGTATGTGGGTCGGACGGCTTGTTAATCAACATGAATCTATTCTCATCTTGCCAGTCTTCCAGTCTCTCTCCTCTCTGGTCCATGTGATCATAGCCCCAGCTCTGCGAGTGGCTGTTGAAATCGCCACACACAATCATTTTTTCTTTTAGTGGTAGAGTGTCCAGTGCCTGTGGGCGGTCACTTGGACAGTAGTAATTGATCAGATGTAGATCT
Source organism: Cepaea hortensis (assembly GCA_963921405.1). NCBI lineage: Eukaryota > Metazoa > Mollusca > Gastropoda > Stylommatophora > Helicidae > Cepaea > Cepaea hortensis. The sequence goes on from OY992881.1 coordinate 75,274,770, forward strand.
GTATTACCTGTCTTAAGTTTAAGTGTCTGATACTCAGCCCCTTCCATGTAGACTTTGATTTGGGAAGCCATGATGTTATTTCTTACAAGGGTCAGTATCCCACCTTTTCGCCTGTTCTTTCGGTCAGATCGGTAACACTGGTAGCCTCTGATTTTGAAGGCTATATTTTCATTGAGGTGAGTTTCTTGCAAGCAACATATGCTTACTTTCTCTTTGTCCAGGATGTTTTCTAATTCAACTTTTTTGTTGCTGACTCCCTCCGCATTCCAGTGCATTATTTTAAGTCTTAGTTTAGTATGGCCAGTCGTCCTATTCTCATGTCCCCTGGCTCCACAGGACATCTGAGAAGGACCTCCAGTAGTTGGGGTTGGACCCTTTCGAGACATAGGGCCCGGCACTGCACCTGCCTGGGGGTCCAAAGCAGGGCGAGCACCATAACGATTAGCAGTAGTCGACATATTCCATTTTGCGTGATTGCGTGGCATCCTGATTTCTGTGGTGCGCCTCTTGGCTGGTTGCCTCCGTCTTCAGCACCTTTCTTTGCTAGAGCAGACTGTGGTCTCACTCGAGTGTAGATGTGTACGCGCGCACACGCCTGTCTGCGCATGCATGTCCGTGCATACACATCTAGAGCATACTGGTTATTTTCCGGCGCCAGAGACTCGCCGTCGCCCCTTCTCCTGTTAGTTTAAACAGGCCCGCCACGTGAAGGCCAGGAGTTGAGATAGTGATGATGAGCACACTGAGACAGTGATGATGAGCACACTGAGACAGTGATGATGAGCACACTGACACAGTGATGATGAGCACACTGAGACAGTGATGATGAGCACACTGAGACAGTGATGATGAGCACACTGAGACAGTGATGATGAGCACACTGAGACAGTGATGATGAACACACTGAGACAGTGATGATAAGCACACTGAGACATTGAATTGAATTGCCCCGGGAAGGTTAACCCGGTCAACAAATGCCCGCAGAAGTCGGATGTGTCGGCCTAACGGCGCAAGAACGCAGCTCTGCTGTAAACAGGCACAACGCAATCACGTCCGAAAAAAAAACTCCGGATGAACGAAGAAGAAGAAGAATTGAATTGAACTTTATTTAAAAAGGGTTACAAATTGGGCACGTAGGCCCGTCTTACATTCGGTCCTTCCAAGCACTCATCTTTCGTTCATCAACAGTGCATGATACATTCACATAGAAAAAAAAAAAAAAACGTCAACTGAATGTTGTAAGCATAAACAATGCGTATTATCATGTTATGTGACACATCCCCCATCCCACACAGACACCACGCACCAACCTACACACACATCCCTCATCCACCCACTCACACATCCCCCCCCCACCACACATCCCTCCACCCACTCACACATCCCCTCACCAACCCAGACATCTCGCAAACACCCACGCACACATCCCTCACCCACATCCCCACATACTCAAACATACCCAAGCCACACAAACTCACCCACACACATACATGCTCCACCAACCCACCCATCCATATACCCCCAACCACACAATACCCCTCCCACACATACATCCCGCACCAACTCACACACACACATCCCTCATCCACTCACACATCACCCACCCATACCCTCACATCTTGTCATCCACACACACACATTTCCCTTTCCCACCCACCCACACATTTCACATCCGCTCAACCAACCATACATACATCCCCCCACACACACACCCCACTCACACACATCCCACCACCGACACACATCCCCAACTCTCCCTATACACCCACCCACAAACACATCCCCAAATACCAACACCCACACATCCTCCACCCGCAAACAGTGATGATGAGCACACTGAGAGAGTGGTGATGAGCACACTGAGACAGTAATGATGAGCACACTGAGACAATGATGATGAGCACACTGAGAGAGTGGTGATGAGCACACTGAAACAGTAATGATGAGCACATTGAGACGGTGATGATGAGCACACTGAGACAGTAATGATGAGCACACTGAGACAGTAATGATGAGCACACTGAGACAGTAATGATGAGCACACTGAGACAGTAATGATGAGCCACCTAAGACAGTAAAGATGAGCACACTGAGACAGTAATGATGAGCACACTGAGACAGTGATTATGAGCACACTGAGAGAGTAGTGATGAGCACAGTGAGACAGTAATGGTGAGCACACTAAGACGATGATGATGAGCACACAGAGAAAGTAATGATGAGCACACTGAGAGAGTGATGATGAGCACACTGAGACAGTAATGATGAGCACACTAAGACAGTGATGATGAGCACACTAAGACGGTGATGATGAGCACACTAAGACAGTAACGATGAGCACACTGAGACAGTGATGATGACACCATGAGACAGTGATAATGAGCACACTAAGACTGATGGTCAGCACACTGAGACAGTGATGGTCGGCACACGGAGACAGTGATAATGAGCACAATGAGACAGTGATGGTCAGTACACGGAGACAGTGATGATGAGCACACTAAGACAGTAATGATGAGCACACTAAGACAGTAATGATGAGCACACTAAGACAGTAATGATGAGCACACTAAGACAGTAACGCTGAGCACAATGAGGCAGTGATGATGACACCATGAGACAGTGATAATGAGCACACTAAGACTGATGGTCAGCACACTGAGACAGTGATGGTTGGCACACGGAGACAGTGATAATGAGCACAATGAGACAGTGATGGTCAGCACAATGAGACAGTGATGGTCAGTACACGGAGACAGTGATAATGAGCACAATGAGACAATGATGGTCATCACAATGAGACAGTGATGGTAAATTCACGGAGACAGCGATGGTCAGCACAATGAGACAGTGATGATCTGCACACGGAGACAGTGTGGTGTTCATGTAAACCACCCCGAAGACAACCCTGGACAACACATTTCAGGATGAGGTCGCATCTGTTGGGCGAATTTTTATGTTTTTTTTTAAAAGATAGCGTGGGTGGGTCTCAGTTCATTGTTTTTAATCGGGTTATTATTATTATTATTGTGTGTGTGTGTGTGTGTGCGCGCGCGCGCGCGCGCGCGTGCGTGTTATATTTTTATACACAACTTACTGTGTTTGCAACAACGTGAACCGCTAATAATAATTACCCAAGCGTGAAGCTCCTCATTTACAAGCCGAGCTGATTGAACCCATTAAGGCAGTGGTTCTCAACCTGGGGGGGGGGGGAGGGAGGGGGAGGGGAGGGGGGTTCCAGGGGGATGGGGAATTAAGATTATTTCAAGATCACGTTAATACAAGAACCGATTTCTTGATATTGTTTTTCCCTTCATACTGTACGGTTCTGTACGTCTCACTCTTCTAAAATTCAATTTATAAAGTAAGTAGACCCACAAATCATGTTTTATGTGGACGTCTAGACTTGTTTTAGTATGTGCTATTAAATTTAGCTTCCATTATTACGTATACTGTGTAGGGGCGGGATTTTTAGGTAGGAAACACGAAAGGGGGAATGACGTTATGAAAATATGGTGAAGGAGGGCACGGGCCAAATTTTTAGGTAGGAAATACGAAAGGAGGGGGGGGGGGGTGGCGTTCTGAAATTATGGTGAAGTGGGCACGGGCCAAAAAAGGTTGAGAACCACTGCATTAAGGTGACCGAACCATCTGTCTACGTTCTCTACATCACATGGGTGGCGGGGGGGGGGGGGTGTATGTAACGACCACAGCATTATTTCTGAGGTGCGTGTCTTGTTTATGTTTTTCCTATGGACAATAAACACGTTTTACACTACATTGTGCCGCCTTCCCGGTTTCTGCCAGGAAGGGCTTTCGGGGCTGTTGGATACAGACAGTCGCCACGCAGTGTACATGTTAGGACGTGCATTTCACCTCTTGTTGACAAACCTCTTTGACTTACCACACAATCAGGACTCGCGGGACTTTCACGTGCTCTGTACAAAATATTTTATTGAACTATTCCTTTGTTATCCATCTGCAAGCCTCGTGTCTGTGTTGCTAAATAACTTTTTACAAATACAGACTGCTATTGTTTTGTGAACTAACTTGGTTCTGTCAGCTGAAACATCAGCGTTTACAAACGTATGTATTGACTATTGGTAAGCATAGTCATGTGATATAGTAGAATGTTCGAGTCAGCATACTAGATCTACAGTGTTTGCATTTTAATATTATTCGCATGACATTGAAGAAGCATTGGAATCGCTAGAAATATTTCACCAATATCACGTGGCTTATTCTGTGCTGAACTTTCCCCGATACGGTCTTTCGAAATGTCTCTTTGGCATTCTCCTATTGTCCTGTCTCTGTTTTTGTCCTGCGTATTCTTTCATTTCTTGAATCCAGTTACGATTTAGTCTTTCTCATCTCTGCTACCTCGACACGCCTCTCTCCATATTTATTTATTTTTCTTCTGATATTGAAATCTTTCATCGTGCCCAAATAAGTACTTTTCCTTAATTTTATTTGTCTTAATAACCAATCTTCTCATCTGTGTGTTATTTTTTTTAAATGTCTAATGACTATTATATTTACGAAGGAAAGTCAATAAGTAAGTCACAAATGGCTGTAGAAAAATAACTAAATATGATAATAACTTGAAACCAGTTTATTTTTATACATACATTGTCCCTCTATTTCTCAGCATAATTTCCACCAACATTGATGCGCTTATCGCATCGTTTTATCATTCCTCTCAAACCGGCTGCACTGAACTGCGTACTCTGTTTTCTAAACCGCGTTTTCACTTCACATTTAACTTCGACGTCATTCGCGTCCTTGAGAAAATGTTTCTACCCAGCTATGCATCTCTTAACGGGACAAACATTTGTCAGCATAAACAGGAAGCATTTCCTTATGAATGTCCTTTGCAGGTAATCCTTTTACCCCACACAAAAAAAAAAAAACAACTCACAACAGCAAGTTGCTCTTTGGTTGTACACTCCGTAATTACAATTGCCATTTTGTTTATGCGCTGCGCATGCGCATGAGACACCCAGCGACACCTGACGAACGGGAATATAAAGTTCGATGTTGATGTCACCTAATGACACCTGTAGAAAACACCAGCTACATTTACCTGCCATCCCACAGAACTGTGTGACTTATTTATTGACTCTCATTCGTACATTAAGAAACGTTTAAAGGAGCTATTAACATAACATAGTATGTCTACATTCGCCTGAAATTTGTCAAAATAATGAATGTAATTGAGAATATAGTAGAGTACAGATCAATTAACACATTTGGGTTTTCATTCGTAGGAAAGAAAACTACGACAAAGCGAGAATTATACAACGGGTTAAATGGCACGATGAATGGGGATACATAGTGCCTTTATACCAGGAGGTGAGCTGTCAATGTTGTTATGATACGTATTTATCTGATCTTGTTGTTTTAAGGTGACACGATGTAAACTTGGAGAACTAGAACTGGTGGAATTATTGGATACCATGGACATAAACAATAAACACATGCCATCCATGGATATAGCCTCCCTATTCACAAACGTTCCATTAGATGAGACAGTGAAAATAATAAGTGAACGCATTCAAGACAAATAACTAAAACTAGGCATACCAACATCTATTCTAGAGAGGCTGCTATTACTATGTGCCGCCAACATACAATTCAATTTTCTAACAAAGTCATACCGCCAAATCCCCGGGAAGGTTAACCCGGTCAACAAATGCCCGCAGAAGTCGGATGTGTCGGCCTAACGGCGCAAGAACGCAGCTCTGCTGTAAACAGGCACAATGCAGTCACATCCGAAAAAAAAACTCAGGATGAACGAAGAAGAAGAAGAAGAAGAAGAAGAAGAAGAAGAAGAAGAAGAAGAAGAAGAAGAAGAAGAAGAAGAAGAAGAAGAAGAAGAAGAAGAAGATACAGCCAAATTGACGGAGTGGCGATGGGGACTTAAATTTCCAGAGTACTTAAATTTCCAGAGCTTCACATCTGCCCAGTACAAACGGGACTTAGTACGGACCCTGTTTGACCGTGTTAGGAAGATATGCACCCAGGACACACTTACAGCGGAATTTGAAACTCTGAAGAATGTCTTAAACCTGAATGGGTGCTCCACAGGATTTATAAAGCGCCACTGCCAACAGCCCAAATCAAAACCAGACGTAACTACAGTCCCTAAACTCAAGGTATTCAGCCAGCTAACCTTTCGAGGAGATGACGTAATGCAATGTCTACAAGACCGGTTCATTACAGCAGTCTGCCTAACATTCTGTGCTGCAACTCCAGTCATTACGTACAGAGCCACACCGATTCCCAACCCAGCAATAAAAGAACCTGTTCCTCTGTACGCCAAAAACAATTGTATTTACCAATTCACATGTAGGTGCCAGTCTACCTACATCGGCAGAACAGAGCGCCAGTTGAATAAAAGAGTTGCTGAACACATACCTCAATGTATCGGCAAGATACTACACACAGGCGATGGGAGCCAAGTGGGGTCGACACACCTGAAGCTTCCCGTTTCATCAATTGTTAAGAAATGCTGGAAAGCGGTCATGTGATTGATAGAGACAGTGCCTTTCGCGTGTTGTTTAACACACAAAATACTCGCTTGTTAAAGTTTGCAGAAGCCATAATGATCAATCTACACAAGCCTATTTTGTGCAAACAGAAAGACATGTTAGTCAGTTTAAAATTACCGTGGTAGACAATTGACATTTCTTGCGAACATGTGTATATTTCAGCTTGAAGGATTTATCTAGTTATTTTACTTTATGTTCTGTGAATTCTGCAGAATGTACCTGACGAGATGCAGCGAAATATGCCAGACAATAAAACGTGCAATTTATTATCTGATATAATTGTTTCCGATCTTGTTTTTTTTTTTTAGCATATCCTTTACAGGACATTCTGTCAACATCAGCATCTTTCAGCTGATTGTTGATTTCTTGGCAAGATTACGCTCAGTAGTTTGATCTTGTCTCTACCTTTATATTAAACCAATCGTCTTTGAAAGATCATTTCTGCTGTTTCGAGTTGTTTCCCTCCGTTGTCGAGAGTCTCAATGTACTTATAAATCTTATCAGTTTATTTTAAATAGACTCTGAGAATAAGGTTCTGAGATTGGTGTAATATTGTATTTCAATAATCGATATAACGTGCATAAACTACAGCCACTGATTCCCAGTCGGTGCGGACGTCCCACAGATTGAAGCAAATGTGTGACTGCTTGTCTCACACACTAGGGATCTACTGCTGAAAAGGGTGTACACTTGATGAATTATGAGTCCGCTGAAGTTGAGTTGATATATAAAACAATGGTTACTGTCAATAATTGGTTTGTGCTTTTCGAAGCAGTAAAATGATACTGAGGTATTACAGTCTTGGCCTCCTCGCCCCACTCTGTGAGTAGTTTAACTATTATCAATACATACATGTTTTTATGTTCATACAAAACTTGCCTCTCTCATAGTCATTCTAAGAGTAAGTATACAATTCTATTGGAGCTCTTCACATAAATGCAGTCACTGTGTTCACCCCCACTTGCAGGCCTATGAGAAGATAACACAGGGCAATAAAGACCCTCTTCCCCAGAAGACGACTCACGTCAATAAAGAGACCTTTGCCAGTTTGGAGTCCAAAGTTGAAAACAAGTGGTATGTTTTTATGTGTGTATGTCTGTCTGACTGTCTTTGTGAGAGAGAGTGCGAGAGAGAGAGAGAGAGAGAGAGAGAGAGAGAGAGAGTGAGAGAGAGAGAGAGAGAGAGAGAGAGAGAGAGAGAGAGAGAGAGAGAGAGAGAGAGAGAGACCAACACGTGCATAAAAAAGTCCTGAGCAGGATCCTGGTTTAGGTCTGTGATGTGCTATGACCATGACATTGTGTAGGCCAGGGGTGGCCAACACGAGGCCCGCCGGTACTCATGTTGCGGCCCGCGGAGTGGGAAACGACGATGTGGTCGAGGCTGTAGCACGCTTGCTTGTTTACTTTAATTTAACAAACAAATTAGGTGCGTGGCCAGGCAGGAAATATTATTTCTGAAATTTGGCCCGCCTGCTGAAAAGGTTGGCCACCCCTGGTGTAGGCTGTATGCACGGAGGAATAAGTAGCCTGTCTTGCCCTCTCTTAGCGGACGACGACGCGCACACATTCAGACTACACACTTGAAAGGCGATGGGCGTGAAGTGTGGATCTGCTTGTTTGTGATGATTGACGGGAGGGTGGTGTGAATTGGCAATAAAATAGACCTGTTTTTAATGTCTGTAAGTCTTAGATGAGGGGTCGCCTTAGCGAAGTTAATAGAGAACTGGGCTGATGACGTCATGAGAACCGTCGGACGAGGGTCGACACCTGGTCTCGTCGCCTGCAAAGTGAGTGAAACAAGAAAAAATATCTAAACATACTAAGCTGATGCCGACTCCGTGGCGAAGGCCTTACGGAGGCAATTCGTAATCCCGCATACCGCGTTCGAAACACAGCTGCGATTTGGAAGCAGACCGCCTCGCGTTGGTTTCCCATACAAAAGTATGAGTGCCGGTCGTTCAGAAAGCAATGGCAAACTACTGAACGTAAATTTGCCAAGAAGTCAAGAACAGCCAAACAATGATGGGGTTGATTGCAGCGTCCAGTAAAGGGTATGCAACTAACTTAACTAAGCTGATACGGAGTCGTTCGTTAAAAGAAAGCACATAGCAATGAAGGTGCATGAATAAATGATACAGAGACAGTGCGTAAAGTTCCAGTTTAAGTGTAACTGTGACATAAAGTGTAGCGATTGGACAGGGGACTTTAAACTAAGATCTTTTGTTTTTACAAAGAAATGTATGTGTCTAAAATTATACCGACGGGAAACAGATTCATGACTAAAACAATGTGGGGCTAGTCAATGTGTGCTTTTACTGTTTAACTCAAGAATATAACACTTTTCTTCCTTCTGTTACTTGCGGGGCCCTTTGGAATCGTGGATATAGTGCAGAAACACAGTAAATCATCAGGGCGTGGGGAGAATGATGCTGTAGGAAGTGAACAGATAATCTACCACACACACATTGTCTAGGAAAGGCCAGACGAACAAAATAATCAATTAGCTACTGGCACTGTTAATATTGGGACTCTTCGCTGGCCTTTGCATATGAGGAGAGAGCATGCATGTGAACGCCCTGAGTGCTGTGATGTTGATTCATGACTCAGCTCATCTCTGCTACTTGACACTTTTCCTGCTGTCTTTAGGCCACTGGTCAGAAAGAGCTATCTGGACCAGGCCTATGTGTATCTATTATATGTTGCCAATTAGGCGGCGTCCGTTGAATCTGATGTTCAGCCAATCAGTGAGTCTACACCTTCCACCGTGTTCCCCGAAGCGTCAGTTTCGCTTGTTGTGTGTATGTTGTTTGTGGTAGTCTTGTTACATGCCTTCTCTGTGTTTACGTCAACTCTAAGGCTGACTCTATGTCAGCTCGCTTCATGCTTTTCTGGCAGCTATAATACGACCTGTACCACAACAATATCCGGCATTGTATTCAGCCATTTTGTAATCCATATTCAGTGTATACTGCAAAAACATGAACCATTGGAAAACCAAATAATGTTTATAACTTATTGTTCTTACTGTGACCATCCATACTTTAAGAGCTGAATATTGAAGAGGGTTGGCTATTAAAAACGATTTAATATATTAAAGAAAATTGATATATTTTGGTCACTTGAAACGTCATGAAAGTTTGGAGAGAACAATAATGGAGGGGTATATGCCTGGGAAGAGAAGAAGATGAAAGCCAAAGAGAAGATGGGTGCAGGATGTGGCGGATGATCTCCAGATGAGTGTATCGGACGCGGTACATCTTGCTTGTGATCGACAAGTTTTCCGGAAGGTTGTTATGGGAAGGAGGTTCTGCAAAGGACATGCTACTGAATGAATGAATGAATGTGACCAGTTATCTAGTTATGAGGCACGTTATTTCACAGCACTGTTATTTTCGGTACTCACATTTCTGGAGAATATGTATCCTACAAACACGTTTCTTTCTTTCTTTCTTTCTTTCTTTCTTTCTTTCTTTCTTTCTTTCTTTCTTTCTTTCTTTCTTTCTTTCTTTCTTTCTTTCTTTCTTTCTTTCTTCCTCCTCTCTGTCAGTCTGCCTGCCTGTGTGTCTGTCTATCTGAATAACTGTCTTCTATTTCTTGTTTTCTTTCCTTCTGTTGTCTGTCTTTTCCCTTTTCCTGTTTTCTGTCTTCGTTTTCCATCTGCTTGTTACGTTCTGTGCACCGCTATTGTGTATATTCATGTGATACATTCGGCTTCCCAGTCCGTGTAGGTCAGTGCCCCCTGCAGACACTCAGATGTATGGCTGGAAGGTCGGCTGCAGTCTGGTGGGGACCGTGGATAAGTGGATAGAAACACGACCACAAATATCTATGTACAGAGAGCTAGGATGGGGCTGGGATTCACAACCTTGAAATGGCCGCAGAAGCAGTTCCGACACCAAGGTCACAATCTCTTACACTAATATTTTCTGAGAGATACGGGAACAAATATTCTCGGTCTCATAAAATAGGACACCATAGATTTTCCAACCAGTGTCACTGCTAGTTATTTGTATGGATGTGCATCCACTGTCAGTTTGTCAGGTATTTGTATAGATGTGAATTCACTGTCAGTTTGTCAGATATTTGTATAGTTGTGCATCCACTGTCAGTTTGTCCGGTATGTGTATAGATGTGCATCCACTGTCAGTTTGTCAGGTATTTGTATAGATGTGAATTCACTGTCAGTTTGTCAGGTAATTGTATAGATGTGAATTCACTGTCAGTTTGTCAGGTATTTGTATAGATGTGAATTCACTGTCAGTTTGTCAGGTATTTGTATATATGTGAATTCACTGTCAGCTTGTCTGGTATTTTTATAGATGTGAATTCACTGTCAGTTTGTCAGGTATTTGTATAGATGTGAATTCACTGCCAGTTTGTCAGGTATTTCTATAGATGCGCACCCATTGTCAGTTTGTCACGCATTTTTATAGATCTGCATTCACTGTCAGTTTGTCGGGTATTTCTATAGATCTGCATCCAGTGTCAGCGTGGAAGTTGTTTGTTGAGATCTGCATCCAGTGTGAGCGGGAAGTTGTTTGTTGGTGTCTGCATCAAGTGTCCGCGTGGAAGTTGTTTGTTAAGATCTGCATAAAGACAGAGAGATAACTGCCCGGATGGTTTCCACTGCGTGGAAGTTGTTTGTTGAGATCTGTTTCAAGTGCTAGCGTGGAAGTTGTTTGTTGAGATCTGTATCAAGTTAGCGTGGAAGTTGTTTGTTGAGATTTGTACAGAGTGTCAGTGTGGAAGTTGTTTGTTGAGATCTGCATCAAGTGTTATTGTGAAAGTTGTTTGTTGAGATCTGTTTCAAGTGCTAGCGTGGAAGTTGTTTGTTGAGATCTGTATCAAGTTAGCGTGGAAGTTGTTTGTTGAGATTTGTACAGAGTGTCAGTGTGGAAGTTGTTTGTTGAGATCTGCATCAAGTGTTATTGTGGAAGTTGTTTGTTGAGATCTGTTTCAAGTGCTAGCGTGGAAGTTGTTTGTTGAGATCTGTATCAAGTTAGCGTGGAAGTTGTTTGTTGAGATTTGTACAGAGTGTCAGTGTGGAAGTTGTTTGTTGAGATCTGCATCAAGTGTTATTGTGGAAGTTGTTTGTTGAGATCTGTTTCAAGTGCTAGCGTGGAAGTTGTTTGTTGAGATCTGTATCAAGTTAGCGTGGAAGTTGTTTGTTGAGATTTGTACAGAGTGTCAGTGTGGAAGTTGTTTGTTGAGATCTGCATCAAGTGTTATTGTGGAAGTTGTTTGTTGAGATCTGTTTCAAGTGCTAGCGTGGAAGTTGTTTGTTGAGATCTGTATCAAGTTAGCGTGGAAGTTGTTTGTTGAGATTTGTACAGAGTGTCAGTGTGAAAGTTGTTTGTTGAGATCTGCATCAAGTGTTATTGTGGAAGTTGTTTGTTGAGATCTGCACCAAGTGTTATTGTGGAAGTTGTTTGTTGAGATCTGCACCAAGTGTTACTGTGGAAGTTGTTTGTTGAGATCTGCACCCAGTGCTAGCGTGCAAGTTGATTGTGTGTGATTATACGTCAGTTTGAGAAATAATGCAGGTGTAAATATGTTGTTGACTTAACCTACATTAACCATTGTTAGGTGTGTTTACAAGTCTCCGGTACATGCTTGTTATATTTCAGGCTGTGCTTGTGACATCTACAACTTATAGTACAACAATCATCAACAATTGTTGTTTTATTGTGTATAAACACTTTACGCAAGATATCATGTATTTGTAGTTTTAGGTTGTTCAGGCAAGAAATAAACCATACAGTAAATTGTAGCTGCCCATTCTTACAGAAGTTCATTTTGAGTGTGTACGCGTGTGAGTACGCGCGTGCGTGTACATATTTCACATTAAAATTACACTATTTATTTACAGTCGCTTAAAAGTCGACAGGGTCGACTTAATTGCACCGGGTTTTATCCCACATGGCTCGGTCTCTTTCCGCAGCACGGAAAGCGTCGCACAAAGCACGAACTCCGTAGCTTTTAGCGACGACCCACAGGAGTCTCAGAAACATTTAACTCGTAAACCGAAGGACGCGGCCCGGAATCGAACCCACAACCTTCGGAGCACGAGTCAAACGGCTTGACCACTTCGCCACAGAGACTCCCCACACTATTTATTTAAAATAAACTAGTACGTAGGCTTCAGTTGCATCAATGGTAAAGTTCGATGCCATCCTTCTGGCAGATATCACTGTAAGGGTGTGAAGTGTTAGACCTTCACAATGCAAGCTCGCGCCATAATGAGGTTACATAACCAACTTCCTGGCCCGTGTGTCACCGACGCCCAATAGGGAAGCAAAGAATAGTAACACTGCCACCTGCCCCAGATGTCCTAAGAGGCGACAAAGGAGAGTTGGCATGAGACTGGCTGCATCATCCCGTAGAAAACCAAGCTGCAAAATCCAACCAATCAGGAACACGTCTCCAAAAGGCTGGGCACGAGCTGGTTGAGGCAGTCTGCGTCACTGGGAGATGAAGGGCACGAGCTGGTTGAGGCTGTCTATGTCACTGGGAGATGAAGGGCGGGAGCTGGTTGAGGCTGTCTACGTCACTGGGAGATGAAGGGCGGGAGCTGGTTGAGGCTGTCTACGTCACTGGGAGATGAAGGGCGCGAGCTGGTTGAGGCTGTCTACGTCACTGGGAGATGAAGGGGGTAGCTGGTTGAGGCTGTCTACGTCACTGGGAGATGAAGGGCGCGAGCTGGTTGAGGCTGTCTACGTCACTGGGAGATGAAGGGCGGTAGCTGGTTGAGGCTGTCTACGTCAGTGGGAGATGAAGGGCGGGAGCTGGTTGAGGCTGTCTACGTCACTGGGAGATGAAGGGCGCGAGCTGGTTGAGGCTGTCTATGTCACTGGGAGATGAAGGGCGGTAGCTGGTTGAGGCTGTCTACGTCACTGGGAGATGAAGGGCGCGAGCTGGTTGAGGCTGTCTACGTCACTGGGAGATGAAGGGCGGTAGCTGGTTGAGGCTGTCTACGTCACTGGGAGATGAAGGGCACGAGCTGGTTGAGGCTGTCTACGTCAATGGGAGATGAAGGGCGGGAGCTGGTTGAGGCTGTCTACGTCACTGGGAGATGAAGGGCGGTAGCTGGTTGAGGCTGTCTATGTCACTGGGAGATGAAGGGCGGTAGCTGGTTGAGGCTGTCTATGTCACTGGGAGATGAAGGGCGGTAGCTGGTTGAGGCTGTCTACGTCAGTGGGAGATGAAGGGCGGTAGCTGGTTGAGGCTGTCTACGTCAGTGGGAGATGAAGGGCGGTAGCTGGTTGAGGCTGTCTACGTCACTGGGAGATGAAGGGCGGGAGCTGGTTGAGGCTGTCTGCGTCATTGTGAGATGAAGGGCGGTAGCTGGTTGAGGCTGTCTACGTCAGTGGGAGATGAAGGGCGGTAGCTGGTTGAGGCTGTCTACGTCACTGGGAGATGAAGGGCACGAGCTGGTTGAGGCTGTCTACGTCAATGGGAGATGAAGGGCGGGAGCTGGTTGAGGCTGTCTACGTCACTGGGAGATGAAGGGCGGTAGCTGGTTGAGGCTGTCTATGTCACTGGGAGATGAAGGGCGGTAGCTGGTTGAGGCTGTCTATGTCACTGGGAGATGAAGGGCGGTAGCTGGTTGAGGCTGTCTACGTCAGTGGGAGATGAAGGGCGGTAGCTGGTTGAGGCTGTCTACGTCAGTGGGAGATGAAGGGCGGTAGCTGGTTGAGGCTGTCTACGTCACTGGGAGATGAAGGGCGGGAGCTGGTTGAGGCTGTCTACGTCACTGGGAGATGAGGGGCACGAGCTGGTTGAGGCTGTCTACGTCACTGGGAGATGAAGGGCGGGAGCTGGTTGAGGCTGTCTGCGTCATTGTGAGATGAAGGGCGCGAGAAGATGAATTTACCGCTCTCCTTTCCAGGTTCCTGAACATTTATACCACGTTCATTTAATGAGTTTGAGCCGCAACTGTTAGGTTATGTGGGGGGGGGGGGGGCCGCGGGGGGTAGAATATTGCGTGGTCCGGAAAACTTGCAGTTTGTAGCTGGACATTTAGTATGTTCTTTTGTTTTTGCTCTCTCTCTCTCTCTCTCTCTCTCTCTCTCTCTCTCTCTCTCTCTCTCTCTCACACACACACACACACACACACACACACACACACATACACACAAATACACAGGCAGTGAAGCCGACAATGGAATACTTGTATTATTTCGTCATCATCATCACCACGTGCCGGACAGATCAGCGCCATCCATCATGGTTCGACATCTGACATGAACACCAGCCTCGGATCGTGTCAATGTTCCTTTCCCGATGATGTCACGTAGCCAAGCCATCCGGGCATTTGTCTCTCTGCCTTCCACGCGCTCTTTCCCATCAATGTTTGCCAGTTGTCACTACATTTCACACGTTATTTCTCTTCCAGACCTGCCCAAACAAGTCTCGACTGTCTCGTCTAATTCCTATATTTGATATACGCTTCTGTAAAGGATTGTCTCATTTGTTTTTCTGTCCGTCCATGGCAGTCCATTTCCCCTAGAAACCACATTTCCATTACCATTAAATACTTCTCAGTTTTCCCGTTTATTGTGCTCGTTTCACATGCACACAAGAGTATATTCCACATACCACTTCAACCCCCTTGTTCTCATTGCAGTTGACAGCTTGTTATTGATGAGAATTGTTTTCAATCTTGTCAAAGGCAATCTTTGTCATTTCGACTCTTTTTCTAATCTCTACAAGGCACCTTCTATCAAAATATATGACTGTTCCAAGCTAATTGTACTATTTGTACCGATTCACCTTCTTAAGAATGTTCCCATGTACTTTAATGTTACCATCTGGTATTTCTGTCTTCTTTGGGATTACCATAATTTCTGTTCTCTTACAGTTTAACCCTCCTTGCTCACTGTATACATTAACCGCATCTACTAAATGCTGCAGAATCTGTTTATTGTCTGCAGTCATACTGTATCGTCTGCATATCTTATATTGTTGATGTTATGTCCTCTGATAGTGATTCCTCTCATATCCTCTAAATTTCTCCCAATGTTTTCACTATACGGGGGAGGGGAGGGGGAGGGCGGTCTGGAGACATTAAGTCTCTCTCGATTGGCCCTTGGACTTGTTTTGAATCTACGCAAATATGTATTCCAATGAAACCTGCCGCCTAATGTTGGCCTCGGTGTTCCATATTTTTTTAAAATTTATTTGTTTTTGTGTTGTTTTTTTTTTTTTTGCAAAAAAAAAAAAAAAAAAAAAAAAAATTGGAAACACGTTGCCATAAAAATTGATAATAAAGTAAGTCTACAGATTCAAAACAAGTCTTTAGGACTGACATTAATAACTGAAACATTCACACGTGCGCATGGATGCATGCATGCACGCACGCACTTGCACGCACGCACACACAGACACAGAGAGAGACACACACTCCTGCACACACACTAGTCAATTCTGGAACCGGCTTTAAGAGACATGTCAACATTAAGGTAGCTCTAGAAGACGGCTGTCTGTGGGGAAACAGGGAACTTCATAACCAGTTCTCTGATGACTATGAAATGTGATAATGGTCTCAGTTGGATGTAAGGATATCCGCAAGTTTACCTCTGTGTTTGAGGACTAGCACATAGAATATTGTGGCAAACGCTGTTTTGAGGACTAAATAAGTTGATAATTGTGTACTTGATAACACCAGGGAACTCCTTTGTCCTGTTGTCTGGAGAGTAGAGTCAAAACTGGGGATGGCAAACCAGCATTGTTGGCCGTGGAATAAAGGGGAAATCACCACCTGATCTTGCTTGAGTTTGTGAGCTGATAACAAATATGAAATGGAAGACTGACATGTTGGGAAACTCGTACAAGTCTGTGGGCTCAACGATCCGAAATGACCATTTGCTGGGACAGAAGTCGTTCAGCAAAACTGCGTTGATGATTCCTTCTATAGCAGTTTGTTATCCGCCACAGGTCTGATATCTCAGTCACTATACTAATTATCAGATGCCGTTCTCTCTTTCTTTCTTTCTCTGTCTCTCTCTCTGGCTCTCTTCTCTTCTTTTCCACTCTCTCTCTCTCTCTCTCTCTCTCTCTCTCTCTCTCTCTCTCTCTCTCTCTCTCTCTCTCTCTCTCTCTCTCAAAGTGTCCCTATAGACATCTCGTGATTTATTTATTTCTTACTTCTCACTCTCCAAATATTCCCATATCTCTCTTTCTTCACTCTCTCTGTGTCTCTTCTCAAGTGTTTTCATAGACCTCTCGTACTTTCGCTCTTTCTTCTCTCTGTCCAAGTGTCCTTATCTCTCTCTCTCTCTCTCTCTCTCTCTCTCTCTCTCTCTCTCTCTCCTTCTCTCTCTCTCTCCCTCTTTTCATGTGACCTCATACACCTCTCGTGATTTCTTTCTTCTCTCTCTCTCTCTCTCTCTCTCTCTCTCTTCTCTCTCTCTCCGTATATTTTTCCCCAAGCGTCCCTGTAGACCTGTAAGGAACAAGCGTTAATTTTCTCTTAGTTTACATATGTTCATAAACATGAGCACTGGGAACTGTCTGGGTTAACTCATATTTCTAGTGCTACATAATCATAATGATATTTTAGCTTGCGCGTGTGCCAGCATACACAGAGAGACACCTGAACCTAAATACAGAAAACATGCAAACCAATACGCATAAAGCTAAGTAGTAAAAACCACGCATGATTAAGTAACTTGTGTATAGTGAGAGCCGCTGTGGCATATTGTTTAGTACGCTTGCCTTCAATGACAGTAGTCCGGGTTCAATACCCACCCTATGTTCGACCTAACTCATCAACATGGGCACCACAAAGGAAAACATGTCTACACCAGACACATTTCAGATTTGCCTGGGAAGGAAAAGCCATTAGGAAGGGAAGTAGCCACCCCAGCTGACATGCCGTGGCCTAGAACATGTGAAAGTCCTAAGACAATATCTGCTGTAGAACTACCTGTAACTTGTGCTTGGACATTTAGTCATCAAGACGTATTTGTGTGTATGACATTGTTATTGACTCGCCATGACTGGGTCCTGCTAAAGTTAGTTTCATCATTGCACACTTGTCATGTATTCTTTATGTAAGTTAAGCAAGTCAGCGAGCCTTTCACACACCTTAACGTACATCGCACACTTGTCATGTATTCTTTACGTGAGGTAAGCAAGCCAGCGAGCCTTTCACACACCTTATCGCACATCGCACACTTGTTATGTATTCTTTATGTGAGATAAGCAAGCCAGCGAGCCTTTCACATACCTTAACGCACATCGCACACTTGTCATGTATTCTTTATGTGAGGTTAGCAAGTCAACGAGCCTTACAGCACATCGCACACTTGTCATGTATTCTTTATGTGAGGTTAGCAAGTCAGCGAGCCTTACAGCACATCGCACACTTGTCATGTATTCTTTATGTCAGGTTAGCAAGTCAGCGAACCTTATAGCACATCGCACACTTGTCATGTATTCTTTATGTGAGGTAAGCAAGTCAGCGAGCCTTACAGCACATCGCACACTTGTCATGTATTCTTTATGTCAGGTTAGCAAGTCAACGAGCCTTACAGCACATCGCACACTTGTCATGTATTCTTTATGTGAGGTAAGCAAGTCAGCGAGCCTTACAGCACATCGCACACTTGTCATGCATTCTTTATATGAGGTAAGCAAGTCAGCGAGCCTTAAAGCACATCGCACACTTGTCATGTATTCTTTATGTCAGGTTAGCAAGCCAGCGAACCTTATAGCACATCGCACACTTGTCATGTATTCTTTATGTCAGGTTAGCAAGTCAACGAGCCTTACAGCACATCGCACACTTCTCATGTATTCTGTATGTCAGGTTAGCAAGTCAACGAGCTTTACAGCACATCGCACACTTGTCATGTATTCTGTATGTCAGGTTAGCAAGTCAACGAGCTTTACAGCACATCGCACACTTGTCATGTATTCTGTATGTCAGGTTAGCAAGTCAACGAGCTTTACAGCACATCGCACACTTGTCATGTATTCTGTATGTCAGGTTAGCAAGTCAACGAGCCTTACAGCACATCGCACACTTGTCATGTATTCTGTATGTCAGGTCAGCAAGTCAACGAGCCTTACAGCACATCGCACACTTGTCATGTATTCTGTATGTGAGGTCAGCAAGTCGGTCAACGAGCCTTCAACACGCCTTAAATCATGTATGGTGCTAGACCCATGGTTGTATATACTAACCGACACTCGTCGGGTCATGTGATTAATGTCACTTCGATCTCCTTTACTTCTCAATAATTTCCTGCTACCATTTTAGGCTCAGTTGACCTGCAAACCCTAGTCAATGATACAAATCCACCTCCATGCGAATTCGAAGACATAACCACGGGGCTCAAAGGCTGGCGTCCAGCCGCTGTGCTCGGGCGGCTCTACCTGTAATGTGGCAGCCGATACACAGACCTGGGCCTGGCCCACGGGATCGCAGGGCTTTCTTTTACCTTCTTGTGTGCTGAAAGCCAGGTAGACGGGTGAACCCCTACCCAGCAATGGATTTCAGCGTTGACTTCTCGTTCAAAAAGCAATGGCAAACTACTGACATACAGTTGTCTAGAAAATCAACCTGGGGGTGATCGCAACGTCCTGCAAAGGCCATGCCCTATTTTTGTAGCCGATGTACGACGTCGCAGACGCTCAAAGTATGGGTTTACGTGCCAAGTTAGATAACCACTTATGTAGACATAAATTGATTGAATTATCTTTCCTGATACTTATCTCCTGGGGAAATCCCATAAAATTCCCTTGGTCTTCAGGGCTCTAACTAGAGCACACCGACCCGATATGAATTAACTGCCAGCGGCAGGACACCTGTACCTGTACTGCGCGTTTCCTACTTGGTGTAATGGTTAGAGAGTTTCCAATATAATGGCATGAACTCGGGCGGCCGGGCATGAATTCAATGTCAGCTCTCTACGTTCGCTACAGGAGGGAAAGACAGCTATTCCTCCGTGCACACAGGCCTATAAAATGTGAGGGTCCCAAATTTACGTTCGCTACAGGAAGGAAGGACAGCTATTCCTCCATGCACACAGACCTATCAAATGTGAGAGTCCCAACACTACGTTCGCTACAGGAGGGAAAGACAACTATTCCTCCGTGCACACAGGCCTATAACATGTGAGGGCCCTAACTCTACGTTCGCTACAGGAGGGAAGGACAGCTATTCCTCCGTGGACAAAGGCCTATAAAATGTGAGGATCCGAACTCTTTACATATCCACAACAGTTTCGTGCTACGGGAAATTATTATTGTTATTATGTAATGGCTAGACACAAAGATAAGGACTGCTGACGAATGCGTGGAACTGATAAAATGGCAGCTCAACTTTCGCTATTTTACAAACACAATGAAAACTGTATTGTTCTTGCTGCAGTCTAACAACCCACAGACAGCCACACAAGTCCGCCCTAACGTGCATACATTTCCATAGCCTTGCATCCCATAGTATATAGGCTCAGAAATTCCTCCACACGTTTCAGTGTCAATTAATTCTAATGTAATGTTCTAGTTTAAGTGTCTTTCATTGGCTATGCTAATTAATTCCTTACACGATTCTATATCGAAATAGACAATGAACAGGACATGCAGCAAGTAGTGAATGAGGTTATGGTACACTGTGAGCAACTAGGCTTAGAAATAAGTTGCAAGAAAGCAGAGATTATGGTTATTTCAAGAAGAAATAAATACCAAAAAGTAACACCCAAGTAGCTGCGTGTTGATGAAATGGCTAGGACGTTATGCTGACAATGGCATGAACGCGGACGGACTAGGGTTCGATGCCTGCACTCAACCTTCGCTACGTGATGGGAAAGACAGGCCGCCTTTTCTTCCGTGCAATCAGACCTTTGAAAATGTGATTGTCCAAGCACTTTACATACTAACAGCATGTTCCTACGGGAACCCTATGGGATATTTATTCCTACTCCTATGGGATATTTATTCCTACTCCTATGGGATATTTATTTCTACTCCTATGGGATATTTATTCCTACTCCTATGGGATATTTATTCCTACTCCTATGGGATATTTATTAAACATCCAAGTTGAATTGTAGAGGAATTAGAACAAGAATAGTTATGCCAAAGGTGGCCGTTAGCAAGATGGAAAAGACACACACCAATAAAAAGCTGTCACCTGCAGTGAGGAAAATAGCGCTGAAGTGCTCTTTACAACCTATACTGTTGCATACATGTGAAACATGGACAATCAGTAGACACGTTGAGAAACATCTAAGGCAGTGGAAATGTGGTTTCTGGGAAAAATTAAAGAATATCATAGACGGATAGAAAAACGAATGAGACAGTGCTGCATGAACACCATAAATTTAGTAGAGAAATTAGACTAAAACAGTCATGAATTTAATGACAAGTGATGAGGAGAAATAAACGAGAAAACTTTGTGATAATTTATAAAATTAACGGGAAAAAGCATGGGGGTGGCAGAGAGATAAATACCCGGGATGGCTGGGCCACATGGCATAACCTAGACAAGAACACAGAGCTGATATTGTGTGAGATGGCGAGCCATGGCCGCCCCACGCTGATTGTCAAATACATTACAAAGTGGATCACATATAATCTGTTGTATGTTTAATGTTTTGGAAAATGGAAATATATTCACGCCTGCCTTCTCCTCTTCTGCGTGAATCCGCGGAATGTGTTAACGCTGGCGTGAGTTATTGACGTAAGTCAGGTTTGAAGATGGTAATTGTTAATCACACAATCCTCTTCTTAACAGTATATAATAACCCCGTTTGTTATCTCTGTTAGCACTTCAGCCATACCGCTGTCTCTGCTTCTTACTTGGTCATCGCGTTATCGTTGTTACTAATGTAGTCATACAACTATCTCCAATCACGCTATAAAAAAAATGATGAACCAAAGATTGTGGAAATTTTAATGAGTAGGCAAGCTAGGCCACCGCACAGGTAAAACATTCAAACATTAGGAAACCGACCCACAAAAAAGAGTTAAAGCAAATGTGGCTCTTGTATATACACAATGGGATCCTGGCTGTAGTGGTGGGTTCATGCACTGTGATCTTCTTCTGGTGTCATTTATGAGGCGAACAAATTAGCACAGTTGAAGCGGGGAGAAGGGGTGGAAGAGGATATATATATAGAACCGGGGCTTCCGGTTTCAAGATGGCGACGGACAGTCGTGTTGTTTTGTGTTCGTTAACTTTTTCGCGTAGGGGATGGATTTATTCATCTCTTGCGTGTAATTGGTGTGCCAGGATGTAAAACCAGGAGTTTATACTCAAGATCTGCGCGGGTGCTACGGAGTTCGTGCATCGAGCGAAGCCTTCCTTGAGTGAATTTTCAGCAGCGTGTGTGGTTCTCAGCAGTCTGTGTTTACGTTTTTTCAACATGGCGGAACAACGTGTGTTTTCCGAGGGTTCAGCAGTCAACATAACGAAGCGGCGTGGTAGCCGCGCAGGGAGGAAGAAACAAGGTAAGCGCGGTGGTTTGAGGCGTTTTAGACTCAAGTGTCACCGTCTAGGACTCAGGAACATCCGTATTCTATATTGGAACTGTGCCAGTGTAAAACAACGGGGCTCTATTTTAGAAACCCTAGTTTACAGGAACGACATTGTAGCACTCCAGGAGACGAGACTGGGCGATCAGCCACTCCGAATTGCCGGCTTCAAATGTTTCTACAACAGACGACATCTGGGAACGGCGATTCTCGTTCGCGACAGCATGGTGGCGTCAGAGCTAGACATGTCCAGTTGGGACAGTGACGATATACAAATACAGGCGTTGAGAGTTCATTCCAGTGTACCATTCGTGTTGGTGAATGTTTATGCCCGCAATGGGAGTATGGACGCCCAGAAGTGGCAGTGCTTAAGTGGCATATTAGGCCACGAGAGGAATGTTATTTTCTGTGGTGACTTCAACGCTAAAGGCAGATCATGGGGAAACACTTCCTCCAATACACAAGGGGAGGAGCTCGAGACTGCACTGGAAACCATCGACCTGGTTTGTATCAACAGTGGCTGTGTCACCAGGACAGCAAGCCGTCCAGGCGATGAGGACAGTGCTATTGATCTGGCGCTAGTTTCACCTTTACTCACTACAGTGTGTAGATGGGGTGTCTTAGGACACCATGGCAGCGACCACCACCCTTGCAGCATATTGGTGGAGAAAGGCAGAACCAGGCAGCACAAGCTAAAGGTAAAGACGTTCCAGTATAAAAGTACAGGGCAAGATGTGGTGAGTAAAATAAGACGTGACAAGCGCAGAACGTTTCAGGGCAGGAAAAAAAGCTGGGAGCAGCCACCGTGGTGGAGTTTCGAGGTGGATAAGGCGTGGGTGGATAAGCGTAGTGCTGTAAGGAGATGGCAAAATGCCAAGAAGAACAGAGCTGGTCATCCTAGTCCCTGCTTGCACTTAGAAAGAGAGATGCACACAAAAGTAAGCTATTTCAAAAAACTGGTCACGGTGGTTAAAAGGGACAAATGGGCAGAGGTGTGTCAAAGGGTAAGCACAGACAAGTCACTGAAATTGTTCTGGCGACTACATAAAAGCATGAGTGGTGTAGTCAAGAATAAGAGCATTTCTGACTTCCAAGGTGCTGACCTCATCTGGCAGAGGACTGACGAAGACAAGGGCAAAGCCCTCTTTGAACGCTACCTTGAGCAGGGCAACCAGACAGACATGGGAGGTCGAAATCTGGCCAAGGAGGTCACCTCAGACAGATGCAAGGCCCAGAACACTCCGGATGAAGACACAGTGACAGTGAAAGAAATCAAGGCTGTGCTTCGACGATCAAAAAACAGTGCTCCAGGTCCTGATGGCATAAGATACGACGACATAAATAGGTGTACCGACAATGAGCTAGAGAAACTAGCAGACATGTACAACAACAGTATAGGGAGTGCTAGCATCAAGGAGGAATGGTTACACAGCTATCTGATTCCCTTGCCGAAGCCTGACAAAGACCACAAAAAAATTCAGGGATATCGAATTATAACCATGCAGAATACAATAGGCAAGCTGCTGGAGAAGGTAATTGCCAGGAAAATATCAAGCCAACTAGAGAGGCAAGGTGTTTTCCCACCTACCCTGGGTGGGTACCGTCCAAAAAGAGAAACCTGGACCAATGCAGCAGTCTTTGCCCAGGATGTCTATGAAGGTTTCCACTCAGGCACTGAAACCGTTGCTGCAGCGATTGATCTTGAGGACGCATACAACAGAGTACCACTGGATTTTTTTATGTTTCAGCTTCTTGAACTAAACGTAAGTCCATTCCTCCTTAGTTGGATCGCTGCAGCCCTCTTCCAACGGAAAGTAGTTTTTAGATGTGGCAGTTGGACTTCGGAACAAACAACAATATATCCTGGCCTACCACAGGGATCACCATTATCTCCGGTACTGTTCAACGCCTACACAGTGAGAATCACCAGTGAGCAGATCACTGGACCTGGCAGGACATTGTCATATGCCGATGATGTTTTAGTGTATCGTCAGGGTAAGGATAGAGAGGAGGTTGCTGGGGAACTACAAACCGAACTCAATCGCATAAGTACTTGGTGTGATGAAGCTGGGGCAATGGTTAACCCAACAAAGGCAACAGTGACTTGGTTCTCGTTGAATAATCATATTGTCAACAATCCAACACCAACTGTAATGCTGTGTTCAGAGACGGTGGAAAGAACGCAGGCAATGAATTACCTGGGGATACGGTTTGATCGAAGCCTTGCTTATAATGTGCACATAGACCAGGTGATAACAAAGGCCAAGCGGGGTTTGGCAGCGATGCGGGTGATGGCGGCAGCAAACTGTGAGCAGCGCCATCTATGTCTTCTGTACGAGGGGCTGGTCATGTCTGTTTTGGAGTATGCAATGGCAATCTTGACTCTCAGCCATAAGCAGATAGAAAGGATGGAAAGGATACAGAATGAAGCTATGCGCATTATTCTTGGATGTACAAGAGATACAGCATGCAGGGCGATGCGCTACCTTCTTGATTTTCCAACCATTGAAGAGAGAATACAAGTTTGCAGGGCACGCGCCTACCTCAGAATTAACGCAAACACACAACATCCACTGCATAGTGAAATTAGGAAGGTGAAGGGCAGCAGGTTAAAAAGAGGACGGTCGTGGATGGGTCAAGCCGAAGACATTCTTCAACAGGTGTGTTCACTTGAGGACTTAGAACCTGGCGAGGAGTGGGTGCAAGTGCCAACAGACTTCTGCACATCCTTTTCAGTTTGCATCCAACTAGATAGAAAATGCAGACAAGAAAATCCGGTTGCTGTTGAGGCTGAAGTACAAGCGTTGATTTTCGAGAATTCGCTAGACGGTGACGCGGTCATCTACACAGATGGGTCGGTCGTCCGACATGTGAGAAGCTCATGGGCCTTTACAGCTCGGGCCGGAGGGAGAATTGTGAAGGAGGACTCTGGTGCTTTCACTGAAACCACAAGTAGCCTGACCATGGAAGTCATGGCAGTAAGTAAAGCAATAACATGGCTCGAGACACAGACATTCACCAGGGCTTGTTTCCTTAGCGACTCAATGAACATGATCAAGAGGATAGAGGAGGGGTCGATCCGAAGAGAATGGTTGCTGCCTCTGAAGCGGTCTCGGCTGGCAAAGATTAGTTTCATCTTCGTGCCAGGGCATGCGGGAGTACAAGGAAATGAGCGGGCTGACAAGCTCGCAGGTGAGGCTACTGTGGAGGGCGGACGCGCCATGGACCAGGCTGACATTCTGAATGCTCTACGTGATGTGAGACTTTTGCGAGAACCAAGTGATGACTGTGAATCTACAACAATGGCCAGACTGCTAGAGCATCAAATTAAAAGAGGTGTGGCCAAACAAGAACACTACGCAGGAAGCCAAAGAAGATTGATAAACCAACACAGAACTGGCGTCGTTAGCCGCTACACGCTGCGGGATTTGCTGAGGAGGGGATCCGAGCACTTATGGACTGAATGGTTCGATGTGCAGCGAGGATGATCTGTCGACTAACTAACTAACATATATATATATATATATATATATATATATATATATATATATATATATATATATATATATAGAGAGAGAGAGAGAGAGAGAGAGAGAGAGAGAGAAAGAGAGAGAGAATTAGAGAGAGAGAGAATTAGAGAGAAAGAGAGAGAGAGCGAGAGAGACAGAGACAGAAAGAGAGAGAGAGAATTAGAGAGAGAGAATTAGAGAGAGAAAGAGAGAGAGAGAGAATTACAGAGAGAATTAGAGAGAGAGAGCGAGAGAGAAAGAGAGAGAGAGAAAGAGAGAGAATTAGAGAGAGAGAATTAGAGAGAGAAAGATAAGTTGAGAAGATATGCGTTGAAGTATAGATGATGGTTGAATGTATTTTGAGGTTATATTCCCACACCGCACTCTTGAAACAACGGAAAAGAAAAAAACAAACAAATCAAGGTCGTTAGACGTGTGATGTGAAATGTATTTAAGAAATAATGTCTGCACACAACCCCGACACTTAACAAATACACATCAAATATGGGTCCTAGGCGAACGGTAGCAGCAAAGCAAACAATGAAAGCCAGACCAACAATACGAGGCTATACAAAATCAACAAGCAGACTGACACTCAAGCAGTATCACCACGGCTGGTCACTATTTTCACCGTTCTCCCCACAGACTTAAGACGCTTACATCTGCCCTCAGACCCATTCTCTCTGTGGTGTAGTTTTTATTTATTTTTGAAAACTGTTACTCGGTGTATATGTGTGCATATTCAAATGTGTTGCTTTTTTTTGTATTTTGTTTTCTTTGTGTATCTACAATATCCTGGTTTGTGTAACCGGTCATGTTATCAGTTATCATTTATCAGTTATCAGTTGGGGTATCTTCATTGCACTCCGGACAGGTCCATAGGGGCTCAGATCCTTCTCCCCCCCCCCCCACCCAGCATATGCATCAGCGTTCGGTGGCTAATAGTGCCAGTTTTGTGTTGGTTGACGAGGCACCTCGTTTTCCCGATGTACCTCTCGTGTCTGGCCGTGCCAATTCTTACTCCCAAGTCTTTCATCCTGGACAGCGATGTGGATTCACTGACGTCAAAATCCTCTTTTCTCGACATATCTTTAAAGACGTCAATAACATCAAATCCCGAAACAACCAAATAATCAAGTTAATAACATCGGCACGATCCGTGGGCTGGCCATCTACAGGGGGTGCAGAGCCAGCCAGTTTATCAGCTCGTTCAATTCCCTCGACTCCCGCATGTCCCGGGACGAATATGAAAGTGACTTTAAAGACAACAGACTTCCGCAGCGACTCAATCCACTGTTTACGTACAGATCCAGCTTCGACCTTCAGAATCATGCTCATTGAATCATTTAGTACACACACGTTGGTATAATGCTGTGATTCTAGCCACATGCAAGCCTGTGTTACTGCCATCACCTCCATCGTCATGCTGCTCGTGGTCATGGAGTAGGCACCATTGGATTCTTGAACGGTTCGGCCCGCTGAACGGGCTGTAAATGCCCACGCACTTCTCTGCTGCTTTACAACAGATCCATCTGTATAGATGAGCACTTCGGGGCTATCTGAGTGTTCATATATGAGCGCGTTGACCTCTGCATTGACAGCGGCAGGGTTCTGCTCTCTGCACCGTCTGTCGAGTGTGATAATGCAGGAGAAAGTGCACTTAAAAGCTGGAGGCACCAGCACCCATTCCTTGCCGGGGTTGATACTGGTAAGACTGCAGACCTGTCTGACGACATCTTCCGCTCGACCCATCCATGATTTGCCCCTCTTTAGCCTGTCACCCTTTTCTCTGAATATATCTTCATGCAGAGGGTGCCATTCATCTGCACTTATTTTTAAGTATGCACGAGCTCTCCAGATCTTGATCCTGTGGTTCATTGTCGGGAAGTCAAGGAGGTATCTCATTGCTATACAGCTGGTGTCTCACGCGCAGGCCAAAATGATGCGCATGGCTTCGTTTTGTACCTTTTCAAGTCTTCCAATCTGTGTAGGGCTGACAGTGAGAATGGCCAGGGCATACTCGATGGGTGAAAGCACCAGTAATTGGGACAGAAGTATTAGCAGTCTTTGCTCGATATTGGCAGTCGCCATGACTCTCATTGCTGACAAACCTTTTCGAGCCTTCGTTATGGCATAATCGACATGATCTCTGAAAGACAGGCTACGACGGTCGTGTGTTACATAGTACTCACAGTACTGCCTTTTGTACGTGTTGGTTGGGTCACGTGTGCAAAAAGGTGACATTAATGATAATACGCATATGGACATGAAAAGAGCTAAATATTTAGTGTTCATTTAGTATATATGTGTATATACACAGTGTTGTATGTGTATTTTGTCTTTGTGTATTTACAAATATTGCCGTTTATTTCTCTCTCTCTCTCTCTCTCTCTCTCTCTCTCTCTCTCTCTCTCTCTCTCTCTCTCTCTCTCTGTGGATGGGTGTTTGTGTTCAGCAGAGCGTTGTCCATTGTATGTTTAGAAATACATGTGCGTATGCGGCCAATTTGTATAAACAAGTTTGTTTACATGTTAATAATGCAGACATAATGTACACACGTGTGTAAAAATAATGTACACACCATTACGACAATTTCAATGCAGACCAGGGATGAAGCAGGGATGCCTTTCATCACCTTTATTATTCTTAATGAGTAGAGACTGGATTACGAAGACAACAATCAATACCGCTAGACATGGAAATAGCTGACTCCTCTGACAAACAGTAGAACATCTTACTCAATGAGTATGCTCAGGAGGATAAAGATGGGGGGGGGGGGGGTGTCCGAAGAGAGTGGTTGCTGTCTCTGGAGCGGTCTCGGCTGGCAAAGATTAGTTTAATTTTCGTGTCATGACATGCGGGTGTGCAAGGAAATGGGCAGGCTGACACTCTTGCATGTAAGGCTACTGTGGAAGGCGGACGAGCCATGGACCAGGCTGACATTCTGAATGCTCCACGGGAAGTAAGTCGTTTGCGAGAACCATGCGATGACTGGGAATCTACATAGTCAGGCTACGAGAACAGCAAGTTAAAAGAGGAGTGGTCGAACAAGAACACTACGCAGGAAGCCAAAGAAGATTGATAAACCAACACAGAGCTGGTGTCGTTAGCTGCTACACGCTGCGGGATTTGCTGAGGAGGGGATCCGAGCACTTATGGGCTGAATGGTTCGATATGCAATGAGGATGATCTGTCGACTAACTAACTAGAAAACTTTAGCTACAAAATCCAACCAATCATGAACAAGTTTACAAAAGGTCTTGACATGCGCAGTTCGTAATCCCACATACCCATGTTCGAAACACAGCTGTGGGCGATTTGGCAACAGGTCGCCTTGCGTTGGTTTTTTACGAAATGGTATGGGTGCCGGTCGTTCAGAAAGCAATGGCAAACTTAACTTCCTGGCAACAAAAGCAAACAGTTAACCACAGAGGTTAGGAGTTAGAAATGTATTTTTAAAAAGTGACGAATCAAACATTTTGTCCATATAAAATAACATGACAGTTATAAAATGATAATGAGAGTAAAATGTCGAAAGCAGACGACAAATTCTACTGGTAAGGTAGCATAAAGACTACCTAACTAGTAAAAAGAGTTGGACGAATTGCAGTTTGTTGAATTAAGAGACAGGTTGTGTTAGAGATTAATGCAGCCAACTTTCAATGTTGAGATGGCACTTGCTGATTGTTTAGCACTCGAATCTTAACAAATGCACCGGAATTACAGATGTTGGAGGGCACTTCTGAAGTACCAGAACGTTAATGTGTGTAGCTTGTGCATGTCTGCAGCACACTTGTTTACATTTGATAGTACAACATTAATCCTCGCGAAGCACGCTTGTTTCAAACACTAGCTGCTCCCCAACCTGTAGTGTGTCCTATACTGTCAGACTTCTCGGCATAGTTGCCATTCTAGATATTTTATATCCAGATCTAGAGGTTTTTGCCGGCGTCTGGATACCGTTTTCTGACGTTTGGATGCTAGATGCAATTCTAGATACTTTTCATTTGGAGTCGGATATTTTGAATACTTTCTAGATTTTACTTTTCTTTCGGTGTCATTTACCCATTGTATGTTTGGTCTGGACGCGCGTAAATTATGGTAACTACCATTATTTAAACTTTGAACTGACTTGGGTCAACGCTCAATAATCTGGCAAATCCCCCCCCCCCCCCGGTAATGAGTAAAAGGGCGCATAAGGGCACTAAAGAAACTTTTGGTCAGTAAACATTTAAACTTAAAGAATTTGGCTGCAATTGGAACCGATAATGCATCGGTAATGGTTGGTATCAACCACCATGGCGTGTATGCAAAATTGAAGGAGGATATCCCATCTTTAATCCTTATAAAATGTGCGTGTCATTCCTTGCAGTTAGCATTATCACATGCCTCATCAGAATGTTTACCAAGGAATTTGGAATTCCTTATTGCTAAAACACATAACTGGTTCTCCAAATCATCTGTCAGACAACAGCAATATAATAATTTATATCAAGCATTAAATGATAGTTCCTCATCACTGAAAATTATGTCATATTGCAAAACTAGATGGTTATCAATTCAACCAGCTGTTGAAGTAATTGTGAATCGATGGTTGGAGTTGAAGACCCACTTCGAAATAACAAGACAAAATGAAAAGTGCTACACAGCTGAAATACTATATGGAATGTACAGTGATGAAAATGTTGGCATTCCTTCTCTTTTTACAACCCATTTTAAGTGAAGTGCATAAAGTTAATAAACTGTTTGAATCTCAAAATGTTGATAAAGTTAAATTACTTGACGACCTCACTTTGCTATTTCACTCAATTGGTAAAAGACTTATATTGCCAACTTGTAAAGCTGACTTGTTGACTTGCACTATAGAGAGCTATTTGGCTCCCAAGCCATACCCGGGATACCAAATCGAATTAAAAATTGATGGTTTGAAAACAAAAGGACTTAACAGAAAATGAAAAGAACAACTTAAGAAAGCGATGTCAAGATTTTCTTGTCTCATTATTCGATCAACTGAAGCAGAGACTTCCTGAAAATTTAGATGTATTGAAAAATATTTCACTCTTTTCTATTAACAACATACCTCAGCCAGTAAAGGACATACCTAAATATTGTCAAGTTATTAAATTTTTAGGGGCTACTGATAATAGTGTGGCGGAAGCAGAATATTAGTTAATCAAAATAAATTTGGTTGACTGGACAAACAAAACAGAAACTGAAGCTTTTTGGAGTGAAGTAAGACAATTTAAAGATGTCTCAGGTAACAGTCCATTCTGTGAGCTCTTTGAATGTGCGATGTCTGCCATTATACTACCCCATTCAAATGCTGATGCGGAAAGAGTTTTCAGTACTGTGAATTATACAAAATGTAAACTAAGAAACAGGATGAAACTTGATCTCTTAGATGCTATGTTGACAATAAGATTTGGCCTGATGAGAGCAGGAAAATGCTGTTCAACTTATCAGCTCCCTGATCGTGTAATAAAAGAAATTGGAACAGCTAAAGCATACCAGAGTCATTTTGAATCTGAAGCTTCAACTTCATCATCCAAGCGGGACGCAGAGGTGTTTCCAAGGCACCAGGGCCGGGTTATATACTGGCCAAGACCTATTGACGCGTCCTCGTCGAGCGTCCTGGGCAACAGGTCCCTTCGGGGTCCTGGCTAAAATCAATAGGATCACCGATTCCTCCGAAGTCGGAGAGTGTCTGCCTGTACGGCGAGGAACCACCAGTCTGCACACCAATAAGCCAGACATGGGACAACGGATACTCACGCCAACCTCAGGTCCTGTATGACATCACACTGATGTTGGACAACAGGATGCCTTCATTCGACATACAGGACTTCGCGTTGGAGCTCAAGCCAACGAACACAAGCAAGCAAGCATCATCCAAGCTAAGTGCATCTTGTGAGACAGGCATCCGTGAAGATGAGGACATAATTCTATAGGTAAGTCACATCAATTTTCTTTTTAAAGTTGCATATCCCTTACAGGACGGTGCAGTCAACATCAGAATTTTTCAGCTGCTGTTGATGTACTAGGCAAGATTACGCTCAGTAGTTTGCCATTGCTTTCTGAGCGACCGGCTCACATACCCCTGTAAGTTACCAGCGCGGCTCGAACCGCTGTCGGTTCGGGCGCAGCTGCGTTACTCACGAGAATAGACGGGATTACGGCGACAGCCGTTAACTTCTCGCCAGGGAGACCGGCAGTCACATCAATACATATGTAATTTCTTACTTTCTCAATCTGGATATTTTTCCTAGATACTTTCCAACGAAATCTAGATATTTATGGATGTTGTTTGGGCCGTTTCTAGATACTTTTGGTCAAAAAAAAAGTGGCAACCCTGCTTCTCGGAGTTGTCCTCGCTTGCTGCTGCTTGTTTACCTTTGTGTCTTGCAATGGTAGGGTAGTGGCTAGACCAGTGCTTCTCAACCTTGTTTGGCCCATGCACCTCTTCACCATATGTTCAGATAGTATAGGTGCCGGTCGTTCAGAAAGCAATGGCAAACTACTGAACGTGAACTTGCCAAGAGATCACAAACAGTCAACAAATGCTGGGGTTGATTGCGACGCCATGTAAAGGATATGAAGCTAACTGACTAACTAATATACCATGTGACCTGGTCTATTTCAAATTCTTCTAAGGTATTGATACTTTCTGTCGCGATGTTGTCTGGACCCGGAGTTTTTGCCAGCTTTCATCTGATTGGGAGCATTCTGAATTTCTATCTTTAAAAATGGTGGCCCTTCATTACTTTATGGAATATCAGAACGTCTCATACTTAAATCTTTGCAAAATTCTTTCACGTATTCTGATAGCGTGTTTAAAATTTGATGTTTGTCCATTATAATTTTGCATTCTTTGGCTTTCAGGCAACCCGTTGATTTGTGTGTTCTTTTGTTAGTGAGGCCAATAATTCTTTTGCGCATTAATTTGGTATTTCGGGCGTTTTTCTATTTCAATTTCATTGCAACTTTACATAAGCCAAGCTTCTTATGTCTCTGAATAATTTTCTAATTTTCCTGTGAATCTTCTATTTAATTTTTCATGATTATTTTTTGGGATTAATTTTCTAGGTACCAGGACATGTGTTGGGAAGTGTAGGCGGCCGGTGTAGTATTGAGCGCATCACTCTTGGAGTGCCAAGTGGTCCACAAACCACGTAGGCTAGTACGTACGTCCACTCTCGTCAAGGCCTGTAACAGGGTCCTCTGGTCCTCTACTGACTTGTTCAGTGGTAAAGTGTTGAACGTAAAATTGCCTGGTAAAAACCACCTTTATTGTGGTTAACGTTGCCACCTGCAAAGAACATATATTGTGTGTTTGCTGACTGTTTACTTTCCTATTTAGAAGCTGCCAAGAGTTGAGGCATCGGCATATGACAATGTCCTGCCAGATCACTGGACCTGGCAGGACATTGTCATATGCCGATGATGTTTTAGTGTATCGTCAGGGGAAGGATAGAGAGGAGGTTGCTGTAGAACTACAAACCGAACTCAATCGCATAAGTACTTGGTGTGATGAAGCTGGGGCAATGGTCAACCCAACAAAGGCAACAGTGACTTGGTTCTCGTTGAATAATCATATTGTCAACACTTCAACACCAACTGTAATGCTGTGTTCAGAGACGGTGGAAAGAACGCAGGCAATGACTTACCTGGGGATACGGTTTGATCGAAGCCTTGCTTATAATGTGCACATAGACCAGGTGATAACAAAGGCCAAGCGGGGTTTGGCAGCGATGCGGGTGATGGCGGCAGCAAACTGTGAGCAGCGCCATCTATGTCTTCTGTACGAGGGGTTGGTCATGTCTGTTTTGGAGTATGCAATGGCAATCCTGACTCTCAGCCATAAGCAGATAGAAAGGATGGAAAGGATACAGAATGAAGCTATGCGCATTATTCTTGGATGTACAAGAGATACAGCATGCAGGGCGATGCGCTACCTTCTTGGTTTTCCAACCATTGAAGAGAGAATACAAGGTTGCAGGGCACGCGCCTACCTCAGAATTAACGCAAACACACAACATCCACTGCATAGTGAAATTAGGAAGGTGAAGGGCAGCAGGTTAAAAAGAGGACGGTCGTGGATGGGTCAAGCCGAAGACATTCTTCAACAGGTGTGTTCACTTGAGGACTTAGAACCTGGCGAGGAGTGGGTGCAAGTGCCAACAGACTTCTGCACATCCTTTTCAGTTTGCATCCAACTAGATAGAAAATGCAGACATGAAAATCCGGCTGCTGTTGAGGCTGAAGTACAAGCGTTGATTTTCGAGAATTCGCTAGACGGTGACGCGGTCATCTACACAGATGGGTCGGTCGTCCGACATGTGATAAGCTCATGGGCCTTTACAGCTCGGGCCGGAGGGAGAATTGTGAAGGAGGACTCTGGTGCTTTCACTGAAACCACAAGTAGCCTGACCATGGAAGTCATGGCAGTAAGTAAAGCAATAACATGGCTCGAGACACAGACATTCACTAGGGCTTGTTTCCTTAGCGACTCAATGAACATGATCAAGAGGATAGAGGAGGGGTCGATCCGAAGAGAATGGTTGCTGCCTTTGGAGCGGTCTCGACTGGCAAAGATTAGTTTCATCTTCGTGCCAGGGCATGCGGGAGTACAAGGAAATGAGCGGGCTGACAAGCTCGCAGGTGAGGCTACCGTGGAGGGCGGACGCGCCATGGACCAGGCCGACATTCTGAATGCTCTACGAGAAGTAAGACTTTTGCGAGAACCAAGTGATGACTGTGAATCTACAACAATGGCCAGACTGCGAGAGCAGCAAATTAAAAGAGGGGTGGCCAAACAAGAACACTACGCAGGAAGCCAAAGAAGATTTATAAACCAACACAGAACTGGCGTCGTTAGCCGCTACACGTTGCGGGATTTGCTGAGGAGGGGATCCGAGCACTTATGGACTGAATGGTTCGATGTGCAATGAGGATGATCTGTCGACTAACTAACTAACTAACTAACTAACCAGCTTTGGGATCAACAACAACAACAATTTATATTCTTTGAGGTATTCATAACCAACTGTTAGATGTTGGGCCTACTGTGTGCAGGCAACTGCTATAAAAACAGCAGACGGTAGAAAAGAAAAACGTGTCATGAATGGGTGGGAAGGAGGACTTTCAAACGTCGCTGTGTTGTCACGCACACACACACACATTCTAACGACAGCGCTGGTTTCGAACGTCAGCAACCAATCAAATGTCGAGTTAGATGTGTCCTAGATACCAGGGTCGTACCTGGGCAGGTGAGAAAAAAAAAAAAAAAACGACAGGGCGGATAGGACTTCTTATCGTGGGGGTGAAATAAGTGACTCATTTGCTAAACTTGTGTGATAGTTTGTGCCTGGTGTCTTTTGACTGATACGCTCTGGTGGGTTTGCCTCTGACGTGTAGGAGGTAGTTTGCCGTGTTATATCGAAGGCCTCGTTTGACAATGTAAAGTTATCATCGGAAACGCCACATACGACTGGCGCTTGTGAAACGTGGTGTATGTAATCATTGTAATCGTAGTATTTAGTAGTAGAATATATACTAATACTAATAGTCGTGGTGTCATATAGTTGATATAGTTCACTTTTTGTGAACAAACATTAACATTTCACAACAGGACATGGGATTGTAATTATTTTACTGGCAGTATGACTTCACTCAACAGCTGATATGAAGTTCAAAGAATAGGACGTAGGGGAGTAGTAACCTAAGTGTATAGTATACGGAACTAGAGGTAGATAGATCATTAGTTGACACCTATTTCCTGGATCGAGCGACATATGTTGTGAGCTAAAGTGCCACTCTACTGCAGGGTCCGTTAGCACGAGAATTGCCAAAGCTGATATAATCATAAAGCGGTGCACGAAACCAACACTGCAGGTATGTTTAGTTTAATGTATCTCCCACAAACCTTGTCTTTAGTACACATATCATCAACAGACTAACTAACCTTAACCTTACCAAGCTGTATAACAAGAGTGGCTTGTCTGCTCCAGTATCTGTATCATGCTCATGCTCGTCATAGGTCTCATAAAGTGCATTCACATGTGCGACTTCAGTTTGAACTTAGTAAAGGTCCCTTTTCCTTGTACACGTCTAAAGCGCATTTGGCCATGCCATATGGATCTACACTCATATTTGTATAGACCAAACGGTAGTGTGCTCAGTGTCACACCGGCCGCATTTACTTCCCAAGACATTTCTTGGTACCTGTTATTTTTATGATGAGAGCCCAGGTCAATGGTCAACACCGCTCCTTTCATTATGATAAACTACCCAAACACAACAGTACCAATGTCCTTAACACCCTCCATCAAACAGCATATATATATATATATATATATATATATATATATATATATATATATATATATATATATATATATATATAAAGTCAAACTTACAATATATGTCAAGTTAAACTTACTTTTTTGTGAGGTTGGTCTAGTGAATTAAATACTTTGTGAGATTGCTTTAGTGAATGCAATACTTTGTAAGGTTGAACTAGTGTACAAAGTAATTTGTGAGGTTGTTTTCTGGTGAATACAGTACTTTGTGTAGTTCTAGTGAATACAGTACTTTCTGTAGTTGTTCTAGTGAATACAGTACTTTGTGCTGTTGTTCTTGTGAATACATTTGTGTTGTTGTTCTAGTGAATACAGTACTTTGTGTTGTTGTTCTAGTGAATACATTTGTGTGGTTTTTCTAGTGAATACAGTACTTTGTGTAGTTGTTCTAGTGAATACAGTACTTTGTGTAGTTGTTCTAGTGAATACCAGTAATTTGTGTGATTGTTGTAGTGAATACAGTACTTTGTGTAGTTGTTTTACTAGTGAATACAGAACTTTGTGAGGTAGTTGTTCTAGTGTATACAATACTTTGTGTGGTTGTTCTAGTGAATACATTTGTGCGGTTGTTCTAGTGAATACATTTGTGTTGTTGTTCTAGTGAATACATTTGTGTTGTTGTTCTAGTGAATACATTTGTGTTGTTGTTCTAGTGAATACATTTGTGTTGTTGTTCTAGTGAATACATTTGTGTGGTTGTTCTAGTGAATACATTTGTGTTGTTGTTCTAGTGAATACATTTGTGTGGTTGTTCTAGTGAATACATTTGTGTGGTTGTTCTAGTGAATACATTTGTGTGGTTGTTCTAGTGAATACATTTGTGTTGTTGTTCTAGTGAATACATTTGTGTGGTTGTTCTAGTAAATACATTTGTGTTGTTGTTCTAGTGAATACATTTGTGTGGTTGTTCTAGTGAATACATTTGTGTTGTTGGTTGTTGTTCTAGTGAATGCATTTGTGTGGTTGTTCTAGTGAATACATTTGTGTGGTTGTTCTAGTGAATACATTTGTGTGGTTGTTCTAGTGAATACATTTGTGTGGTTGTTCTAGTGAATACATTTGTGTGGTTGTTCTAGTGAATACATTTGTGTGGTTGTTCTAGTGAATACATTTGTGTGGTTGTTCTAGTGAATACATTTGTGTTGTTGTTCTAGTGAATACATTTGTGTGGTTGTTCTAGTGAATACATTTGTGTTGTTGTTCTAGTGAATACATTTGTGTTGTTGTTCTAGTGAATACATTTGTGTGGTTGTTCTAGTGAATACATTTTTGTGGTTGTTCTAGTGAATACATTTGTGTGGTTGTTCTAGTGAATACATTTGTGTGGTTTTTCTAGTGAATACATTTGTGTGGTTGTTCTTCTTCTTCTTCGTTCATCCGGAGTTTTTTTTTTCGGATGTGATTGCTTTGTGCCTGTTTACAGCAGAGCTGCGTTCTTGCGCCGTTAGGCCGACACATCCGACTTCTGCGGGCATTTGTTGACCGGGTTAACCTTCCCGGGGGTTTCTTAGGACGTTTGACTCTCACTGTTGTGGTGTTATCCCCCATCCCAGCTGGTCCATATAGAACAGCCAAAGATCCTGGTCAGCCCTCAAGGGAAGGCAGGGGCAGACCATGGGCATTCCCCGCCATCCAAGGAGGCTTCCATACTTGCAGAGCCGATACATAGCGCTCTGGTACTGGGCTCACCCAAGGAATCGTCACGTCCTGCACATGGCTGCTTAGCCTCACTTCCGTAAATTGGGC
The DNA here is from genome assembly GCA_963921405.1 of Cepaea hortensis. NCBI lineage: Eukaryota > Metazoa > Mollusca > Gastropoda > Stylommatophora > Helicidae > Cepaea > Cepaea hortensis. Next base: position 75,312,416 of record OY992881.1, read on the forward strand.
CTTCCGTTCACCATAGGCTGTTCTTCCGGAAACCAGAAGTATGCAGTCTGCAGATGACATCCACACAGTGAGCTTTCGATTCGGACTTTCCATGTAATGGATTTGCTAGCCAAGCAATATTCCATTTCGTGCCACTAGGACACTTTTCCACCTTTTATGAAGCCCACACCATGGGCTTTTGATTCGGACTTTCCACATAATGGATTTGCTATCCAAGCAATATTCCATTTCGTGCCACTAGGACACTTTTCCACCTTTTATGAAGCCCACACAGCGAGCTTTCGATTTGGACTTTCCACATAATGGATTTGCTATCCAAGCAATATTCCATTTCATGCCTCTGAGTCTTCATGCACCTTTAAATGTCAGCCTGTATATAGTTAAAGTAATCTGCGGTCAACTTTAGCTTGTTGATATCTCCATAGAGCTTGTCCTCAAATGACGCAGGTGTGGGCCAAAATATCTTTCTCTGTTCTGCATACGTTGGGCAATCCTGCAGCAGATGTTTTGCTGTCATTTTTCCAGTTCTACAATTACATTCATCGGTATCTCCTATCTTTAGTTTATTGAACAAGTGGTATTTCAGCCTGTTATGTCCTGTGCGGAGTCTGAAGATTGCTACTTGTTCTCTTCGGTTGAGTTTGTAATATGCATCATCCTTCTGATGGCCTGGATGCTCTGATTCCCATTTGGTTCTATAAGTGCTTTTTATCAACCTCTTTGCCTCATTATAGGTTATGTCTATGCTAGGCTGTGATAGTCGTCCGCCCTCTTTTGCCAGTCTGTCAGCCTCTTCGTTTCCAGGTATACTGCAATGTGATGGGATCCACTGTATTACAACTTTTTTGGATTTCTGGCATAGACCATGGAGTGCTGCTCTTAGGTCAGTTAGTTCTGTGCTGTTATTGCTCTTCAGTATTGAGACAGCTGACTTTGCATCTGTGAAGATAGCTATTTGCTTCTCTTTATTTTCCTCCATCAGGAGCATTTCTGCTGCAGTTTTCAGAGCCTCTACCTCCGCTTTGAAGTTACTTGAAAATTTTCCAGTTGCCATTGAATGTGTTTTTTTCACTCCATTTGTTAAATTTAGGAGAATTCCTCCTCCTCCATTCTCTATTGAATTTTTGGCTGATCCATTTGTATATGCATGGGTTCAATTCCTGCTTGGGTAATGTTCTTTTATGTAGTTTAGGGTTATTTCTCTTCTTTCGGTTTCATGCTGAGTGTTCTTTTTCTCAATACCAGGAATGTTTTCTATCATCTCAGGCAGTTGCTGCTGTCTCCAAGCTGGGAACTTGTGTGCATTGTGTATGGGCTTGACTGTTGATATGTTAAGAATAGGATCTGCCCTAATCCTTCGTTTTGCAGTTTCTACAAAGTTGCTACGCTTCAGTCTTCCCTTTCCAAAACCATTAAATCTGTTGTACATAGGGTGGTCTGTCAATCTTCTAAATTTTTCTGCTTGTTGCTGGGCTCTGCTATCTCTTCTATCCTGCATTGGTTGTAAACAAGTGATCTTTTCTAGTTCATTAATAGGCGTTGTCTTCAGGCTTCCAGTTATGATTCGCATTCCTTGGTTTTGGACTCTACTTATTTTGTTAAAGTTTGACTTAGCTGCTGTTGCCCAAGCTGCAATGCCATATTCCAGTACTGGCCTCACCCGTCCAGTATATAACTTCTTGAGAACTTTCTCATCTGCTCCCCACGTTGTACCAGCAAGCTTTTTCATGATTGCCATTCTCTGCCTTGCTCTTGTTCGATTTTTCTCAACCTGTGTCTTCCATGTCAGGCGACGATCAAAGGTGACTCCTAGATAGTTTGGATTTTCTTCATGGCGCAATATTTTTCCATTCAATACCAGCTTAGGTTGCTGAGTTTTATTTGAGAGGGAGAACACTGTGCATGTTGTTTTCTCCTCACTTATCTTCACTAGCCATGATTTTGACCAGTCCTCTAGCTCTAATAAGGCTTGCTGTATTCTGCTGTTAGCTGTACTAATATATTCTTCAGATGTCCATATGGCTAGGTCATCTGCAAAGGAGGATGTGTGTACTCTGGCTGGAAAATTTTCTGTGATGTCATTTATATATGCTAGGAATAATGTTGGTGAAAGAACTCCTCCTTGGGGGACACCTTGCTCCAGCAGCATCATTTTGCTTGTTTGTCCTTGTACTTTTGTCCTGGCAGTTCTGTTCTCAAGGTAGTGGCTGATCCATTTATACATTTTTCCACAAACATGCATGTTTTGCAGTTTTACTTTCAGTCCTTCCTTCCATACTTTATCAAATGCTTTTTCTAAATCTATCCAGACTGCTAGTGTGTGCTTTTTCTCTTGGAAGGCATCCTCTATTTCCTGAGCTATATAGGTTATTTGATCTTCAGTGGATCTGTACTTTCTGAATCCTGCTTGGTGTGGTGTTAAGAGTTTGTTTTCTTCCAGATGCCATGTTAGCCTGCCATTGATAATGCGTTCCATTAATTTTCCTACACAGCTAAGTAGACTGATAGGTCGATAGCCATTTGGTTCTTCCAGGTCTTTTCCTTTCTTTGGGACTGGTATTAGTATAGCTTCCTTCCATGCCTGTGGGACTATTCCTCTCTTCCAGCTGTTATTTAGGACTGCTAGTAGTTTCTTCTTTGCCTTGGTGCCTAGTCCTATTAGCATTTCATTTGTGATTCCATCCTTTCCTGGTGATTTCTTCTTTTTTAGGGTATTCATTGCCTGTTCCATTTCTTCCATTGTTAGATTTGCCATCATATATTCTGCTGCTGTCTCTGTATTTCTATGATGTATCTGTTTGTCTTTGATTGCTTTCTTCTGTTCGGTTGTAATATCAATGTGGTTTGCATTTGCATAGTGTTCCATTAGTGCATTTGCAGCCTTTTTTCCTGTAAGCAAGGCATTTCCTTGTTTAATTGTTATTTGTTTGTTTCTAGGTCCTTCATTGTTCATGGCTTTCACTAGTTTCCATAGTTTGTTTCCATCCCTGTCAAAATTCAGGTTTTCTGTTTTTTCCCTCCAACAATCTCTTGTTGTTTGATTTACTGTTCTTTTATATTTTGCTGAGATGGCTTTGAGAGAGATATTCGCTTCAATTGTTTGTTCTCTCTCTGCTGTCTTCCTGGCATCTTCAACTTTGTCCTCCAAACTTTGTAGTTCTTCAGTCCAGTATGGTTTGTAATTTTTCCTCGCTCCTCTAGGAATGGACTCAGTGGCTGCCTGTATTATCACTCTGTTTAGACTTTCCACCATTTGCTTTATGTTGCCATATCGTGTATTTATGTTTTCACAATATTTGTCTGTTAGTATGGCAAATCTGTCCCAATCTGCTCGTTTGTAATTCCAGCGGGGCAAGGGCTTTTGCTCCTGTGGAATATACTCCATATTCATTACAAGCTTGATTGGTCTGTGGTCACTACCTGCTAATTGGTCCAGCACATGGCGATCGATTTTGTGGAGGATGTCTCCTGTGCAGAAAGCTAAGTCTGGAGTAGAAGTGGTAAGCCATCTTCTGGAGTAGAAGCTCGGTGTGTCATCCGCTTTGTTGAGTAGATGGAGATTTGAGTCTATTTCCCAGTCCTCCAATTCATCTCCTCTTTTGTCAGTATCTGGGTATCCCCATCTTTCTGAACGGCTATTAAAGTCTCCGACAATAATGCAGTTTGTGTCAGTTATTTTCATGTTTGAGAGTGTAAGGTCCTTATCTGCTGGGCTATACAGATTGTAGATTCTTATTTTCACGTCCTTTATCATTATATCAACACCTATAATTTCTGTTTGGTTGTCAGAGATCACAGATACTTCGCTGCAAGGTATTGTATTTCGTGTAAGTATTAGAACTCCTCCTTTATGTCCTTCGCGGTCGAAACGTGTGGCCTGATATCCTCTGACTGAAAATTTGCGATTGGCATTGAGGTGTGTCTCTTGAATGCATGCCACATCTATTCTATCTTTATGAAGTCGCTGTGTCAGGGATTCTTTATTGTTATAAACTCCTTCGGCATTCCACTGTAGTATGTTGAGTGTCCTTGGTATTTGGTCAATAGCTCTTAACCTACTCCTCTGTGCCTTGACTCCACAGCACAGGGGAAGGTGACCACCAGTAGTCATGGGTGGACCCCCTCGAGGCAGGGGGCCCGGCACTATCACCGCCTGATGGGACTTCACGGGATTAGCACCATAACGATTTATTTTCATCTGTGGCATCATGAAATGATAAAGTTACGTTGCACTTCTTTGTCAAGCTTGTGGCTCAGTACATCCGATTTCGACAAGCACTTTTCGGGATGCTTTCCCTAGCCTTTGACTGTCCCCAGTCTACCTACAAGGCAGCAGGTTTGTGCGTCACTTCGTCTGGTCCCTCTCCCTTGACCTGTCTGACATGGGTGACCCTACCAGTAGCAGTGCTACCGTCGGCATAGCTCTTGGGGTCATTGGAACGCGCAAGCCCCTCTACCTCGTCAAGGTGGACGCATGGCAGAGGGGGTGTGGTTGTTCTAGTGAATACATTTGTGTGGTTGTTCTAGTGAATACATTTGTGTGGTTGTTCTAGTGAATACATTTGTGTTGTTGTTCTAGTGAATACAGTACTTTGTGTGGTTGTTCTAGTGAATACATTTGTGTGGTTGTTCTAGTGAATACAGTACTTTGTGTGGTTGTTCTAGTGAATACAGTACTTTGTGTGGTTGTTCTAGTGAATACAGTACTTTGTGTGGTTGTTCTAGTGAATACATTTGTGTTGTTGTTCTAGTGAATACAGTACTTTGTGTGGTTGTTCTAGTGAATACATTTGTGTGGTTGTTCTAGTGAATACAGTACTTTGTGTGGTTGTTCTAGTGAATACAGTACTTTGTGTGGTTGTTCTAGTGAATACAGTACTTTGTGTGGTTGTTGTAGTGAATATGGTACTTTTTGTTATTGTGCTAGTAGGCAAACCTTCTGGCCTAGAGAGACGACAGTGGAAGATATACTCTATAGGCCACTGTGTGAACTGAAAAAGACTGTTAAATCATACAAGAAACAACATTGCAGATATAGACATATTTCACGCGAACGAAAGAAGAAGAAGTTATTGTGCTAGTGAATACATAACTGTGTGCTGTTATTGTAATGAATACAGTACTTTGTGTTGTTGTTCTAGTAAAAACAGTACTCTAAGTGGTTGTTCTAGTGAATAAAATACTGTGTGTGGTTGTTCTAATGAAAACAGTACTTTGTGTGGTTGTTCTAATGAAAACAGTACTTTGTGTGGTTGTTCTAATTAAAACAGTACTTTGTGTGGTTGTTCTAGTAAAAACAGTACTTTGTGTGGTTATTATAGTGTATACAGTACTTGTGAGGTTGTTATAGTTAATGGGAGCCTCCATGGTGAAGTGGTCAAGCTGTCTGACTCGGGCTGTGAAGGTTGTGGATTCGATTCCAGGCCGCATCCTTCGGTTCACGAGTTCATTTTTTCGGAGACTCCTGGGATCATCGCTGGAGCTACGGAGTTCATGCTTTGTGCGACACTTTCCGAGCTGCGGAAAGAGACCAAACCATATGGGATAAAACCCGGTGCAATGAAGTCAACCCTGCCGACTTTTAAGCGACTCTTTTTTTTGTTATAGTGAATACAGTACTGTGTGTGGTTATTGTAGTGAATAATGTACTTTGTGTGATTATTGTAGTAAATACAGTACTTTCTGATGTTGTTGTGGTGGAAACAGTACTTTATGTGGTTTCTCTAGTGACAGCAGTACTTTGTGAGGTTGTTATATTGAATAAATGTGTTCTAGTGAATAAAGTACTTTGTGTGGTTGTTCTAGTGAATACAGTACTTTGTAAGGTTGGTATAGTGAATACAATCCTTATGAGGCTGTTATAGTGAGTACAGTAATTGTGAGGTTGATATAGTGAATGCAACTTTTTGTGAGGTTGTTATAGTGAATAGATTACTTTGTGTGGTTATTGTAGTGAATACAGTACTTTGTGTGGTTGTGCTAGTGAAAACTGTACTTTGTGTAGTTGTTCTAGTGAAAACAGTACTTTGTGTGGTTGTTCTCGTGAATACAGTACTGTGTATGGTTGTTGTTCTGGTGAAAACAGTACTTTGTTTGGTTGTTCTAGTGAATGCAATACTTTGTGTGGTTGTTCTAGTGAAAACAGTACTTTGTGAGGTTGTTCTAGTGTATAAATTTGTTCTAGTGAATACATTACTTTGTGAGGTTGTTTAAGTGAAAACAGTACTTTGTGTGGTTGTTCTAGTGAATACAGTACTTTGTGTAGTTGTTCTAGTGAAAACAGTACTTTGTGAGGTTGTTCTAGTGCAGTGGTTCTCAACCGGTGGGGAATTCCCCCTCCCCCCCCCCCCCCCCATGGTGGGAACTTTAGGGTTTCCATGGGGGGGGGGGGGAATGAAGACCATTTCAAGATCGCGTTAATACAAGAACGGATTACTTGATATTGTTTTTCCCTTCATACTTTACAGTTAAGTACGTCTCATCCTTCTAAAATTCATTTTATAAAATCAGTAGACCCACAAATCATGTTTTATGTGGATGTCTAGACTTGTTTTAGTATGTGCTATTAAATTTACCTTACATTTTTACGTATACTGTATAGGGGTGGGGGGGGGGGATTTTTAGATAGGAAATATGAAAGGGGGGTAATGACGTTCTGAAAATACGGTGAAAAAAGGGGGGGGGGAATGACGTTCTGAAAATATGGAGAAGGGGGGCACGGGCCAAAAAAAGGTTGAGAACCACTGTTCTAGTGTATAAATTTGTTCTAGTGAATACATTACTTTATGAGGTTGTTTAGGTGAAAACAGTACTTTGTGCGGTTGTTCTAGTGAATACAGTACTTTCTGTCGTTGTTCTAGCGTATACTGACTGTACCTTAAGATTTGTTTTCAAGCGCATAAACTGTACACATTTTACTCTAGCGTGTAGAAAAGCTGGGAGCACGGGCTAGTGCATTGAGTACAATGTGAGCTTGTTGTGATGCAGTCAAAACCTTGGGACACTGTTTATAGTTACACAGTACTTGCTCTCCTTCCTAGTCTTGTTCTCACGCACACTGTGATAATTAATGTTCTACTGTGCAGTCTACCATGAACATTTTATTTTCCAGGTAGGATTTTGTCTTCAGTATGGAAACTTTTTAACATGCCACTTCATTGTGACTGCCCGTAAGTTATTTTGGGGAAACTAATGTGGTGGTTTCCATTTACATTCGCAATAGAGATTTACATGCTATAAAAAGTATATTTTGTTAAAGTATAAACAACAAAATTATTATAAAAGTATATGAAAGCAAAGGAACATCTTACACACCTTAAGGTGCGTGGGGCAAATAGTGTTAGACCCACATTTTGTGTAACAGTAGCTCGGGGTAAGTAGCAAGTATTATAGCACTAGCCTGGGATCAGTAGCAGGGCCGGATTTAGACTTGATAAGGCCCTAAGCTATTTGAAATATGGGGCCCTTTATAAGTCCAGATATTCTATGTCAGTGACAAATATGATTTTCGGATACCTAGAGGGTTAAACTGAAATACAATTAAGAAGTATATTGATAGTGAAACGATAAATCTTTAACTTAAAATCATTTTTATTCATAACAAACTTAAAAATGCAAACTCTGGTAAAAAGAAACAAAAGTTCTTTTAAAAGGCACAATTTACAAAGGTTTATTATCTAATCTCTTGAAACATGTTATAAGGATTAAGGAACTATATTAAACTAGACGTGCAGCACTGGGACTAATAATGCTGCAGTATATTTAATTGTAATAATTGTTAATAATTGTAATAATTTAATAATAATATATGACAATTGCTCACTCGGACAATATTTTTTTTTTTTGGGGGGGGGGGGGGGCGCCAAGCTATAGCTTGTGTAGCTTATACGTAAATCCTGCACTGATCAGTAGCAATGTAACACTAGTCTAGGATCAGTAGCAATGTAACACTAGTCTAGGATCAGTAGCAATGTAACACTAGTCTAGGATCAGTAGCAATGTAACACTAGTCTAGGATCAGTAGCAATGTAACACTAGTCTAGGATCAGTAGTAATGTAACACTAGTCTGGGATCAGTAGCAATGTAACACTAGTCTAGGATCAGTAGCAATGTAACACTAGTCTAGGATCAGTAGTAATGTAACACTAGTCTAGGATCAGTAGCAATGTAACACTAGTCTAGGATCAGTAGTAATGTAACAATAGTCTGGGATCAGTAGCAATGTAACACTAGTCTAGGATCAGTAGCAATGTAACACTAGTCTAGGATCAGTAGCAATGTAACACTAGTCTGGGATCAGTAGCAATGTAACACTAGTCTAGGATCAGTAGCAATGTAACACTAGTCTAGATCAGTAGTAATGTAACAATAGTCTGGGATCAGTAGCAATGTAACACTAGTCTAGGATCAGTAGCAATGTAACACTAGTCTAGGATAAGTAGCAATGTAACACTAGTCTAGGATCAGTAGCAATGTAACACTAGTCTGGGATCAGTAACAATGTAACACTAGTCTAGGATCAGTAGCAATGTAACACTAGTCTAGGATCAGTAGCAATGTAACAATAGTCTGGGATCAGTAGCAATGTAACACTAGTCTAGGATCAGTAGCAATGTAACACTAGTCTAGGATAAGTAGCAATGTAACACTAGTCTAGGATCAGTAGCAATGTAACACTAGTCTGGGACCAGTAACAATGTAACACTAGTCTAGGATCAGAAGCAAGTGTAGCACTAGCCTTTGATCAGTTTAGACTTGGACTAGTAGCTAATGTAACGCTAGCCAAGAGTCAGAACACGTGTAACATTAGCCTTTAATAAATCGGGAGCAAATGTAATACTAGCCTGGGACCAGTAACAAGTGTAACAGCAGTCAGGGAACAGTAGCAATTGTAACACTAGCCAGGGGTCAGAGCAAGTGTAACACTAGGCAGGGGTCAGAGCAAGTGTAATAGCAATCTGGGACCAATAGCAAGTGTAACAGCAATCTGGGACCAATAGCGAATGTAACAGCAATCTGGGACCAATAGCGAATGTAACAGCAATCTGGGACCAATAGCAAGTGTAACAGCAATCTGGGACCAATAGCAAGTGTAACACTAGCCAGGGGTCAGTAGCATTTGTAACACTAGCCAGGGGTCAGTAGCAAGTGTAACACTAGCCAGGGGTCAGTAGCAAGTGTAACACTAGCCAGGGGTCAGTAGCATTTGTAACACTAGCCAGGGGTCAGTAGCAAGTGTAACACTAGCCAGGGGTCAGTAGCATTTGTAACACTAGCCAGGGGTCAGTAGCAAGTGTAACACTAGCCAGGGGTCAGTAGCAAGTGTAACACTAGCCAGGGGTCAGTAGCAAGTGTAACACTAGCCAGGGGTCAGTAGCAAGTGTAACACTAGCCAGGGGTCAGTAGCAAGTGTAACGGTAGCCCAGGATCAGGAGAACGTGTAACAAGTGCGGGATTTCTTATTTTGTGACTAGCGTTGACAGCTGAATTTATACGCGGTTCGTTTCTTATTCGATCGGAATAATACTGACCACACCAGATCTGGAAAGACGATTTTTTTTTTTCGCATACAGGACATCGCGCACGTCACGTTACTCGCGAGAGTATACGGGTTCACGTTACTCACGAGAGTATACGGGATAACGGAGAAAGTCGTGTAACGCCTAGACCAGGGAGACCGGCGGAAAGATTGGTCTATAGAAATATGGGTTTAGCAGCATATTTCCGCCACATGGCGTGTAAGAAGAGGTCTGACAGGAGCCAGGTTGTGCTCATTCTTGTACCACGTCTCTCTCTCTCTCTCTCTCTCTTCTCTCTCTCTCTCTCTCTCTCTCTCTCTCTCTCTCTCTCTGGGGTGGCGTCGGTATGGATTTAACAAAAAACATTATTTTGAATAACGAAGACACAAACAATAGATTGCACAATTTATTGCCTGGCATATTTAGCTGCATCTCGTCAGGTACATACTGCAGAAATCACACAACATAAAGTGAAATAACTAGATAAATTCTTCAATCCGAAATATACGCATATTCGCACAGTATGTCGATTGTCTACCACGGTAATTTTAAACTGACTAACATGTCTCTCTGCTTGCACAAGGCCGGCTTACGCAGGTTGATCACTATGGCTTCAGCAAACCTTAACAACCGACTACACCAGTGTTTCCCAACCTTTTTTGTGCTATGCCCCACCTAAGCCTTTCTAAAATCTTATCTCTCTCTCCCCCCCCCCCACCCCACCTAACATATACATTATGTTTAATATTTAAAAATTTAAATATTCACTAAAGAAACTTGAATGATAGGTTTTAGGAAGAAATCAATAGGAAATTATTGAGCAAACACAGTAAGTAAATTTTCAAAACATAATGGAGAACTGAAATTCAAGTACAAAATAATTGTAATGAAAGATTTATCTATATTAATTTAATTATTAGTAATTATTTATTGTTTAAATTTACTGAGATCCTTGCACTTGATGCTTGCTGTAAAGAGATTTTATGTCAGATTTCAATTTAGTTTACTTCAGTCTCAAGTCTGCCCGTTTTGTTAAATCCAGCGGATATCTTCCATTTTCGAATTGCCCCCCTTAACAATCGAATTGCCCCCCTGTGGGGCGTGGGCCCCACGTTGGGAAACACTGGAATACTCTGTGTTGAACAACACACGGAAGAGCACGTGTCTCGCGACCGATGAAGCAGGACTGTTCCGGTGTGTCGGCCTGTCTAGGCTACCATCTTCTGTGTGTAGTATCTTGTTCACCCAGTTCGGAATGTGTTCCAACACCCTGTTATGTAACTGTCGCTCTGTTCTACCTATGTAGATGGCCTCGCACCTACATGTAAATTGGTAAATACAATTCGATTTGGTGTACAGAGCTACAGGTTCTTTAACTGCTGGGGTGGGGATCGATGTGGTTTTGTACCTAATAACCGGAGTTTGCAGCACAGAATGTTCGATCGACTGCTGTGATGAGCCGGCTCATCACAGCAGTCGGGCGAACATTCTGTGCTGTAACTTTTGATTTTTTTATTGATTGCAAAATCTCATTTCATTATAAATATCCTTCTCTATTGTATTGTTTACTCACTTTCTTGTTACGGATGGAGGAAGTATCTCGTAACAACTCTACACACCCACCCCCACGTAAATATGTATACAGTCAAGGTTGAATGCCATTTGTGGAGGTGACAGGTTCGAATGTGCACATAGACCAGGTGATAACAAAGGCCAAGCGGGGTTTGGCAGCGATGCGGGTGATGGCGGCAGCAAACTGTGAGCAGCGCTATCTATGTCTTCTGTACGAGGGGCTGGTCATGTCTGTTTTGGAGTATGCAATGGCAATCCTGACTCTCAGCCATAAGCAGATAGAAAAGATGGAAAGGATACAGAATGAAGCTATGCGCATTATTCTTGGATGTACAAGAGATACAGCATGCAGGGCGATGCGCTACCTTCTTGATTTTCCAACCATTGAAGAGAGAATACAAGTTTGCAGGGCACGCGCCTACCTCAGAATTAACGCAAACACACAACATCCACTGCATAGTGAAATTAGGAAGGTGAAGGGCAGCAGGTTAAAAAGAGGACGGTCGTGGATGGGTCAAGCCGAAGACATTCTTCAACAGGTGTGTTCACTTGAAGACTTAGAACCTGGCGAGGAGTGGGTGCAAGTGCCAACAGACTTCTGCACATCCTTTTCAGTTTGCATCCAACTAGATAGAAAATGCAGACAAGAAAATCCGGCTGCTGTTGAGGCTGAAGTACAAGCGTTGATTTTCGAGAATTCGCTAGACGGTGACGCGGTCATCTACACAGATGGGTCGGTCGTCCGACATGTGAGAAGCTCATGGGCCTTTACAGCTCGGGCCGGAGGGAGAATTGTGAAGGAGGACTCTGGTGCTTTTACTGAAACCACAAGTAGCCTGACCATGGAAGTCATGGCAGTAAGTAAAGCAATAACATGGCTCGAGACACAGACATTCACTAGGGCTTGTTTCCTTAGCGACTCAATGAACATGATCAAGAGGATAGAGGAGGGGTTGATGAAGAGAATGGTTGCTGCCTCTGAAGCGGTCTCGGCTGGCAAAGATTAGTTTCATCTTCGTGCCAAGGCATGCGGGAGTACAAGCTCACAGGTAAGGCTAATGTGGAGGGCGGACGCGACATGGACTAGGCTGACATTCTGAATGCTCTACGAGAAGTGAGACTTTTGCGAGAACCAAGTGATGACTGTGAATCTACAACAATGGCCAGACTGCGAGAGCAGCAAATTAAAAGAGGGGTGGCCAAACAAGAACACTACGCAGGAAGCCAAAGAAGATAGATAAACCAACACAGAACTGGCGTCGTTAGCCGCTACACGCTGCGGGATTTGCTGAGGAGGGGATCCGAGCACTTATGGACTGAATGGTTCGATGTGCAACGAGGATGATCTGTCGACTAACTAACTAACTAACAGGTTCTAATCCCGGTCGGTAACAATAGCTTTCAAATTTTATGTTGTCTAGTGCGTCCTCTAGTCTCTACTTCTTTCTTCTCCTTCTGTGAGGGCCAAACAATACTATATGTGTTTATTTATGTAACTGTTTTAGTGGCCTCAGCTGGTTCCCAAATTGATTTCTTGTGTGTAGTACGTGTATAGCATTAGAACCGACCAATCATTTCTCTTCTTTAAATGTTTGTTAATATACTGGACACAGCATTTACAGTCCGATGTGTTTGTGTGTTTGTTATTTGACCTATGCTGGTTTAATATAAATTATGAGACCTATGGTGCTATCTCAATGGTTTGATACGAATTCTGTCCGTATTCCACAGTTGTGGGTTCATATGTATGATAGACATGACTAATGAAGACACTTTTTTTTTGGAGTGTCTAGTTGGTCATGCGTCGAAGTACACTTGTTTCTGCAGCCAGGCGCTGTCGCCATTTGGAGGTGACAGGTTCGAATCCCGGTCGGTAACTATAGCTTTCAAATTTTATGTTGTCTAGTGCGTCCTCTGGTCTCTACTTCTTTCTTCTCCTTCTGTGAGCGCCAAACAATACTACGTGTGTTAATTTATGCCTTTTGTGGGACGTTCAGCCACCCTTCAGCCCATATTGCATATTGGTTGTTTGTGATTTTATAGGCAATTTACCATTGCTTTCTGAATTACATGTATATAAGAAGAGGTCAACATGAAGATAAACACTTCCGTGATAGAATAGAATAGAATAGAAAAGCATAGAATAAAATAGAATAGAAGAGAATAGTCGTTCGTAAACTACAGTGTATATTTTAACATTATCTAAAGTAGTCTAAACGGTAATAGCCAATTTGATACCTGTGTCCTATTGTAACTAATCAGTACCTCTATTAATTTATTAACCTATTTTTTTGGGGTCGACTTCGGGAAATTCTGCACATCTCTCTCTCTCTCTCTCTCTCTCTCTCTCTCTCTCTCTCTCTCTCTCTCTCTCTCTCTCTCTCTCTCTCTCTCTCTGTGTGTGTGGGTGGGGTGGGGTGGGGGGGGGGGGATGCCAATTACATAAACAGACCGCATTATTGATTGGAAATTCCTAGTTTATTTTTAACCCGCAAACCTTCGTTTTTTTTCCAGTGCAATTTATGGGGGGGGGGGGGAATTCTAGCTGTTCTTTCCCCCTCCCAGTCTATCTAATTGCTTCACAGTTACTTATTTTCTGACCATTCTAAATCGGCTGACATTTCGTTGTCCTGAAACATTCGTTAATATTGTGAAGTACGCATATTTGTTTAAAAATATTCAGAAGTATTTTACCCGCGTGACTCTTTGATACGTTATCTTAATTTCATACTGGTTAAATCGACTCGCTTGGTTTCGTTGCCGAGATTGACAAACACGCCGGCATCAAATAAATAACATTTTGTTTGTATCTTTCGCCGCACGAGAGATGATTGGTGGTGCACATTTACTGTTTTACGGTTTGGAAAGTTGTCCCTGGACGTTCGACATTGAGACAGTTGGGGTGGTCAGCTCTGGGTAGGATCGATCCATATGGTTCTTGGTTTTCCCCTAGTTCTGTGAGAGAGCCTCTGTGATTGTGGACGCACAGCAGCAGCTGCTTCATTCTCACAAGATGTTCTAACCAGTTTATTTGTTACTCTGAGAGGAAAATAAACATGAAATAAAGGATAGGGAGAGGCAAAAATGTGGGTTACATACATCATTCGTATGTTTCTATGACTGCTAAAATAGCTGAACGCTTACCGGGCTATAAACCACTTAAAGTGGCTCGAAGAGGGACTACGCCAGTATCTGAAACCCCCTTTCCCATAACCATGTCCAAAGATCGTGGACATGCTACGGTGAGTGTGTGTTGTGAAGACCTTCCACTGACCTCTGTCTCAGGCCACCCGTCTACGGCTTATCCATTATTTCACGTGATCAGCTCCGATTGTTGTTTGTCTGATTATTCGCCGCTTGTGTTCAACTTTACGCCGAAGAATACATTATATAAGGAGGAGCTCCGATTTACATTTTAAAACCATGAATGGCGCTGTTTCACCCGTCAAGGGTGGACCTGGGTTGTCGGCAATTGTATTCATTCGTTCCTTAACAAACATTTGGTTTATGCTGTATATGTGACGCAAATCAAACAGGTCAATGATTTTCAACATCCGGGTCACACGGTGATAACTGACAAAAGGCGTGACAAAGAGATAAAATAAGCAGGAATATTTTACAAGAATGAACAGCGTCATGAAAAATATATATTATGACAAATGCAAAAGTGATTTTATTGAAAAGTTATGTGTGTGGCCAGATGTTATGTATAGATGCGAATGTTGGATAGTGGACAACGAAATGGTGAAGTTGTCGTCAGAAGTGAAGATGAGGGTTGTCAGAAGAATGTCGAGAATCTCATGGACAGAGAAGAAACCAGACATCATATTAAGAGCTATATTACAATAGTCTTCCTACCAACTCAGTGCTACCAATGCCAAACCTGGACAATGACAAAGAGAGAGAGAGAGAGAGAGAGAGAGAGAGAGAGAGAGAGAGAGAGAGAGAGAGAGTGCTTGGATTCCTGTCGAAAAATTATTCTCTGGGGTCACTACTCGGTGTGCCAGACCCGATCGTGGACAATCTGTCACAGAAGTCACGCTGTTTTGAAACTTCCCACTCCACGCATGCATCGCCATACTGTACTGGACCTTCATTCGTCTGTGAATTTCTATAGGTTTCACCCTTCACTGATATATAAAAAAAGAAAAAAAAAGAACGGATAACAGAATGCTGCTCCTTTTTTATGTTGCATATCCCCCACACAGTGAACAACTAGGGTTAGAATTGAATTGTAAGAAGACACAGATTATGGTCGTCACTAGGGAAGAACGAAATACCACAATGCAATATACAAGTAAATGGGAATATTCTTCAACAAGTGAATATGTATAATTATCTCGGAACAGTAATAACATCTGATGGGAGATGCCTTGAAGAGATTAGATCAAGATTCGCCATGGCAAAAGTAGCCTTTATCAAGATGAAAAACATACTGACCAATAAAAAGATATCAATTGAAACGAGAAACAGTTGAAGTTAGTTGGTTGGTTGGTTGGTTGGTTGGTTGGTTGGTTGGTTGGTTGGTTGGTTGGTTGGTTGGTTGGTTGGTTGGTTAGTTAGTTAGTTAGGTTAGTTTAGTTAGTTAGTTAGTTAGTCGTTTAGTTTAGTTAGTTAGTTAGTTAGTTAGTTAGTTAGTTAGTTAGTTAGTTAGTTAGTCGCGGTTCCAACTTCACGGCAACGGGTCGTCCCCATATTGCTCCGTTCCTGTGCCAGTGAATATCACAAAATTCTCCTCACTGCCCCATGTGAACAATGGAATAGACAGGAGTGTCGGCAAGCCAACAGCCCGCACAGGTACACTGTGCATAATGCCGCCGCCAGAATGCCAACACAAAAGTCCTCCACGAAAAATACAGTTCATCGTCGATGAAAACGGCAGTCACCAGAAAGACTTCATTGACCGGGGTTTTATCCCATATGGCTCGGTCTCTTTCTGCAGGGCGACCCACCGAAAGCGCCGCACAAAGCACGAACTCCGTAGCTACAGCGACGACTCCCAGGAGTCTCCTGAAAAATGCACTTGTGAACCGAAAAGGCAAACCAGTCAATCCAGCAACAGCTGGCCGTCATCGTTCCGAACATGCAGTTCACGCGAAAAACAACCGCGGACAGATGCAAAAGCATTCCACGCGAAATTCATAGCTCACAGTGTCGCGTCACGCACTCACTGTAGCCTCCTTAGCCGCCTCTTACGACGTGCATGGTAGACAACAATATTACTATTCTTTGCTCCCCCGTATGGGCCCCGTTGAAGTGCTACATAGAACCTATATTTTTATATGGATGTGAAGCGTGGACAATGAGCACACAAGCTGAAAAATATCTGATGGCTGTGGAAATATGGTTTCTGAGGCAAATGCAAAGAATACCATAGACAGACAGAAAAACCAATGAACAAGTCCTACAAGAATCAAATAAAGATCGCAAACTGATTAGAGACGTTAGACGTAGACAGTCAACATTTTTTGGGCATGTTATGAGAAGATATGAATTGGAGAACTTGATAACAATTGGCAAGATCGAAGGGAGGAGACCAAAGGGAAGACCAAGAATTAAATACCTGGATGGCTTGGCCACGTGGCATGGTCGAGACAGAAACAAAGAGCTGATCCACGACTCTGGTGATCGAGTGAGATAGCAAAACGTGACCGCCCAAGCTTATCGGCATATCATGATGATGATCCCCTACAAGACGTTGCAGTCAGCACCAGCATTTTTCAGCAGCTGCTGTTGATGTACTAGGCAAATATTTACGTTCAGCAGTTTGCCATTGCTTTCTGAACGACCGGCTGACATACCCCCTAAGTTACCAGCGAGGCGCGAACAGCTGCTGATTCTCGCAGCTGCTGTTTTCCCCACGTGAGTATACGGGATTACGAACAATGTCGCTAACTCTTTGGCCAGGGAGAGTGTGGAGCGGCCATCTTTAAACTGTCCTTATGACATCACCGTCTTTATTTGCACCGTGATGTCACGTGCTGAACCCCATTGACACCCTTAACATCAATGTTGACAGATTGCAAGACAATGGCATGGTTATTGTAATTTCTATCATACTTTTCTGGTTTTCACGCGAAACCCACTACTGTAGTATAATTGCAGACTATGCAAGTCCCAGTCTTATTTTGATACCTGTACTGAACCTATGGTCTCCTATAGCGTATCCGAGATTGTAGACATTCACTTGCTCAACTTGTTTCTGAACCTATGGTCTCCTATAGCGTATCCGAGATTGTAGACATTCACTTGCTCAACTTGTTTCTGAACCTATGGTCTCCTATAGCGTATCCGAGATTGTAGACATTCACTTGCTCAACTTGTTTCTGAACCTATGGTCTCCTATAGCGTATCCGAGATTGTAGACATCCACTTGTTTCTGAACCTACGTTCTCCTATAGCGTATCCGAGATTGTAGACATTCACTTGCTCAACTTGTTTCTGAACCTATGGTCTCCTATAGCGTATCCGAGATTGTAGACATCCACTTGTTTCTGAACCTACGGTCTCCTATAGCGTATCCGAGATTTTAGACATTCACTTGCTCAACTTGTTTCTGAACCTATGGTCTCCTATAGCGTATCCGAGATTGTAGACATTCACTTGCTCAACTTGTTTCTGAACCTATGGTCTCCTATAGCGTATCCGAGATTGTAGACATTCACTTGCTCAACTTGTTTTCTACTCAGACTGAGATTATTTCATCTTGTTTATAATTATAGGTATGTTCTTTTGTGAATTAATTTTCGCCACACAAGATTTCGCCGAGTTCTCCTATTCTCTTATGACTTTTTGGAGTTCTGATTATGTGCTTATTGTAAGGTGTGTATTGTCATGAAACCGCAGACTGCACACGGGCCGACCTCCAATCGATATAGACCTTTTATGTACA
Source organism: Cepaea hortensis (assembly GCA_963921405.1). Lineage (NCBI taxonomy): Eukaryota > Metazoa > Mollusca > Gastropoda > Stylommatophora > Helicidae > Cepaea > Cepaea hortensis. The sequence goes on from OY992881.1 coordinate 75,330,399, forward strand.
CAGCCCCGTGTCGCTGTCTCCTGTATGCCACGGTTAAATGTAGGACAAACACGAACGACAAATCAATGGCTTCACCCCAACTGCTTCAAAAGCCCTTTCTCTGTTAAATGTGTATGGTTTCCACAAAAGAATGAGCAACTAATTGCTGACTGTATTTCTATTTGTTTTTTGTTTTTTTGCGTATCCTTTTACAGGACTTAGCTGTCAACAGCAGCATCTTTCAGCTGTCTGTTGATCTCTTGGCAAGATTACGCTCAGTAGTTTGCCATTGCTTTCTGAGCGGCCGGCTCAGTATCCGCAAGTCACGAGCGGGGGTCGAACCACCTCAGTTCTCGCTCCGCTGCGAGACTCTGCGTGATAAACGGGATTACAGAGAGAAAGTGTTGTAACCCCACAGCCAGAGAGACCGGCGTATTTCTATTTGCGACTCCCTAAAATGTCGGCGTGAAAACATTGGGACACATTGACATAGTCACGGTAGTGTCTTGTATAAACATAAGTTGTTGGCGACACTGGTGGGAAGGCCTGGTTATGACGGGCCATTTTCGCATCAAGTTATTGCAAGAAACACATGACTGACTCGTTAGTTATAAATGTTGTTTCGTTGTTGTAGTTGTTGCTGTTGCTGTCATCTCCAGTGAAACGAATTGAAATATTGGGGACCGCTGATGATTTGGTTCCATCTCGGTAGGACGGCAACACACTTTGTCGGAGCATGATCGTGAGCTCTCCAAGCGTGAGTGCAAGACTTGAGTCCCGATCGTCTGCCATCATCATGGTGAATAGATATTATCCACTTGTGTTCTCTTAGCGGGCGAAGTGCGAGTCCCTGCAAAGATATGATGAGATGAGCCAGACAGGGTGGACAATGCCAAACCTAATTTTAGGACATGGCTTGTCTTACATTCGCTTACGTTGATTAATATACATTTACTGTTATACATATTATCGCTTGCTACGTTTATTTTTTTCATCGTGGTCATTTGTCTTTAAATTCAGTGTTTGATTGTAACTGTTGGTACATACTAACCATGAGGCTTGAAACTCTGGTTGTCTTTTAGCGAAGACTTTATACTGAAAACACCTGTATCGATTTCCTAGGATCAATTCTACACATGGTAGTGTTTTTACCCTCCATTATCCTCATCGATAATACAGAAAGATCGGGCGAGAAAAGCAGTACGGGCTAATCTGTCTTAAGCAAGTATGAACGCACAGGCTTTCTGTATGTACCACTAGGTCGCGGAATAAAGGGATGGTATGATTACTTTCTTTCTCGTTGGCTTTTCTCCATGAACGACTCTCTTCAATAAGAGGATATCTTCTTCTTCTTCTGTGTTCATCCGGAGTTTCTTTTTTTTTTTCGGATGTGACTGCGTTGTGCCTGTTTACAGCAGAGCTGCGTTCTTGCGCCGTTAGGCCGACACATCCGACTTCTGCGGGCATTTGTTGACCGGGTTAACCTTCCCGGGGCAATAAGAGGATATCATGACCAGGTTTCGAACTGGTTACCGCAAGTACGCTAGCCACCGGACTACCCAAGGGTCCAAGAACCAATAACGCTGGCATCAATCGCGCCCTGGCTAAAATGTAAAATACATATATACATTATATTAACTAGAATGTTATTTATTTTAATATTAATTATATCTGTTCTCATTCCTTGTGATACACACGTCATGATGTCTGTATTTTGTCGTTTTAACATATGATAATAAAGACTTCGTGAGCAACTATTAAGATCACGTTAATGATTAATACGCCAACTGTAAAAACGTGTAACTCGACTCTGCTCTAAATATAGTGTCAACCTTAACAATGGCCCATTGTATATGCAGGCTGTGATCATCATCATCTGTTGTGGGCGCGTTAGTGTCATCGCAAACAAGGTTATGCTGATAATGTTAATGGCATGCGCACGGTCGGACGAGGGTTTGTCGACTGCTAAGAGAGGGATTGATTGATTGATTGATTTAGGAATCGACATCACAGCATTCGGGGCATTCCCATAAGCGTTCCGTCCCCATCCTCGGCAGCCAGCGAAGAGTTCCAACACCAATATTACCAGTAGCAATCTGATTATATGTCCGTCTCGCCTTTCCTCTGAGCTTTGAGCGTCGGCCAGATCCCCTCGTCACACCTCGCTATCTCATTCTTATCAGACTATGGTAATCCATTTTCTCCTCCGAGGTGTACACGTGCTCCCACAAGGCCGCAATTATTAAGTTTAAGAGAGGGAAAGATTGGCCACCTATTCCTCCGTGCATTCGGGCCTACAATATGAGATGGTCCTAGCACTCTATCAGGCTCGTACTTTAAGTCTTCTTGTTGTTTTAATCATGGCACTAGGCTGGTCACGCTTTCCAGTTCATTGTTGCTGTTTTAATCATGGCACTAGGCTGGTCACGCTTTCCAGTTCATTGTTGTTGTTTTAATCATGGCACCAGGCTGGTCACGCTTTCCAGTTCATTGTTGCTGTTTTAATCATGGCACCAGGCTGGTCACGCTTTCCAGTTCATTGTTGTTGTTTTAATCATGGCACCAGGCTGGTCACGCTTTCCAGTTCATTGTTGCTGTTTTAATCATGGCACCAGGCTGGTCACGCTTTCCAGTTCATTGTTGTTGTTTTAATCATGGCACCAGGCTGGTCACGCTTTCCAGTTCATTGTTGCTGTTTTAATCATGGCACCAGGCTGGTCACGCTTTCCAGTTCATTGTTGTTGTTTTAATCATGGCACCAGGCTGGTCACGCTTTCCAGTTCATTGTTGCTGTTTTAATCATGGCACCAGGCTGGTCACGCTTTCCAGTTCATTGTTGCTGTTTTAATCATGGCACCAGGCTGGTCACGCTTTCCAGTTCATTGTTGTTGTTTTAATCATGGCACCAGGCTGGTCACGCTTTCCAGTTCATTGTTGTTGTTGTTGTTTTAATCATGGCACCAGTCCCGTGTGTTGCCGGGGCCCATAAGGGAAGCAAAGAATAGCAACACTGCAGCCTACCACGCATGTCGTAAGAGGCGACTAAGGAGGCTTGATGGTTCCGTCGCCCTGCTACTGAGTGAGTGCGTGGCGCGACACTGTGAGCTGTGAGTTTCGTGTGAAGTGCTTTTGAATCTGCCCGAGGTTTTTTGGAATGTGACTGCATGTTCGGAGTGATGGCAGATGGCTATGTCCCAGAGTTGACCGGTTTTTGCCTTATGCAGAAATGCGTGGCTGCTGAGCTTCTGGTTGACTGCCACTGCCATCGACGATGAACTGTATTTCGTGGACTATGTGGGTGAACATCTAGGAAACATCCAGATGGGAAAATGGCTGCAGATTCCATCAGAAATGAACTGGGTGTTTTGTGGGGGACTATTGTGTTGACATTCTGGCGGCGGCATTATGCACAGTGCATCTGTGCGGGCTGTTGTTTGTCGAGACTCCTGTCTTTTCCACTTTTCACATTGGGCAGTGGGGAGCATTTTGTATGATATTCACTGGCACAGGAACGGCGCATAATGGGGACCATCCGTTGCTGTGAAGTTGGAACTGCGACTAACTAACTAACTAACTAACTAACTAACTAACTAACTAACTAACTAACTAACTAACTAACTGGTCACGCTTTCCAGTTCATTGTTGTTGTTTTAATCATGGCACCAGGCTGGTCACGCTTTCCAGTTCATTGTTGTTGTTTTTTCCCCCCAATGGGATAAGCCGATAAGGCGTTCGGAAGGTTTTATTTGAAAATAATACAGTTATGTATTAGATGTTTCCATACAGTTAAATATTGTTTACAGTCTCTTCATTTTATGTGAAAGCCTTCTTGAATAAAGTTTCGTAACTAAAAGTTTAATCTACAGTATGCCAACTAAAGTTATTTGGGGCGTGCAGACGGGCAGGTGACAACGATATAAATAGACATGCCTGGACCTAGGCTGAATACTGGTGAAGCCGTCAGACGCAGTTTGAAATTACCGGATGTTAACAGAACCTATAGAATACAGCTGAATGGACCCTACTGTGTAGAACTCCACTTTAACGCAGTCGTAAACACGACGCACCCATTGCAAATACCTCTCGTAGGTTCACGAAATGGTGACTTTTGGAGACGTGTGCTTAGGTCTAATGTTCGCACTGTGATTCATCATCATCTAATAATCTAATAGATTGTCCTGTGAAGACCTGCCCCCCCCCCCCCACCCACACAACATACACAATCTTTAAAATATCTGTAATAAGATGTCCTGCTGTCGTGTGTAAATTATCTATCACATCTTGAATCCATCTACGTTGTGGCCTTCAGCTTCCCCGGTACACCTCCCTCCATTGCTATCTTTGTCAGACTGGTGTCTGTTTACATGCCTCAGATATTTGATATTCCTCAATTTTATTTCTCCAAATAACCAGTCTTCTTCGGTAATGAATTCCTGTTGGACAGATCTGCCGCTTCCATCGACGATGAACTGTGATTTTAATAGCGGACTTGTTTTATCATTCTGGCAGCGACCTTTTGCTTGTATGCCTGTGCGTGCTGTTAATTTATCGGGACTGCTCTCTGTTCTTCTCACACGGGACAGTGATGAGAATTTTGTGTGGTATTCATTGGCACAGGAATGGAGTATTCTGGGGCCTGGGGGTGACCCTTTGCCGTGAGTTATAGCCGCGACTAACGACTAATTAAAGATCTGTTTGTTCTCTTTTTCATTCAGTGAGTTTGTAATACTCTTTTGTAACACCTAAATTCCAAGAAGCTGTGTGCTTTCACAACACTCCCCCCCTCCCACCCCGTACTTTGCCACAGGTAAGCTCTCAGTACTCTGACTTTAGTTCTGTTCCAATCCAAACAGTGTTTATTTGCTTTAGTTTTTGCACAAGATTGTTTATTCTTCTGTTGATTTACTCATCGCGTGTCCATCTTCCGTCAACATGAACCTAGATATTCAAAACCGCTCACTTTCTGTCATTTCTCTCCATTGATCAATATAATATATCTGTTGACATATGTTTTTCATCGATTGTCATTATTTTTGTTCTTGTTGTATTGAGATATTTTTACCCCCACTTTGCTCTTGCACTTACTATATTGGTTTCCCAGTCCCCAAGTGAGTTGTTGATAGCAATACTGTGCCGTCAGCTTATGGAAGTTCACATATTTATGTTCCTACGATTATTAAAAAAAAGTAATTTTGTTCACTGCCAATATTGTCTCCAACATTTTTATGTTTCTAGTGTATAAGTTATGCCGGCTTCGTGGCTTAGAAGTTATGACTTTTCTCCGTAATCTCGTATACTCTCGTCAGGTAACGTGATGACGGTTCAAATCAGCAGTGGTTCGAATCGCATCAATCGGTAACTTACGGGGTATGTGAGCCGGCCGCTCAGAAAGCAATGGCAAACTACTGAGCGTAATCTTGCCAAGAGATCAACATACAGCTGAAAGATGCTGGTGTTGACATTTAAGTCCTGTAAAAGGATATGCTTAAAAAAAAAAAATGTATAAGTTGAACAGAGAAGGGGACACAATGCCTGACTCCTTATTCTATATGACATATACCTGGCCTACCTGAAGTCTATGTGTTATTTAATGTTATTTAAATGATCCCACTTTTGTCACCCTGTCTAGCTGTCCATTAATGAGTTAAACTACAACATTTGTCACTCTGTCTAGCTGACCATTAATGAGTTAAACTACAACTTTTGTCACTCTGTCTAGCTGACCATTAATGAGTTAAACTACAACATTTGTCACTCTGAATAGCTGACCATTAATGAGTTAAACTACAACTTTTGTCACCCTGTCTAGCTGTCCATTAATGAGTTAAACTACAACATTTGTCACTCTGTCTAGCTGTCCATTAATGAGTTAAACTACAACTTTTGTCACTCTGTCTAGCTGACCATTAATGAGTTAAACTACAACATTTGTCACTCTGTCTGGCTGACCATTAATGAGTTAAACTACAACTTTTGTCACTCTGAATAGCTGACCATTAATGAGTTAAAATACAACTTTTGTCACTCTGTCTAGCTGACCATTAATGAGTTAAACTACAACATTTGTCACTCTGTCTAGCTGTCCATTAGTGAGTTAAACTACAACTTTTGTCACTATGTCTGGCTGACCATTAATGAGTTAAACTACAACTTTTGTCACTCTGTCTAGCTGTCCATTAATGAGTTAAACTACAACATTTGTCACTCTGTCTAGCTGTCCATTAATGAGTTAAACTACAACATTTGTCACTCTGTCTGGCTGACCATTAATGAGTTAAACTACAACATTTGTCACTCTGTCTAGCTGACCATTAATGAGTTAAACTACAACATTTGTCACTCTGTCTAGCTGACCATTAATGAGTTAAACTAAAACTTTTGTCACTCTGTCTAGCTCACCATTAATGAGTTAAACTACAACTTTTGTCACTCTGTCTAGCTGACCATTAAAGAGTTAAACTACAACTTTTGTCACTCCGTCTGGCTGACCATTAATGAGTTAAACTACAACATTTGTCACTCTGTCTAGCTGACCATTAATGAGTTAAACTACAACTTTTGTCACTCTGTCTAGCTGACCATTAATGAGTTAAACTACAACATTTGTCACTCTGTATAGCTGACCATTAATGAGTTAAACTACAACATTTGTCACTCTGTCTAGCTGACCATTAATGAGTTAAACTACAACATTTGTCACTCTGTCTGGCTGACCATTAATGAGTTAAACTACAACTTTTGTCACTCTGTCTGGCTGACCATTAATGAGTTAAACTACAACTTTTCTCACTCTGTCTAGCTGACCATTAATGAGTTAAACTACAACATTTGTCACTCTGTCTAGCTGACCATTAATGAGTTAAACTACAACTTTTGTCACTCTGTCTAGCTGACCATTAATGAGTTAAACTACAACATTTGTCACTCTGTCTAGCTGTCCATTAGTGAGTTAAACTACAACTTTTGTCACTATGTCTGGCTGACCATTAATGAGTTAAACTACAACTTTTGTCACTCTGTCTAGCTGTCCATTAATGAGTTAAACTACAACATTTGTCACTCTGTCTAGCTGTCCATTAATGAGTTAAACTACAACATTTGTCACTCTGTCTGGCTGACCATTAATGAGTTAAACTACAACATTTGTCACTCTGTCTAGCTGACCATTAATGAGTTAAACTACAACATTTGTCACTCTGTCTAGCTGACCATTAATGAGTTAAACTAAAACTTTTGTCACTCTGTCTAGCTCACCATTAATGAGTTAAACTACAACTTTTGTCACTCTGTCTAGCTGACCATTAAAGAGTTAAACTACAACTTTTGTCACTCCGTCTGGCTGACCATTAATGAGTTAAACTACAACATTTGTCACTCTGTCTAGCTGACCATTAATGAGTTAAACTACAACTTTTGTCACTCTGTCTAGCTGACCATTAATGAGTTAAACTACAACATTTGTCACTCTGTATAGCTGACCATTAATGAGTTAAACTACAACATTTGTCACTCTGTCTAGCTGACCATTAATGAGTTAAACTACAACATTTGTCACTCTGTCTGGCTGACCATTAATGAGTTAAACTACAACTTTTGTCACTCTGTCTGGCTGACCATTAATGAGTTAAACTACAACTTTTCTCACTCTGTCTAGCTGACCATTAATGAGTTAAACTACAACATTTGTCACTCTGTCTAACTGACCATTAATGAGTTAAACTACAACTTTTGTCACTCTGTCTGGCTGACCATTAATGAGTTAAACTACAACTTTTGTCACTCTGTCTGGCTGACCATTAATGAGTTAAACTACAACTTTTGTCACTCTGTCTGGCTGACCATTAATGAGTTAAACTACAACTTTTGTCACTCTGTCTAGCTGACCATTAATGAGTTAAACTACAACATTTGTCACTCTGTCTAGCTGACCATTAATGAGTTAAACTACAACTTTTGTCACTCTGTCTGGCTGACCATTAATGAGTTAAACTACAACTTTTGTCACTCTGTCTAGCTGACCATTAATGAGTTAAACTACAACTTTTGTCACTCTGTCTAGCTGACCATTAATGAGTTAAACTACAACATTTGTCACTCTGTCTAGCTGACCATTAATGAGTTAAACTACAACTTTTGTCACTCTGTCTGGCTGTCCATTAATGAGTTAAAATACAACTTTTGTCACTCTGTCTGGCTGACCATTAATGAGTTAAACTACAACTTTTGTCACTCTGTCTGGCTGACCATTAATGAGTTAAACTACAACTTTTGTCACTCTGTCTAGCTGACCATTAATGAGTTAAACTACAACATTTGTCACTCTGTCTGGCTGACCATTAATGAGTTAAACTACAACTTTTGTCACTCTGTCTGGGTGACCATTAATATAAATGAGTTAAACTACAACTTTTGTCACTCTGTCTGGCTGACCATTAATATAAATTAGTTAAACTACAACTTTTGTCACTCTGTCTGGCTGACCATTAATATAAATGAGTTAAACTACAACTTTTGTCACTCTGTCTGGCTGACCATTAATGAGTTAAACTACAACTTTTGTCACTCTGTCTTGCTGACCATTAATATAAATGAGTTAAACTACAACTTTTGTCACTCTGTCTGGCTGACCATTAATGAGTTAAACTACAACTTTTGTCACTCTGTCTGGCTGACCATTAATATAAATGAGTTAAACTACAACTTTTGTCACTCTGTCTAGCTGACCATTAATGAGTTAAACTACAACTTTTGTCACTCTGTCTGGCTGACCATTAATGAGTTAAAACTACAACATTTGTCACTTTGTCTAGCTGACCATGAATGAGTTTTAAACTACAACTTTTGTCACTCTGTCTAGCTGACCATTAATGACTTAAACTACAACTTTTGTCACTCTGTCTAGCTGACCATTAATGAGTTAAACTACAACTTTTGTCACTCTGTCTAGCTGACCATTAATGAGTTAAACTACAACTTTTGTCACTCTGTCTAGCTGACCATTAATGAGTTAAACTACAACTTTTGTCACTCTGTCTAGCTGACCATTAATGAGTTAAACTACAACATTTGTCACTCTGTCTAGCTGACCATTAATGAGTTAAACTAAAACTTTTGTCACTCTGTCTAGCTCACCATTAATGAGTTAAACTACAACTTTTGTCACTCTGTCTAGCTCACCATTAAAGAGTTAAACTACAACTTTTGTCACTCCGTCTGGCTGACCATTAATGAGTTAAACTACAACATTTGTCACTCTGTCTAGCTGACCATTAATGAGTTAAACTACAATTTTTGTCACTCTGTCTAGCTGACCATTAATGAGTTAAACTACAACATTTGTCACTCTGTCTAGCTGACCATTAATGAGTTAAACTACAACATTTGTCACTCTGTCTGGCTGACCATTAATGAGTTAAACTACAACATTTGTCACTCTGTCTGGCTGACCATTAATGAGTTAAACTACAACTTTTGTCACTCTGTCTGGCTGACCATTAATGAGTTAAACTACAACTTTTCTCACTCTGTCTAGCTGACCATTAATGAGTTAAACTACAACATTTGTCACTCTGTCTAGCTGACCATTAATGAGTTAAACTACAACTTTTGTCACTCTGTCTGGCTGACCATTAATGAGTTAAACTACAACTTTTGTCACTCTGTCTAGCTGACCATTAATGAGTTAAACTACAACTTTTGTCACTCTGTCTGGCTGACCATTAATGAGTTAAACTACAACTTTTGTCACTCTGTCTAGCTGACCATTAATGAGTTAAACTACAACATTTGTCACTCTGTCTAGCTGACCATTAATGAGTTAAACTACAACTTTTGTCACTCTGTCTGGCTGACCATTAATGAGTTAAACTACAACTTTTGTCACTCTGTCTAGCTGACCATTAATGAGTTAAACTACAACATTTGTCACTCTGTCTAGCTGACCATTAATGAGTTAAACTACAACTTTTGTCACTCTGTCTGGCTGTCCATTAATGAGTTAAACTACAACTTTTGTCACTCTGTCTGGCTGACCATTAATGAGTTAAACTACAACTTTTGTCACTCTGTCTAGCTGACCATTAATGAGTTAAACTACAACTTTTGTCACTCTGTCTGGCTGACCATTAATATAAATGAGTTAAACTACAACTTATGTCACTCTGTCTAGCTGACCATTAATGAGTTAAACTACAACATTTGTCACTCTGTCTGGCTGACCATTAATGAGTTAAACTACAACTTTTGTCACTCTGTCTGGGTGACCATTAATATAAATGAGTTAAACTACAACTTTTGTCACCCTGTCTGGCTGACCATTAATATAAATGAGTTAAACTACAACTTTTGTCACTCTGTCTGGCTGACCATTAATATAAATGAGTTAAACTACAACTTTTGTCACTCTGTCTGGCTGACCATTAATGAGTTAAACTACAACTTTTGTCACTCTGTCTTGCTGACCATTAATATAAATGAGTTAAACTACAACTTTTGTCACTCTGTCTGGCTGACCATTAATGAGTTAAACTACAACTTTTGTCACTCTGTCTGGCTGACCATTAATATAAATGAGTTAAACTACAACTTTTGTCACTCTGTCTAGCTGACCATTAATGAGTTAAACTACAACTTTTGTCACTCTGTCTGGCTGACCATTAATGAGTTAAAACTACAACATTTGTCACTTTGTCTAGCTGACCATGAATGAGTTTTAAACTACAACTTTTGTCACTCTGTCTAGCTGACCATTAATGACTTAAACTACAACTTTTGTCACTCTGTCTAGCTGACCATTAATGAGTTAAACTACAACTTTTGTCACTCTGTCTAGCTGACCATTAATGAGTTAAACTACAACTTTTGTCACTCTGTCTAGCTGACCATTAATGAGTTAAACTACAACATTTGTCACTCTGTCTGGCTGACCATTAATGAGTTAAACTACAACATTTGTCACTCTGTCTGGCTGACCATTAATGAGTTAAACTACAACTTTTGTCACTCTGTCTAGCTGACCATTAATGAGTTAAACTACAACAGGCTGTGTGTTTTTTCTGTTGCAGATATGATGGGACCATTTTCAAGAGCATGGTTCTTCCTATACAGCTGCATGCATGTGTTTGTTGCCTTCAGTGGCATCTCTGGACAATCCCCAGACTGTGAGGCTATGAAATCATTGTTCCCAGCTTGCACATGCAGCAGAACACTGGACAGCGCCGGTGCCATACTGGGCACATCAGTGGATTGCTCTTCCAAGGGCCTGAGTATTATCCCCAGCTCCATTAGAAAATACTCTATTTATGAACTAAAACTCAACAACAACAGCATTGTCAGTTTGGGTGACAGCATTCTGAATAATCTGGATATCACAAAATTGGATTTAAGTGACAATGCCATTAGCTCAGTTCACGACCATGCTTTTGGATATTTGGGTAGGTACCTGAAAATACTGATTCTAAGTGGAAACAGTTCTTCAAAACCTCCCAAAAATGCATTTCAACATCTATATGTGCTAGAAGATTTAACATTAAAAAACTATAATGTTTCTACACTGACTCAATCAGATAGCTATTTTCTGGCTTTGGAAAAAGTGAAAAACCTCACACTGGACAACTGGAACCTGGAGAATGTTGAACCAGGTTCTTTTCTGTTCACCAAAAACCTCCTTCAGAGTTTGACTTTTTTAAACCAAGTCATGCAGATACCGCTTGATGAGTTACGTTCAACTGAGCTAAGAGATTTAAAGGCACTGCGTATTAGTCACAACAATATTCATGCAATAACACGTGACAGTTTTGAAAAACTCGACAGATTGACAGAACTAGATCTAAGTTACAACAAGATTACTGCCGTAGATGCTAACTGCTTCCGTGGTGTCAATGATACTCTGATCAAGCTGTCCCTGTCAAACAACATGCTGACCAGTCAGCTTCCTGGCCTCACAGATCTATCGAACCTGCAGCAACTGGACCTATCATTCAACCAGATCACAACTATTCCAGACCTGTCCATGCTTCACACCACCCAGCCTCTAGCCTTATATCTCAACCACAACACCATCACTGCTGTGCCAGAGACTGCCTTCGTGGGCATTGCAGATAAATTAAAGACCATAGACTTGTCATATAATGGAATATTAAACATTCAAGCAAATTTTGGAAGGTTTACCCAAATTGAAAGTTTCTTTCTGTCAGATCAATCAGGCAACAGTCCTCTAGTGTTACCATCATCCCTTGGACAAGCAGCAAAAACTCTCAAACAACTTTTTGTTGGTGGACACAAAATAAGTCAGCCAGATTTATGGCCAGTAGTTGGACAGCTGTACATGCTTGAAGTACTCAACTTAACTTCAGCTGAATTGACAAGCATCCCAAACCTGGTGCTGAGCAACCTGACAAATCTGAAAACACTTGACCTTTCAAATAACGGTTTGCATGATATAACACAGGGCACTCTTGCTGGACCCCGCAATTCTTTGACATTTCTGTCCCTCACAAGAAATTCAATTTCCACATTATCGTCCTGCACGTTTTATCAGTACACAAGCTATCCAATTGTCCTGTTGTTGGGGGAGAACCAGCTGATCTGTGACTGTTATGTTAGATGGCTGTGGAATAGTATAAAGAATGGTAGTATTAGTTCTACTGCTGGACAAGAAGCAGTATGCAACGATAACCAACTTCTGGCCAACAAAACTGTAGACAACTTCTGCAAAGTGCCAAACACAGAACCCCCATGTGTTGAATATTATACAACCACTACTGCCCCGATCTCAAGACTCACCATATTTGTTGAGAAAACTGCTCCAAATTCCATTAAAATATCATGGCAGTTGTCAGAAAAAAATGATCTTTATGAGTTTCAAATTATAGTATCAGATTCACACAGTGCTTCACCTGTGTTTCAGAGTACAGCTTCACCATCATTAAGTTCCCAAGAAGTGAACATCAAACTGGTGGAGAACACACAATATGAAGTCTGTGTTCAAGCTCACTTTAATACACATCCTACGATTTCTAACTGTGCACACTTGACCAATGGACCTGGCAATAACACAGATACTCCAGCACAGCAAACAGGGTTGAGCTCCACAGAAATAGGGATCATTGTTGGGGTCATCGTTGGGGTGGTGGTTCTGCTGGCTCTGGTTGCTGCAATTGTCTACATGCTAGTTTGTCACAGGCGTAGCCAGAAGAAGGTGCCAAATAATGTTCCAGTTCCAGCCAGAAACTTCTCCAAATCAGAGCTTCCATCAATGAATGAAGAAACTAGAAGCTTTACAAAACCAAACAGAAACAGAGGAGCTAATGGCCCAGAGACTAGAGAGGGCATGCAAGTTGTTGCCATCAGTGATGGTCAGACAGGCCATGGTAGAGTGGGTAGAGCTAATATGCTCAACTCTGATGGCAGTTTCAAGAAAACTAGAACCAGCAACTCGTCATCCATATCAGGCCAGGCATCTTATGAAAATGATCATGGCCCATTGCCTCCGACACCAAACAGGCAGCACTCAACACAGCCTCATGCTGGCTACTATAATAAGGGTTTCAAGGAAGACAGTTACGAAGAGATTGCCCCAAAGAGAGAAAGTGTTATATGAGTAGATGATGATCTTGAGGGCCCTCTCAATGGAAAGTTTCTTGTCACATGACTAGTGTGTGGGTGTATGGAGGTACAGTGTCAGTTACAAGTGACTTAACAGCAGTAACAATTGTCATACTGGGAGTAGTTACATATCAAATTGTGACAGGTTGAGGTTAACTCCACAGAACTGGATCATGTATTTTTAAGTGTATCTATGTCAGAAGACAGACAAGGGCTCTCTACATTAAATTGTATGCCATTGTCCAAATTCATACGTAGCCTAATTCAAAACATTTTCTGAAGGGAAATAGAAGCATTGGTTTTGCACAATTATGAATTCCCATGCACCCACCTCTCGTAGTGGAAAGATTAATGCACTGTATGCAGAAGTTCTTTCACACACACGCAAGTGCATGTATGTGTATGCATGCACACATACATGGGCAGAGAAAGATAGAGAGAAAAAAAACCACCCACACACGCACACACACTATATATATATATATATATATTTAAAAAAATGTTTTGCGTATCCTTTTACAGGACTTAGCTGTCAACAGCAGCATCTTTCAGCTGTCTGTTGATCTCTTGGCAAGATTACGCTCAGTAGTTTGCCATTGCTTTCTGAGCGGCCGGCTCAGTATCCCGCAAGTCACGAGCGGGGGTCGAACCGCCTCAGCTCTCGCTCCGCTGCGAGACTCTGCGTGATAAACGGGATTACAGAGAGAAAGTGTTGTAACCCCACAGCCAGAGAGACCGGCTATATATATATATATATATATATATATATATATATATATATATATATATATATATATATATATATATATATATATATATAGTGTGTGCGTGTGTGGGTGGTTTTTTTTCTTCTTCTCTATATATAAAAATGTGATATGATATAACTTGTGTAACCTGTTGTTCCTCTGCAAGTCTTATGTATATGTGATATAGAAATCATGGTTAACTTCAGGTGATGAATAAACATTTAGGTTATCAAAATAAGCATTCAACCACAGATTATTAGTTACCCACAGGGGGTGACAAAAACAAAAAGGAGATTCTAGAGGCCACAAAATAATCACTTATTAACCATTCTCTGAGCATTTATTACTTGTGAATTAGTACAGCTTTGTCATGGGTGAAATAGCCACATTTCATCCACTTAGTAATTTTTAATTTACCTATTAAATCCAGAAGAAATATTCTATGCTGGTTAAACACAAAGTTGCAGGTCTGTAAAATCTTTAAGTTGTCAAAAGAAACACTGGTTTTGTTTCTTAGAGTCATTGTTCTGTCATATCAATTCTCTACTTAAACAACACAAGTTATAATATGTGAACTGCTGTTTGGGGAGGACACAAAACATGTTGATAGAAATACATTTCTTGATCAATACTTGTACTGTTGACGTAATACATTTACAGCAGGCAGACATGGGAAGGACTGTCCTGGATGGTTGAATGATGTAATTGAAGTCATAAACACCCGGTGTGAGCACATACAAGAACTAATCAGAAACACCACGGTGTGAAGCACATACAAGAACTAATCAATGTAGTTCTCATAGTTAGAGGGCCTGTACAAGATCATTTCAGTGGGAGTATGGTTTTTGTGCAGCAGTGGAAGTGGAAGCATTGTGGCTAACACACTGACATGTAAACAACATAGCAGATAGTAGACTAGCTTGTAAACAGCACAGTGTATAGTAGACTGACATGTAAACAGCACACACCAGATAGTAGTCTGGCTTGTAAACAGCACAACAGACAGTACACTGGCTTGTAAACAGCACAGCAGACAGTACACTGGCTTGTAAACAGTCATTTAGTAGACTGGCTTGTAAACAGACATTAGAGTCTCTTGTAAACAGCCAGACAGTAGATTGACTTGTAAACAGTACAGCAGATAGTAGACTGACTTGTAAACTGGGCTTCATGTGACTAATCACTATTACTGTAGTATGGTGTGGATGTTGTATTCTTCTTCTTGTTCAGTGTTTCTTCTCCCGGTGAAGCACAAACCCTCACAAGCTCATGATAGACTTGTTGATTGGTTGGATTGTGCAGCTAGTGTTCTATGGGATGAGGTAAGCAGCCTGACACCAAGTCTTCCCAGTCACCTCTGAGATGTGCATGGATGGCTACAGTGCTACTATTCTTTGTTTCCCATTGGGCCCCAGTATCACATGGGCAAGATGTATTACTATCCACTAAACATGTCAATTATATTTTCTCGGATATCTTTTTTTTAATATTATACAAAAGTATTCATGCTTGAACTGGTATGCTACAACAGTTAACTAACGGAGGGATTTAGTATTTCTCACAGCAGCCTTTCCAAGCAATGTTACTTCACTTTCATGTCCAGCTGAATATTGAATGAACTGTTTCATAGATGAACTGCTTTAAATTTCACTTCACTCCCTGTCTCTAAAATAAAATCACTAAATCAAATGTTTTATATTTTTCTTTACATTCCAAGTTTTCTTGACATTCATTCCAAGTAAGCATTACAAAAATGCACACCTGCAATAGATTATGTGTTCCAATTATAACGTTCTAATCTCATACATTCATCTGTTTATTATTATTTTACAATATATATTTCCAGTTTACTCTGCTTTTAATTTAAACACTTCAGTATCACTCCCCTCTTAAATTTTTTTTACATGTGTGGATATTCTGGAATACTCATCCTTGTATTTATGTCCAATTGAGGGTTTTGTGTTAATTGTTCATGTTCTGATGTTAATAACAACTAAACATCTTATTGTTGACAACAGTTAAACAACTTACCAGATAAATTCATCATGAAATATCGGTGTAGAGTTCAGAATGCTGTGTTTGCTATTGATCTATATCTATAAAAGGCAATGTGTATCCGGATGTATTTGATGTGTTCGCAAACGGTCCATCCGATTGAGATGAAATTTTCTACATGCTTTCTTTTCATTCCTGTGCAGCCAACTGTCATAGTTTGTTAGTGTACAAACAGCTATTTACTTACTAAAATTTAATATTTTAATTTACATTATCATTTATATATAGCGAGGGGATTTAACTCAAGAAATGTTATATCAAGGGGCATAACTTTTAACAGCATTGCTATATATTTTATATATAGATTGTTGCATTGTTATCAAAGGTTTATAAACTCTTTTTCTACAGTTATTTACAGGCATGTGCGTTATAATAAATAATGATATAATCTTTAAGGCATTTTCAAAGTTTTCATAAAAATAATGCATCTATTTAAATAGTGAAAATTTTCTAACTCATCTTTTTATGTTTAAAGAAGTTATCTACAGTCATGTAGGTGATTAAAACCAGTTTTCATAAAAAAATAATGGATGGTGTGTGGAAGGACATTCTTAAGCGCCAGGAGCTGGGCGAAGCCGCGCCGGGTCAGATAGACAGACAGACAGACAGATAGTCGGGAACGGGAGCTTATATGACTACTTATATGAATTAAATGAGATGCTCCCCACCAGAGGCTGGGCGAAGCCGGGCCAGGACAGACAGACAGACATAGTCAGGAACGGAAGCTTATATGACTACTTATACGAATTAAATTAGATGCTCCCCACCAGGGCCTGGGCGAAGTCGGGTCGGACAGACAGATAGACAGACAGACAGATAGTCGGCAACGGGAGCTTATATGACTACTTATATTAATTAAATGAGAGCTCCCCACCAGGGACTGGGTGAAGCCAGGCCAGGTCAGACAGACAGATAGTCGGGAACGGGAGCTTATATGACTACTTATATGAATTAAATGAGATGCTCCCCACCAGGAACTGGGTGAAGCCGGGCCGGGTCAGACAGATAGACAGACAGACAGATAGTCGGGAACGGGAATGGGAGCTTATATGACTACTTATATGAATTAAATGAGATGCTCCCCACCAGGAGCTGGGCGAAGCCGGGCCGGGTTGGGTCAGACAGACAGATAGATAGATAGATCCCCGCCAGGGGCTGGGCGAAGCCGGGCCGGGTCAGCTAGTTATTTATATTTTCTGTGAAAGGAGAAGATAATCCAGAACAAATGGTGCAAGTTTTACGAAACAAATGTAACTACATCTGTATGTTGCGCCTGCAGTTGATTTCACTTTAAAAAGTGTGCAAGAGCACTTGGGTGCACATGTGTTTACTTGTAATGGTCATTTGTGTTTTCAACACTAGGACTTCACAATGTGTATTTGAATCATCATCCCAGGAATAGAAAGGTTGTTGAAATATGAAACATGCGAAGTCCAGGCCAGCTTCAGGCAGACCAAAGATACCAGGATCGTATCTTCAACATGAAAACCAGCTGTGAGAAATGCAGAGCACAATGTAGATCTTCATATTTATTTCATAGATTAGACAAGTATTTCTATTCAAAGACATTGTGGAAACCCATAATAGAAATGGGGTTTCCAGCACATATTATCAATTTAATTGAAACATTGTACCATGAAAAACAAGCAGCTGTCACAATAGCTAGTGAAACATCATATATGTTTGATGGTGCAAAGAAGAGTAAAATGGAATACATTCTCTTCCCATTATGTTCAACATCTATGCAGAAAATGTAAACAGAAACATCATCTATCTTGTGGCAACATAAACATGTGAATAGTGAAGCATTTCACAAAAATAGACAACAAAATTCAAGCTTTTGAACTGAAATGTTAAAGAAACATTCTTATCATGAAGAAAGGTTTTCAGACAGCAAGTCTCAGAAATTGAAGTACTTTGGTTACACCAAACCTCACTGTAGTTTAGAAAGAACATATAAAGAAAGCTTTTTTTCCTGGAGGATGAGGCAGGGCTGACCAAAACAACAGGTGACAGGGCACATTTAAGTTACCCTGGGCGTAAAAATACATCAGGCAGAGGAACTGGATCAAGAGTCTTCCAAAGGGGCTATGATCAGAGCAATGTTCTACAATGGACATGCTATATGGTTAAAAATAGTTGATGATGATGAATTTTTATTTTGGATATGTGTAACTCTTTCTGTATGCAACAAATCAACAGTTACTCCCTACATAAGAAACAGATCAGCAGTTATGCTCTGTGTATAAAACAAATTAACAGATACACCACCATATGTATAAAACAAATCAACAGATACTCCCTATGTATAAAACAAATCAACAGATACTCCCTATGTATAAAATATATCAACAGATACTGCCTATGTATAAAGCAAATCATCAGTTACTCCCTATGCATAAAACAGTTCAGCAATTACTCTATATGCACGAAACACAAAGCATTAGTTCCTCTTTAGGCACATAGTAATTCAATAGTTACTTGTTAACACTTAAGAGTACCACATACTGTTTAAAGTGGTACACATTTTAGGTCAAATACACCATCCATCTCCGATAAGCGTGGGCGGTCATGTTTTGCCATCTCACTCGATCACCAGAGTCGTGGATCAGTTTCGTGTTTCTGTCTCGACCATGCCATGTGGCCAAACCATCCAGGTATTTACTTCTGTCTACAAATACACCAACCGTTCTCAAATAACTAGTCTACGGTGTTAATTTGTTCTTGTTCAAACTCATTAAATGATAATTTAGATATTAGCTGTGTGCAGTCAAATTTTCATTTCTACATATACGGAAATAGTACTTAAATTAATGAATAAAATTAGTATAATATAATACTGGCAGCAGCAGGCACATCTCTAAAGTTACTCCACTAGAAAGGACTGGATTGAATGCATGGTTCCTGTACAGGTGTTGTAAAAATGAGGAACAGTATGTGATATATGTAACCGAAGTACTAGTAACCAGGGAACGTGGTTGGATGCTCATGACAGAAACCGGAGTTATTGTTCCATATATGAAGAGTTGTTTACTACAGAATGAGATTTTATTTTTCTGATTTATTTGTTTAAGAGGTCTTGATGTGAGTATATAATAAATAATAAGCATTTGTTTCAAATCACTCATGATCATTGTGTTTCCATACGATCTGTATATTCCTTCAATAGTTTCCCTTTCCCCGATACTTTTATGTTCCAAATATTTAAAAAAAGTTGTAATGTGGAAATCTGAAGTATAACATTTCAAACACCTATTTTTATATATGTGAAAGTTTACACGTTGTGATATGCAGATATGTTTTATATAATATGCATTGTTACTTTAAATAAATGTATATTTGCTAACTATGTAAACATGTGTTATAGAACTGATTGTACAGTTGATTTTATGACAAAGGTGCATTTTTGTACAGCTCAAGCCTTTGGAATCTCAAAATGTGAATTAATGAACATGTAGTGTACTGCTCATGTGTTTGTTACACAACTAGCATTGGCTGTGACAGCACACTGTCTTACCTAGACTGGCTTCAATTCTCACTTGAGGCCCACCTTGTAACATGGGTAACATTGGCTGTGACAGCATGCTGTCTTACCTAGACTGGCTTCAATTCTCACTTGAGGCCCACCTTGTAACAGGGGTCAAGTCTTCTTTAGGAAATGGAGCTCACGCTTCAAGACCTGGTCTAATTTTAGTTCTGTCACCTGACATTCTTAGGCTGATAATTGCAATAGGATTGTTGTTGTAAATGAGAGCCCTAGCATAGTCACTTATTGACTACGTATGAAATTATAGAAACAGATGCTGATGGTGACTTTGTTCCAGCCCAGTAGGTGAGGAAAGCACACATTCATGAGTTTCCAACATTCACACAAACCCAGTAGACAAGGAAAGCATACATTGTGAACATGTTCATGGGTTTTCAACTATCACACAATCCCAGTAGACAAGGAAAGTATACATTCATGGGTTTCCAACATTCACAAAGCTAATGAGCCATAATCAGTTCACAAATACAACACATATCCAAAATAGTGCAGAAATTTGAATATCTAGGCATGTGGATAACATCAGATGAAAGCTGCACCACACAGATAAAGAACATAATAGGACAAACAAAAGCAGCATTTTATAAAAAGAAAAATATACACAATGTCATTGGAGGTTAGAAACAGAACTCTTGCATGTTACATTCAGCCAGTCTTGACATAGACTGTGAGCCTTGGACAATTAGTAACCTAGCAAAAACAATGCCTAGAAGCTTTACAGATGTGATTTTATAGAATCGTCAACATTTCTCAGACAACCAAAATGAGTAATCAAAAGGTTTTGAAAGAGGCTAAGAAGAAAAGATAATTTATCACAAACATCTGAAAGAAGCTGTCATAATTTTTTGGCCATATTATAAGACATAAACTAGAATATATTGTGACAACTGGAAACATCTGTAGAAAGAAAGATAGAGGAAGACAACAATAGAACATTCTTGAGTCTTGACTTGCTTCATAGCATGGAAGGGTGTCATCACACGAATTGATAAGTGCTGTTGAGAAGCATTATTGCCCATGCCAGTAGGCAAGGTACTTGACAATGCTGATAAGAAAAACCATAATTCTTGCATGCACATTACTACAACAAAAGTGAAAGTGGTGTGTTTGGACTTAAGCAAGCCTCAGTCAACATTGCGCCGGGTTCTGCATCCCATGACTGCAACATGAAGAGTACATTAATGCCTTCACCAGTATACACCTGTTTGATTCTTCTGTTGATTGTTGCAGTGATTTTCTTTGAGACAGTATGCTTCCAAGTCATATAGTAGACAATATTTTACATGTGTGCTCAACATCATTTTCTGTAACAGCCTCCAGAGTTCAACAAGGATACGGATAGTTGCCAGTGTGTGTCAAAGTTTACTACCACTGGCATGCTCCTTTTTCACTTGAGATATTACTTATCACATCAGTTAAGTGTTGCCATTTTGTTCTGTTATTTCACCATTAACTTTCGCACTCTGTGCTTGTTTCTTCTCATTTGTTATGGGTTCATTAATTATGTGTAATTCTAATTCCATATGCAGAAATTTCATTCTGATCACTAAAAGATAAAGAGCATATCACCTTCAAGTGCTACAATTGCTGGAATATATTATTCTGATAATTATTTTTTTTTTTCATTTATGCAATGAACTTTCTTATGTGCAGTTCTGCTTCCTTACGTCTGGTTTTGAAAAACAATTTCATTCCACCTCTGATATTTTATATAGATGTTAATCAAAAAGGAAGATATAATATGCTGTTAGTTATAAATTTGCAAACATCAATTCAGGTTTCTGTGAGATGTTATGATTGACATTATGTGTGAAATTGTTATGCAACATCATTCGGACAGTTCGTTTGACTGGTTTTGTTTTGGAAGCACTCAGCTCATTGTTCTTTTGCTCTTCCTCATCACAAGCTTGAAATCAGCCACGGCAGGTATCCTGTTCCTTGTTTTGTTTAACAATACATTAAGTCCATCTCAGTTCCGTATCAAGCTAACAAAATTCAAGGATATCTTGTTTCCTCAAGGTTACCTCTAGGCATTACAGCACATAAATAGTTATTCTATAATCGTGTGCCAGTAATGTGAATATGAAATAAATAATGTTTTATTTTTGTTAACTGAATATTTCATTGACACACTCATGGCAGCTGTGTTGTTTGACTTGTACAGATGTACATATTTATTAGTTTCAGAGGTCACATAGTTACTTCTGCTGTTGATCGATTCTTTTTTCAACGTGAAGCATGTGACACTACTCAAAACATTCCAAATGTAATATATTTATCATAATTGGTTTGCACTGTGTATAATGTATATTTATAGTTTCTATATTATCGCCTTGTTACACATCAGCAGGTTGTGAATGTACACTCATTGCCTTGATATTGTGTCTTGTTTTATGAACAGCAAACTAAGCTTCCACTGGTTTTGTAAACAAGTACAAATTACTGCAGAGTGACTTCTTTTCTTTGGTTCATTACTGCAGAATGATAATATTAATACATTAATAGTATAATGCTGATAATGCATCTTGCCTCATTTGCAGCATATCATTATTTACTGTAACATGTCTGAACATGTCCACCACTTTTAGTCATCTACAAAACTATAAGAGTGGATCAAAGTTACAGATGATGGCACATATTTTCCTGATGTTTATATAATCAGCACATTCTAGAATATCAAAGGTCAAGGACCCTTGTTGACATGCCTCGAGGTGTATTGACATATTGGGCAACCCCATATTTCTACAAGCCAATCAGCACTTGAGGGGTGATATTGTCAATATCACACCAACCTCCGCGATGTTTCCAGACATTTCCTAGTTCACACCAACCTCCGTGTTGTTTCCAGATATTTCCTGGTACCCAATTTAGACAGGGTTGACCTGGCAGCTCAGGTCAATTTAAAAAAATCTGCCTTCATGTGAATTCAAACAACTGACAACTGGGCTGGCCACCAAACAAAGTAATCACTGTACTACCGCGACTCCCATTCCAGTATATGTCCTTAGGTTAATATTTTTATAACCTGTTTAATTTTGTTGTCATTTCTGAATTGTACAGGTTTTTATTTAGGTCAGAAAGACTGGCCATTACGACATGCCATGCGCGCAATCCTAGAATTGTATAACTGTACATTTATCATCTTGCAGCATTCTCTTGTTAACGTGTGTAGATATTTTGTTTGAGAAAATATTGTAGCAAAAACATAATATTTGAAATAAACATAAAGTACTCTGGCTTGTTTAGACTTGACTTCTGCTTGCTTTAAATATATGTCTACCTAACAAAAGGTTTTACTGTTTCACTCATTTCATGATTTTATACCCACAGTACTCATTCACTTCTTGCTGTCATCTTTACTGCAGTCTCTTCTGCATTTGTTTCCTTATTCTACTCATAACTCATTTCATCCTTACTGCAGTCTCTACTCTGCATTTGTTTCCTTATTCTACTCATAACTCATTTCATCCTTACTGCAGCCTCTACTCTGCATTTGTTTCCTTATTCTACTCATAACTCATTGCATCCTTACTGCAGCCTCTACTCTGCATTTGTTTCCTTATTCTGCTCACAACTCATTTCATCCTTACTGCAGTCTCTACTCTGCATGTGTTTCCTTATTCTACTCATAACTCATTTCATCCTTACTGCAGCCTCTACTCTGCATGTGTTTCCTTATTCTGCTCACAACTCATTTCATCCATACTGCAGCCTCTACTCTGCATTTGTTTCCTTATTCTAATAACTCATTTCATCCTTACTGCAGTCTCCACTCTGCATTCGTTTCCTTATTCTACTCATAACTCATTTCATCCTAGCCAAAGGTTACATAGGAGCTTCTGGCCAAGTGGCTGAACCCCAGGCTCCCATTCGGGAGACCCGGGATCGAATCTATAGTAAGGCGATAGATTTTTTTTCTGTCAGGGACAACAAGAAAACCCTAACCTGTACAATTTGCGGTGACTGCCACTAGCCATGCTGCCTTAATTCCTCAAGCTCAAGACCCCGCTGTCCTACACCGCAAGGTACAATAGGCAATAATGACAATTTTATAGGCTTCAAATACGCCTTGATTTGGCATCTATTTAGGCCATGCATCAAAGTACACTTGTTCCTACAGTAAGGTGCTGTCATCATTTGGAGTCAACAGATTTCAATCCCAATATGGTCACTTTAGCTTTCAATTATGTTTTCTTGTGTGTCCTATAGTCCCTACTTCTGTCCTCTACTTCCGTGAGTTACAAGCAGTAACTGATCAACAAGGTACATGGTGTGGTACAGAATGTGTCAAAAGACAATCATTTTCTCATGAATAATCAAGGGAATTGCCTGTGTGTGACCAGGAAAATCAATTGGGGAACCAACTGAGGCCACTCAGACAGTTACATAAATAAACAAATGTTTGTGTGTTTATTTGACCTATGCTGGTTTAATATAAATTATGAGACCTGTGGTGCTATCTCAATGGTTTGATACAAATTCTGTCTGTATTCCATAGTTGTAGGTTCATGTGTATGATAGACATGACTAATGAAGACACTTTTTTTGGTAACTATAGCTTTCAAATTTTACGTTGTCTAGTGGGTCCTCTAGTCTCTACTTTCTTCTTCTCCTTCTGTGAGCACCAAACAATACTATGTGTGTTTATTTATGTAACTGTCTGTGTGCGACCAGGGCCTGTAAAGGATACAAGAACAGTAACAATGTAACCTGCCAAGAATGTTATAAAAGGCGACTAAGGAGGATTGGCGAGAGACTGACTACCTCGTCCCATAGACAACTGAAACTACACAATCCAACCAATCATGAGCAAGTCTACAGAGGTTATGCCAGGAGTTGCTTGAGGGCCTTTGCTTCACTGGGAGATCAAAGAAAAGAAGAATCACAGAAGTACTTTACACACATTTCCCCTGAAATCACACAAAACATTAGGTGAAGACACTACACACTAAGCTAAAGGAAAACCATCTAGAACACTGTCATGTTGATAAAAGAGTGAAACCTGTTGGTTTCTGTGTTTACCTCTGGCTAAAACTGCCTGTTTTGTGCCCGGCATGGGCTGGAAATTCTTCAGTAGAAGTTGAGGAACAGGAGCTCCTGTGCATATTAAACATCTCATGGCAGTTTGGAAATGTCAGTTTCTGCAGAATTGATGTGATCTTCTCAACAGAAGTCATTAGATCATGTGCAACCATAACAGTTTAAAGACATCTTGATGTGATCTTCTCAACAGAAGTCATTAGATCATGTGGAACCATAACAGTTTAAAGACATCTTGATGTGATCTTCTCAACAGAAGTCATTAGATCATGTGCAACCATAACAGTTTAAAGACATCTTGATGTGATCTTCTCAACAGAAGTCATTAGATCATGTGGAACCATAACAATTTAAAGACATCTTGATGTGATCTTCTCAACAGAAGTCATTAGATCATGTGGAACCATAACAGTTTAAAGACATCTTGATGTGATCTTCTCAACAGAAGTCATTAGATCATGTGCAACCATAACAGTTTAAAGACATCTTGATGTGATCTTCTCAACAGAAGTCATTAGATCATGTGGAACCATAACAATTTAAAGACATCTTGATGTGATCTTCTCAACAGAAGTCATTAGATCATGTGGAACCATAACAATTTAAAGACATCTTGATGTGATCTTCTCAACAGAAGTCATTAGATCATGTGGAACCATAACAGTTTAAAGACATCTTGATGTGATCTTCTCAACAGAAGTCATTAGATCATGTGCAACCATAACAGTTTAAAGACATCTTGATGTGATCTTCTCAACAGAAGTCATTAGATCATGTGCAACCATAACAGTTTAAAGACATCTTGATGTGATCTTCTCAACAGAAGTCATTAGATCATGTGGAACCATAACAGTTTAAAGACATCTTGATGTGATCTTCTCAACAGAAGTCATTAGATCATGTGGAACCATAACAGTTTAAAGACATCTTGATGTGATCTTCTCAACAGAAGTCATTAGATCATGTGGAACCATAACAGTTTAAAGACATCTTGATGTGATCTTCTCAACAGAAGTCATTAGATCATGTGGAACCATAACAGTTTAAAGACATCTTGATGTGATCTTCTCAACAGAAGTCATTAGATCATGTGGAACCATAACAATTTAAAGACATCTTGATGTGATCTTCTCAACAGAAGTCATTAGATCATGTGCAACCATAACAGTTTAAAGACATCTTGATGTGATCTTCTCAACAGAAGTCATTAGATCATGTGGAACCATAACAATTTAAAGACATCTTGATGTGATCTTCTCAACAGAAGTCATTAGATCATGTGGAACCATAACAGTTTAAAGACATCTTGATGTGATCTTCTCAACAGAAGTCATTAGATCATGTGGAACCATAACAGTTTAAAGACATCTTGATGTGATCTTCTCAACAGAAGTCATTAGATCATGTGGAACCATAACAGTTTAAAGACATCTTGATGTGATCTTCTCAACAGAAGTCATTAGATCATGTGGAACCATAACAATTTAAAGACATCTTGATGTGATCTTCTCAACAGAAGTCATTAGATCATGTGGAACCATAACAATTTAAAGACATCTTGATGTGATCTTCTCAACAGAAGTCATTAGATCATGTGGAACCATAACAGTTTAAAGACATCTTGATGTGATCTTCTCAACAGAAGTCATTAGATCATGTGGAACCATAACAATTTAAAGACATCTTGATGTGATCTTCTCAACAGAAGTCATTAGATCATGTGGAACCATAACAATTTAAAGACATCTTGATGTGATCTTCTCAACAGAAGTCATTAGATCATGTGGAACCATAACAATTTAAAGACATCTTGATGTGATCTTCTCAACAGAAGTCATTAGATCATGTGGAACCATAACAGTTTAAAGACATCTTGATGTGATCTTCTCAACAGAAGTCATTAGATCATGTGGAACCATAACAGTTTAAAGACATCTTGATGTGATCTTCTCAACAGAAGTCATTAGATCATGTGGAACCATAACAGTTTAAAGACATCTTGATGTGATCTTCTCAACAGAAGTCATTAGATCATGTGGAACCATAACAGTTTAAAGACATCTTGATGTGATCTTCTCAACAGAAGTCATTAGATCATGTGGAACCATAACAGTTTAAAGACATCTTGATGTGATCTTCTCAACAGAAGTCATTAGATCATGTGGAACCATAACAATTTAAAGACATCTTGATGTGATCTTCTCAACAGAAGTCATTAGATCATGTGGAACCATAACAATTTAAAGACATCTTGATGTGATCTTCTCAACAGAAGTCATTAGATCATGTGGAACCATAACAGTTTAAAGACATCTTGATGTGATCTTCTCAACAGAAGTCATTAGATCATGTGGAACCATAACAGTTTAAAGACATCTTGATGTGATCTTCTCAACAGAAGTCATTAGATCATGTGGAACCATAACAGTTTAAAGACATCTTGATGTGATCTTCTCAACAGAAGTCATTAGATCATGTGGAACCATAACAGTTTAAAGACATCTTGATGTGATCTTCTCAACAGAAGTCATTAGATCATGTGGAACCATAACAGTTTAAAGACATCTTGATGTGATCTTCTCAACAGAAGTCATTAGATCATGTGGAACCATAACAGTTTAAAGACATCTTGATGTGATCTTCTCAACAGAAGTCATTAGATCATGTGGAACCATAACAATTTAAAGACATCTTGATGTGATCTTCTCAACAGAAGTCATTAGATCATGTGGAACCATAACAGTTTAAAGACATCTTGATGTGATCTTCTCAACAGAAGTCATTAGATCATGTGGAACCATAACAGTTTAAAGACATCTTGATGTGATCTTCTCAACAGAAGTCATTAGATCATGTGGAACCATAACAGTTTAAAGACATCTTGATGTGATCTTCTCAACAGAAGTCATTAGATCATGTGGAACCATAACAGTTTAAAGACATCTTGATGTGATCTTCTCAACAGAAGTCATTAGATCATGTGGAACCATAACAGTTTAAAGACATCTTGATGTGATCTTCTCAACAGAAGTCATTAGATCATGTGGAACCATAACAGTTTAAAGACATCTTGATGTGATCTTCTCAACAGAAGTCATTAGATCATGTGGAACCATAACAGTTTAAAGACATCTTGATGTGATCTTCTCAACAGAAGTCATTAGATCATGTGGAACCATAACAGTTTAAAGACATCTTGATGTGATCTTCTCAACAGAAGTCATTAGATCATGTGGAACCATAACAGTTTAAAGACATCTTGATGTGATCTTCTCAACAGAAGTCATTAGATCATGTGGAACCATAACAGTTTAAAGACATCTTGATGTGATCTTCTCAACAGAAGTCATTAGATCATGTGGAACCATAACAGTTTAAAGACATCTTGATGTGATCTTCTCAACAGAAGTCATTAGATCATGTGGAACCATAACAGTTTAAAGACATCTTGATGTGATCTTCTCAACAGAAGTCATTAGATCATGTGGAACCATAACAGTTTAAAGACATCTTGATGTGATCTTCTCAACAGAAGTCATTAGATCATGTGGAACCATAACAGTTTAAAGACATCTTGATGTGATCTTCTCAACAGAAGTCATTAGATCATGTGGAACCATAACAATTTAAAGACATCTTGATGTGATCTTCTCAACAGAAGTCATTAGATCATGTGGAACCATAACAATTTAAAGACATCTTGATGTGATCTTCTCAACAGAAGTCATTAGATCATGTGGAACCATAACAATTTAAAGACATCTTGATGTGATCTTCTCAACAGAAGTCATTAGATCATGTGGAACCATAACAATTTAAAGACATCTTGATGTGATCTTCTCAACAGAAGTCATTAGATCATGTGGAACCATAACAATTTAAAGACATCTTGATGTGATCTTCTCAACAGAAGTCATTAGATCATGTGGAACCATAACAATTTAAAGACATCTTGATGTGATCTTCTCAACAGAAGTCATTAGATCATGTGGAACCATAACAATTTAAAGACATCTTGATGTGATCTTCTCAACAGAAGTCATTAGATCATGTGGAACCATAACAATTTAAAGACATCTTGATGTGATCTTCTCAACAGAAGTCATTAGATCATGTGGAACCATAACAATTTAAAGACATCTTGATGTGATCTTCTCAACAGAAGTCATTAGATCATGTGGAACCATAACAATTTAAAGACATCTTGATGTGATCTTCTCAACAGAAGTCATTAGATCATGTGGAACCATAACAGTTTAAAGACATCTTGATGTGATCTTCTCAACAGAAGTCATTAGATCATGTGGAACCATAACAGTTTAAAGACATCTTGATGTGATCTTCTCAACAGAAGTCATTAGATCATGTGGAACCATAACAGTTTAAAGACATCTTGATGTGATCTTCTCAACAGAAGTCATTAGATCATGTGGAACCATAACAGTTTAAAGACATCTTGATGTGATCTTCTCAACAGAAGTCATTAGATCATGTGGAACCATAACAGTTTAAAGACATCTTGATGTGATCTTCTCAACAGAAGTCATTAGATCATGTGGAACCATAACAGTTTAAAGACATCTTGATGTGATCTTCTCAACAGAAGTCATTAGATCATGTGGAACCATAACAGTTTAAAGACATCTTGATGTGATCTTCTCAACAGAAGTCATTAGATCATGTGGAACCATAACAATTTAAAGACATCTTGATGTGATCTTCTCAACAGAAGTCATTAGATCATGTGGAACCATAACAATTTAAAGACATCTTGATGTGATCTTCTCAACAGAAGTCATTAGATCATGTGGAACCATAACAATTTAAAGACATCAGGACACGCTGTTTTTTTTTTTTTGGGGGGGGGGGGGGGGGGGGGGGGTGTGCTCACATGCTTTGAACTCAAGCATAGTCCATACACTATTTACAGTAGTGATGGACTGAATTTTGCGTGTGGATTAGCTTTCCCTATTAACAGTGTCCCTCGCCATCAGGCGAAACCACTCCGACTTCAGGGGTACTTGTAATTAGTCCACAAGTCAAGGACGACAGGTCAACATTTTAGTCCAGCTGTCCGGTGTAGGGGTTGAACCGCTTACCTCGGCATCAGCACAATGGATGTTTACGAACACGCATTCTTGCCCATTCAGCCATGCTGACCTGCAGGAAAAGCTGATGAAACTGCCTTTCTTCTTCTTCTTCTTCTATGATCAACATTTGCTATGCTAGTTGCACAGCATCCATTGTAGGGCATAGATATCTGCTTTCTAGTCCCGTGCTAGTTAGGCCAACAACTTCAGAGTGTTAGAAGTAGTAATACAGAAAGATTAAAATTGTAAATTGTGCAGAAAAAAAAAGATCTTTACATCACTTCTTTAAATATTATTTTACAAAAAGAAGAGAGAAATTATGAAACAAAACAGAGAAACTAAATGCGGATGATACTTTATGATGTGGAGTCAACAATATTAAGTCAGTCTAAAAACTGACGATGGAGTTAGACCATGAAAAATGTCCAGAAAACTTAATGTAAAGGAAATTTGTACTCTGGGTCAAACGAGCAAGTTGACAGAAATGGATGACTATATTGTAAACAATATAAAAATGTTTACAGAATCTAAACTACTATTAGCTTTTCTGTTATCAACATGTAATAGACATATTTTTGGCATGTTTACTTTATAAATGCTTGCAACCAAAAGAAAAGCATGGAAACAATTTTGTACACCATATAACATTCTGTAAATATCCTTGAAAACAACACAACAAAAAGAAAGAATTATACTTGACTCTCTTTATGAGCAATTCAGATTACATGCCATCTATTCTTTGTTACTTCCAGGATTAGTTATAATAAAACATCAAGCATCACTGAAAAAATAACAATATTAACAACAACAACAAAGTTGCTTGCGCATCCTTTTACAGGACATCATAATCAATCCCACATATTTAGCTGTTTGTGATTTTCTAGTCACAGTCAACCCCAGCATTTTTTGGCTGGCTGTAATTTTCTAGGCAATTCTACATTCAGAAGTTTGCCACACTTTCTGTGATGTCGATATTCATACATTGTGAAAATCAACTCAAAGTGGTCCGTTTCCAAATCGCCTATGGTTGACTTTGCACACAGTGTGTTGATATTGTTCAGTAGTTTGCCACTGCTTTCTGAACTAGAAGTCAACATTTCAGTCCAACTGACCAATGTGTGGAATGAATCCACTACCCAGCCATCAGCACATGGGAAGTTTAAGTGTGAGCGTTATAAGCCTCTTGGACATGCCAATATCTAGTGCATGCATACATGAGATAGATATAATCATCTATAACTAACATACCACACAAGCACAAAGTAGCTGATATCTAGTGCATGCATACATGAGATAAATACAACCTATAACTAACATACCACACAAGCACAAAGTAGCTGATATCTAGCGCATGCATACATGAGATAAATACAACCTATAACTAACATACCACACAAGCACAAAGTAGCTGATATCTAGTGCATGCATACATGAGATAAATACAACCTATAACTAACATACCACACAAGCACAAACATAGGAAGTTCAAGTGTGAGTGTTATAAACCTTTTAGCCACCTGGGAAGATTAACCCGGTCAACAAATGCCAGCAGAAGTCGGATGTGTCGGCCTAACGGCGCAAGAACACAGCTCTGCTGTAAACAGGCACAACACAATCACGTCCAGAAAAAAAAAACGCAGAAGAAGAAGAACCACTTAACCATGCCGATATCTAGCGTATGCATACATGAGATAAATACAACCTATAACTAACGTACCACACAAGCACAAATGCTCTGATTTCACCATGTCCTGTTACTTGTTATAGAATGCACAACAAGACAAAGCTTTGTATCAATATACAGTTTACTGTAAAGCAACAGCACCATCACAACACAGGAAAATTACTGGGTCATTTTCTAACAAACTGTCAGTTGTAATCACAATGACAACATATTCTACTGGTATGTACTCACAGTTACAAACTAAAGCAGTGTTGTCGAACACATCTAACATGGGCATTAAAATAACAATCATTGACTGCCACTGCCAGTCATGCATATACACACTCTAACAATCACCCCATGTAACATGCTCGGTCATAGGCAGCACCAGCAGAATTTAGTGTCAACTTCAGCTCCTCCCTCCCTTATCTACAAGATCATATGCAATCACTGGACTTTATTTCCCAAAAGATTACATGAAAAAATGTACATCATTACTAATTTCACTGCCTTCAACCTCTCCCCAAAGTCTGATGTTCATATTTCAGACATGCTGAATTTTATTTTCAATTTTCTTCTGCATCTCTTCTGACTGAAGCTGCTCAAGGGTTAGAAGAGACAACCCCAGCTGATCTTTCTGTGGAAGGGAAATAACAAGCTTTGTAACATTATGCAAACATAAACATGTGCCTTCATGACACACAAAGAAATCTGAGGGGTGACAAAATGTATGCCTTCCTGCATAAATTTAACAACTATATACTTGTCATTATTGTTCGATATATATTTTTTATTTAAAGAAAATTTAAATATTTTGTGTAACAAGGATGAGGCGTACACAGTGAGGTACAAAGTCTGCTTTTAAGGTACAAGTCACATTGTTTGAGGTAACAAGTCTGCCTTTAAAGTATAAGTCACAGTGTTTGAGGTACAAAGTCTGCCTTTAAGGTACAAGTTACAGTTTCTTAGAGGTACAAAGTCTGCCTTTAAAGTACAACTTACAGTGTCTTAGAGGTACAAAGTCTGCCTTTAGAGTACAAGTTACAGTGTCTTAGAGGTACAAAGTCTGCCTTTAAGGTACAAGTTACAGTTTCTTAGAGGTACAAAGTCTGCCTTTAAAGTACAAGTTACAGTGTCTTAGAGGTACAAAGTCTGCCTTTAAAGTACAAGTTACAGTGTCTTAGAGGTACAAAGTCTGCCTTTAAAGTACAAGTTACAGTGTCTCAGAGGTACAAAGTCTGCCTTTAAAGTACAAGTTACAGTGTCTTAGAGGTACAAAGTCTGCCTTTAAAGTACAAGTTACAGTGTCTTAGAGGTACAAAGTCTGCCTTTAAAGTACAAGTTACAGTTTCTTAGAGGTACAAAGTCTGCCTTTAAAGTACAAGTTACAGTGTCTTAGAGGTACAAAGTCTGCCTTTAAAGTACAAGTTACACTTTCTTAGAGGTACAAAGTCTGCCTTTAAAGTACAAGTTACAGTGTCTTAGAGGTACAAAGTCTGCCTTTAAAGTACAAGTTACAGTGTCTTAGAGGTACAAAGTCTGCCTTTAAAGTACAAGTTACATTGTCTTAGAGGTACAAAGTCTGCCTTTAAAGTACAAGTTACAGTGTCTTAGAGGTACAAAGTCTGCCTTTAAAGTACAAGTTACAGTGTCTTAGAGGTACAAAGTCTGCCTTTAAAGTACAAGTTACAGTGTCTCAGAGGTACAAAGTCTGCCTTTAAAGTACAAGTTACAGTGTCTTAGAGGTACAAAGTCTGCCTTTAAAGTACAAGTTACAGTGTCTTAGAGGTACAAAGTCTGCCTTTAAAGTACAAGTTACAGTTTCTTAGAGGTACAAAGTCTGCCTTTAAAGTACAAGTTACAGTGTCTTAGAGGTACAAAGTCTGCCTTTAAAGTACACTTTCTTAGAGGTACAAAGTCTGCCTTTAAAAAACAAGTTACAGTGTCTTAGAGGTACAAAGTCTGCCTTTAAAGTACAAGTTACAGTGTCTTAGAGGTACAAAGTCTGCCTTTAAAGTACAAGTTACATTGTCTTAGAGGTACAAAGTCTGCCTTTAAAGTACAAGTTACAGTGTCTTAGATGTACAAAGTCTGCCTTTAAAGTACAAGTTACAGTGTCTTAGAGGTACAAAGTCTGCCTTTAAAGTACAAGTTACAGTGTCTTAGAGGTACAAAGTCTGCCTTTAAGGTACAAGTTACAGTGTCTTAGAGGTACAAAGTCTGCCTTTAAGGTACAAGTTACAGTGTCTTAGAGGTACAAAGTCTGCCTTTAAGGTACAAGTTACAGTGTCTTAGAGGTACAAAGTCTGCCTTTAAGGTACAAGTCACAGTCACTTAGAGGTACAAAGTCAACCTTTAAGGTACAAGTCACGGTCACTTAGAGGTACAAAGTCAACCTTTAAGGTAAAGTCACAGTGACATAGAGGTACAAAGTCTGCCTTTAAGGTACAAGTCACAGTCACTTAGAGGTACAAAGTCAACCTTTAAGGTACAAGTCAAAGTCACTTAGAGGTACAAAGTCAACCTTTAAGGTACAAGTCACAGTGACATAGAGGTACATAGTCTGCCTTTAAGGTACAAGTCACAGTCACTTAGAGGTACAAAGTCAACCTTTAAGGTACAAGTCACAGTCACTTAGAGGTACAAAGTCAACCTTTAAGGTACAAGTTACAGTGTCTTAGAGGTACAAAGTCTGCCTTTAAGGTACAAGTTACAGTGTCTTAGAGGTACAAAGTCTGCCTTTAAGGTACAAGTCACAGTGACTTGGAGGTACAGAGTCAACCTTTAAGGTACAAGTTAGTGTCTTAGAGGTACAAAGTCTGCCTTTAAAGTACAAGTTACAGTGTCTTAGAGGTACAAAGTCTGCCTTTAAAGTACAAGTTACAGTGTCTTAGAGGTACAAAGTCTGCCTTTAAGGTACAAGTTACAGTGTCTTAGAGGTACAAAGTCTGCCTTTAAGGTACAAGTTACAGTGTCTTAGAGGTACAAAGTCTGCCTTTAAGGTACAAGTCACAGTGTCTTAGAGGTACAAAGTCTGCCTTTAAGGTACAAGTCACAGTCACTTAGAGGTACAAAGTCAACCTTTAAGGTACAAGTCACGGTCACTTAGAGGTACAAAGTCAACCTTTAAGGTACAAGTCACAGTGACATAGAGGTACAAAGTCTGCCTTTAAGGTACAAGTCACAGTCACTTAGAGGTACAAAGTCAACCTTTAAGGTACAAGTCACAGTCACTTAGAGGTACAAAGTCAACCTTTAAGGTACAAGTCACAGTGACATAGAGGTACATAGTCTGCCTTTAAGGTACAAGTCACAGTCACTTAGAGGTACAAAGTCAACCTTTAAGGTACAAGTCACAGTCACTTAGAGGTACAAAGTCAACCTTTAAGGTACAAGTCACAGTCACTTAGAGGTACAAAGTTAACCTTTAAGGTACAAGTCACAGTGACATAGAGGTACAAAGTTTGCCTTTAAGGTACAAGTCACAGTCACTTAGAGGTACAAAGTCAACCTTTAAGGTACAAGTCACAGTCACTTAGAGGTACAAAGTCAATCTTTAAGGTACAAGTCACAGTGACATAGAGGTACAAAGTCTGCCTTTAAGGTACAAGTCACAGTGACTTTGAGGTACAAAGTCTGCCTTTAAGGTACAAGTCACAGTGACTTTGAGGTACAAAGTCTGCCTTTAAGGTACAAGTCACAGTGACTTTGAGGTACAAAGTCTGCCTTTAAAGTACAAGTCACAGTGTGGATTTGTATAATATAAGCAACCTAAGGATAGTATACTGAGCCTGGGATAGTGGATCATGAACCTGCAACAGTGGGCACCAGACTGTTACAAAACGCTATATGTGCACTAACTGTATAGGTAAATGGATGCTGTGTGAGTATCAGTACAGAGATGTGTAGCACCACTCTCTTCACCCTCTCTCCAAAACCAAATGCAGTTGTCATTCAGATAAATCAAATTCTCCTATGAGAAAATAAGCAATACAAATACCATGGAGCCAAGTTTCATGACAAGCTGAAATGGAGAAAGCATAGCAACAAAAGCCAGGAGGCAGATAGCCATCATGAGAAAATTAAGTGGAATGACACAGTGAGCCAGCATAGGAATGCTCATTGTCTCAAAGAGCGCAGACAGAATGAAGCCATGGGGGTGATTCTGGGGTGTACAAGGGACAATAGTGTGTATGCAATACATCCTGGCACTACCGACCATTGCAGACAGACTTAAGGTGTTGCAGGCAAGGTCATATCTCAAAGTAGCTGCTGACAAGGAACACCTCCTGCATGATTCCTTGGGTGCAGTCAAAGGTTACAGGCTGCTAAGAGGAAGATCATGGATGGCTCTGGCAGAAGATCCCATCTGGGAAGTATGCCCACTTGAGAAGTCTGGCAGAGGCAAGGAGTGGGTCAGAGTGCCGAACAGAAATTCAGACTTGTGGGGGTTATAATCACACTGGGACATGAGTGTAGGGAGTGGCCAGCTTCGCTACGGAAGTAGAAATTCTGCAATTAATTCATGATCACTCTCGTCCGATCGATGTGATTATCAATACCGCTGACCCTGTGTTAAGATGCATAAAAAGTGCCTGGGGATTCGTAGCAAAGGTAAATGGCCAATATTTAGTAAAGGAGAACTTGGCATATGCCACTACAACCTCAAGTCTGAGAATAGAGGTAGAGGTGGTTACTGCAGTTCCACTGGTTGGAGAACAAACTGTATACACATGTTGTGATTGTAACTGATTCACAAAGCATGCTGGCAAAGGTGAAGATTGGCATGCTTCGTGCTGACTGGCATACATCAATCCAGAGGTCGCGGTTGTAAGCATTTGCTTGATCTTTTCTCCAGGACACTCTAGTGTGGTTGGCAATGAACAAACAGTCAGAATGAGGGGTGATTTGATGCATGATAAGGCAGATGTGGTGAAGGCCCTCTGGAAGCACGTGAATAGTGCAGAAGGACAGATAGAATATCATGGTCTAGAAAGAATGCGGCAGTAAGGGGTGGTCACAGGATCTGGTAGTCAGTAGTCACTCAGATGTAAAGCACTACGGACATATAATCAGATTGCAACGGACACCATTAGTATTGGAACTCTTCACTGCCTGTTGAAGATGAGGACTGAGTGTGTATGGGAATGCCATGAATGCAATGATGTCGGTTCTTAACTCAGCTCATACCAATAGAACATATGATAACACCCAGAATATGGGTCTACTGCATTATGTTCAGCATCAAATGCCACACTACAAGAGCTGGACAAGGGGCAAAAACAAGTAAACAGAATACTTAAATAATACCATGGATAAGGTTAGAACATCAACAGGAAAGCAATGTCACAACTTTGAAGAAGAAATTCAAGCATTCAAGACAGCAACAGAGAAACTACCTAACATCAGTCATGGTTCACAACCTGTGACATTATTGACGGACACAACATCAGTGCTTCAGATCCTCTAGTCTGGAAAATTGCTAGCACAACGGAAACTACTGACTGAACAAAGCAACAAGGGTAAGGTCACCATACAGTGTGTACTGTCTCAGTCACATACAAATAAAATACAAGAATCATCAAATCAATCAAAAAGCCAAAGACACCAGCACAAGGTGATTACCATATTATGGACAGGCAAGAACAAATTCATTATTTTGCACCTCAGAAAAGGGCGCAGTTGATTATGCAGCCACAAGTATATTAAACATTTAAGATTTGCAACTCAGCCATGTGCACATGTGGATTAGTTCCCAAGACAGCAGATCATGCATTCCAAGGCTACCCCAAATACAACATACTAAGGAAAACCTATAGGTGCAATAAGGCAAATCAACTCATTGGACAAATGGCACCAATACTAAAGAACAAACATGTATCAATAACTACTAAGAAAGCACTTTACAACACAATCTTCCTACCAACTCTGTGCTACCAATGCCAAACCTGGACAATGACAGAAAAAGAGAAAAGAAAAATCACAACAACAGAAATGAGGTTCCTGAGAAGAATACTCAACGTATCAAGAAGAGATAAGATCAGAAATGAAGAAATCAGGACTAAAGTGGGGGTTAAAGCTGCTCTAGATTTTATTAGAAAGCAGCAAGTCAAATGGTTTGGCCATGCAAGTAGGCTACCAGTCAACAGCATGCCACAACAGGCAATGACGTACAGACCAGATGGAAACAGAGGAAGAGGCCGACCACGTAAACGCTGGACGGAGGGAATAACAGAATCCATGGGAATGTCGATATACGAAGCCCATAACCGGGCACTCTCACGAAGTTTATACTTCACCTCGACACCGCAAGGTACAAGAGGAACATGATGAGATGAGATGAGAAGGAAAACCTTTTGGCCTAGAGAAACAACCATGAAAGCTAAACTTTAACTACTATTGAGTGAAATAAAATAAAAAAGCTAGTAAAATTTAAACAAGAGACAACATTGCAAATGTAGGCAATTTATTTCAAGCAAACAAAAGAAGAAGAAGGGGATCTGTGTGCATATTGTCTTATTCTTAATATTCAGGTTATTGGTCACAAATGCAGCCCTGTTGCCATAATGAAGTCCATTGTCTTCTCCAGGTCACTGTGGGAGCCTTGCAACTTGTGCCTCAGCTTAGCACTCTCTGGCCAGATTTGACAAGTACAGATCTCTTAAGTTGGGCAGACCTTAAGGATGTGTTCAGGATTGTGACTTTTAGTTCCACATGGACATTCCACTGTGCTGAGGACTTTGAGATGGTACAGATGGCCAAGTTCCCCGCAGTGGCCAGTACTTTGGTGGAAGTGCACACATTAAACATTCTTGGCTGTGGGACATTTAAAAACACACAAAAAAGAGTACATGAAATCGATTGCTTGCTGCCCTGGGCCTAATTCCAAAATTAGAATACCTACCCGCAAAACAATGATAATAGCATTGTGTAGTTCTGATACACAAATTGAGATCTTGCCGCTTCAGAGAGTTCATGCACTGTGCTGAGATTGTACATGTGTGATCTATAGGAGGGGACTGTAGCACTAAGGGAATTATATGAAAGTGCAATGAGAGTGGCCACAAACAAGGGCAATATAAATTTCCTGAGTTGCAAAGACAGTCATGCTTGTCCAGCCCTTATTAGCATAACAAAGACCCTGCACCAAATACAAGCTTAGAGTGAGACTTTGTTTATTACAAGTTGATAACGAATACTGCATGAATTCTAGAATATATTTTTGTTTACTGTTGTCTTCACTGTTTCTTTCTTTCTGAGTCAAAATGGTTACTGACTGGAAAATGATAACTGCAAACTGACAACTGTTACCTGGCTGAATGGTTGTGCCATCTGTCTGAGAAATTTTTTAGCCACCTGAACTGCTTCATCGATTGAGAGGTTGCAGAGATTATCTGTGAGATGTTCTTGAATCCAACGTGGAATTTTACCCCGCTTGTCAGCTCTGGAAAATCTCTGAAACCAACACAAAGTATTTAATATTTAACAATGAAATGAAATTTTTTTTAAAATGTAATCTAGTAGTTATAAAAATGTTTTTAGCATAAGGCAGTGATGCTTTAGTCTTCTATGAGGCCTGATAATCCTTATTATACAAGGTTTCATTCTAATTTCACATTAATAAAGAAACATGGTGTGTTCAAGCCGTGAATGAACTCTTACATATTTATGTTGTGATATTGCCTCCACTTTTAGAAGGCTATCTTAAAGCTGAACAGACAATTATGCACCATGGGTTGGTCAGAAGAAGTCACCATAGGCATTCAGGCAAGCATCCCATTGCTTAGGTAGGCAGCGAATGCTGTCCGCAAAAGAAGATTGTGGTTGCTCGCTGAACCAAGTGTTTAACCGCGTTCATTATGGCTGCATCTGTCTGAAATTGTTGCCCCTTGAGAGCTTTCTTTAGAGGTCCAAAAAAATGAAAATCACATGGTGACAGATCAGGACTATGGGCATTTTGGCAGGAATGTAGGATTTTGCTAATCCCGGATATACTACTGATGCCGTCCGCAAAAAAGTATTGTGGTAGTTCACTGAACCAAGTGTTTACCGCATTCATTATGTCTGCATCTGTCTGAAATCGTTGCCCCTTGGGAGCTTTTTTTTTAGAGGTCCAAACAAATGAAAATCACATGGTGACAAATCAGGACTATAGGCTGGAGGTTGCTGAATTTCCCACTACTTCCTTGCTAATGCTTCCTGCACAGTCTTTGCAACATGTGGACGAGCATTATTGTGCAATAAAATCACACCGCGAGAAAGCATGTCAGGTCGTTTATTCTTGATGGCTTTTTGCAGCTTGTCTAGTGTTTGCAAGTAGTGGGTAGAGTTAATGTTGACACCAGGTTCTTTAAAGTCGGCTAAAAATAGCCCTTCATGGTCAATAAATGCGCTCAGCATAACCTTACCAGCGGAAACGTGTAACTTGAATTTTTTGGCTATTGGTGATCCAGCATGCTTCCATTGCATGCTCTCTCTTTTGCTGCTCGGCTCAAAGTGGTGACACCATGATTCATCGCCTGCCACTATGCAGAAGAGAAATGCATCATCCTCCACTCTGTAACGCAGCAAGTGGTTCAAACACCATCTCATGCGTTCCTCTTTTTGTGGTACAACATCTGTGGTACCCACTGTGAACACACCTTCCGATATTGCAGTTTCTTACGAACGGCCTTTTGAATTGTCCCAATTGACACATCAAATTCTTTTGCTAGCGAACATATGCTTCGACAACGGTTCATTTTTACTGCTGCATCAATTTTGGTGATGGTTTTTTCTGTTGCAAGAATATGTGCTTGATCCGCCCATCGAAGATCTGTCGTGAACTGACGCCCTTTCTGAAACATTTGTGCTCAGTCTGTCACTATTGTCTTCGACACACATTTGTTACCCTACACTGCCTACATTCTTCGATGAATGTCCACTTTTCGACATCCTTCAAATGAAAGAAACTGAATCACCGCTCTCTGAGCTTCTTTGGACGGATTTTGGATCAACCCGGCCATTTTCTCAATGGTCAGAAACAGAACCTATGCATCATGGGACGATAAGCACATGCTCTTTTATTCATTGGTCAGTACTTATCACATGACTATGACATGATCATGTTCAACAATGAACGCAAGGTGCGGCACGAACGGATTTCAACGCCCCTTATAGATTATCAGCAAATATAGGTTCATATTAACTACCAATCCATCAGCATCTCCCTCACCTTATTAGCAAATATAGGTACATATTAACTACCAACCCATCAACACCTCACCCACCTTATTAGCAAATATAGGTACATATTAACTACCAACCCATCAGCATCTTACTCATGTTATTAGCAAATGTAGGAACATATTTATCAACATATCAACATCTCTCACCTTATCAGCAAAGATCAAGATGCCATAGTCAGTTTTACCCCGGAGTGCTCGGCCCACACACTGGGCAGCATGGCGCATGGCATCAAAGGTGAGAAAATCATTCTCCCTGATCTGGTATTGGTCACGAAGATACTCCAAGCGAGCCTTGTTGAGGATGAAATAGTCATTGTTAATGCTGCACCTCCTAGGTGCACAAACATATGTATTTATTATATTAGTAGCCGAGAACACATTCACAAAGACCAGTTATAGGATACTGTTGCTAGTTCTTAGATAACTTCATAAAGTTCCCAGAATAGTCAGCTCCTATTTGAATGATTAATTGTCTTGGAAACTGTAGTTTTAGATGATGGTGGTGACATTGAAATAACAACACTGTTGATGTATCTTCATTTACTCTCAAATGAGAGTGGTAAGTCTGTGTTGCGCATGTTTTCCACAGAAATCACCGTCAGAGACATTAACCTTGCTTTAGAAGGCATACTT
The DNA here is from genome assembly GCA_963921405.1 of Cepaea hortensis. NCBI lineage: Eukaryota > Metazoa > Mollusca > Gastropoda > Stylommatophora > Helicidae > Cepaea > Cepaea hortensis. The sequence continues at coordinate 75,371,984 of OY992881.1, forward strand.
TGATACTGAAATAAACAATATGCTCATTCTGAATGACCCAAGCATTTCTGTGTTAGTGCCGATGATGATGATCTATGTAGTGAATGACTGCCTACCTTGATAAATAAGTACATTTTGCAATTTTCTTAAAGTTGAGAGAAGACTTAATAGAAGACAAGACCTATGGTTTGTACTGGAATATGACCAGAGTTGCCAGTAGTGGGTTGTGCTCAATCTTCAAATCTCAAAACAACCAAATAAATCAAGAAGACTTAATGTAAATAAAATAGCCTGTCCAACTGGGTACTGGCTCAAATCAACACAGAAAAAACAATGATTCATGTATGCGGAGGAAGCTATCACCAATGCAGACAAGAGATATATATTTTAAAAAATGGGTTCCATAAATATTCGTAAAAATTGTATATTTGGCAATGAAAACTAATTTGAAGGAAATATAATTTCAATGATTATCCTGTTACAATTTGTCTACAATGAACACAACTCAGGAGAGCTTTGCAGTTACCTTACAGAATATTACCTCTAACACTTTTGCAACCACCTCATAGAATATTATCTTCAACAATGGCAAAATTGATGGGGAAAATACAGGGATAAATACCTGGCAGGCTAGGTCACATGACATAATCAGGTCAAGGACACAGACCTGATCCAAGACTTCATCCAAGATGGCAGACCATAACTGCCCTTGCTTATCAGCATGGCACATGATAACGATGATGACTGACACAAAGTGAGGTGTTATTTTCTACATCTAGCAACCTGTTTATGTAGAATCAACTCTTGAAATACAAGGGTAAATTAATAAGTAAGTCACAAATGGCTGTAGAAAAATAACTAAATATGATAACAACTTGAAACCAGTTTATTTTTATACATACATTGTCCCTTCATTTCTCTACATAATTTCCACGAACATTGATGCACTTATACCATCATTTTATCAGTGTGACTTACTTATTAACTTACCCTCGTAAATTACTATCCAGCAAATCAAATGTCTTAGTACTAGATGGATCTAAGAATTGACATTACAGCATTCTAGGCATAAATTGGAGAACTTGGTGACAACTGGCAAGATTGAGGGGAAGAGAACAAGGGAAAGGCAGAGAAGTAAATACCTGGATGGCTTTTCCACATGGCATTGTCGAGACAGGAACACTGAGCTGATCCATGACTCTGGTGATCGTGTGAGATGGCGAAACATGACCGCCCATGCTTATCGGCATGGCACATGATGGATGGATGGAGACATACCCATAGATGCCCAGCCTTGTGCAGCAAATGCAGAAAGGTGTCGATGTAAATCCTTCCAGTAACTCACTGGTTCTAAACACTTTGTACTAGATCACTCTAAAGGTCAGCTATGGGTGTAAGAAATTATGATAATGATCACAGAAACGAATATTTTCACATAGGTGTAAGAAATTATGATAATGATCACAGAAACGAATATTTTCACATACCTTCAATATCCTACTCTGTGTGTAAACATAGGGAACACCAAACATAATTACTGCACGTCCATAGTGATGATCTGAAACAAGATACACCAAGTTATAGAAACATATCTTCTGTTTCACAATTTTTCCTCACTGTTCTAACTTCTAACGGATTACTGCAAGAGCTCCAAAAGTGAAACCGTTCAAGACAAAATATGAACTGAATACTGATATTTCAAAATGCCAAGCTTGACACATTTCCCGAGGTTGTGAGGTTGAATTTATGAATTCACCCAATGGAGCATTGGCCCTTAACCAACGCATGCCCAGCCCCTCTATCACTGGCCATCTCCTGCGGCTCTGATCATGTTCTCCCCATATCATTCATCCCCTTGTGTACTTCATCATCATCATGTGCCATGTAGATGAACGTGGGTGGTCATGTTTCACCATCCTACACGATCACCAGAGTCGTGGATCAGCTCTGTGTTCCTGTCTCGACAATGCCATGTGGAAAAGCCATCCAGGTATTTACTTCTCTGCCTTTCCCTTGTTCTCTTCCCCTCAATCTTGCCAGTTGTCACCAAGTTCTCCAATTTATTTCTTCTCATAACGTGATTGTGGTGTGGTAAAATAGAAATGGGAGATAGATATCCCCAATTCGTAAGTACTGACTACTAAATTAAAACCAGAAATGGCTCGTAAGATTCCCTAGTACTGGAACAGACACATATGGTAAAATTCCACTAAGGTATTAAGGCAGGTTTTCCAGTGGAAGGCCAAGAGAGCACAGGGAATTTTCTGCCCTCAGAAGAGGAGACTGCTCACTCTGGTTAGTCTGAAAGCGAGTGTTATCCCTGCCACCTGCTCTCTGAATTTTGTTGTCAAATGAAGTAGCACTATCACACAACACAGGACATACATATCACTCTGATTAAAAAACTGAATAACACTGTGTAATAAGAAGATAAGTTTCTAATGAATAATTGAGGGATAAGGATATGCTCCATGGTCATCACGATGTGTTTTTTTTTTGCATATCCTTACAGGACATCACACCAGCATCTTTCAGCTGTATGTTGATTTCTTGGCAAGATTACGCTCAGTAGTTTGCCATTGCTTTCTGAGCGGCTGGCTCACATACCCCGTAAGTTACCGATGCGATTCGAACCACTGCTGATTCTCACCGTCATCACATTACGGACGAGAGTATACGAGATTACGTAGAAAAGTCATAACCTCTAAGCCACGAAGCCGGCATCACAATGTTACATAACAAAAATTATACACAAGATATCTTTATTCCTAACTATCTAACAACTGTAACTATCTCAAATGTTCTTTCTTGGAAAAACTCTGGAACACCAGGCAAAGTTCTAGCACATTAAACTATGGTGGCAGCCCTTGTGTCCTTGGCTAAGTTAAGGGCTGCAAACAATAAGTCATATTCATGGGCCATTCTTGTTCATCTTCTTCAATCTTGCTAGCCATAGCTCCTCATTTAGTCTAACTGTTAATTTCCTTTGTGGAAGAGTAACTGTGGAAGAGCGAAAATTAGTAGCCTGCCGATGACCCGCAGACTACACAAGTCAACCCCCACCTCCACGTGGTGCAGACCGGGCAACCATGACCGCGAGGTCATGGGCTAATGGGGCTATGGCTCGCCATAGGGGATGGACTCCCTGTGGTCAGATTAGTGTCCTAAACCTGCGACTGGCCTAGCAAGCCGGCAGGGGATCTTCATACTGCTCGTAGAAAAACTAAGAAGTATAGCTACCAGTCAACAGCATGCCACAACAGGCAATGACGTACAGACCAGATGGAAACAGAGGAAGAGGCCGACCACGTAAACGCTGGACGGAGGGAATAACAGAATCCATGGGAATGTCGATATACGAAGCCCATAACCGGGCACTCTCACGAAGTTTATACTTCACCTCGACACCGCAAGGTACAAGAGGAACATGATGAGATGAGATGAGAAGAGTAACTGTATATACTAGTTGATTCTAATTGTTGGCCTTCGGTCGAATACGAGGATACATGGGTTTGGCATGCCACTTAGTTTCATTCTTGAGTGGCCCTGGCAGTTCTGAGTGGCAAATGTTGATGAACTGTTTTCTGCTCTTTAGTGCAATATAAAGGCAAAGACCCAGCTTTCACAGATGAATGCTCACTCATAAGACATATGTTCCTCGGGTAGGGACATCATAAGTACCACATGACCACCACCCACATCTGTTAACATAATACATACAACACCAATGTACTCATCCTCACAAAAATATTGGAGTTTGGGAAAAGGAGTACACACTACTACACAGGTGTAAGTCAGCCAGACCCTTGTCTGCTGTGGGTTGTCACTCCCATGATCTGACGTGACCAATTTCCCACTCATAACAACATGACATAGGCAATCATAATTTCATGCCTGCAAGACATGTCTCATGCCTTTGGTGTACCAAGCTTCATACTCAGTCACACCTTCAATTACTCATTGGCCTATTTTACTGGTATGACTCCGATTAAGAGTTACATCAGCACCAATTCCTGGCCATTATCTCCTCTGTAGGATAGAGGGCTGCACATATAATTATGTCATGGTTATTATACACACATTAATATATATAGTATAATCATATAAGAAACATAAAAGAGATATTTAGGTAATAGCAAAGACAGATTATCTTGGCAATTTCCCCCACCAATGCTAGAATAAGGAAAGAAAGATTATCTTCTGAATTTGTCATTTCATGTGACAGAACTCACTAATCCTCATTTTAACAGTTAGAGTTATAACTGAAGGTTCAAATCCTTTACAAGATAGTGTTATTACTACAATCGTCTCTTACCTGTGTTAACAGAGAGACACCAAGGAAATATTTAAAAAAAAACAACGAATTCACAACTTGCTCTTAACAATTCATTTTCTTGAATGCGCTAAATCAGAGCTCTGTAACTAAGTTATACAAATCAGCTTAGCATCTCCCACACAATCTAGGAATATTCAGCCTACACTCTATGAGGTAGTATAACAGAGTTTTCGGACATTTTCCAAGGGTGGCCTGTTTCACACCAATATGTCGTCTGGCTAATGACAACACACTTGTGACGTATGTTGTTTGTCTTGTCTACAATAAAATAGGTGTTTACCTTAGCCCACATTCTTATATCGTCTGGAAAATGTGCTGACAGCTAATATCCAAGTTTGTAAGTTTAATACTCAATCTGCAGCTTAGGTGATACATTGCAAATTGCAAAATGTCACAGTGACCAAAAAATGTTGACTGTCTAATTTCTCTAATAAGTTCACGATTTTCATTTGTTTCTTTAGAACCTGGTCATTGGTTGTTTTTTCTGTCTGTACATGGTATTATTTGCATTTTTCTCAGAAAACACATTTCCACAGCCATCAGATGTTTTTCAGCCTGTTTGCTCATTGTCCATGCTTCACATTCATACAAAAGCACAGATTCTATGTAGCACCTCAACTTAGGTCTCCTTTTATTTCTTCACCTTGTGGGTTCCTGAAAGAGGACATTCTAGTTATACTATTAACAGGTTTTCTCAATGTGTCTCCTATCCAGCTCCAGCATCTTTTCCTAAACTCTTGATTCACTAGAATTTTTTAGTTCTCTCCATAAGCTTCGCCTGCATTAGTTATTTTGTCATGCCATTTCAATCTTTGTATTCTTGCCACCAGGTAATGAATGTTTGTGGTTTGTTAAATAGTAACTGATTTAGCCGCTCTCCATGTTTCTGATCCATGTAGCAGTACTAATTTGACATTAGACTTGAATATTTGAAGTTTGGTATTAGATTTCATTTGTTTTACGAATGACGAATGTTCCAACAATTTCCTAGTGCTACAGAAGCTCTTCGTACTTATTGTAGTATTATTTTAACTTCATTATCTGATACCACTTCTATGTCTACATTGCTACCTAAATAGTATACGATTCCATGACCGGAAGTGAGATTTCACCAAGGGAGATCAGGTTTTCATTTGCTTGATTCATTCTCATTATCTGTGTCTTTCTCTTATAAATTTTTAGAACTAATTAAACATGACCTCCCATAAGCTGATTTTAATTTATCTTTCATCTGATTTCATATGTGAGAGAGGAGTGCAGTTTTGTTAGCATTGTCCGGATCATCTAGCTTAGTGGTTCTCAACCTTTTTTGGTCCGTGCCCCCCTTCACCATATTTTCAGAACGTCATTCCCCCCACCCCCTTTCGTATTTCCTACCTAACAATCCCCCTCCCCGCTCCTGCCCCTACACAGTATACTTAATAATGGAAGCACATACCAAAACAAGTCTAGACGTCCATATAAAACGTGATTTGTGGGTCTACTTACTTTATAAAATGAATTTTAGAAGGGGTGAGACGTACAGAAACGTAAAGTATCACGGGAAAAACAATATCAAGTAATCGGTTCTTGTATTAACGCCATCTTGAAATAATCTTCATTCCCCCCCCCCCCCCTGGAAACCCTAAAATCTCCCCCCCCCCCCCCCGGAATTCCCAACCGGTTGAGAACCAATGATCTAGCTGCTCTGTCAGAATCCACTGAATTCCATTTCTGGTTGAAACTATTGTTGTCTTCATAATCCAGCATATAGTCAGTGAGAATGGTAACAAAAGGCATCCTTGTCACACTCCTGTTTTTATTTCAAATGTAACTGTTAATTTTTCCTCATGAAGAATTCTACATTTTTCTACATGTCAAAGGCATTTTTATAGTCAACAAATTCAATAGAAAGTGGCAAATTCAGTACAATACTTTGCAATATCATTATGCGCAATGCGATTATCTAGTCAGTACAGGATCTGTTTAGGCAGAAGCTTGCTTGTAAATCCCTAAGTTAATTGTATATGAATCTCTTAATCTCCACAGATTGATCTTGCTTAGCATTTTCCCAGGAACTTACAACATTATTTCTATATAATGTTCACACTCCTGAAGGTCCAATTTCTTAGGCAACTTCACCAGATATCTTTCTCTCCAGTCTGCTGGTATTTCTTCATCACCCAGATTCTGCTAAATAATTTGTGCAACAATTAAGTTGAGGTGTCTATGTTGGTTTTAATAGTTTCTGCTGGGATACCATCTGGACTAGCAGCTTTCCCATCCTTCAGTAATTTGATAGTGTTTTATATTTCTTAGGATGGTTTCTCAGTTGGTTATATATATATATATATATATATATATATATATATATATATATATATATATATATATATATATATATATATATATATTGTCAAAGATCTACACAGGAGCTTAGAGAGTTAAGACGGAGCTATACAGAGAACACCAGACAGGAGAGACACAGGCACTATATTTAGCTTGACAGCAGGACACACTCGTGTCAACTAAGAGGTCAGTGAGTGCTTATGAGCGAGGGTTTCCCAAGAGTATAGGGAACTCGCCTCTCGACGAGTAACTGGAGAATACCAGTTACTTTAGTTAACTGACCAAGCGTGCTGGGACTCTACGCACGCAAACTCGCCAGCGCACGGAGGACTGAATGTCCGTGGTTCAACGCACAACTAGAAGCATGCCTCAGACTGGGACAAGGACTGATAGAGAGCAGACGTGTTCGCTAGGAACCTTATATAGTTTATCGCCAATAGTGTTAGCTAGGCTTTAGATTCCAATTAGTTAATAGTATCATTATTTTCACCTATTCAATGCATCTGTGAAACATACCATGTTGTTGATTATCCATGAAGTATTCCGCTCGCAGAGCTTGTGTGTAATTAGCTCTAAATAAAAATGTATCCTTTTGCAAACCACACAAGTTATTGATTCGCGTCGTGCAAAAGTAGGGAGTCCTGAATTACCTGTCGCAAGTAGGTTGCTGACATATATATATATATATATATATATATATATATATATATATATTGCATCTCTGCTGGCTGGATATCGGGAAGGTTATTTGGGACTTGCTTATTCAGAAGTCCCATTAAAGTATATAGCTCATCTGTCCATTTGATTTTTAATGTTGCTGAGAGCTTTCCTATTACTATTTGTGGTAAAAATAAAGTTTAGTGCTGTCAATATAAAATAAGACCAAATACTTACCAAAATCAATTCCTTCAGAAACTTTTCCCCTGGCAACTGACAGAAGAACAGCCCCACGTCCATTTTCACATGCCTTGATAGTAAATATGCCAATATTAAAATATCTTCATGCATACAATTTATGTGTTTAAGTCCCCGCTAATCACTGGTATCATGAAGGCTAATAGACTACAATGGCTGGGGCATATAGAAAGAATGGAAGATAATAGGGAAACAAAACTCGCTTACACTCAGGAAATAAATGACCGTAGACCCCGAGGTAGACCAAGAAGGCGGTGGAGAGATAATACATTTACAGACCTACAAGCACTTGGAATCAACGACTGGCAAGAGAAGGTCCACCAGAGAGACGAATGGAGACGGATTGTATTTGCAGCAAAGAACCTCAATGGCTCGGAACGCTGAAGAAGAAGAAGAAGATACAATTTATGTATGAAGACAAAAGCACTTGCTGGGTGCGTTAACATCAATCCTACAAAACACTACCACTAAAACTAGTATAAGCTACCAGGTGTACTTTCAGATATAAAACTATTCTAACACATGAGAAGGTCATTACATGGATATACAATTTTCAGAATATAGTTTGAAATATCAAACAGACAAGGCAGCAGAGAGTGTTACTTTTTGACTGACAAATTTGCAATGAACACTTAAATATTACAATCTTTACTGACTCAAAATCCAACTTCATCATGTCATTTTTCAAGACGGAGATTCCCTTCCCTATCTGATAACAAGTCAGACTGCAGTGAAGCAGTCTGTTTCTTAGACCATCACTGTGGGGTCAGGTATTGGTCAGATCTAATTCTCTGACCTGATGCTGCAACTAGTCGAGATATGAGCTGATGACTGAATTTACCTCTATGGTGCATAAATTAAAAAAAGTTGCATATCATTTACAGGACATCGCAGGCAACCCCAGCATTTTTTTGGCTGTTTGTGATTTATTGGCAAGTTTACATTCAGTATTTTGCCATTGCTTCAGAACGACTGGGACTCATATCATTTTATAAAAGCCAATGCAAGGTGGTCTGTTGCCAATTCGCCCGCCACTGTTTCGAATGCGGTTTGCAGGATTATGATCTATGTCCATAAACATTTTGCCACAGAGCCGGCCTGTATAAACTGACCCATAAAACTATATCAATAAATCATAGCATGCTCAGTAAGCAGTGTATAAATTTAACTAAACAATTTACTTGCCAAAAATGCATCAACTTCAAATCTCATCACAGAAAATAAAGTGGCATCACTGCTGGGGTTAATTAGACTGAACCAGTCAACAATACTAAATGTAAAAGATGAATTGTTTGAAGCTTTATATAACAAATTAAATGTTCAGATTTTATTTGGGGGAAAAACTGTCATTCACACCCCTCTTAAGACATATCAGCATGTATCAGATATAATTTTGTTTAGTCACACATTAGTGGTGGACCTGTTTTAACTAACAGGAGAAGGGCGGCGGCGAGTAAATGGTGCCGAGAAATAACCAGAAAGCTCTAGATGTGTATGCACGTACATGCATGCGCTGACACATGTGTGCGTTCCTACACACCTAAATTCAAGTAAGACTAGTCTGCTCTAGCAAAGGAGAGGTGCAGAAGATGAAGGCAACCAGCCAGGAGGCACACCACAGAAATCAGGATGCTACGCAATTACGCGTAATGAAATATGTCGACCACTGCTAAATGTTATGGTGCTTGCCCTGCTTTGGTCCCCCAGGCATATGCAGTGCCAGGCCCTATGTCTCGAAAGGGTCTAACCACAACTACTGGAGGTCCTTCTAAGATGTCCTGTGGAGCCAGGAGACCTGAGAATAGAGCGTCTGGCCATACTAAACAAAGACTAACAATAATGCACTAGAATGCGGAGGGAGTCAGCAACAAAAAAATAGAACTAGAAAACATCTAGGACCAAGAAAAAGTAAGCATATGTTGCTTGCAAGAAACTCACCTCAACGAAAATATAGCCTTCAAAATCAGAGGCTACCAGTGTTACCGATCTGACCGTAAGGACAGGCGAAAGGGTGGGATACTGGCCCTTGTAAGAAATAACATCACTGCTTCCCAAATCGAAGTCTACATGGAAGGGGCTGAGTATCAGACACTTAAACTTAAGACAGGCAATACAGACCTACATCTGATCAATTACTACTGTCCAAATGATCGCCCACAGGCACTGGACACAATATCATTAAAAGAAAAAATGATTGTGTGTGGTGATTTCAAAAGCTACTCGCAGAGCTGGGGCTATGATCACATGGACCAGAGAGGAGAGAGACTGGAAGACTGGCAGGATGAGAATAGATTCATCTTGATTAATAAGCCGTCTGACTCACATACTTACTACTCAAGATCATGGCACACTACAACTACACCTAACCTGGTTTTTCATTCACCAGACCTGGAGTGGAACATTTAACAAATTTTTGAGAAACAACTTGAGACTGGGCAATGTACAAGCACCGCACCAGCACACTGGTTAGAAATCTGAACACTGAGAAAGACATAAATAAAGTAGTTGAAGAGTTTGGGAGATGCATACTACAGGCAGCAAGAGAAACAATACCAAGAGGAGCCCGTAAACATTATAAACCCTACTGGAGCAGTGAACTGGAAAAGTTGCATTATGATGTGGAAGTGTGTAGAAAGCAAGCAGAGGCCAAACCCAGACAAGAGCACCACAATAAATACCAGTACGCAAAAGCCAAATTTCAAAGGGCCAAGCTGCAGGATAGACGGAAAAGCTGGCAGGAGAAAACAGAGTCTCTGAACTTTGAAAGAGAGACAAGGAAATTGTGGAAGCTAATAAAACTTAACGATGAGGGCACAGTGAGAAACTCAAAAATTGCAATACATAAAGATGGAAACATCTTAACAGGAAAGCAAGCAGCTGACCATTTTGCGGACTCATTCGCACAAGATAACAATATCGAAATTAGTCCAGAGAAACAACAAGAGATTCGAGAGAAATGGCAACATACAGGACAGAATGAAACAGTACATGAGATTCTGGAGGCACCTATCACAATCAGTGAACTGGAGCTAGCCATATCAAAACTTAAAATGAGAAAGTCACCAGGAGCTGATGGTATCTCCAATGAAATTATCAGAACCTAGAAACAGAGGCCAAAGCAAAGCTGTTACAGATCTTCAATAACACCTGGAACTCAGGCAGTATTCCACAAGCCTGGAGAGAAGCAATCATGATACCCCTCCTAAAATCAGGAAAAGATAGTTCTGCTGCCTCCAGCTACAGACCAATTAGCCTCACCAGCTGTCTCTGCAAAACAATGGAGCGCATCATCAATCACAGTCTGCAGTGGTACATTGAAAGTGAAAACATCCTTGTGCCACAACAAGCTGGCTTTAGGCAGTGCTACTCTATGGAAGATCAGACAACCTACCTCTCTCAAGAAATTGAGGATGCATTCCAAGAGAAGAAGCTGGTGCTTGCAGCATGGATAGATCTGAAGAAAGCCTGTGAAAGTCTGGAAAGAAGGTCTGATGAAGAAACTGAGAAACTGTAAAGACAATGGAAGAATGTACAAATGGGCGAAAGCATACTTGCACAACAGAAGAGCCCGAGTACAGATAGACAGACTCAAGAGCAAGAAAGTACTACTGCGTCATGGTGTTCCCCAGGGCGGAGTCTTGACCCCCACACTTTTTCTAATCTTCATCAATGATCTTGTTGCTAATCTACCACATGGAATTAAAGCGGCAATGTACGCTGATGACCTGGTTCTATGGAGCACAAATGAACATGCATCAGTGGCCACCAGATCGCTACAAAGAGCTGTAGATGCATTTTTTGCATGGGCAAATAGATGGTGTGTCAGCATAAACACTGACAAGTGCAGCACCACTCTATTTACCCCCTCTCCAAAACAAAAGGCAGGGATCATCCAGATAAATGAAATAACCCTAAGAGAAGATAAAGAACCAACATACCTTGGAGTAACATTTGATGACAGTCTGACATAGAGAAAGCACATCAACAAAGCAGTAGCAAAAGCCAGAAGGAAAATAGCCATCCTGAGAAAACTAAGTGGAACCACATGGGGAGCCAGTGTGAAAATACTCAGCAAAGTTTATCAACAGAGCATACGACCACACCTGGAAAACGGATCAACTGCGTGGTGTTCCGCATAAAAAACCACACTACAAGATCTGGACAAGGTGCAAAATTAAACACTTAGAGTCACCACAGGAGGGATGAGATCAACCCCTATAGTGGAGATGGAGAAGTAGATAGGACACAAGCACTGAGAGAGCGCAGAGATACGAAAACGCTAATACAAGCAGAAAAGTTCCTCAGCTTGCCAGGCCACCCTATGAAGAACAGATTTGAAAACCTAGCTATGGGGCGGTTGAAAAGAAGCAGTTTTATCCACCAGGGCAAACGACTCTGCAGATAAACCACCGATATGCCCACAGTTGGTATCCCCCTGAAAACTATTCCAGAGCGAACTCCATGGAAAGATGAGCATAGACTATCACTACAAATCCAGACAATAGTGAGAGGAATATTTGACAAGGAAGAACAGAACAGTGCACAGCACAGAACAGTCACTCTCAGCTTCCTTGATGAAGAACACCCAAAGGACCTCTGGATCCAAATCTACACAGATGGATCAGCACAAAATGCTGTTCGAAATGGAGGAGAGGGAGTATACATAGAATACCCAAATAATACTAGGGACACGGCCAGAGTACCAACAGAAACGTACTGCCATAACTATGATGCTGAAATTGAGGCAATCAAGACAGCAACAAAGAAATTACTAAATACCAGCCATGGTACACAACCTGTGGTTCTATTGACAGATGCAAAATCAGTACTCGAGGCGCTTCTGTCTGGGAAATTGCCAGTACTAAGGTCACTAATTTCTGAACTTAGCAGACAGCATAAGGTCACCATACAGTGGATACCATCCCACTGTGGAGTAGCCAGAAATGACAGAGCTGATCGATTGGCTAAGGAAAGAGCCAAAGAAGAACAGCCTGATGTGCCCGTTACATTCCATCAAAACAAAAGAATGATCAAATCTCAGTCAGAAAGCCACCAAAACCTGCTCAAGATGACTACCACGTTATGGACAGACCAGAACAAGTCATTATTCTGCACCTCAGAACAGGACACAATACGCAACCACGTGTATACAAAATTCAGGATTGGTGAATCAGCCATGTGCACATGTGGATTGGCGTCACAGACAGCAGAGCACATACTCCAAGACTGCCCAAAATACAACATATCTAGGCAAATCTTCTGGCCTAGAGAGACGACAATGGAAGGTAAACTCTATGGACCACTGAGTGAGCTTAAAAAGACAGTTAAATTCATACAAGAGACAACATTGCAGTTATAGACATATCTCAAGCAAACGAAAGAAGAAGAAATCACACATTATATGTATATCTGGGAAGTTTAACCCAGGCAACAAATGCCTGAAGAAGATGGATGTGTCGACCGAAAGGTGAAGCCAGGCACAACACAATTAAGTTTAAAACAACATTCTGGACAAATGCAGAAGAAAAATAAGAATATGTATATAAGCAGCCAATCTTCACTGTCTAGTTAGTTAGTCGACAGATCATTCTCACTGCACATCGAACCATTAAGTCCATAAGGGCTCTGATCCCTTCCTCAGTAAACCTCGCAGCGTGTAGCGGCTAACGAAACCAGTTTTGTGTTGGTTTATTAATCTTCTTTGGCTTCCTGTGTTGTGTTCTTGTTTGGCCACACCTCTTTTAACTTGCTGTTCTCACAGTCTGATCATTCTTCTTTACTGTCTTATCAATAACAATGTTGGACACATGTGAAAGCAGATGTTGATACCTTTTGATAGTTGAGCAATGCCAATGATGTTTCTGCTGCATCTTGGGTCTCTATGAACAGCAGCTTGTGCTTCTGAATTTGGTCAATTATTCCCTGTGGTATTAGAAAACAATAAGTAAGTATGTAAAGTAAAAGACGCTTTTCCACAACTTAGGGCTTATTGGATATATGGCATTGCCACCATATTTTCAATTTTACACCCAATCAGCTCTCAGTGGGTGATGTGACAATATCATGCTAGCTGCCAATCGGCTCTCAGTGGGTGATGTGACAATATCATGCTAGCTGCCATTACTTTCTCAGTGGGTGAAGTGACAATATCAAGCTAGCTGTCATTACTTTTACTTTCCAGAACATTTCCTGGGACCTGTTTCGGACTGGGTCAGTTTGGGAACACAGGTTGATTTTTTATTTAATCCTTGCCTCGAGGAATTCAAAGTTCAAACACATGACCACAGGACCAGCAGGCAAGCATGCTAGCCATTGCACTAAGGCAGTTCCCAGAAAACAATAATATGTTAACACAATTTGTTTATGAACTACACAAGACATTGTTTATGAACTACACAAGACATTGTTTATGAACTACACAAGACATTGTTTAAGAACTACACAAGACACTGTTTATGAACTACACAAGACGTTGTTTATGAACTACACAAGACATTGTTTATGAACTACACAAGACATTGTTTATGAACTACACAAGACATTGTTTATGAACTAGACAAGACATTATGAACTACACAAGACATTGTTTATGAACTACACAAGACATTGTTTATGAACTACACAAGACATTGTTTATGAACTACACAAGACATTGTTTATGAACTACACAAGACATTGTTTATGAACTACACAAGACATTATGAACTACACAAGACATTATGAACTACACAAGACATTGTTTATGAACTACACAAGACATTGTTTATGAACTACACAAGTCATTGTTTATGAACTACACTAGACATTGTTTATAAACTACACAAGACATTGTTTATGAACTACATAAGACATTGTTTATGAACTACACTAGACATTGTTTATGAACTACATAAGACATTGTTTATGAACTACACTAGACATTGTTTATAAACTACACTAGACATTGTTTATGAACTACACTAGACATTGTTTATAAACTACACTAGACATTGTTTATGAACTACACAAGACATTGTTTATGAACTAACAAGACATTGTTTATGAACTACACAAGACATTGTTTATGAACTACACAAGACATTGTTTATGAACTACACAAGACATTGTTTATGAACTACACAAGACATTGTTTATGAACTACACTAGACATTGTTTATGAACTACACAAGACATTGTTTATGAACTACACAAGACATTGTTTATGAACTACACAAGACATTGTTTATGAACTACACAAGACATTGTTTATGAACTACACTAGACACTGTTTATGAACTACACAAGACATTGTTTATGAACTACACAAGACATTGTTTATGAACTACACAAGACATTGTTTATGAACTACACTAGACATTGTTTATGAACTACACAAGACATTGTTTAGGAACTACACTAGACACTGTTTATGAACTACACAAGACATTGTTTATGAACTACACTAAACACTGTTTATGAACTACACTAGACACTGTTTATGAACTACACTAGACATTGTTTATGAAATACACAAGACATTGTTTATGAACTACACTAGACACTGTTTATGAACTACAAAAGATATTGTTTATGAACTACACTAGACACTGTTTATGAACTACAAAAGATATTGTTTATGAACTACACTAGACACTGTTTATGAACTACACAAGACATTGTTTATGAACTACACTAGACACTGTTTATGAACTACACTAGACACTGTTTACGAACTACACAAGACATTTATGTCATAGTACTGATAAGAAACAAACATTCAATGACAACAAAATCAGAAGCTTACTGGCAACTAAAACCAAATTATTCAGATCAAGTACGAATATATCCAAAGAAAGCAACTGTCAGCTTTAGAGCTTGTTGACATCTACAGTTCGTCTTCAAATGGAGCAGTTGTGGGCCAAAATATTAACATTATTATTAGCAATGTCAATTGTCCGCATATTTTAAAATGGGAGGGTACGGTTTTGACCTAATTAGCATAAAGTTTCTTGCTACATCCGGTTCTATGCCTGGGGGTACCCATGCTTGCTTCTGATTGGATGTATTCGGAAATAACCAGTTAAACTTTGCGGGAAACAACTCTAAAAATTAAAAAATTGCATAAGTGGCCTGTCTGCTAGACTGAAAACCTTTGTCGCTAAACGTTATTTCTCCATGGAGTTAATTTCGATATATGATGCCTGGTAAGCTAATTTTTCATATAGCCCAAGTATAATAAATAAAAGTAGACTTTTTATTGCATTTTTTGATTCTCCATTCAATCTTTCATATATGTGAAGAGTTTCGACAATTACTGCTTCATACAATGTTAGGGGAAAAATGTTTGTATAGCACAGCCAGTCAGATTGAGAATGAAATAGCGCATCCATGTTGCAAAATTATATCTATGGCGACACCCATTATTTTATAATTTGAACCGTCAGTTTAATTACTAAAATTAAACAGAATTGAAGTTTAATTGATAGTTAGTAATTATTTATCTGTTTACGTGTGTAAGTTTTCACTATTTGACATGTCTGAAAATTATTTTAAAAGCCAGTTTTCAGACGCGTCTATACAAACCTGTAAGGATTACTTTAATACATATATTATAGATGGACCAAAAATATTAAAGGCAGAAGTAGAAAAGGCTATTAAAAAGATGAAAGAAGGAAAGGCTGCAGGTCCTGACAAGATAACAACAGAGATGATAAAATCCTTATCCAGCTTTGGTATTGAAACTATCACAGAATTATGTAATGATATATATAATACTGGGTACATCCCCAAGGTTTTGAACACATCCATTTTCATCACACTGTCAAAGAAGCCAAGAGCTGTTGATTGTGAGGATTACAGAACTATTAGCTTAATGAGCCAAGTAACTGTTTGTTGTTGTTTGTCCATCAAGAATGATGATGACCATTCATTTCATCCAGTGGGGTTGAAAGTATGGAGCCGTGAGTTCTAAGATGGCTGATAAGGCCTATTTTGGCTCGAAATGTTCTTTGACAATTTGGGCAAAGAATGGTTGACGTTCCAGGAGGAGGATCTCCTGCAGTCGTTTTTCTGTCCAGCCTATTCTTCACAGCTCTTGCAGTCCTGGTTGCTTCACAAGTGACTGCATGCTTGTGTAATGATGCACGCCACGAATTATGGTCTTTAGCAGCAGTCTCCCAGGTGTCAAGATGAATTCCAAAAGCTTTCAGTGAGATTTTCAGAGTGTCTTTAAAGCGTTTCCTCTGGCCGCCTTGGGAGCGTTTACCGCAATGCAGCTTGCCGTAAAAAATTTGTTTAGGGGACCTGTGATCTGGCATACGAGTTAAGTGACCAGCCCACGAATCTGATTTTTCATTAGTAGAGTGTGGATACTGGGCATGGACGCTCTTTCTAGAACTTCAGTGTCTGGGATCTTGTCTTGCCATATAATCTTCAATAGCTTCCTAAGGCAGGCTGTGTGGAAGTGGTTTAATTTCCAAGAGTGTCGCTGATAAACAGTCCATGTTTCACAAGCATTTAGCAGTGTTAGTAAGTCTTTCTTCTTGAGCCTAAGTCGGCGCATAGGGCAGAAGTCATGGCTCTCCATGTCTGGCGGTTCGCTGCTATCTGTTGTAGATCTTGGATGTTCACTTGGCCGTTGAATGAGCCTTCTCTGATGATGGTTCTACGCAGGGTCTCTCGTGGTCTTCCCCGTTTTCTTTTCCCTACTGGTGACCATATTAGGGCTTGGTAGGGGAGTCTTGTTTTGTCCATTCTGAGTACTTGGCCGATGTAGTTCCAACGGCGTTTTCTTATAAAATTGGATACAATATCTTGCTTAGTCTCTTGTCTTATTTGCGCATTGGTTTTGAAATCTGTCCACTGGATGTTTAGAATTCTTCTAAGACATTTGTTCTCAAAATTGTCTAATTTTTTATCTAAAGCTGCCGTTGATTTCCAACTCTCACATCCATACGTTAGCACTGGAATCACACAAGAATTGAAGATTTTAAGTTTCGTATGTTGGCTGAGTGAATTTGACTTCCAGATGTTTAACAGTTTATTGATGGCACCAGATGCCAGTGAGATTCTAGATAATATTTCTGGTGATGAGTCCCCTGTAGATGTCATTTTGTTTCCTAGGTATGTGAAGCTGTTGACTTTTTCAAGAACATGGTTGCTTAATTTGGTGTAGTCTGAACTGTTGGTAAGATCAATATATAGCAGTGTGGATAATACAAATGCTTTATAGACTTTCAACTTTGTTTGCAGGCATATTCCATTTCTGTCCCAAGCATTCTTGTACAGTCTGCCAAAGGTTGCGCTGGCCTTGGAGATTCTTGCATTCACTTCGTCATCAATTGTGGCAGCTTGTGACACAGTGATGCCAAAATAGGTGAATTTGTCCACAACACTTAGTCTATGACCGTTCACCTTGATATTCGGCACGGTGTGATTATTCCCTGAAGCTGGCTGGTACATAACTAGTCTTCTCCAAGTTGATCTTGAGCCCAAAGTTGGCACAGGCATATGAGAAAGCTGAAACATTGTGTTGCATGTCTGCCGCTAAGTTGGCATATAGAGCGCAATCATCAGCAAACAGGAGCTCTCTGATGGTATCGCTGTTAGTTTTGGGTTTGGCTTTCAGCCTTCTGAGATTGAACAACTTTCCATCCATGCGGTAGTTGATGTCTATTCCAATGTCATTGTTCTCGAAGGCATTGTTGGTGCCAGGACACATCCTTGCTTCACTCCGTTGGTGACAGGAAAGGGCTCAGACAGTTCACCATTTTCCTGTACTCTTGCCTGCATACCATCATGAAATAGCCACACTATTTTGACAAACTTTTGTGGACAGTATATTTCGCCATAATCTTCCACAGTCTTTCTCTGCTAACTGTATCAAAAGCCTTGGTAAGATCAATGAAAGTGGAGAACATTTCAGAGTTCTTCTGTTCCTGACATTTCTCTTGCAGCAGCCTTGCAGCGAAAATCATATCAACAGTTCCTCGTTCTTTTCTGAAGCCACATTGACTCTCAGGAAGAAGACCTTGATCGAGATGAGGCAATTGAGTAGAATTCTGACGAGTATTTTCTCTGCATGGGTCTCCCTGGTCTAGGGGTTACACGACATTCTCTGTAATCCTCTATACTCTTGTAAGTAACGTGATGTGCACGAGAATTGGTAGCGGTTCTCTCCGCGTCGGTAACTTGCGGGATATGTGAGCCAGTCGCTCAGAAAGCAATGGCAAACTACTGAGCGTAATCTTGCCAAGAAATCAACAATCAGCTGAAAGATGCTGATGTTGACAGCAATGTCCTGTAAAGGATATGCGAAACATTTTTTTACAAATCTTCCCTGCGATTGAGAGCAAGGAGATGCCTCGGTGGTTGTCACAGGATTGGTGGTTTTCTTTACGTTTGTAAAGGGGAGGATTGACACGTCCTTGAAATCTTGTGGCATGGCCTCGTTCACCCATATGTTTGTAAAGACTTGGTGAAGCTGCTCTATTAGGACCGGCCCACGTGCCTTGTATATCTCTGCTGGGATGGAGTCAGGACCAGGCGCCTTTCCACTGGAAAGTTGCTGGATGGCTTTGTTTAGTTCCACTATGGTTGGCAGGTCATCAAGTGTATCATTAGTGGGAACTTGAGGAAGGCAGTTGATGGTTTCATCATCGAAGAAGGAAGTTGCATTTAAGATGTTGCTGAAATGCTCTGCCCAGCGTTGAAGGATTTCTTTCTCATTAGTGATCAATGTTCCCCCATCTGCACTGAGGAGGGGAACTATGCCTAGTGATGGAGGACTGTAGACCGCTTTCAGTGAGTCGTAGAAGTTTTTCATATCATGTCTGTCAGCAAAGCCCTGAATTTCATCAGCTTTGCTGCTCAGCCAGGAGTCCCGCATGTGCCGAAGTTTCTGCTGCACTACTCTCTGAATGTTATTGAAGGCATCTTTTTTTTATGTTGACTTTGGGTCATCCAAATGTGCCTTGAGGAGAAGATGTTTCTCAGCCAGCAATTGGTTGATGTCTTTGGAATTTTCATCAAACCAGTCTTTATGCTTTCGGGGGGCTGGACCTAGGATTTCCATAGCAGTGTTGTAAATTATGTCCTTTAGGGCTCTCCACTCTGTTTCCGCATCCTGTTTAGCTGCAGCATATGAGCTTGAGGTGTCTTCCAGCATGTTTTCAAACAACAGCTGCATTTTTTTTTGCTGTTTAGGCGGGTGACATTTAGTTTTTGTTTGCATTTTTACCCCTTGAGGACGCCGTGGTGGTTTCATGTGTATGTTTATTTTCGAGATAATGAGACGATGGTCTGTCCAACATTCGGCACCACACATGGAATATGTCATCCGAATGTCTTGTCTGTCACTCTTCCTGACGATGACATAGCCAATGAGGTGCCAGTGTTTCGAGCGAGGGTGCATCCATTATGTCCTATTTCTCATGGGAAGGCAGAAAATTGTGTTGGTGATCAGGAGATCGTGTTCGGCACAGGTCTGAAGGAGGAGGAGTCCATTGCTGTTACAATTTCCGACTCCGTACTTTCCAATGACGCCACTCCGAGAGGCAGAATCCTTGCCTCCTCTGACATTTAAGTCCCCAAAGGAGTATTAAGTTTGTCTCCTTTGGGAACAGATGTTAATACGTTGTGCAGGTCTTCATAGAACTTATTTTTTGACGTCATCTTCATTTGTCATGGTTGGTGCATAGACACTCACAATGGTTGCATGCTTCTTCCCTTTCAGTAGGGGTAACTTAATAGTCATAAGCCTGTCATTTATAGCCTTTGGAAATTCAACTAGTTTGCCAACCAGGGTCGACTTAATGGCAAATCCCACACCGGATTGGCGTCTTTCCTCGCTTTTCCTTCCACTCCAGAAAAATGTGTAGCAGGCACCTACTTCACAGATTTGGCCTGTCTCGCTCAAGGCTGCAATGTCGATGTTAGTTAGTTAGTTAGTTAGTCGCAGTTCCAACTTCACAGCAACGGGTCGTCCCCATTATGCTCCGTTCCTGTGCCAGTGAACATCACACAAAACGCTCCCCACTGCCCAATGTGAAAAGTGGAAAAGACAGGA
The DNA here is from genome assembly GCA_963921405.1 of Cepaea hortensis. Lineage (NCBI taxonomy): Eukaryota > Metazoa > Mollusca > Gastropoda > Stylommatophora > Helicidae > Cepaea > Cepaea hortensis. The sequence goes on from OY992881.1 coordinate 75,392,587, forward strand.
GTCTCGACAAACAACAGCCTGCACAGATACACTGTGCATAATGCCGCCGCCAGAATGTCAACACACCAGTCCCCCACGAAACACCCAATTCATCTCTGATGGAATCGGCAGTCATTTTCCTATCTGGATGTTTCCTAGATGTTCACCCACACAGTCCACAAAAATAGTTCATCACCGACGGCAGTGGCAGTCAACCAGAAGCCCAGCAGCCACGCATTTCTGCATAAGGCAAAAACCGGTCAACTCTGGGACATAGCCACCAGCCATCGCTCCGAATATGCAGTCACGTTCCAAAAAAAAACTTGGGCAGATTCAAAAGCACTTCACATGAAACCCACAGCTCACAGTGTCACGCCACGCACTCACTCAGTAGCAGGGCGACGGAACCATCAAGCCTCCTTAGTCGCCTTTTACGACATGCGTGGTAGGCGACAGTGTTGCTATTCTTTGCTTCCCTTATGGGCCCCAGCAACATATGGGATGTTGTACCTGCCCAGCTCTCTCCCAATCAGTGCTGTTCGTCTCTCTGGGCCTCGCGCGCCATCTCTATCAAGTAGGGTGCGTACATTCCAAGTTCCGATTGTCAAGGGAATATGGTTACCTCTTTTAGCTTTACCTGTTTTTACTTTGTTTGTATGTCGACCGCAGTGTAGGGTACCCACCAACCGCGGCAAGCTGGTTAGGTAATGATAGAGCAGACAATATTTAGGGCACCTTTTCTAGCCCCTTCCTCATGCTATGGAGGTAAGCAGTGCTTTCCTATAGAGGGCTGCTCAGTCACTCAGGGGGCTGCCGAATCCCACTGCTGCTCCGGTCAGTAGAAGACGACCATATGGCCTGAGCCGCCTGTGTGCAGTTCTGCGACTATGACTGCCAGCGTACCCACGCCTGCCGCTTCACCACTCGCCCATCGCCACAGAGCTTGAAGGTGACATATGAAATTGGATGAAGAATGACTTGCGCAATGAATTGGATTAAAGTGAGGAAGAGTTGCACAATTCGTCGACCTCACTCTCTCGCCTGAGTCTATCTGAGTCCAGTGGCAAGACAAGTCAAGACGACTGGAGACAAATACAGGTGCAGTGGATGACCAGGGTGCTCTACATGCCTTACTGTGCTCATTACATTCCATAACGCTTTGCAGGTAAACGCTGTTTTGCCCGTTGAATCATCAGTGATTTCATCCGTGCAGTCTGCCGAATCCTGTCTTCACATGGCCACATAACTAAGATACTACTCAAGGTCATACAAGACTTTGCCACATAACTAAGATACTACTCAAGGTCATATAAGAAAGAATTCAACATAAAATAGATGAGGAAGTAGCTGAAGAACAATTTGGGTTCCGCAACAACAGCGGCACCAGAGAAGCAATTATCTGTTTGAGGATGTTAATTAAAAAATATATAGAAGTTCAAAAAAGTATATATGTTTGTTTTATAGACTACAAGAAAGCTTTTGATAGAGTACAACATGAACGATTAGTTACGTGCCTTCAAGATATAGGAGTAGACGGAAAGGTCATCAGACTTATTAGTAACTTGTACTGGGAACAAGTGGCGTCTATGAAATGCGGAAATAACTATTCGTCGCCTATAGAGATAAACACAAGAGTACGGCAGGAATGTGTACTGTCCCCAAGCCTCTTCAACATACACACAGAAAGAATTTTTAAACATGTTGAAATGCCTGGACTTAACATCAATGGAAGAATCATAAACAATCTTAGGTATACTGACGATACCGTGTTACTAGCAGAAAGTGAGCAAGAGTTACAAGACCTAGTGGAACAAGTAAACAGGCACAGAGCAGAATGTGGTTTAGATATCAACATCCAAAAAACAAAAACTATGATAATTAGCAGTGAAAACAAAAGGTCATCAATGAACATCACAGTAAACGGGGAGATACTAGAACAAGTAACAAGTTTCTCCTATCTTGGACATATGATAACAGATGATGGCAGAAGTGAAATAGAAATCAAAAAGAGAATAGGAATGACCAAAAATGCTTTCAACGGCATGAAATCAGTTTTAACATCTAGAGAGATTAATAATGCATTAAAATGAGAATTGTCAAATGCTACGTATATTTAACGCTACTGTATGGCAAGGAAGCCTGGACATTGAACAAGCAACTAGAAATTTGAATAGAAGCCCTGGAGATGTGGATATACATATGAATAGGTCATATTTCTTGGAAACAAAAACAATCAAATGCAGCGGTTCTAGAAAAACTGGGAATGAAGAGAGAGTTAATAAAAGAAATAAAGAGGTGGCAAGTGAAATATTTTGGCCACGTTAAAAGACATAAAAAAAATAAAACCATAATGAAAGGCAAGGTTGAGGGCAAGCGAGCAAGAGGTAGACAACGATACAAGTGGGAAGATAACATCAAGATATAGACGAACATCAGTCTGATAGAATGTACAGTCAAGGCGAGAGACAGTGTTGGAGATCCATTGCAGCCAACCTTCATTGTGGAGACGGCACATGACTGATTGATTGATATATGCTATTATTATTATAGTGCATTATCATTTGTTTGCCTCAATATACACATCCATATCTCAGTAACCAACTGAGGGAAAATTATGAGATTTAGTATATAACCTTATCATTATGTCCACCCAACAAAAACACTTTTATTCTGGAGATTTTACAGCAGATTTCAAAGTTTGTTTATATGCGGTATATAATTTACAAGTCTGAGATGAAATTCATAATTTTAAATGTATTACAGCGTAGCCAGACAATCAGCGCTCAATGTTGAATATTTTCACGGGATTGGCCTTATGCCAACTCCCCGCGTTGTTTAAACAAGGACTGTTCAGAGGTGTCTCAAAATGTGGGTTATTTCATGAAACCTGATTAATATGTTTTTGTTTTTTTTAAATCTTACCACTTATCGCTAACATTGAAATGTGTGGATATTTTTCAATGGGATTGAATGCGAAATTGTGTATACACTTCAAAGAAACGCTATGAAGTTGTACACATATTTTTGCCAAGAAGCTGATCGCAGGAAACTATATTATACTATTACAAATTCCGAAAAAAGAACAGTGCATGCATTGGGTTTGAGTAAACGGTCATTTCGTCGATGGGTGCAGGAATCTGGAATTAAACCACCACGCAATAACCAAACAGTAGGTAGAAAGATTATTGTAGACAGCTTTGACAAAAATGTCATAAGGCGAGCTATTATAAAAATGCTATAAAAAGTCGCTTAAAATTCAACAGGGTCGACTTCATTGCATCGGGTTCTATCCCATATTGCTCGGTCTCTTTCCGCAGTGCGGAAAGCATCGCACAAAGCACAAACTCCGCAGCTCTAGCGGCGACCCACAGAAGTCTCCGAAAAATGTAACTCGTGAACCGAAGGATGCGGCCCGGAATCGAACCCACGAACTTTGGAGCCCGAGTCAAAAGGCTTGACCACTTCGCCACGGAGACTCCTACAATTATAAAAATTTTGGATTTTATATCCAGGATTATCCAGCATTATAAAAATGCTGGATGCCAAAGAAACAGTGACTGTAAGAAAACTTAGGGTTTGTCGAGAAAGAACAATAACATAGAGCTATCCAAAACAACTTTGTGGAAAATTATAAGGACATTGTCTTCACTTTTTGAAAGTACAAGGGCGGTAGAAATATTCTTTGCGAGCATCTGCATTTAGGAGCCATGAGAAGCAGATACCTACGTGAAATAAGGGAAATGCGCACAGAAAATTATGGCATAGTGTGTTTGGATGAAATGTGGATCAATACGCACCACACAAGTGGTAAGGAATGGCAATCAGTGGATGGACAGATAAAGCGATATGTGCCCAGTAGTATAGGACAGCTTTTGGTCGTGGCCCATGCTGGTAATACGCATAATGGCTTACAACAGAATGCTGGGCTCGTGTTCGTACCAAAGCATACAGACAATAGGGATTATCATAATAAGATGAATGGTAATGTATTTAGAGATTGGCTCGAGAATACTGTTCTTCCATCCCTAGATAGACCGTCGTGTCCAATTATGGACAATGCATGATATCAATGTTGTTGCCCAAGAAGACAAAAAAATACCTACAGCATCGAGCACAAAGTGAGCAATAAAGATATGACTCCGAATGGAAAACAAAACATTTCCAGAAACGTATTTCTAGCTAGAATTGTTGTCCCTTGTAAAACAGACGCCAAAAAGCAAGAAATATCAAATCGACAAGTTGATAGAAGAGCATCGTCATGGGTGCTTGAGACTTCCGCCGTACCATTCTCATTTTAACCCTATAGAACTTGTGTGGGCTAAAATTAAAGGACAGGTGGCAGCTGCCAATACTACATTCAAATTGTCTGACATCAAGATACTAACCCAGTCCGCGCTATTAAATATTGATAAAAGTTACTGGAAAAAATGTGAGGACCATGTGTTGAAAGAGGAAGAGGATTATTGGAGAAAGGATGGATTGAATTTTATGCAACCGAGAGCAGTCATCAACCTACTGGAATCGTCCGACACAGATTAAAGTCTGAGCAGATCGGAGACCTTAATCCACGTGCACACCAACTGGGATATTTTGCTACAAATATTCAGAAGAATTGCAGGCCCTAAACATTACAGTATCAGCATAATGTCAATGGCAACAGTTTGTATTCCACAGTGATGAATTTTCAATTCCGCAAGCCCTCAGCGGTGACAAACAACTGTATTGAGAAAAAAAAACAACACACACACACTAAATGCATTGAATACCAACAGAAGAGTAATATTGCGGTGGAAACTCTGACATATTGTGGCATAACAAGAAATGTGAGGGCAAACACGTTGTCAAATTAGGGGACAACACACGTGCATATGAATCAATCTATAAACTTTAATGAAAAGAGGACCAACATCTTGGTCATTAAGAAGAAAGCCCAGTACAGAGACACTGACAACTATTTTCATAGTGCAAAACAGGTAATCATGTTCCGTCTCTGAACGATAAACAGCAGAGTAGACAATCTTTCACGAAAACTCAAAGCGGGTCTGTCACCCATGTGTACGTGTGAACAAACTACACAGACAGCTGAACAGATCCTTAAAAATGGAAACATGATGACTAAATTGCGGTATCATTTCTGGTCACTCCATACGCACATTAACGCACAGCTATTTGGAAGCTTTCACGAACTCAATATAAAAAGCTAACATGAATACTTGTGTACACTTTATTAACCAGCAGCTGAAGAAACAAGAAGGAAATGAAAAATAAGGTAAGAAATATATTCCTTCTACTTTCCTGTTAATTTACAAATTATTTACCCCATACCTCTGTAAATTATCTGTCTTTACTAATATTACACATTGCACCCCTCTCGGGAGTCTCCGTGGTGAAGTGGTCAAGCCGTCTGACTCGGGCTCCGAAGGTTGTATGTTCGATTCCGGGCCGCATCCTTCATTTCACGAGTGCATTTTTTTGGAGACTCCCGAGGGTCATCGCTGGAGCTACGGAGTTCGTGCTTTGTGTGACGCTTTCCGCGCTGCGGAAAGAAATGGAGCTATATGGGATAAAAACCTGGTGCAATGCAGCCGACCCTGTCGACTTTTAAGCTACTTCTTTTATTGCACCCACTCCCATATGAATCCGGATACGCCTTGTGTCGTCATGTGAATTGGCGGGGCGTTCCTTACTGTAAAAGCAAGTTCGTTAGCGAGACATCACTAGTTTTTCAGCAAAACGTCAAAGAAACGTCGCCACTTTCGATGATTTAAGTTGATTTTGGACCTATCAAAGACATATTCCTTGGGGGGGGGGGGGGGTAAATATAAGACGGCAGGAAAAATTCCATAACGATGCAACAGTTTTCAAAATAATTTATCGTGAATGGCGGCATTCGTTTGTGGACATACTATAGAATAATTATCAACACAACACTATAATTGTCAACACTTTTTGTTGACAAAATAAGGCAGTCGAGGATGCTGCTCCACTTATGACCCCCAAAATAATTTTGTAACAAGAAAAACACGTTCCACAATGACGGGGTTAGAAACCGTTGGAGGGAGAAACGCTGCAAACCGGTAGAGATTCTTACATACTGATACAAGTCGCTAATGGCTCTTGGCCCGTCATAATCGTAACCGTAGCAACAATTACAACGCTTGAAAAAGACTAAAGGGGGTGTGGGAAGGAATGACCGAGGTAAGGAGACAACTGATGCCATTAAAATAGGGGACACCTATTTTACTGATCAATAATGATGTTACAGAACACAATGGTCAACTGATAGCAAACATCGAAGATTCTGAAAGACAGTGGCGTCGTTTGAAATGACGGATTCCGGGATTACGTGAATAGAATTTCCGTGTATCAATACTTTACTATGTACATCTTTCCCATCTATGAATACCATTCAATATACATCTGGTTCTAAGTCAATTTGAAAAGAAGAACTAGGGACTAGTGTCAGACTGTGTGTGGTATTAGGGACTAGGTGGTAGTGTCAGACTGTGTGTGGTGTATCTAAATATGGCATAAATTGTGCCAGTGATGCCAAGTTGACAACTGAACGACTTGCGCGGTCTCCACTGTCGGCAGGTCCACGGCCAATCAAACCCCGGTAAACAATGACAGCACGACCAATGAGCTTCTCCGATACATTAGGGTGGTAAATAAGAAAACAACTACACCAGAGACGGACAGACAGCACAGTGATGCCGTCAATGAGCCGAACACCATCCTGGACGTGCAAATACCGCTGCTCTCTTCTCACTTATTCAGCTGCAAGATAAATATAGTCGCGCAGATACAATCCCGGATTCTACATTCAACTACGAAACGCTAAATGGCTAATTTCTGTGATCGTAATGGGAACTTCGTATCAGGTTTGCGGGCTCCAAAACGCGTTTTTAAAATGGAACCCATCACTAACGAGCAGGGCTGCGTTTGTGTTATTGAAAGTGTCAGAGGCTCACCGTATGTCGAAGACCACCCAAAAATAACAGTAACATTAAGATCGAGTACTTCGGAAATTAATTCTGCAGAAATAAATAGTACACGCGCAACATCTTCTGATGAATACAGACTGAACACTGCTTTTGAACCAGAAAACCTAACTCTAGCTCTACCACACAGAAACAAGTCAGCGCTAACCCTGACAGCTATGAACACATTTTCTCTAGGGGTTGTCCATGAACATGTCAGGATTGAAACAGCTTGTGATAATAGTGGCATAAATCGTAGATTACAAAATAATCCATTTTCTAGTTCCACGGGAAATAATTTGAACGATGCCTTCACATTAAAAGCAGCTTTTCCTGTTGACGGATGTGACAACTTCAACTTGCATAAAAAATGGGTATCTTCCCCTACATACAATGAAGATAATGGGCAAGTTGTGGTGAGTCCTGACTGTGATCAACATGAAACTGAATGTCATCTATCTCAAACAGAACTTCAGAATGACTTAACAAATGACTGCTATGAAAATACTGATGAAGATACATGTTTTGCAACCGAAATTCATATGCTATGTAAAAACCAAGAGCTTTTCTCAGAATCAACTGATCACATGGTTGCACCAGGGAGTGAATGCTTTTCTGATCATGCTTATCACAACACCACATTAGAGTCTGGAAGACAATCCAGCAGTTCAGATTATTTCAACTGCCATCTCAAAGGTGAAAACACTCCAGTTTACCAGAACGCACATGAGGAATTTCATGATGATTCATACGAAAACATTGAGTTAAGCAGCATGTTTTCGTCATCAGACATTTATCAGAGGTCATTCGATCAAAATTATACTGCAAACAGTTTATCACCCTCACAAGAAAATAGCGACAGTTCTTCAAACTTTATCAATGACCTAGACAGTAGGTCATGTGAGAAATTCATGGCAGATAGTGGAATATTTGGTCTTTCCTTGTCAGACTCGGGGTCTGAATTTTTCCAGAGTGATGGAATGCACTACCCTCAGATGATATCTTCAGCACAATCGGACATTTCTGGCGATACAGTTGAGCCAGACAAAGACTGTGACTTACTGTTTTCTACTCCTGTAGTAAAGAGTACACATACAAATACTGCATTATTTTCTACATCTGTAGCAAACAGCACTCAAACAAGTGCAGCATTATTTTCTACTCGTGTGACAAACAGCATGCATACAAATGCATTATTTCCTGATCCAGGCACACGTATGCCTGATAATGTTCAGACTGGCTGTCATGAGCACCACTGTGATTTACATCACAAATCAACAGCAACTTCAACTTTCAGCTCAGCAGGTTTATCTTTTTGCTGTAATGCATTTGATAAATCACCCAGTGTGCCTCCATTTTATGATCCTTGTTTAAGTGACTATCGCAGGTATATCTACCACAGTCCATATAGCCAAGCCGCAGCATCTACTGAATGGAAATCATGGACTAAAGGAATCAGTACAGCATATAACAGCCCTGATTCGTTGATCATTTCCAAGAAACCAACAGATGACAGTTGTCCAGTTTCATCAACTGACATTAGAGGCAGTGTAACAAAGCCTGAAATTGTTCAGTTTATAGAAATAAATGCTAAGGAAGATGAGGAAGAAACAGATGATGCTGATGAAATTGATTATTTACCAGTTTGCTTTAACACAAATGATGACCAGTGTGCAAGTCACACGGACCCACAGTCTGTCGGTACAACCGAATATCATGGTGAGAGCCCCACTGCAGGCTATAGTCCATCAGTCCTGACTCCGCCTCCCTCTGCCTCCAGCACACCAGTGCCTTCAAGCACTCAAGAGAGTACCTCTGATGAGATGGACTTATCTGCTTCACTGCCAATGTCCCATTACAACACCTCACAAACATACAGTTCACCAACAGGACAAGCTTTTGCATGTAAACTAAACCATAAACAGCTTGAAGCAAGCTTGCTCAGTTTTGGGTTAAGCCAGGGAGCGAAACGACCTTACCCTTCCATGGCCGATGCCATGCGTAGATCACGCTCAAAGTCAGCAACCCGCAAGAAATATTCTCAAGAAGGTTCTGACCAGCAACCGAGGCGATCTGGAAGGCCTCGTAAAACCCAAATCCAGTCTGACACAATTTCAACAACTGCTGTGAGCAACAAGCAGAGAAGGAAAATGGTATCGAAAACAAAATGTGAACCTCCAGAGCAGGATGCCAAAATCTTGATAAGCTCTGAAGATCAAGCAGGCAGCAGTAGAATGTCAGGAACTTTTCGTCACAATGAGCCGCTGAAACAAAATGCCATTGGTATCATGTCTCAGTGGTTTGAAGATCATATTGACAATCCTTATCCAAGTAAGGCTGATAAAGAAAAAATGGCCATCCAGGGAGGAATCACTGAGAATCAGGTAAGCGAGATACCATTGAGTTATAATGTTATAAATCAAATGTATGCATAAACCCAGAGCTCCACAAGCTATTTTTAAACAAGTCTGATTGCAGTACTTTTTAATATTAAAAGCTAGGAACAATATCTTAACCTTCACAGAGCAGAAAACAAGGCAATGTTATATTTTTTCACATTTTGAGAACCAGCTAGAATTTCATATTTAACACAAAATTAAATATATTCCAATCCATTTTTTGTGATCAAAAACCCTTAAAAACACTGCCTGACTAGATTTGTTAAGACAGTTACATGGGGGAACAAAGATCAAACATGAATTAGAAGAGTTTGCCAGAGATGCTTGCTATGTCCAGGAATTTTCAATGCATTCTCAGAAATGATGGTGACAAAAGCAATTTTCTGATCAAATTGGGAGGTAAACAGGGATGAAATTTACAATAAAATCTGCAGGCCATAGTAAAAGAAACAGAACAATGGCTCTAGAAAGTATTAAAGCAGCAAGAGTATTCAACATGAAAATAAACGCCCAGAAGACAAAAGCAATGGCAAATAGCTAGAACCTCCGAAGCACTACAGCTCAGATTAGAACATAACAGATCAAATTACATAAATATGCCTTTCAACGTCAAACTGTATACGATGTAAATTGGATATTAGAATTGAACTGTGACGACAGAGGGCATTCAGAGAAAACAACAATCCTAAAACAATTAATATACAAGTTAATCTACACAAAAGAATTCCCCAAATATCCATCTGCCAGTTGCATTATAAAAATGGTGAAGAAAGTATTGCCATGGCCAACACTGCAGTCAGGGTGTAGAATGTAAGGCTGTCACATACTCTAGACTACTACATCATGTGGTCTGTGGCCAGTCCCATTCTGTGCAGCCTTTCCTTCCCAGACAATGTCCAGAACATTTGTAACTGTCTGGTACGCATGTTTATGAGGCTGGGTTGACCCCAGAGCTGCACTGTCAGACTGCTGCCACTGCTGGGGATTGACTCAAGACCATTGTCTTGGCAAGTAAGAGCTCTAACCACTTTGCCACTTCAGTCACATAATATGGTTATGAAATATGGACACCAAGCAGGTAACAAGCCTCTTATGACATGCTTGGTAGGTTACATTCTTACTATTGTTTGCTTCCCTTATGGGATGCGACAACAAATGGGGAAACGTAAACATACTTTATGCTTATTCTTTCATGCTAGTACTAGTGAAGATTTGAACTAAAAGAAAAACCCTGCGACAGATTGGCTGGTGCTGCATCATTGAGGGATGATTTGATGCATGATAAGGCAGATGTGGTGAAGGCTGTCTGGGAGCTCGTGAACAATGCAGAAAAATGGATAGACTGTCATGGTCTAGAGAGAATGCAGCAGCAGGGGGTGGTCAGAGGATCTGGTAGACAGTCGTCATTCAGAGGTAAAGCAAGATGGACATATGAAATTGTAAGGGGCACCATTAGTATTGGAACTCTAGTTCTTGAAGATGCTGACTGAGCACTTATGGGAATGCTCCAGGTACAATTATGTTGGTTCATGACTCAACTCCCTGTGGCCACATCATACAATGAAGAGACACATCGTTATGGTATATAATACATCACATCTAATTATATAGGCTCATGTAAAAATAGTTGCATATCCTTTACAGGACGTAGCAATCAACCTCAGCATTGTTTGGCTGTTTGTGATTTCTTAGCAAGTTTACCTTCAGTAGTTTGCCATTGCTTTCTGAACAACCGGCAGTCATACCATTTTTATGAAAACCAGTGCAAGGCGGTCAGCTGCCAAATCGCCTGGAGCTATGTTTGAACGTGGTATATGGGATTATGAATTGTGTATGTAATCCTTTTGTCACAGAGCCAGCAAAAATACAGTGAGCTGTAAAACAATACCATTGACACTTAATATCCTGTCCCTCAAATTCAACCTTTACAAATTTTGCTATACACAGTCAGTTTAAATGCTTTAAAGACATGCAATTATTAAATCACATAAAATAAACTGTTTAATTATCTTTTTTTCTGAAGGTAAAATCTTGGTTTGCTAACAAGAGAAATCGAACCAACAATACAAAACCAAAGGTGCAGAAACGAGCCATGGAGGAAAAGTTGAAAGAGATTTTCAGGGACCTAAAGCGCAATAATCAGAACCCTATGGCTGACAACAGCCATGTAATTCAACAGCTATCTGGAATCATACAACACTGCCACACAGCCAAACTGACCTGACAGTCCTTGTGGAAACAGTGAATGCACTCTGCCAAACCAGCTGAAGCTGGCAGGTTTTGCTTATGACTAATGGCTTCTATCGCATTACCCTAAACTATGTTTTTGTTAGAACATAACTTTTCTAGGTCATCTAAGATCACGACCAGCGTCAATTCTCATTTTTTTTTCTTCATGTAACTAACATGTACCGGCTGGTATAGTAAGTATTTACTTCATTTCCACCATAATAATGTCAACATATCAAAATGTTTAGTTGAGCCATGTTGTTGATTCATCAGAATAAAGTGGATCCATTCAGAGTAAAGTGGATCCATTCAGAATAAAGTGGATCCAGTTGAATGCACATAAATCTTAGGATATCATGTGTTGACTGAAGTGTTTTTCTACATTTACATTCCTTTCATGTCATTTTGATTTCAATTATTCAACTAATATACCACATAGTGGTGCTAACACTATTCACTACTAAATTAGATTTGCATTATGAAATATGAAAACTGTAACATATAAAATGCTCTGCCCGTTTACATTTCTTCTTGGGTAATGAGTAAATGTTTAACTTAGTGAAAATTATAGCTATTTTGACTCTATCATCAACATACTCATGGATTTTGACTTAACAACTGACATTTTGCACATTGTAAACCTCGCTTAATCATGCCCTGTCTTGTTAATGTAACCTGGTGAGTGACTAGGCCAACACAACAATGTCAACATACTTCATTTTGCTTTGGCCGACTGTGATATTACTGTTTTGAACATTTCTGTTACATACTTCCAATATTTATCTGGTTTTGTCAATTGTGTATGTGGAATATTTACAGTGAAAGTTACCATTTATTATCTTTCTGATATATTTTAATATGCTCCTGAATTACTGTACATTTCTGACATTGTGTATACATCTCTAACTTTACAGATTTTCTTGAAGATTACTTGTATACAATATCCTAAACATTTCTACTATGTTCAGTCTTATGCATTCCAAAAAAAGTGTTGCTTTTGGTGCTGAAAGTGTTAATGTTAATGCATTTATGGTCTCCCAAGTAATTACTGTATTAAAATTACTATGTTAGTTGTTGCTGCTATCTGTTATAACATATACATCTTGTTATGAATGGCTGTAGATTCTATAAAGATAGCCATAAGTTTATACTGGGATGTATTCCTATAGAAATGGGAAAATTTAAACTATTGTAATATCTGTTGGTCAGAAGTCACTTTGTGATCTCTCCATCACTGGTTTACCATTTAGCATCAGGTTAAGGACAAACATCTTGTGAGAACTCTAGTGTGCGCCATACATAATCATATGTCCTGCCAAATTATTATGGCATTCATGTATCTCCACAGATCTGGGTCTTGATGTTCTGGATCAATTCATAGTCCTCCATGCCACTGTCTGTCCATCCTGCATCATTTCTCTTGGTCTCCCTCCTTTACAACTGATCTTCTAGTCATCACAATATTTTTCCAATGCCTATCTTCCCATCATATGACCATAGAATATTGTTTATCTCTTTCTTCTACTAGTGTATAATGTTTATAATGGTCTACTTTTATTAGCCTATGGACAAGGGGGAGGTGGTCGTGCACTTGTGGGACCAGGTGGAGAAGGCGGAGGAACAGATTGAGAACCCATATGTGGAAAGAATGAGATTGCGGGGGATCGGCAGGGGTTCTGGAAGAATCTCAAAACAGAGGGAATACCAGCAGAACATTTAATCAGATAGCAGTGGGAACGATTAGTAGTATGACTCTTCGCTGGCTGTTGAACGAGGGGACGGAGCACGTATGGGAATGTCCTGAGTGCAGTGATGTCAGTTCTTAATTCAACTCAACTATTAGCCTCTTTAAGGCACGTCTTGTTGGTTACTCAGGCAGTCCAAGATAATCGCAAGATTCATCTCAGAAACCAAATCTGTTCATACATGATGGTATTTATTCAAAATACTCCACTGATCGATCATTTTCAGGGGCAATCCTCTTGCTGTATTTCTGTCATGTCAAATTGCTAAACTCCCTGTGGGCAACTGACTTATGGCAATCATCTTGCTATGTTTCTGCCATGTCAAAGTGATAAAGCTCCTTGTGGGCCACTGACATGACAATCCTCTTGCTGTTGGTGTGTGAAGTGTTGTGACAATCCTCTTGCTGTGGGTGTGTGCAGTGTTAGACCTTTATATATGTAGTGAGGTGGCCAGTTTCCTTTCTCATCGCCATTCCCTCCTAGACAATTCTTTAAATTGCCAGGTAACCATTGCCGTTCCCTCCCAGACAATTCTTTAAATTGCCAGGTAATCATTGCCGTTCCCTCCCAGACAATTCTTTAAATTGCCAGGTAACCATCACCGTTCCCTCCCAGACAATTCTTTAAATTGCCAGGTAACCATTGCTGTTCCCTCCTAGACAATTCTTTAAATTGCCAGGTAATCATCGCCGTTCCCTCCCAGACAATTCTTTCAATTGCCAGGTAACCATCGCCGTTCCCTCCCAGACAATTCTTTCAATTGCCAGGTAACCATTGTAATGAGGCTGGGTTGACACTAGAGCCATATTGGTCAGGAAAAAGAAAACAATACTGCCATTGCTAGAGAGATTGAACCCAGACCATTGTCTTGGCAAATAAGTGCATTAACAACCATGTCATTGTAGCACTTTTATTCATGTCATTTAGTACAAAACAGTCAGGCAAATTTCATACAAACAGCGGAGTGTGGCTTACATTTTAGTTTGTTGACATTAAATCCCAGGTTGAGGATGGTCAAATTTTTTTGGGGTGTTACCAGTGTTTTCTTCTCAATGAGTTATATAAATCTTAATTAAGTTATGATACTACAGTCCATTATGTACTATTCTATTATTGCAGTTAAGGTCAGATTTTTGTAACTGATCACTGAAACCCTCCATATATCTATGATGCATATTGCTGGTCTTCATTGTATTGTCATATTTTGTAGTGGGAGCATTTCATATTTTTTCAAAAATGTTAAAAATATTTTGAACTGATGCATAATGGTCAGTGATAAACATAGTTTTACCAATTGTCTTCTTTCTCTGCCTCTCCTACTACTTCACATCAGAGATTAATTTTTGGAGAAGTTTCATGATTGTTTCAGCTTTTCATGTCACAGCAGATTCAGTTGTCATTAACTCTCTGAACCCAGTTCCCATTTAACTGTAGATACCCATTACTGAAGATCCTAAGGGAAAAGCTCAAAAGTTCACGCCATTTTTCTATCTCTATGTCATCTCAGATGTCTTCCAACAAGGAATCATGATTTTTAAAGTCTTTATCATCATTATTTTACAGCCTGCAACACTTCTTGTGAGGTACATAACTTAGATGTGCTGCATCCTCCAAGGCTAGTATAACTGGGAGCATTCCGTGTGTATCATCTATTGTGAAAATCACAAAGAAAACTTGGCTC
Organism: Cepaea hortensis; assembly: GCA_963921405.1. Taxonomy (NCBI): domain Eukaryota; kingdom Metazoa; phylum Mollusca; class Gastropoda; order Stylommatophora; family Helicidae; genus Cepaea; species Cepaea hortensis. Next base: position 75,407,600 of record OY992881.1, read on the forward strand.
AGTGTTCATTTATAGTTCAGCTATCCCTCACTCCACTGAAAGAGAAACTGTGACTGGTCAAAATGTTGATCCTTCTGTGGTATAGAGCGCTATTCTCCATAGGGTACAAAAGTTGGCTTACAAAATGGAGACATGCTGATTGCAACTGAAATCTTTGTTGCAAAAAGATGAAGACCCCATAGTCCAAAAATGTGCTGTTGAGGGGAGGGTTATGTTTGCATGTTTTTTTGTTACCTTGTAAATGTTTCGTTATACCATTACATTGCTACAATGATGTCAAAGTATATAAAATCATAAAAGCATTTACAGATAACTAAAGTCAAAATATGATCTGGTTTTTTTTTTTCAGTTATGGGAGTAGCTGAACTCGTCATTATATAATGATATGTTTTGTTGTTGATGATATGGTTTGCCCATGTATTTTCTACTTGGCTTATGTTGTTCTTTTACTGACCCAGTGGTAATACCAAAATATACCAAAGTACCTGGGTTTTGGCCAATGCCACATAGTGATACATGCATGTGTTCTATATATAGTGTTCCTCTTTGTCTGGCTCTAACAGATTTCTACTGGATTGCAAGAATATGTACAAATGTTATTTGCTAAGTTCAGCTGTAAGTTTGCCCACTGTTTTCTTGAGGCAATAGTCACATTCCACTGATAAACTTTTTAGTGAAGATTGTCTAATGTGTTCCGATTTCTGCCTTTTGAGTGTGATTAATTTAGTTTGTGCGTACTTTTCTGTCTTGCACTATCCTGTATGGTTTAATTAAGTTTTTCTATATTTACTTCTCTTTCTTTTAATGTCTTCTTCTTGTTGTTAGCATTGTTTAAAATGTAAATTAGGCTTCGCAAGTATGCTTTGTATGTTACAATGATACATGAAGTCAACATTTCTCTTCTGACATCTTTTTGTTAACAATGTATTCTGGTCTGTCTTGTGGTATAACTACTTCACATTGCTTTAAAATGTTTTTTTTTCCCTTTCTTTAAGAACTTTACATAGAATGGCCAATTTCTTACCTTAATTTACATAGAATGGACATTTTCTACATTTCCTTCCGAATTAGTTACAGGGTCCTAACTGGTGTTTGTTTACAATATGAAGGAAAAACTCACACACAAGACAGATAGAAAGAGAGATTTTTAAAATGTTGTACGTTCTGTGACAATGTTAGAACTAAATGCTGTATGGACAATTAATGCCAGACTTCACACATTACTTGCAATACAGTTTAATGAAAATGCTATATTTAGTTTTAATTATGCTGTGACTGGGTGGGCTACATTTCCCAACATCAATAAATGGAACAATATGTAGCTCATAGATAGTATAACCAACCCAAGATAGACTGGATATTCCAATATAAATGGAACAATATGTAGCTCACAGATGCTGTAACCAACCCCAGATAGACTGGATATTACAGTATAAATGGAACAATATGTAGATCATAGATGGAATAACCAACCTCAGATAGACTGGATATTCCAGTATAAATGGAACAATATGTAGCTCACAGATGGTATAACCAACCCCAGATAGACTGGATATTACAGTATAAATGGAACAATATGTAGCTCACAGATGGAATAACCAACCCCAGATAGACTGGATATTCCAGTATAAATGGAACAATATGTAGATCATAGATGGAATAACCAACCCCAGATAGACTGGATATTCCAGTATAAATGGAACAATATGTAGCTCACAGATGGTATAACCAACCCCAGATAGGCTGGATATTCCAGTATAAATGGAACAATATGTAGCTCACAGATGGTATAACCAACCCCAGATAGACTGGATATTACAGTATAAATGGAACAATATGTAGCTCATAGATGGTATAACCAACCCCAGATAGGCTGGATATTCCAGTATAAATGGAACAATATGTAGCTCACAGATGGTATAACCAACCCCAGATAGGCTGGATATTCCAGTATAAATGGAACAATATGTAGCTCACAGATGGTATAACCAACCCCAGATAGGCTGGATATTCCAGTATAAATGGAACAATATGTAGCTCATAGATGGAATAACCAACCTCAGACATTCCAGTATAAATGGAACAATATATGTAGTTCACAGATGGTATAACCAACCCCAGATAGACTGGACATTCTAGTATAAATAAAATACAATGTGCAACATTTGAAACAATTTTTAAATCAAGGATCACAGTAAAATCAATGTCTACTTTGTATATTCTGAAGTATCATTCTTGAAAGATACATCACGTTGTCTAAATATATTAATACATAGTTTATGCAGAATTAGTGTTAGTTTATATGTCAAGCTGGTAAAAGCAGTTTTAATCATCATACTTTGGTATTTTGTTCATTAACTGCCATAAGCCACTGACAGTACCAAATGTCATGCAGTTTCATCCAACAACTGGACATAGGAAAATAGGGCTGCCGTGCTTTTTTTCTACAGATGGTATTGTGACAATGATGCCACTCTGGGCGACTTTCAATGCATTTCCCCACCTACTTAACAAAAGACAATTGGTTATGCACACAGGGAAAACCATTGCTCTGCATGATTCACAAGTCTGGTGACTGTGTATATATATATATATTTCTGTCTATGGGTTTTCTTTCCTGTGCTTAGTTACTTCTGTTTGTACATTATTCAGCACACAAAGGGACATATGATACTCTTGCATATATTTCCTAAGATTTGCACTCCAGATGTTGCTACTGGTATAACTCTTTAACCAAAACCTTAGATTGTTGGATGGCTTAGTGCCAGGGTATCTGTCTCTTCATTTGAAAGGTTCCTAGGCAATCCAGTTGAGGATCTTTTTCCCCCCAGGTAAAACCTAAGAGTAGTTGATTGGATGCAAGGCCTTCTGGGATCAAGGTTCAGGTTAACAATCACTCAACAGTTAGCAATCATAACAGAGTTTGCCATATATGCAGCAGCTACCCTAGCAACTTCTTCCCAACATTTGTTAACTGATGTAGCCTTCCAATCTAGTTTCATAGGACTTTTCACTGCCTCAGATTGGTGATGCATTCCAATGGGCATGTCCAGAACAGTTGCATGCATACCATTTGACCCTAAAGGCAAAACAGGGCCAGCTCATGAGCATTCCCTGTCATTCTAGGAGGCTTCCATAAATGCACAGAAAAATATGATACTGGGATCACCCAAACATTCATCACCTCCTGCACATGGCTGCTTTCTTAGTTCCATACATTGAGCAGAACTTTTAGAGACCAGTAGGATGCAGTCTGTAGACTGGGGACTTTAATGACCTCCATACAATTAGCAGTTTGATCCCTTTGTATGGTATCAACAGATCTCATGGCGCAGCATGCTGTTCGTTGCCAGGATCATGGTCTTGGTTAATAACTTCTGCAAGGTTTTCTCAAGAACAGCAAGTCCCAACGAGTGCTGGAGGTCCCGGGTTCAAGCCCCGGTGAGGACCGGGATTTTTTTCATGTGGACTTCTAGTAATAAAATTTCCCCTGGTCTCTGAATAGTGAGATCGGAAACCCATGTATATTGTTGCGCACGTAAAAATTCCCTTGGCAGTTGGAAATCAAAAAAAGAGTAGCCTAACAGCACTGCCCGGGCAAAATTTTGAGTTAAAAATCTACCCAAAGTATTTCAGGATCCTCGCCGGTGCTACGGAGTTCATGCACTGAGTTTCTCCAAACTCAGGTGTGAGTTAGGAGAACAGAGCACTTATGGGTTACACCCGTGTGCTGTGATATTGATCCATCGACTAAACTAAACCAAGTCCCAACCAGAGAGCTAACACTAGATGGCATGCAACGCAGCTGTTTGGAAAGTGGGCCTGATTTTAAACATGCATCCCACAAATCATTAGGATGTGTTGGTTATTACACTCTTCCAATGAGACTTCACCTTGCAAATTTATAAAAGCAATTCTCCATACAGTGAGTTGAGAGACATTTCTTGCCACAGAAATACTAAATACTGATTTAGGACAGTGAAGTCCTTACTCCAATTTGGAGAAACTTACATTGGAGCATGGTTCCCTCTCACAGTACCGACCCTCCATTTAGTAAGAGACATGGTGAACATTTTAACCAGTTTGTCATTCAGTAGGATTCACGTTCAATATATGTCTGAACTGATTTGTCATTCAGTAGGATTCTCATTCAATGGATGTCTGAACTGATTTGTCATTCAGTAGGATTACCATTCAATAGATATCTGAACCAGTTTGTAATTCAGTAGGACTCTCATTCAATGGATGTCTGAACTGATTTGTCATTCAGTAGGATTCTCATTCAATGGATGTCTGAATTGATTACTCTAATCCAACTTTGTGAAGACACATGAAGGATGTAGCATAGGTGGGAGCGCAAGCGTAAATGAAATACCACTACTTTTATTGTTTCTTTTCGCAATGGACAAGCAATATCTCCAGACACTTACGATGAAGGTGTACACGCTCATACTGATTCAGACACTTGGTATAAGGCACTCAGCTGAGGGATATGGTTGAACGTCTCAGTCAAATCCCTCGGATGTGAGGGCCTGGCCGCCTCCCACCTCCTGCTCTTGGAGGTTTGATGCTGAGTTGTCAGCATCTGCAGCTTACCTTGTTCCAGGCATACTGGTTATTCTTTCCTCTAGAGTAAACAAGGCAAGGCCGAGAGAGGGAACATGCTGCATGGGCAACACATGTGCTCTGAATCCATGCCCAGCATTGTGCAATGGTATGTTGGCCTAATTCTAAACTTTTCGTCTGACAAGACAGCAAGGTGCCACTCAGGATTCACATTCAATGGATGTCTGAACTGATTTGTCATTCAGTAGGATTCTCATTCAATGGATGTCTGAACTGATCTGTCATTCAGTAGGATTCTCATTCAATGGATGTCTGAAATGATTTGTCACTTGACACTGCACCCAATGAACGTTTAGACGATTTGCCAGAACAGTGTTTTGTGTGGTTTTGTTCGCATATTCTTTCACAGGGCATCGCTGTCAACATCAGCATCTTTCAGCTGATTGTTGATTTCTTGGCAAGATTACGCTCAGTAGTTTGCCATTGCTTTCTGAGCGACCGGCTCACTAAACGAGTGAGTCATACCCCTAAGTTACCGATGCGGAGAGAACCGCTACCAATTCTCGCGCATGTCACATTACTCACGAGAGTATATGGGATTACGGAGAAAGTCGTGTAACCCCTGGACCAGGGAGACCGGTGCCAAACAGTTAGGGCATGCATTTGTTGGACATTGTTTGCTCATGATTTAGGTGTTTGTTGTTGCGTGCCAGTCTTCTCCGCTTTGTGGTTTCTAATTTCTTGAAATTTGGTGAATGTAAACTTCAGTCTGTGTACAATCATTTCCAAAAGTTTCAATCACCTCAGTCACTTTGCATGAAAGTTATCTTCTTTCCAAAATATGTTCCGCAGTGTTGGATGCATACTTGCATACGTTGTGTTACATTGTCAGTTACTCGACCACATTCCTCTGTGAGAATTTCCCTGATCTTTGCTGTTACAAATCGTTTGAGGGTTGTTCTGGTACACATTATCCTTGAGATACCCCCATAGATAAAAATCTAGGGGGTTCATGTCAGGTGAATGCGATGCCAACTCCAAGTCACACTTCATGCTGATCAGTCTCCCCTGAAATCGCTCTCTCAGCCAGGATAGAGTCATTTGATGTGTGTGGGGTGGCCACGTCTTGCTGGAACTACTGTTGATTTCGATCCAATCCTCTGCGTTGTCCCAATAATGCACAAAACTGTCTCAATTATTCAAAGATTGTTGGTTCCGTTTTATTTGGGTCACCTTGTAAACCTCTCTGGAAGACCTCAACGGGTCTGTCTACATACATGCCATTTGGTCCTCAAGGGCAGGCAGAGGCAGCACGTGGGCATTCCCTGCCATCCAAAGCTGTGGTTTCTATAAATGCAGAGCCAAAATATGATGTGCTCACATGAAGAATCATATTGTCCGCACGTGACTGTATAGCCTCAGGTCCATACACTGAGCCACTCGTTCCTCACGAGCTGCACCTTTAGAGACTAGTAGAATGCAGTCCACAGACTTGGGACTAATGATCTCTACCTGCACGCCATGGGGAGATCATTCATGATATGCCCTCAATCTCCATTCTGTCAAGCCATCCAAGAAAGCTTCCATAAATGCAGTCACTGCATGCTAGCCACTCCAGACAAAACATGCCAGTTTCCACTTTCTTGAACATACGCTGTGAGTCCATTACAAACACATGTCTGGTTGTGCTGCCCTCCAATTATCAGAAGGCTGCCGTCAAGCCCCAACTTCCATTCTCATGTGAGATATAGAATATACCAAGCTCTCCCCTTGTTTTAAGTATCAATTTGTCTTTGCAATAAAACCCCACCCATTCTTTTTCCTCTAACCAGAGACCCTCAGTGAATATAATCAGTCCTTGCGTGGACAATTCTTGCTCAAGCAGCATTCAGACTTAGGATAGATTTTTTTTTTTTTAAACCTGCCGTAAGGGATAAAACTGCTGAATCACCCAATGTATAATACTGATGTTGTAGCACTCACTTCTCTGCAGATAAAGAAGTATGTATAACAACGCAGAATTTCTGTACCATTCAGTGGCAAATTAAGAATATATTCCCCTGAGATAACAAGCCCAAAATACTGGTGTGGCGTTTTATTTTAGAATAACGGCGAGTGAAATGACATGAGAGCGTTGTACTACCAGGACAGTTAGCTTACATTTGTCTTAACCTACAGGAGCAGGTGGCACAAAGATCAGGATATCAGTCTAACATATCATTGGATGTGGGTTCTCATTTATCAGGAAGTATAGTAAAGGACCCTTTTACATCAATGAGGCTCATTGGGTATATGCCGAAGGGAGCCATGACACAGAGAGTACTGTGTCCACTTCAGGCCCAGAAGGTACCAGCTTCAACCTCGGCACGAAGCCAGGAATTTTCCCAAGAACCTTGGTGTATAATGATAACACAATCTCAGCACAAAGCCAGGAATTTTCCCAAGAACCTTGGTGTATAATGATAACACAATCTCAGCATGAAGCCAGTAATTTTCCCAAGAACCTTGGTGTATAATGATAACACAATCTCAGCACAAAGCCAGGAATTTTCCCAAGAACCTTGGTGTATAATGATAACACAATCTCAGCATGAAGCCAGGAATTTTCCCAAGAACCTTGGTGTATAATGATAACACAACCTCAGCATGAAGCCAGGAATTTTCCCAAGAACCTTGGTGTATAATGGTAACACAACCTCAGCATGAAGCCAGGAATTTTCCCAAGAACTTTGGTGTATAATAATATACATCCCACGGATCTCTTGGGTAATAAGAATGGTTACCTAACCTCAGATAAGGTCCCCTGTGCAAGTTGTGTACGATAAACAAATGTCCTGGTAGTTGGAAATCACAGAGAGTAAGACATGAAGACACTGCCCTGGCAAAATTGTTATAAAAGACCATCTTGCCACAGGCGGATAGAGCAGGTTAACTTGGATAGAATCTATCTGTGGAAGCAAACTTTCACACATGCATGCCGAATTCAGACACACTGAGTTTTAAGATGCATTTTAGTTTTGCATATCCTATTTATTGGACATCGCAGTCAACACCAGCATTTTACTACTGTTGTTGATGTCTTGGCAAGTTTATGTTCAGTAGTTTGCCATTGCTTTCTGAATGACCGGCTCCCATACCAATACGCCAAGACCTCGTGTGATGCGGTCTGATGCCAAATCGGTCGCAGCTGTGTTTTGAACGCATGTAAGTGGGCTTATGAATCGCGTCTGCAAGCCCTTGTAAGACGCATAACCCCCGGGAAGGTTAACCCGGTCAACAAATGCCTGCAGAAGTTGGGTGTGTCGGCCTAACGACGCAAGAATGCAGCTCTTTTGTAAACAGGCACAACGCAATCACGTCCGGAAAAAAATTCCGGATGAACGCAGAAGAAGAAGAAGATGTATAACCAGGCATTTTTTTGGGTGCTCGCGCACTCTGAACTCAAGTGTAGTCCATACACACTTTTTATAGTAGTGATGGACTGAATTTTGCGTGTGGATTAGCTTTCCCTATTAACAGTGTCCCTCGCCATCAGGTGAATCCACTCCGTAGGGGTTGAACCGCTTACCTCAGCATCAGCACAACAGATGTTTAAGAACACACGTTCTTACCCATTCAGCCATGCGGACCTGTTAACCAGGCATTACTTACTCCTCTCAAGAGAACACGGAAGAGGAAGGGTATATGGTGCTGGACCCATATTTGTATAACCAACCGGCACTCAATGGGTCATGTGGTCACTACCATGTCAGCAGCCTTTACTTTCCAGGACATTTCCTGGAAGCCCAGGTCAATCTTAACAAATCCACCTGGGTGGAGATTCAAACACACACCCACCAGATCAGCAGGCACACTTGCTAGCCACTGCCCTACCGTGGCACCTGATTTATTAGAAGTGATAAGCAAACATCTTGTATTTGTATTACTTATAACTCCAAGCTTTCTTGACAGCAAGACACTATCAGTGGCACAAATGCCATCATTATTCTTCCTTTTTAAATCTGCCAACATCTATAGGTTTTTGTAAAATTGTCATGGTTCTCTTCATAAATTAACCAATAAATCCATTAAAAACAGCTCAATGGATGTAGTTTCTGACTTGCTTGTCAATTTCCTGAATCAGTAAGCTCTATAAGCGTAGGAAATTATTCAAATACAAACATGAAGACAGCTGAACAATCTGCCAATTTTGTTTCTATGTGCTAGTTATGGCAAAAGTCATGAATACATGAAACAGTAGGCACAATGTCATAGAAGACCCATGTCACGTAAAGTAATAAAGCTAAATCAAATCACTGCACTATAATGGGTGACCAGCTACCTTCTTAATGCCCTTCCTTATCAGACAAATCTATGGCACCCTGAACTAAGTAGATACCAGATGTGTTTATATTCACACAATAATCAACTAACTAAACGGAACCTAGTACACCAGTGCTCATTATGAACTTATGCAATCTGCAAATACACCTTCAAAACATTCACCTTTGATATTGAGGCATTTTTATCAATAGTGCCATACTTACTGCCATGAACTAAGTTTGACGCAATACATTTGGTTGAATGTAATATTTCTGCACTTTCTACTTTTGTTTTCTTTAACCAAGAAGACATTACTATACATACTGCTGCTCATGACTGACTGGTCTTATCATCAGCTGACTGATGACAATCACAGTTGGAAAGTGAGGCAAGATTGAGGTGCTTGTGGACATCCTCTTGGAATTAACGGCTGTTCTACTGAACAATTTGCTGATTCATGACAACATCTGAATGCACTAAGAGAGGAGGAGAAAAGATGAACTGAAGTGTGTCATGAAGATGATAACTCTGATTGAGGAGTGTTGCAAAATGAACCCTGACTGGTAGCAAAGTGACTATGAAAGTAGTAGTTAAATGAAGCCTTAGCACTCCATCAGTGTAATGGTTACAAAGATTCGCTGATAACGGCATGCACAAGTTAAAGGAGTTTAATGCCTGCCATCGCTGGGAGGGAAAGACTGACCACCTCTTCCTGTGTGCAATCAGACCTACAAACAGGTGCTGGTTCTAGCACATCACATACCTACAGTAGCTACCTACAGCAGCCTACTGGTAGGGAACTATTTTTGGCATTCCATTATGACAATCTTAAGGAGAGGAAACTAAAGGCATTGCAAACAAATTAACACCACAAACATCAGTCTAGCCACAGTGTTAAGTGTTTGACACTCAAATAAGTCACCATAACAGAATGAAAGTTGTGTCAAGCCCAACTGTTGTACACGGTAGCACAAAAATAATGGCATGATACAGTTCAGCACCAGATCACTTGGTTTATTTACATTAATGCATTTTTGATCACTCAGGTAGTCATTATCATCATATGCCACGCCCCGTCACCTCGTGTAGTGCAGTCTTTTATTAACGTATAATAATTATATAAATTCACATAGCAAATTAATATCACATGTATTTGTTAATATGCTTTTATTTAAAAACAAATATGCACTTCTGGACACCTGGAATCCATCCATATTCACTCCATCATAAACACTTATTTCGTACTGATTTCCTTTACACCCCTTTCTCTAAGAGAACACCTTGGGAATAAATGGCAGCTTGCAACATGATGGCCGATGTCTTCTAATGCTCTCACAACTGACACTATGGAAGCCAGTACATTAGCTGTTTTATTACAGGAAACTGCTGCATGGCATTGGGGTCTTTGGGATTTCAGACACCTAGATAAGTCCACCACTCACACTACAGCTACCCAGTGCAGGCTTTCAGGTGTCAACAAACAATGTTGACTGCTTGTGAATGTTCTGGAAGACTCAGTTTTAACTCTCAAGTCCAATGCATCAGTGTTCAGGCCATCTGAGCCCTGAAATGGGTTTGCATTTGTCAGAGTCAGGTTGGTGCAGACACTTGTCCTCAGACTTTGTACCAATATACCATTTCCATGGGGGCTGTGTTACAGTGTGCTTCCCTTCTCCACCAAGCTCAGTAACCAGCGGGGTGTGCAAGACCTGGTACAGGAACTTCACATATCCAGTGAAGCATATTAGGTCATGATTCTGCCAGCACACACACACAACTGGCTACATCTAGATTGATCATGTTTCCTCCACAGGTGTAAGTATTTAATTGTCAACAGAATCGAACCCTCATTTACTGTTTAGTAAGCTTGTTGAGCCAGGTATAACCTGTAGTGTTTTTCTTACTGCATTATACTTTCCTACGGTTGATTTCACCATTACATTGCTCTTCCATTTTTAGCTATGAGAAACATGATCATGGCAGTTATTTACATAATACCACACATTTTAATGCTTCAAATAGTTCACTGTGAAAAGCTCAGTGAAACCACAACATTAAGTTCCCAAATTAAGTTTATATGCTGTAAAAAGGTTAATTTTAATTTGGAATGACAAGTTCAAAAAACTGCATAGCAGTCTTCAAGTTGAGAAATGACATGTCATGATGCAGATATCACTGTTATCTTTCCAGTGTGCAGACCAGATGCAAACAGATAGTTAATATATATGTATGTGTTCCGTGGGATCAAATGTGACTATTGTCTGCATCTAATGAAAATTAATACTCCACTGACTGACTTTTTTGACTGGCACCTTGCCGTCTTGACAGACGATAGTTTGGGGTTATCTCTCCATAACACAAAGCCTGGGCTGAATTTAGAGACCATGTGTTGCCCATGCAGCATGATCCTTCTCTCAGCCTGTCTAGTTTACTCCAGAGGAAAGGTGACACCAATACGTCTGGAACAAGACAAGCTGCAGAATCAGCAAAGCAATGCTCTAACTGCCCACCTGTTGGGGCTTCGATCCTAAACCAGCTACCAACCAAGGCTTAGAGCCTTGTCTGCCTTGCCATGACATTTAGTCTTTAGGTTGCATTTCCTCACACCAGGATAAGGCTTGTGCCCTCCCAATTGCGCTCTTCTGCCCGATGCTGTTGGCACAATGTGGGGTGTCGGGTTTGGTGAGCGCTGCCCAACACTAGGGTACTGTAAATTGTATGGCTTTCTACAGTCATATCTAATGTGCACTAATATGCTTACAGGAGCTGTGATGGCACAGTTGTTAGTGCACTAGTCTGCTAAGACAGTGCTCCAGATTTAATCCCCATCAGAAGCACAGGATTATTTTTCTGACCAATACAGCTCTGGCGTTCATCCAGTCTCATAAACATGGGCACCAGACAATTTTGAGACAACTGTCTGGGAAGGCAAGGTGAGGAGAAGGGAACAGGCTATCTTACCTCATATGTAACGGCCTAGAACAATGAAGGACCAACTCCAGTATAATACATTTAAAAATACCAACTGCTAATCAGATGAGCCAGATTAGGGGTATAAGATCTGATGGTTTAGAAATACTGCTAATCAGATTAGTCAAACATTGCATGTACTAACAAACAAATCTGTTACATACCTGCTCATACCAGGCTGCCACAATGGTTTCCTGAAACATGGAAACACCATACAATGTAACACAAGTGCAAGGATAACAAATTACAGTCATGGTTGATTATGACATCAGCTGTCCCAGTATTTGTCTAGATAATTGAACTAGGTTCAACCATGGTAAAACTAATCTGTACACTTTGTGTTTTCCAATTGTTTACATTCACATTAAGTAGAAATTAACTCAATGTTGTTTATTCATTATCGCTGAAATTTAATCAGTTTAAGTTTACAATCTACTGTTCTTAGAATCTCGGTCACTTTATGTATGTTTGTTTTATGCATGTTCAGGAGGACAATATGAGATGTACAGAACTATGGTGCAAAATGTCCAGAATATATAAACAATAAAGAAAATAATCCTCCACATGTACATCCGGTCCGTCACATTACATGGTTCTGAACTATGGACCATGGGAAAAGATGATGAAAAGCAGAATTTGAGATGTAGTGTTACTGAACAATGACAAGAGCCAACTGTATTGGAAAATATACAGTTATGGAAAGAATGACAAGACAAATAAGACAACGTAATGCAAAAGTAACGACTGATTTTCTCAATGTATGTAAATGAACAAATTAGGAAGAACTTGAAAGCAACAGAAATGTGGTTTACGAGACAAACGTTGCGAATTCCCAGGCCTGCCAGAGTAACAAATGATAAATGCCTGAAAGAGGCTAATGAAACTAGAACATTATATACAACAATAAGAAAAAGGAAAACAGCTTTATTTGGTCATGTGATGAGTAGAGACGCATTGGAGAACATCGTGATGACTAGAAAGATCAGAGGGAAAAGAGGCAGAGGCCAACCAAGATAAATGATGCCTGACTGATTGAGATGGTGGCATGCCGGAATATCAGTAGAGTTGATCCAGACCACCAAAAACCGGGATCTGTGGAAAGACATTAACTCCTTGACAGGGCACTTGATTGATTGATTGATGACTATCCAGCAGCCGTGTCTTTTCCTCATCTCTTGATTCACTGGAATTTGTTCAGTTCCCTCCATTATAATTCTGTCCATACAGTAGTACTTATCTGATGATTATAGGTTTGGTACGAGATTTAGTCGTTAGTCATAGTTCCAACATGATGGCAACGGGTCACCCCTTAATGCGCCATTCGTGCGCCAGCAAATATCACACAAAAGTTCCTCAAAGTCCAAGGTGAAAAAATGGAACAGAGAGCAGTCCTGACAAAACCAGTAACATGCACACTTATTAAATCATCAACAAGGCCAATGCCAACACAACAGTTCACCACTAGATTTACAATCCATTGTTGATGCAAGGAGCAGTCACTAAAAATACCAGCAGTTTCATGCGCATTACTGCATGAGGCAAATCACTGAGTTCAGCAACCAGACACCCGCCATTTTTTCTGAACACGCAGCTCACAACACAAACCACCATGGACAGGTGAAAAAGCATTCCACATGAAATCCACAGCTCACAGTGTCACATCAAATGCCCAGCTCAGTAGCTGGGTGACAGGACCATGTACTACAAGTCCAAACTACTGAGAAATGTGCGCAAGTCATCGTAGCCAGGAGCAAAAACATGCCAAGGCCTTAACAGATTATTCGCCTATCTGTCATACTGAACCGGAAATGCTGGTACTAGATTTAATTTCCTTTGACTTCCACAAATTTCCCAGTGCTATGAAAGCACCCTGTTTTATATTCTTATTTTACCATCTCTTATCATTTTACCTGACTTTGTCTACATTGCTACCTAAATATGCATGTAATTCCACTTCTTGAAGTGAGGTTTCACCAAGGAAATCAGGTTATCATTTCCTTGATTTTTTTTCATCATCTTTGTCTTTTTCTTTTAGATTTTTAGGCCTAATTGTTATGGCCTCTCATAAACTATATTTAATTTATATATGTGTGTGAGATAGGAGTACAATTTCATTGGTGAAATCCAATCCTGAAGCTGCTCTGTCAGAGTCCATTGAATATCCTTTCTGGTGGTAGCTCATGTTGTCTTCATCATCCAGCCTGTAGTCTGTAAGAATAATAAAGACATCCCTGCTGCGCACCTGTTCGTTTTTTATTTGTCAAATGCATTCATTCCATCCATCCATCATGTGCCATGCCAGTAAGCATGGGCGGTCATGTTCTGCCATCTCACTCGATCACCATCTCACATTATACTCTAAAAATACTTGTTCATTTCTTGTGTACATTTTGTTTAATTCTTCAGATGTGTTTTATTGAATATATTCTGTTCCTATTTGCCAGCAAATGTTTTTCCACACCATTTGGTGTACTGGGTATATGGAGCTAGCTCTATATTTGTATAGACCAGTATATACTAGCACCACATGGTCAATGTTACACCGGCTGAGTTTATTTCTCAGAACATTTAATCATGCTCATTTTTGGCTGGGTGGCCAAATACATTTTTGTGTGTGGTAATTTCCTGCCTCATGGGGGATTCAAATACACAACCACAGAGACAGGAGGCAGGTACACTAGCAATGCATTGCCTGGGCTCCCTTACAATATGTGTTACTAAACACAAAAGATACATGTCATAAATGATGTGTTCACACAAAAACTACTGCTTAATATGAATAATACTGTTATGTAAATTACCATGTAAATGTAACTGGTGAAGAAGCACACTACTCCATCAGGGACAATCGTTACCATCTCTACCAGCAGGTTGCCATAGTTGCGGGTAACAGCTGAGGAAAACAATCAATCATAATTACTTAAAATGTCACGGCAATATCTAGATATGTTAAGGAGATGAAATAAGATTATGTCTTCTCAAGTAGTGTCAAGTATAACCAAACAGGGCAGAAATTAAGTACAGTACCCTTTTACATTCCTTGAGGAGTACTGAGTATATTATAGTCCAATCGACATCCAACAGGTCATGTGATCAGTATGGTGGCCGCGGCCTTGACTTCCAGGATATTTGCTAGTACCCACTTTAGGCTGGGCTGACCTTGGTCACATGTCTTACTTGTATTGGACATATGGTGTTTGTCCATATATCTGTGGTATATGGTGTTTGTCCATATATCTATGGTATATGGTATGTGTGTCCATATATCTATGGTATATGGTGTTTGTTTATATATCTGTGGTATATGGTGTTTGTCCATATATCTGTGGTATATGGTGTTTGTCCATATATTTGTGGTATATGGTGTGTTTGTCCATATATCTGTGGTATATGGTGTTTGTCCATATATCTGTGGTATATGGTTTTTGTCCATATGTCTGTGGTATATTTCCATACATCTGTGGTATGTGGTGTTTGTCCATATATCTATGGTATATGGTGTTTGTCCATATATCTGTGGTATATGGAGTTTGTCCATACATCTGTGGTATATGTTGTTTGTCCATATATCTGTGGTATATGGTGTTTGTCCATATATCTGTGGTATGTGGTGTTTGTCCATATATCTATGGTATATGGTGTTTGTCCATATATCTGTGGTATATGGTGTTTGTCCATATATCTGCGGTATGTGGTATTTGTCCATATATCTGTGGTATATAGTGCTTGTCCATATATCTGCGGTATGTGGTGTTTGTCCATATATCTGCAGTATATGGTGTTTGTCCATATATCTGTGGTATATGGTGTTTGTCCATATATCTGCGGTATGTGGTGTTTGTCCATATATCTGTGGTATATGGTGTTTGTCCATATATCTGTGGTATATGGTGTTTGTCCATATATCTGTGGTATATGGTGTGCGTGTCCATATATCTGTGGTATATGGTGTTTGTCCATACATCTGTGGTATATGGTGTGTGTCCATATATCTGTGGTATATGGTGTTTGTCCATGACATGACATTGGCACCTTGCCGTCTTGACAGACGATAGTTTGTGCTTTAAAAAGGCATAATAACTTTTAACTATGGCGGTAGCGAGTGTGACTGATAAGGCCAATTTGCGCTGTAAATGTCCGTTCACAGTGGGTGCATGTGAACACGTGGTCATTTCCACCATCATGCACCATCTTACGTCTCAAACGCTTGGTGTGTGACTTTTCTGCAATAATTTTCTCCTTTGACTTTATTCCATTTCTGATATTTGCCCTCCATGCAACACGTTCAGCGGCGACTTGCTCCCAATGTGCATTATCAATGCCTGTATCAATCATGTCCCGCTTACACACATCTTTGTATCGTAGTAGAGGCCGACCCTGAGATCTCTTACCCATCTGTAATTCACCAAAAAAGATATCCTTTGGTATTCTACCATCATCCATCCGCCTAAGATGTCCTATCCATCTAAGTCTACGAAGACTGAGCATGGAATAAACTGTCACACAACCTGATCTTTCCAATACTTCAGTATTTGTGATTTTGTCTTGCCACTTAATACCAAGAATTCTTCGCAGACACCGCATATGAAAGCTGTTTAAATTGTTCTCTTGGTGTGAGTAAGTTGTCCAGGTTTCACTGCCATAGAGAAGAGTACTAAGGACACAGGCTTGATATACAAGGACTTTTGTTTTGGCAGTAAGCTTCCTGTTCTCCCAGACTCTTTTTCTTAACCTGTTCATTGTTGTTGCTGCCTTACCAATCCGGATGTTGATTTCCTGATCTAGGGATAATTTGCTATTTACCACCGATCCTAGATATGTAAAATGGTCTACTATCTCTAGTTCGGCGTCGTCAATAAAGATTGATGGTACCCCATGTGCACCTTGTGACATAATCTGTGTCTTCTTTTTGCTAATTGTTAAACCAAATTCAGAACAAGCATTGGAGAATGCAGATAGTAGACATTGCAATTCTTCCTCAGAGTGGGTCGTAACTGCAGCATCATCTGCAAAAAGCAACTCTCTGATCAGTACCCTCCTAATTTTGGTCTTAGCCTTCAATCTCTGAGCATTGTAGAGGCCGTCATCTGAGCGTGAGTGAATGTATATACCACCATCCTGATCACGAAATGCATATTTCAGTAGAAGTGAAAAGTATATTCCAAAGAGGGTGGGAGCTAGTACACAACCTTGCTTAACTCCACTCTTGATTTCAAATTCTTCAGAAGTTGCACCATCAAACTTGATTATACCCTTCATGCCTGTGTGGAACGATTCCACAATGGACAGAAGAGTTGGTGGGCAGCCAATCTTCTTTAGTGCCTTGAACAGACCCTCACGACTGACCAAATCAAATGCCTTTGTGAGGTCGATGAAGGCAATAAACAGTGGTTGATTCTGTTCACGGCATTTTTCTTGCATTTGTCGCAATGAGAATATCATATCAGTGGTAGACCGGTTCTGTCGAAAGCCACACTGTGATTCGGGGTAGACTTGATCTCCTAGGACTTGAAGTCTGCGCAGAACAATTCTGGCAAATACTTTTCCAACAATACACAGAAGTGAGATACCCCTATAGTTGTTGCAGTCGCTCCGATCGCCCTTGTTCTTGTACAGTGTTATGATGCTTGAATCTTTGAAATCCTGTGGGACTTGTCCTTCACGCCAGCATAGCTCTATTAGCTGGTGGATCTGTATAGTGAGTGTGTCTTGCCCACTCCTGATAACCTCTATTGGAATCCCATCCTTACCTGGAGCCTTGCTAGATGCAAGTTCATTTATAGCACACTTAACTTCTGTTATGGTGGGAAGTGTGTCCAGGTGGTCAAGAGTTGGTAGAGCCTCTATGGCGTTGAGGGCATTATCCGCTAGTTTGGTCTCACTTGAGTAAAGCTCCAAATAGTGCTCTACCCATCTGTCCATCTGCTGTTTCTTATCAGTGATGACTTCTCCAGTCAAGGTTTTCAATGGTGCACTTCTTTTGATCACTGGACCACAGGCTTTCTTTATTCCTTCATACATGCTTCTTATGTCTCCCTTATCACTTGCGATTTGAATGGACTCACATAACTTGATCCAATAATCATTTGCACACTGCCTGGCAGCCTTTTGCACATCCTTCCTAGCTTGCCTTAGCTCACTCAGAGTGTTACGCGTTGGTCTTTCCTTGTTTCTTAAGAGAGCTTTCTTCTTCTTATCAATCAAGGGCTGCAGAGTCTCGCTGTTGGCCGCAAACCAGTCCTGCCTCTTATGATCCACAGTGCCGTAAACCTTTACGGCAGTTTTACAAAGAGTTTCCTTAAGTTTATTCCATTTATCATTTACTGTACAATTTTCTGGTGTATCAGTGAAAGCGTCTTCAAGTTGCTGTTGAAACTGAAAGCACTTTTCAGGATCATGAGTGTTAATAATATTAATCCTGGGGCTAGATTTGTGTTTAGCTGTGTAGATTCTCTTTGGTCTCAGTCTAACCCTTGCAACAACCAAAGAATGATCCGTATCACAGTCAGCACTGTGGTAACTACGAGTCAATGATATATGGTTCAGATGTTGTCTCCGTGTGATGATGAAGTCCAGCCGGATCTTGGATGTTTCCATGTGACCTTATGCATCTCTTTTGTTTAAAAAAAAGAGTTTGTAATACATAGGTCATTACTGGTGCAATGCTCCAGCAGCCTTTGCCCATTTTCATTCATGCGACCGATGTTGTATTTTCCAAGGCACACTGGCCATGAACTCGAGTCCTTGCCCACACGAGCATTGAAATCACCGAGCATATAAATGTAGTCGGATTTTGGAACTGCCTTGATCACAGAGTCTAACTCCTCATAGAACAAATCCTTCACATCATCAGAGGAATCGAGTGTCGGTGCATATGCAGTAATAATGGTGGCAAACCCACAAGAGGTTGCCAAGCGCAGGGATAATAGTCTTTCATTTCCTCCTGCTGGAATTTCAATCATTCCCAGTAGCGAATTCTTCACTGCAAAGCCCACACCGTGTTGCCTTTTTTCTGCCTGCCCTTTACCCTTCCAGAAAAAGGTGTAGTTGTTTTCCCTGAGTGACCCTTCCTCAGCGAGGCGAGTCTCCTGCAGGCCAGCAATATCAATGTTAAGACGATTGAGTTCGGCATCAATCACAGCCGTTTTTCTCACATCGTCAATATTGGTCAAGTCAGTGGAAAATCCTGGACACATGGTTCTCACGTTCCAGGTTGCAAGCCGTAGCTTGAGGTTTCTATTTATATTTTTGTTTGTACCTGGTGCATTGGTTTTACAGCCTGCGATTCAGATTTTGTCCTAGCCCCAAGCACCCATTGAAGCAGGCAGGCTGTGGCGGATCAGCACCCAATTGGCTGGGGGCTGCCCAGCTTGAGGCGGGCGGTAGCTGATCAGTGACACCTATAGGTGTCTCCCACCGTCAGAGGCAACGCGTGGCGCCCCATGTCTACGCCAACTGACAAGGACTTATAACCCGTAACAGTTGCCTCTCGCTTTGATTCCGAGACCAGTTAAGACCAGGGATGGAGTTATTGCCTCTCCATAGCACAAAGCCTGGGCTAAAATATAGAGATCATGTGTTGCCCATGCAGCATGATCCCTCTCTCGGCCTGCCTAGTTCACTCCAGAGGAAAGGTAACACCCCTACATCTGGAACAAGACAAGCTGCAGAAGCTGCCGGATCAGCAAAGCAATGCTCTAACTGTCCGCCTGTCGGAGCTTCGATCCTAGACCAGTCGCCAACCAAGGCTTAGGGCCTGGTCTGCCCTGTCATGACAATTTTGTCTTTAGCTTGCATTTCCTCGCACCAGGGTAAGGCTTGTACCCTCCCAATTGCGCTCTTCCGCCCAAAGCCGTTGGCACAATGTGGGGTGTCGGGTTTGGTAAGCGCCGCCCAACGTTCGGCGCTAACAGAAACCAGGTAGTACCGTCTACTGTTATACGGTAGCTCAGTCATATCTGACTAAGACCTGACTGATAGTCAGATTAGTATATAGAATAGTAAAATTAGGAAGAGTTGCGCAATTCGTCAACCACATTCTCTTGCCGGAGTCCGTCTGAATCCAGTGGCAAGTGTTTGTCCATATATCTGTGGTATATGGTGTTTGTCCATACATCTACGGTATATGGTGTTTGTCCATATATCTGCGGTATATGGTGTTTGTCCATATATCTGTGGTATATGGTGTTTGTCCATATATCTGTGGTATATGGTGTTTGTCCATATATCTGTGGTATATGGTGTTTGTCCATATATCTGTGGTATATGGTGTTTGTCCATATATATGTGGTATATGGTGTTTGTCCATATATCTGTGGTATATGGTGTTTGTCCATATATCTGTGGCATATGGTGTTTGACCATATATCTGTGGTATATGGTGTTTGTCCATATATCTGTGGTATATGGTGTTTGTCCATATATCTGTGGTATATGGTATATGTCCATATATCTGTGGTATATGGTGTTTGTCCATATAATTGTGGTATATGGTGTTTGTCCATCAAGAATGATGATGACCATTCATTTATCCACTGAAAGTGTAGAGCCGTGAGTTATAAGATGGCTAGATGAAGTTGGATGAAGAATGACTTGCACGATGGATTGGATTAAAATTAGGAAGAGTTGCGCAATTCGTCAACCACATTCTCTTGCCGGAGTCCGTCTGAATCCAGTGGCAAGACAAGTCAAGACGACTGGAGACAAATACAGGTGCAGTGGATGACTAGGGCACTCTAAGTGCCTTGCCGTGTTCATTATATCCCACAACGCTTTACAGGTAAACGCCATAGAGCCCGCTGAATATCAATTATTTCTTCCACGCAGTCTGCTGAATCCTGTCTTCACATGCTGAGTAGACAAACCCTAGTTCACCGATTGTTTTTACGCCGAATCGGTTACCCCTGCCTGGTTTTGTCGGCCTGTCACAGCCGTTGTCCGGGGGTGATATTGTCCATATTTGTATGGACCAGTCGGCAGTCAGTGTGTCATGTGGTTAGTACCACACTGATCGCCTTTACTTCCCTAGACATTCCATGGTTCCCATCTCAGGCTGGGTCCGCTGGGATGGCTGGCAGCCCAGGTCCTCCGTGTGTACAATTCCATGAAGTAGAATATTTCACTTACTTAGGCACTGTTTTCTTATTGGATAATTAGTTGCTGTGCAGGGAGAGGACAGCACCACTGCCCCAACAAACAGAAATACTATAAATATGCGTACAACTACCAATACAAGTAGACACTTGAGTTTATGACTGAGGAAATAACAGCCGGTGTGTTAGCAAAGCTGATAGGGAGCTGTGCTGACAATGTCATGGCCGGGCGAGTGATTGTGGCCTGGGCTCATCGCCTGCTAAGTGAGGGAACAGCTGGCCACAGAGTCCTCCGTACATTCAGGCCTACATCATGTGATGGTCCTATCACATTACAGACCCGTTATATTGTTTATGGGAGTAAATAATGTCATGTAAATAAAACAATCACAAGAAAATGCTTACATCAGACGGCAACATTTGTTTCTCAGATGATGAGTGACAACAACGGACAAGACACAAGAAAACCTGGAGAAATCTACATTGTGATTATATTTATATATTTTTGGTCCGTTTAAGAATCACTTTCATTGCACATGTGTATCTCCATAAGTGCTCCAGTCTCTTCCCATAGATCACATCAGGAGAATCTCAGCACAGTGCACAAGCTCTGTAGCACCAGCAAGGATCCATATCACAGAGAATCACAGATGCTATACTCTGCCGTTTTCTCATTTTGAACTGTAGCCTGGGCACGGGCCTGTTGGCTCTGGTCTTTTAGATTTCCAAATGCTGAGAGATATTTTAAGTGCACATGCACTTTTTCACACTTATCCAAGAAGACTACATGTCTGATTTACTATCCCATATACAACATACGATGTGGTATCCTTGTATTATATGTGATGTTAAATATATTCCACATATTATGTACTACATTCAGAAAACTACACATCCCTTTCATTAGAAACAGATTGTTTCTCTATTTCATCCAGTCATATTGTATGTTAATTTTACAAGCATGACTGTGTTCATCAATTCAACACTTTCCTGATGTATGCTGGTCACAATGTGAACTAGAAACATGGTCACAAAATGTTCTTCTCACACGAAATTCTAACTGATAATTTGTGATTATACATAAATACTTACCAATGTCCTCTCTGGTTTCAAATTTAGAGCTGATTGCCACTTGGTCGTTTCCCTTGCTCACAATCTGGCAGTAGAATAACAGATACTTTAACACTGCAAACAGGCAGTATTTGAAGCAGTACAAGAATATGTTTCATCATCATCATGTTTCCATACAGAACCACATAGACTTGTTTTAGTTATATTTAGTTTCTCAACTGATTGTGCTGAGTGAAGCAGATCAAGATGTCATCTACAAGACTCAACAGTTGCACCCAGACTATGTAACACTGCAGGGCATGAAAGATCATCCAGAGATCGTCTGTTCCTTCCTCCAGAAGCTAGTTCCCGTGATATTTGTTTTTATAAAGTGTTTAAAGGGTAAGAGGATTGACTTCATTGCACCGGGTTTTATCCCATATGGCCCAGTATCTTTCTGCAGGGTGGCCTGCCAAAAGCATTGCACAAACTCCATAGTTCCAATGACAACCCCCCAGGATTTCCCGAGAAAATTGCACCCGTGAACTGAACGATGTGGGATGGAACCAAACTCAAAACCTTTGGGATGCAAGGTAGGTGGCATAATCACTTAGCCAGAAACTCCCTCCTGTATCATATAATGGACACCATATAAATGAGCAGACAATCCATCTAACTCATGGGAAATCTGGTAAAAAATGGATTCTGCTCTAGCACCAGAATTTGCAAGATCTACCTTATTCATAAGAGAAGATGGGTGCAGGATGTGGCGGATGATCTACAGATGGGTGTATCAGACGCGGGACATCTTGCTTATGATCAAGAGGTTTTCCGGAAGGTTGTTATGGGAGCAAGGTTCTGCAAAGGACATGCTACCAAATGAATGAATGAATGACCTTATTCATACTGCTGAAGTGAAACAGAAATCAACAAAGTGATAACAATAACATGAAAACATCTAGAGTGATAAACAATTCATTTAAAAATGAGAATAAGCTGAATGTTAGTCAACACTGCAGAAGCATGGACATTGAAGATTTAAAACGTAAAACTGACATCCCAGTAATGTGGAAATAGAGAAGAATAGATCACATTTCATGGAAAAAGACACACAAATACAAAAGTACCAAAGAAACTGACTGAAAAGGAAGTTGATGGAAGAAAAGATAAAAAGAGAAAAGTCAAAAACCAGAGCCAGATGATTAAATTATATATTTCTTTCCCTTGAAACTTGACCAAAAGTTTTGACAAATGCACAGTTCATTGGACATACCAACTGCAACATTTCAGACAAAAGGAAGCAGAATAACTTGCAAATTTGGATGAATCTCTACAACATAATGATTTAATATGTTCTCTTTAGTCATTCATGTCATAATTCAGTTTACAGCAGTGTTTCCCAACGTGGGGCCCACGCCCCACAGGGGGGCAATTTGACTGTTAAGGGGGGCAATTCGAAAATGGAAGAAATCGGCTGAATATAACAAAACGGGGAGACTTGAGACTGAAGTTAACTAAATTGGAACCTGACGTAAGATCTCTTTGCAGCAAGCATCAAGCGCAAGGATCTCACTAAATTTAAATAATAAATAATTACTAATAATTAAAATATTATAGAAAGATCTTTCATTAAAATTATTTTGTACTTCAATTTCAGTTCTCCATTATATGTTTTGAAAATTTACTTACTGTGTTTGCTCAATAATTACCTAGTGATTTCTTCCTAAAACCTATCATTCAAGTGTCTTTAGTGAACATTTCAATTTTTGAATATTAAAAATAATGTATATGTTGAGAGGGGGGGGGGGGGGGGAGGGGGGGGGGGCAATATGAATTTTAGAAAGGCTTAAGTGGGGCATGGCACAAAAAAGGTTGGGAAACACTGGTTTACAGGCTAATGCATGCTGGGTAATAAAAGTGTTCTGTGGTGATACTTTCCTAGCTTGCCTAGGATTTTGTCTTCAAGGATTCTCTTTAGTCTGGTGTGCTGGTCCTAATACATAAGATGTTTATGTAATGCCCACTGCATAATTATAATGTGTGTACTATTTGGTAAGACTGTTTACATGATGTAACGGTATGTAATTGTATTGCTTGTCAGTATGAGTTGCATATCATCAGCCAGATACTTCAGTAATATAGGCTAAACAAGTCAATGAATTACTAAAGCAACTGCATGTTATCAAAAATTCATACAAACCATTGGGCAGATACAAGGCCTTGCTAATGTCATAGTGAAGGTTGCCATGGTGACAGGCTGAAAGTCCAGAATTTTTGGATACATATCCAATGGGGACAATGTCTGAGGAAATAAAAATCAATGAATAAAAGCCCTTGATCTCTAGGTTACCACAGACTAATCAACACTCACATCTCTATATATGAAAAACTTCAGTATAAGTCACAAACAATTTTTGCTTTAGTTTCTTAACTTAAGAAGAAAAGAAGAGATTAGAGATTTTAAATCAAAGTGTAGTTAGTTAGTTAGTCGAAAGATCATCCTCAATGCACATCGAAACATTGTCCATAAGTGCTCGGATCCGCTCCAAATCACAATGTAATGCACACATAAACTAATGTTCAACATCTCTGGAAATGTTTTTATCATAAACTAACATGAGTAACTTGAGGCTGTGAGACCACACGCTGTGTTCTATGCCTGACAGAGATTATTGCAATTTCATCCAAAATACATAGCATCATCATCATCTAGTGCCATGCTAAATGGTGTGGGCGGTCATGGTTTGACATCTCACACGGTCACCAGTCTCCAATCATGTCTGTTTTTATGACCATGCCATGCTACCAAACCATCAAGATATTTATCCCTTTGTTTTCCTCTTGCTTTCCTATCACTAAATTTTCAAGTCCATTTATTCTCATAACATGTCCAATATCTTGACTATCTGTCTAATTTCTCCAATCAATCTCCATTTTTCATTTGTCTCTTGAAGGATTGTCTCATTTGATTTTCTGTTCATCCGTGGTATTTTTTTGTATTTTCTCAAAAACCACATTTCCACCGCCATTAGATGTTTCTCAGCTTGTCTGTTAATTGTCCATGTTTTACACACATACAACAATGTGGGTTCTATAAAGACCTTCAACACTCTTGTTCTCACTGCAATTGACCACTTTTTGTTAGAAAGTATGTTTTCCATTTTGCAGAAGGCCACCTTTGCCATGGCAATTCTTAATCTAATCATTATGATCTAGGCATCTTCAAAGAAGGTAGTTTGCCATTGCTTTCCTTCCTGGAAGTTACCATAACCATTGTCTCTTTAAAGAGATTCTCTGCCTACAGTCACAAAACTTGAGACCATAACCATAACATATAGAACTAATTAGATAATGACTGGATTAAACCAATCAGCCAGACACATACACAAGTATTTACAACATATATGACAAAGATTTCCCTCAACTTGACTGTGTACGTACATGGTCAATTCATTGTTTTCCTGAGATTAGAACTCTGTGCATTCATTGTATCAGAATGCCAGATTCAAGATATTCAGGACACCATGTATTCAACCATCATGGTGGAATGAAGCAGTGGGTTTGGCATTGGTGGATCAGCAGTGAGCAACAAGAGAATGGCTGATAATATAAAATAAGTAGATCATGCGATGATAGGGAATTAGAGATGAAAGCTGAAGAAAAACAATCAACAACCAATAATTTTTAAAAACCTGGCAGGGATGGTTAAAAGAAAAGGACTGTGTTGGAACTATGCTAGATAGGATAATTTCATAAGTATGGGAAAACTATGTTGGAAATATGCTAGATAAGACCCTTTCAGAAGTATGGGAAAATTGTGTTGGAAATACGCTAGATAGGACCTTTTCATAAGTTCTGGAGCCATCATCTGCTAGTAACTCTAACAACATCTCAATATACCACATGCTGCACTGGGTGGAAAAGTTGATACACACACACGTCATCTGTGTTGTTGATAAGTTCACCCGCAGATGTCTTTTGTGTCACTCTGACAACTCATCCAGCATGCTCTCCCTCTGCACCACGTCCCAAATACCCTTGATCATCCCAACTTTTAACTCTGCACCACATCCCTAATACCCTTGATCATCCCGACTTTTAACTCTGCACCACGTCCCTAATACCCTTGATCATCCCGACTTTTAACTCTGCACCACGTCCCTAATACCCTTGATCATCCCGACTTTTAACTCTGCACTGCGTCCCTAATACCCTTGATTATCCAAACTTTTAACTCTGCACCACATCCCTAATACCCTTGATCATCCCGACTTTTAACTATCTCTGACTCTCATCGCATGTGTCCACAAAATAACACCACATCCCTAATACCCTTGATCATCCCGACTTTTAACTATCTCTGACTCTTGTTGCATATGTCCACAAAATAACATGAGTAACATGTGACTACTTGTACCTCAACCTATAAACGGAATCACTAGAAGGTCCTTCCACTTGAACCACAGTGCAAACAAAATAGATGGAGGCCTAGAAACACATGGAGAATTCAACTGGAGACAAGAGTTGAAAACGTGAGGATCATAGGAGTCAGCTGACAGTTTTTGTAGGCTACACA
This sequence comes from Cepaea hortensis, assembly GCA_963921405.1. Taxonomy (NCBI): domain Eukaryota; kingdom Metazoa; phylum Mollusca; class Gastropoda; order Stylommatophora; family Helicidae; genus Cepaea; species Cepaea hortensis. The sequence goes on from OY992881.1 coordinate 75,434,156, forward strand.
CATGCTACTACTTCTAGTGCATGGGGCTGTTTTTGCATGTGGATTAGCTTTCCCTATCACCAGTGTCTCTCGCCATCAGGCGACCCCACTCCAACTTCAGAGGTACTTTAACTGACATCCCCAAGTCAAGGACAAGAAATCAACATTTAACTCTAAATGACCGGTGTAGGGGCTGAACCGGCTGCATCAGCACACCAGATGTGTAAGAACAAGTGCATTTATTCATCCAGCCACGCTGACCCCCAACTTTATATAATATCATTTACAGCTTATAAACAACAGGTATCCATCCGGCCACCCTGACCCCCAACTTTATATTTATATAATATCATGTACAGCTTATAAACAACAGATATCCATCCGGCCACCCTGACCCCCAACTTTATATTTATATAATATCATTTACAGCTTATAAACAACAGATATCCATCCGGCCACCCTGACCCCCAACTTTATATTTATATAATATCATTTACAGCTTATAAACAACAGATATCAACAAACAAAAAGTCGCTTAAAAATCGACAAGGTCGACTTCATTCCACTAGGTTTTATCCCATATGGCTCGGTCTCGCATTAAGCACAAACTCCGTAGCTCTAGCGACGACCCACAGGAGTCTCCGAAAATTTTTACCGGTGAACCAAACCCACAACCTTCAGAGCCCGAATCAAACAGCTTGACCACTTCGCCATGAACACGCCCTACAACAACAACAGATATCATTAGTAATATTAACAGCAACAAAATCAGCAAAACAAAAGCTACTGAGTAACAGTTGCCAAGTACGTGTCTTACCCCGGAGGTGACAACAACAGTCTGAAACCTGTCAAATATAGGTTTGACAGCAATAGTGGGATCCAGGCAGCTGAAGTTCATGATAGGGTTAGCAATGGTTGGAGTGCGGTCATCAAAAGGCTCAATGATCAGTGAAAAACCTGTCAAGTCAAATGGTTATTTCATAATTTGCTTCCTGTAACATTGTTTACTCTTATAACATGACTCATGGCATCTGTATGCCATCTCTGTATTGTTGAAGTGTACAAGTTTAACACAAACTATTTCTAGGCTGCAGAAAGATTTCTACACGTAGTAAAGTAATAAGTACAAATGTATACTGTTGTTAATGAGTAGAGGTATTAATCAAAACTGCATCTCTTTTAAATACTTTATAACATCTAACTAAGTCCTAGTGGTTAGTCAAGTCTGGGTTCAATGCCCAGCAGAAACAGGGTTATTTGTTCCAGTATGGCTGTTTTGGTGGATCTACCCTCAATTTTTTTTTTTTACTTCCGGTCAAGATGGCGGCGAATGGTTGTGTGATGTTGAAACCGCTCCAATTTTCACGTAGGAGGTGGATAATTTCCTCTCGTGCGTGTGATTTCTCCACTAGAATGTAAACCAGAGGTTTCTTCTCAAGATTTTCCCCGGTGCTACGAAGTTCATGCACTGAGCGAAGCAATCCTTGAGTGTTTTCCGTAGCGTGTTGGGTTAAAGTTGTTTTCTGGATTCCTCAAAATGGCGGATCTTGAAGATGCGTACAATATAGTGCCAATGGATTTTTTAATGTGAAACGGCTGCTTAACTCAAGGTAAGTCCATTCCTCCTTAGCTGGATCACTGCAGCCCTCTTCCAACGGAAAGTAGTTTTTAGATGTGGCAGTTGGACTTCTGAACCAATAACAATATATCCGGGCCTGCCACAGGGATCACCATTATCTCTGGTGCTTTTCAACGCCTACACTGTAAAAATTACCAGCGAGCAGATCACTGGACCGGGGAGGACACTGTCATATGCCGACGATGTGTTAGTGTATCGTCAGGGTAAGGATAGAGATCGGGTTGCTGTGGAACTACAAACCGAACTAAATCGCATAAGCACTTGGTGTATGGAATCTGGGGCAATGGTCAACCCAACGAAGGCAGCAGTGATCTGGTTTTCTTTGATTAACCATATTGTCAACACTCCAACACCAACTGTAAATCTGTGTTCAGAGACTGTGGAAAGAACGCAGGCAATGAATTACCTGGGGAAACATTTTGATCAAAGCCTTGCTTATAATGAGCACATAGACCAGGTGATAACAAAGGCCAAGCGGGTTTGGCTGCGATGAGGGTGATGGCGGCAGCAAACTGTGAGCAGCGCCATCTATGCCTCCTATACAAGGGGCTGGTCGTGTCTGTTTTTGAGTATGCGATGGCGGTCCTGACTCTCAGCCGTAAGCAGATGGAAAGGATACAGAACGAAGCTATGCCCATTATTCTTGGATGCATAAGAGATACAGCATGCAGGGCGATGCGCTACCTTCTTGATTTTCCAACCATTGAAGACAGAATACAAGTCTGCAGAGCTTGCACCTACCTCAGAGTTAACGCAAACACACAACATCCACTGCATAGCTTGCTTGCTTGCTTGTGTTCGTTGGCTTGAGCTCCAACGCGAAATATAGTGAAATTAAGAAGATTAAGGGCCGCTGGTTAAAAAGAGGAAGGTCTTGGTGGGGTCAAGCTGAAGACATTCTTCAACAGGTGTGTTCACTTGAGGACTTAGAACCTGGCAAAGAGTGGGTACAAGTGCTAACAGATTTCTGTATGCCTTTTTCAGTTTGCATCTAACTAGACATAAAATGCAGACAAGAAAATCCGGCTACTGTGGAGGCGGAAGTACAAGTGTTGATTTTCGAGAATTCGTTAGATAGTGATACTGTCATTTACACAGATGGGTTGGTCGTTCGACGTGTGAGGAGTTCATGGGCCTTTACGGCTCAGGCCGGAGGGAGAATTGTGAAGGAGGATTCTGGTGATTTTGTTGTGACCAAAAGTTGCCTGACTATGTAAGCCATGGCAGTAAGTAAAGCAATAACATGGCTCAAGACACAGGCATTCACTAGGGCATGTTTCCTTATCGACTCAATGAGCATGCTCAAGAGGACTGAGATGGGGTGGATCCGAAGAGAGTGGTTGCTGTCTCTGGAGCGGTCTCAGCTGGCAAAGATTAGCTTCATTTTCATGCCAGGGCATGCGGCAGTACAAGGAAATGAGCTGGCTGACAAGCTCGCAGGTAAGGCTAAGGTGGAGAGCGGACGTGCCATGAACCAGGCTGACATTCTGAATGCTTTACGAGAAGTAAATCGTTCGCAAGAACCAAATGATGACTGTGAATCTACAACCATGGTCAGGATGTGAGAACAGCAAATTAAAAGAGGAAGCCAAAGAAGACTGATAAATCAACACAGAACTGGTGTCGTTAGCCATTACACACTGCAAGATTTGCTGGCGGGATCCGAGCACTTGTGGACTGAATGGTTCGATGTGCAATGAGGATGATCTGTCGACTAACTAACTAATTAACTACCCTCAATAAACAGGGTCCCGAACAACTTTCAGACGTTCCTAGCAATTATCTAAGGAAACGTGGTGAGGAAGGGAACTGGCAACCCCATCTCACATGCATTGGCCTAGAATATGTGAGAGACTAACACTTCTCACCCCAGCGGCAGCAGCTGCTAGGGAACTACCTCAATATTTAACTGATACCAGCTTCTCAGCTAACATGAGAATGTGACTTCACTTTGTGATATGAAACTGAAGTTTTAAAATTAACTAGCCTTTCACTTACTCTGTCAGCATTCCTGCCAAGGTTAATCTAGATTTACCCACCTTTAGTGTAAGTACTGATGAGGGTAGCAAAATTGGCAACAAGTGAGAGAGATGAATAGTCCTTGATGTCTGCCAGCTCCAGTGTCCTCAAGAGTGAAGACAGACGCTCAGAGCAAAATCTGAAATGTGTAAAATGCATTTTGTATTACCTGGAACTATCTATGTTATTACCTGGGGCTATCTATGTTATTACCTGGAACTATCTATGTTATTACCTGGGGCTATCTATGTTATTGCAGACCACCTTGAGTTGGTTTTCATAAAATGGTAAGAGTGTCAGCCATTCAGAAAGCAATGGCAAACTACTGAAAGTAAACCAAGAGTCAAAAAATGCAGGGGTTAACTGTGACGTCCTGTAAAGGATATGCAGCTAACATTTTTTACCTGCGTTACCTGGGGCTATCTGCTCTTTTAGCTATGTCTGGTGATTTCTTACCTAAACATTATCATAATGATCTAGAGTGTTGTGTGGCTTTTTTAATATTGTACTACTTCATGAAATAGTCATTTTTCCCACCATTCAAGAAGATTTACATAAATACGGAGCTCAAGCATGATGCTCTGGTTAAAAGCCAATCCAAGAAGTGATCATCCATATTCTGCCCATTCCTTACTTCTGTACATCTGTTCATCGTGGCCTGCACACATGGGAACTGGGCAAAACCAAATTTAGGACCTGCCTGGATTTGATGGCTTCATCAAGTTTGGTGCAATTTAAGGCTCCTGTCATGACTGCAACACAGTGGGTATCACAGAAGCAGGTGGATCCCCAAACGTTGGTCACATGATTTACTTTTGCAAAGACCTGATGGTATCAGGAAAAGGGTTACGCTTAATGAATTCTGCCTTGACGGTTCCACAGAGCAGGGGATTCAGGATGTCAACCATGGAAAATATACAGAGCAGAATATGTCCCCTGACACAGGAAGATTCCAGTAAGAATGTTGCTCTTTATTGTTGAGAATTGTGAAATGAAACTGTGACAATGAGACCTGTGGTTTTCACTTTATTTTCCACATGGGATGCCTCACACCGCATGATCTCAATGTCTCCAACACAACTTCTTTTTACTATTAAAATGTTTTCCATTTCTTTTCATTTCATCTAGTTTTCTGGGACGCAGAGGTGTTTCCAAGGCACCAGGGCCGGGTTATATACTGGCCAAGACCTATTGACGCGTCCTCGTCGATCGTCCTGGGCAACAGGTCCCTTCGGGGTCCTGGCTGAAGTCAATAGGATCGCCGATTCCTCCGAAGTCGGAGAGTGCCTGCCTGTACGGCGAGGAACCACCAGTCTGCACACCAATAAGCCAGACACGGGACAACGGATACTCACGCAAACCTCAGGTCCTGTATGACATCACACTGATGTTGGACAACAGGATGTCTTCATCCCACATACAAGACTTCGCGTTGGAGTTCAAGCCAACGAACACAAGCAAGCATCTAGTTTTCTGTTTATTCTTCACAGCTATAACTCATTATCTAATCTTTCTATCATGTTTCTCTATTTATTCTTTGCTTTCCTATTCTTTCCCACTGTCCCATTCATAATCTTGCTTTGACCTCTTACTCCCAAACCTTATTCGTCTTTGTTTCTGTGACCATGTCAATACCTATGTACCCCTCTCTTTTTCAGGCTAATCTGTAACTGCTGACTTTTTTTCCCCCGCTTCTTTCTCTTTTTTTTTTTTCACCCTTCACTCTCTATGTGTTGTAAACTCCTGTCTGTCATTTTTCTCACTTTGCGGGGATGCAAGCTAATCATTTTCTCTTGTGTAGACTGAACTCTTCGCTGGCTGCTGAGGATGGGGACAGAGCGCTTATGGGAATGTCCTGAATGCTGTGATGTCGGTTCCTAAATCAATCAATCAATCAATCAATCTTGTGTAGACTCACTTCAAGTCAAGTAGTCACACATTTTTGTGGATCATGTTTATGTAGTTTTATTAATGTCCTAATTTTCTTCATTTGTTTTAGTTTGCTGATGAAGGCTTTGTAGCTTGTGACCTGTGACTGTAGGGGCTGTGGCAGAATGCTTGCCTGGTGGTCATGTGTTCAAGTTCCCATCTAGGGGGTCCACCCAGCCTGGTGGTCATGTGTTCAAGTCCCCATCTAGGGGGGTCCACCCAGCCTAAAATGGGTATCAGAAAATGTTCAGGGAAGTAAAGGCAGCTGGCAAGATAATGACATCACCGATCCAGTGCAGATTGGGCCATTTAAATATGGGGCCAGCACCATGTAGCCTATGCACCTCCAGGTGTGGAGGTGGGTGCTCTACTTACTTGACGTGTGACTGTGCTCCTGTAATGTTCCCTTTTTTCCATTATTTCATTGTATTTTGACAGCTTTGCTGCAGTTCAGCCCATTTCATTGTTCGTTCCTACCAGGATATTTTCCATCAAGTTAACTTGTTCTGTTTCATGAAGGTGCCACACTTTGAATGCCTTTATGAGTCTTGTTTAATTTCTACTATGGTCAAATGGAAGCCATCACATTACTGTTTCCAAGACAGGAAGTGTATGATTCTATCACATCAATGCAAAAATGTAACAAGATATTTTAGCCACCATAAAACACAATCTGACCTTAATGGTTTCCTGTCTATGCACACTTTATTTTGGCAGTCCTTCAAAAACGAAGGCGGACTTTCTGATACCACATGCTGCACTCTGAGTTTTGTTTTTAAGTACTCTACAAAACGTTTCATGAAACCAACAAAATGTTCAGCATTTCGGATACTTCCTGGAATGGCCTCTGCCAGAGGAAAAGGAAAACAAGGCAGTTTATAAATAACTTCCTGGCCTAAAATAATCAAGTCTCTAATGCAAACCCTTAATGTCCTATGTTACTGTTAAATGAAGTATATATCACTAGAGAGGGCGCGTTAGCAAAGTTGATAGCAAACTGTGCTGATAATTTCATGACGCTGGTTTGAGGCTTGGGCCCGTCACCTGCAGCAGAGGGAAAGATTGATCACCTAGACATACGTGCATTTGAGCCTACAAAATGTGATGGAGCTATCAAATCACAAATCCATAGCAGGAAACTGCTCCGGGAAATAATTTGTTTAATCATCGGAGCATTCGTGCTCCAGGCAGGTGTAACCATGCGTTAATCACAAGAATTAATTACAGAGTTTTCCATCAGTACATGATTTGTGATCCAGGCAGATGCAACTATGTTGTGTTAATCATGAGAATGAATTACACAGTATTCCATCAGTACATCGTTTGTGCTTCAGGCAGGTGCAACCATGCTGTGTTAATGGCAAGAATGAATTACACAGTATTCCATCAGTACATCGTTTGTGCTTCAGGCAGGTGCAACCATGCTGTGTTAATGTCAAGAATGAATTACACAGTATTCCATCAGTACATCTGTAGTTCTTCCCCTCTGAGCATGCTGTTTCCATGTTTACTTATTATTTGCTTGTTACTGGATCCATCATTATTCGTGGCTTTTACTAGTTTCCAGTTTTCTTCCATATCTAAGTTCAGATATTCTGTCATTTCTCCCCCCCCCCCCCCCCCCCCCCCCCAACAATCTGTTGTTTGACTGAATGTTCTTTTTGCTGAAATGACTTTAAGCGAGATGTTTCTCCTCAGTTACTAGTTCCCTCTCTGCTGTCTCCCTAGCATCTGTGACACTGTAGCCCAGAGTGTGTAGTTCCTCGATCCAGTGTGGTTTATAATCTCCCCTTAGTCCTGTTGGAATGAACTTGTGGCTGCCTGCAGTAGTACTTTAGACTTTCAACCAATTTTCATTCTGCATTATCCTGTTTCTGTTTTTTTTTTTTTTACAGTACTTGTCTTTTAGCAAGACAAATTTACCCTAATGAGCTTTGTAATTCCAGTAAGAAAATGGTTACTGCTTCTGGAGAACAAACAATACTTCATATCCATTATGAGTTCCATCAGTCTGTGGCTACTGTTGCTAATTAGTTGAGCACATAGCAATCAATTTTGAGGAGGTGTGTTTCCTGTGCCAGAGGCCAAGTCTGGAGTGGAAGTGGTGACTCATCTTCTAGAGCAGAAGTGCAGTGTGTTATCTGCACTGTTGATTAGGCAGAGATTAGAAATTAATGTACTTGAGTCACCAAAGCAGTCATAGTCTCTGATTTTCAGCACATACTTGGTAAAGTTCAGAATGGACAAATGGGCCATAAGTGGGTACCAAGCATAAATATTCTCTTCTTCTCTTTTGCCCATTTGATATTTTTCTTTCTGGTTTTGGACATAATTGTGTTTACAGCAGAGCTGTGATATTTGCACCTTCCGGCTGTCATATCTGACTTCAATCTGGTCGTGTTGACCAGGTTTGTTTTCCCACAATTTCATAGATGAAACAGTCTCAGGGTGATGATGCCCTCTCACCCTTCCATCAGACGATGGCCCCAACAGGCCCATCCAGAACAGTCACAGGCATGAGCACTCACCACCATCCAAGGAGGCTTCCATAAATGCAGAGCTGACACATGATGCTCTGGTACTGGGATCACCCAAGGTATCATCATATACTGCACATGACTGTTTAGCCTCACTTCTGTACACTGAGTCTCCTGTTCAACACAGTCTGTGAAGACAAGAAGGACACAGTCCATAGATTCAGGACTTTGATGACCTTGACAAATGAGCCGTCCAATCCCTCAGCATGGTGCCAACAGCTTTAATAGTGAACTTTGCCGTTTGCTTCCAGGGTTAGAATCTTGGTGAGTGACTTCTGCACTGATTTATACAAAGAGCATCGTGTTCCAAGCAGAGCACTAACCCCGAAAAACTTTGTAGAGCCATGTTTTTCCCTTTATCCTGGAAGGTGAGATGGCTATGAAAATTTACTTGTTGAACCACTATGGCGTGGTCAGATTTAACAATGAAGCAAGGTTTCCTTTCTCTCAGAGCACCAACATTCTGTCCAGTAGACATGTGGTGGAAATCTGAACCAAAATGTCATTCAGTAGGATTCTCACTGAATGGACATTCCAACCAAACTGTCACTTAGCAGGAATCACATTCAGTATACATTAGAACCCATTTGTAAAATTAGTAAAGCACGCTGATGAGTGCCAGGGGCATTTTCACTTCATGGTTTCTGGTAATTGCATCTCCAAGATCCCAGCCAGTTCAATTCTGGTCTATAATGTCCATTTATCCATGGTGTATGGCAGAAGTCTTGCATGGGGTTCCGTAAAACCAGCACTGAGCATGCTGGTGACCGAGGTCAGGTTCAGGGTATCCAACTACACACAACACAGCAACCTTCAGGTGCCAGTTGAAGATGCAATAAGCAGATGAAACAATGTACTTAAGGATTTTAGTGTGGTTCCAGCAAGGAAGAACATATGAGGGAATGAATGCAATATTTTTGCAACCAGTGTATTAATGGAATGATCAACACCTATACACTAGGACATTTGCTGGAGAATTTATACGTTTGCCCAGTTTGATATACAGTGCCTTAATGATATGTAACTATGCTATGAGACCACCATGGCTACTGTAATCAGATGCAATGCAACAAAACAATTTCTCAGTTATGATTAGCATCAGGCATGGTCTACTGATCAATAATCTTAATCTTAGTTACAGTCTGTAACTCAATGCTAAATAATGTCCATTAAAAACAAATTATACAAATATCAATATCACCAAGTGGCTTGCCCAGCTGGTGTGGTTGAACATGCTTCTGTACATCTCCAACAGAATGTATCAATTCATGTGCTATTTGCCCATGCCTTGATGGCTGTCAATCCTTTCCTTCTGTCTTTCTCAGTCTCTTTTACCATTAATTCTCTAACTGTTACAATATGTTTCAGTTGTTTCCCTCTCGTATACAAGACATTGATCATATACACAAGTGACAGTAAAATAATTACCTTGCAGGATTTCATCTGGGATTACTGAGAGAGGAGAAAGAAGAAACAAACATAATACAAAATATGCATATGAAAACTGTTAAAAGACATAATTATGTTTCATTCTATTTTGAGTAGAGCTGACGTAATTCAAGACATGTCTATCAAGTTCAGGACAGCTGTGCTAGTGCCGTGGCTAGTACGCTTGCCTGCTGATCTGGGTGTCAAGAACTTGAATTTGCATCAAGGCAGAATTTTTACATTTTACCTGGTCTCTCAACTCAACCCAGCCTAAAATGGGTACCAGGACATGTCCTCGGAAGTAACAATGACCGGCATGAAATTGACCTCACCCACTGGGCCCAACTGGTCTATAAAACAACTTGCATCAATGTGCCCAAAAGCATGTAAAAAGGTCTTATACTTTTTTCCTTTATAATAAGCTAAACAAATTTTTCTTAACAATGTTAACAACATGATGAGAAAATACCTACATTTGTAACTTTCACAGAATATGTAACAATGAACAGTAGTTTTTGCAGGCGTGTCTAAGCTTGTTCATCACATACACTTTCACAAACAAACAGTGGACACAGCTGATTTACTGCATTTCAATATGTCAATGACTGTATCCATAGAAGCCTGTGTTATTTATGCTGTAACTGTAGAACACAAACATTTGCTGTCTTCACCCTCGGTGAGCAACCCAAACATAATCATTCCCCAATAATCATCATTATCATGTGGCATGCTGTAAGAAAGTTATTTTTGGCCATCTCACATGATCACCAGTCATCAATCAGGGCTTGGTTCTTGTCCCAATTATGTCATGTGACTAAGTAATCAGGTATTTATTTGTCTTCCCCTGGCTTTTTTCCCGTCAAGTCTGCCAATTGTTCCTAAGTTCTCAAGTTTATTTCTACCCAAAACTCACAATAAATTGGCTGTCAGCATCTAATTTCCCTAATTAATTTAGTGTTCATCTGTGTTCTGTACTGCCTCATTCATCTTCCTGTCAGTCCATGGCAATCCGGGAGCGGTGGTATTGGCCAGGTGGTCAAAGGTTCAAATCTAAAACAAGAGGGGATTTTTAACTAACTTGCACTGTTCGCGGTGACTGCACTAGCCAGGTGGCCTTAATTTCTCAGGCTCAAGCCCCCCCCCCCCCCCCCACACACACACATACTGCAAGGTACTATAGGCAGTAGATGATAGATAAATGTTTTCATTCCCTTCCCTTGCAATATTGCCTCACATATTTCGAAGATGTTCAGATGTCTCTTCATTTCTTGTTTCATGTTCTCTAATTTAGCATCTGTGCTCATAGCGGGAATGTTCCACATCCTCACTTTAAGTATTGTAAATCAGTCGCATGCCGATGATCTGGAGTCACCTGGTCACATTGCCAGCCAGGTGAATTTGCTCTTATGGTGCGCCCATTTATGTTATTCATTTAAACTTTGTGTGTTGTTGAGTCATAATGTACTAGGAGTGCACAACAGTGGTTTCCCCTTTCCATCCACTGCAAACAGCATATCAGTACAACCAATTATCAGTATTGACATTTCTAGCACACTTTTAGTTTCCTAGGTAATAACATAAATACTCAATAAGCTTATGCCATGTTCGTCATATTAATTACACAAAAACTAATAATGATAAGGATTTTGTTTCTTTCAACTACTGAAAATAAAGGTATATGAGCTAGAATATTTTTTTAAAAAGAAAAGACATTTCAAAGTTTTCAAAGATATCAAACATCAATTGAACACAAGCTGTGAAATCACATCACAAGTGACGTTTGCATTAATTCCAAAGGAAAGAATTTGATATACAGCAGAACTACAGAATAACTGTAGCTGTTTGAACATATGCAACACTGAATGATATTCTCAATGCAGTATCATGACTAGTGACACTTACCTGGGTTGGCAAGTATAACATCTGTTTCCCTGGCAATGTATGTCTCCCGTAAACCATCAACCATTCTTTGATACTCATTCTTGAGACGTTCTTCATCAACATCTTTGATTCTGAAGTAAAAGAAATGCAAGACATCTGCAAATATGATGTGTTTTATGCTAGGAACTCTGAGACCATTAATTTGCACAAAGTAGAATTTATGAACAAACTATAATTTAGATGCAAACTTGAATGAAGAAACTAGTATGTTAAATAAACAACACATACTTGTTTAAAAGCTATTCATTAATACAACAAGAACAAAAATGTTATTACCTTTTTATTTGCTTACTAAGATCTTCAATATTTTGGTTACAACGATCAATTGTCCGTCTGGTTATTTTCACGCTCATGGACTCCACACAAACATTGTCTGTAAAAACAGATTAAATGGCTTTCATTAACACAATCTCATTTTTTAAAATATATGAAAAACTCAGATGTTTGATCATTGCCACATAAAATAATAAAGCAACCGAAATTCTATTTTCTACGCCAAGTTTCTCTGAGTGTTCACAAGTACTTGTTTTGTCTATCCACTGTCCAACCGGTAGAAGAACTGTTTTGTTTCCTGTGCTGGTTCGGACCTTGCTGCGAGGCACTGTGTGGAAGTAGTTTATATCCCAGTCTCAGGCAGAAGAGACCAAGAGACTTTTCAGCGGGCCATGATGAGAGTGACATTCTGCAAAGGAATCTGCTTCATTATGGCAATGGCAATGGGACACAGAGGGTTTCCAAGGCACCAGGGCTGGGTTCTATACTGGCCAAGACCTATTGACGCGTCCTCGCCGAGCATCCTGGGCAACAGGTCCCTTTGGGGTCCTGGCTAAAGTCAGTAGGGTCGTTTATTCCTCCGAAGTCAGAGAGTATCTGCCTGCACGGCGATGAACCACCAGTCTGCACACCAATAAGCCAGACATGGGACAATGGATACTCACACAAACCTCAGGTCCTGTATGATATCACACTCACACTAATGTTGGACAACAGGATGTCTTCATCCAGCATACAGGACTTCGCGCTGGAGTTCACAGCCAGCGAACACAAGCAACCAGCATTATGACAATGATATATTTACAAAATTTACATTCCAAAATACGAAGTTTCACATTCACACCATTCAGGTTGAATGTGACTATGTTCCATAAAGCATTTTTAATACAACATGGAACAAAACTAAGCTCTCTCACCTTTCATAGACTTACCTAACATAAATGTGTAGTATTTATTATGTGCTTGTGATGATTCCTTGAAGAACAAGACTACCCCTACGTACAAGTTTGGTTAGAGAACATTTACTTTTTTCTTCATGTCATTGACTGAACACAAGACACAATGAAATTACCTATGTTATGTGCTTCATCAAACACTACAACAGACTGTTTAGGCAACTCCTTTGAGACCAGTTCTGCAATTTTTGGGTCAAGGAGATAATAATAACTGTAGACAATGACATGAGCCTGATTAATCTGAAAAGATAAACATCTTAACATATAAACAAATTATAGACACACTTCACAATCATTAATTCATTTTATGAATCTGAAAAGAATATTTTTAGAAACATACTATAGTTAACATTTACTCATTTTTATCTACTGTATTAATCATCATCATCATCATCAAGTGCCCTGCCAGCTGGCGTTGGTGTTCATGGCTCTCCACAGATCTCGGTCTTTGGTGTTCTGGATCAACTCTGCTGATAATATTCCTCCATGCCACCATCTCAATCCATCCAGCATCATTTCCTTTGGTCTGCCTCTGCCTCTCTTCCCCTTGTATTGATACGGGGGAAAAGCTTACACAAATTGAGAATTACATTCAACGCCCTTAACTGTATCCTCACATATACTTAAGTCAATATTGTTCTCCTTGATCACCTAAAAGTTGTCCTTCCTTGCTCATACCATAATCTCAAGTGGAGGTTGTAGGGGTGGCATGACAGATATAATAATTGTCACAATCTTTCAGGGCTCCCTACCTTTAGCAATATGAACAAACATGGCAATGTGCCAGCTTGTCCACTCTTCAAAATTACCTGTCCAGCACTTAAGTGCTCCCTGGTGGCTAAATATTCTACAATGAATCATGGCCAAACCTGACAAGCTTGAGACAATTCATTGCTGTAATTAACATACTCACAAATATCAAGCACAGCTATGTCTTGCCAATTATATTTACTAACTGAAGATATATCTTTATAGAGATGATAAAATGATTATGTGATTTTTTTTTTTTTTTTTTTTACAAAAGTCAGTTGCAAATAATTTACATGACAATGCAATAAATCCCAGCATTTAATGGCTGTCTGTGATTTAGTGGGCGATTTTTAGTTCAGTAATTAACCATTGATTTTTGAATGGCCAATACCTTATAGTCTGGAAATCAGCGCAAAAGCAGTCTGCTTCCAAATTGCCCATAGCCAATTTTGAACCCTGGACTCTGATACAAGAAGCATCGACTCAAAAGTCACAGTATTAGTCTACTTAAAGAATCATTGCTTATACTGAAAAAAATAGTTTCTTGCTACTTACAGCATGTCTAGCCAGAAAGTATGGGCACCAACCTGACCGTCGGCCATATTCCCTCAAATCGTCCTGAAAATGACAAAGAAATAATATTAGAGACATTTATAGCAGTTATGACCAAACAGTAATAAACCATACCTAGATTCAGTTCTTATATCAATATTATGCAACCTCAACAATGCAATCCTAAATATTATTTTTGGAGATCATATCACTACACTACCTTGGCATGTCCAGGGTAATTGTCAACTGAATCAACATAAAACAGACATGGCAACTACAATGCTCTACTCTTCTTCTCCTGCTTGTCACTCGTGCCAAGCCCTGTGTAGACTTGTTCATGACTGGTTGAATTTTGCAGTAAAGTTATCTACAGCATGAGGCAGTCAGGTTCCCACCAACCCTCCTTGGTTGCCTCTTATGGCATGCATGGTAGGCTACAGTGTTATTATTCTTTCCTTCCTTTATGGGTCCCGGTAACACACTAGTGACAATACTTAATGTTCAGTATTAATTTTTTTTTTTTCAGACCATATCTAGTAAGTATCTATACACAGATTGCAATAACTCGGGGGGGGGGGGGGGGGGGGGGGGCTGAATGGTCTCGGGGTATGGTGTCTGCCTCCAGTGCTGGAGGTCCCGGGTTCAAGCCCCGGTGAGGGCCGGGATTTTTTCATGTGGACTTCAAGTAACAAAATTTTCCCTGGTCTCTGGGTAGTGAGATCGGATGATCGTGTATTGTTGTGCACGCAAATAATCCCTTGGCAGTTGGAAATAAAAATATTTGTAGCCTAACAATGCTGCCCGGGCAAAATTTTGAGTTAAAAATATACCCATAGTATTTTCAGGATCCTTGCCGGTGCTACAGAGTTCGTGCACTGAGCTGAGTTTCTCCGGACTCAAGCTTGAGTTAAGAGTAGAACGGAGCACTTATGGGTTACACCTGTGTGCCGTGATGTTGATCCACCGACTAAACTAAAATTAAACTAGATTGCAATAACTGACTCCTTTCTAATAATAACTCACCAATCCATAGACACCTGGAGCCAGAGGGACATTTCTTCCATTAGAATCAAACTCCTGAAAACATAACAGCAGCATCATTAGTAATGTCATACCATCTAACCACTGATCTCAGTTCAATGTTAGTAATGTCATACCATCTAACCACTGATCTCAGTTCAATGTTAGTAATGCCATACCATCTAACCACTGATCTCAGTTCAATGTTAGTAATGCCATACCATCTAACCACTGATCTCAGTTCAATGCTTGTTTGCTTGCTCTATTTTTCCCCATTGACAGATTACACTAACGTGCAGTTCTGTGCCTAAAACTGAATAGTTCACACATACAGGATCTGGCAGGGCCCTACTCATACTCGGATCTCACTTATGTATGGCCCCAGAATATGTGAAGGTGCAAGCATCATTATCTGCCATCAGACTACCATTATCCCTACAATGCTGTAAGTGTATGAATGAGTGCTATGAAATGTTACACAAGATATTTCTATGTATCACGCCTTTCCATGATCTGCACATTTACAGCAAAAGGAATCTCAGCCCTCACAATCTTATAGTTTACAGAGCACTACACATCACAAGGTCTATCCAGATTTACTTTGCAACTAATTTCCTCACATCATTAAGATACACCCTGTAATATTTCCAGTATATTATTAAAAATCTGTAATCTTTCAGTAAGACAGATTATGTGTGACGTCAGAGCTTCGCTATTAGTAGAATTCTAGCAACTCTGTGTAGATGTTAACAAAACTGAAGAAATGATGTTGGCATGGAGTTTTGTGTATGTATCAGCACTCCTTTATGCACTTCCTTGTCTTTAAGTTGTGTATGTTTCAAAATGGGAAATACATATATGTTTGCTGAATAAAAGTCTACTGTTTCTGCATAATACATACCTCATAAAACTCACAAACTGGGATGTTTGCATTGCTCTTGTGTCTGTTTCGCACAAATGATGCAGTCAATTGATGGCACTTACCATCAACAGTTTTCCCATCTCTTTCCTGACTCACCTACACGAAAAGAAATTAATATTAAAAGCATACATTTTAAGAGGCAACATAATGAATGCCTAAATATTCATTGATGTAGCAGTAAACAGTACAACACAATGAAATGCTATTCTGCTCACACGACAAGACAAATTGCTATACACATTACATTAATAATAAAATGCATTCAGTACAACAAGAATATTTTTTTATATATAATTACATATCAGGCTAATTATATTCCTCCACAAACATCTGTCCACTGTGCTCTTGATAAGTACACCCACTGATGTCTTTCGTGCCACTCTATCAACTCATCCAGCATGCTCTCTCTCTGTCAGTCTGCCCCAATGCCTTTGATCTTTCTGACTGTTATAACTTTCCCTAGTCTCAATACGAGTCAACACAACAACTTTGTCCTGGCATAGGTAACTATCTGTGTTTGTAAATAAGCTCTTGCAGTGTCTGTTATTGATCTTCTGGGTCGTTCATGGGACTTACAGCATTCTAGGAAAGAATAACATTTATGTGGCCTCTAGTTTCTTTCTAATCTCAGTATTCAGTGTCCATGATTCACAGGCGTACAGAAGTATGGGAAGTATGTAACATCCTAAAACTTACTGTCTGACTTCCGTGGACAGGGATATGTTGAGTAGATTGTTTAATCTTTCTATTAGTTGCAATGTTATCCCATTTGCTGTATACTCAGGTTGCCTTTTAAGCACAGTCTGATCATAACTTTTTATATTTGTATTGTCTAGTTACAGTCTTTTCTTTTCATTTTTAGTGGTTAGTGTAAATATTATTGCACTGACATGGAAGAACTGGCCAGAGAATTCAACACCAGTATCCAGAGGGGTCAGATCAAAGAGGACTTGCTGCCGCTGCCAAAACCGAACAAAGACCATTCCAAGATAAGCGGCTACAGAATCATTACAATACAGAACACTGCTGGCAAGCTACTGGAGAAAATTGTAGCACACAGACTTGCTTGTGACTTGGAACAACTCGGCTGCTTCCCGCCCACACTTGGAGGATACAGACGCAACAAAGAGTCATGGCTGAATGTGGCGGTCTTTGCTCAAGATGTTTACGAAGGATTTCAGGTCAGAGAAGAGACACGTGCGGACGCCATAGACTTACAGGGCGCATACAATAGAGTATCCTTTCAGCACTTGATGCAAACTCTCCTCAGGCTGAAAGTGCACCCTCACCTTGTACGATGGATAGCTGCAGTTCTGCTCCAAAGGAAGGTAGTGCTAAGATGCGGGAGTTGGTCTTCTGAGCCGATAACAATATGTCCAGGATTGCCGCAGGGTTCACCACTGTCACCAGTACTATTTAACGTGTATACGGTGCCGGTCACTGAACAACAGTTGGACGGGAGGATGAATTTCCTCATGGTGTGCTGATGCCGTGCCCTTGTCAGCCCTGCAAAAGCATTGGTTACATGGTTCTCCCTAAACAACCATATTGTGAACACAGACCTGTCGGCAGTAAGAATGGATGGGAGTATTTTGCATAGAACCCAGTCAATGACATATCTTGGCGTGAGGCTTGATCGTAGCCTGTCCTTCAGAGATCATGTTGATTATGACATAATGAAAGTTCGAAAATGTTTGTCAGCAATGAGAGTCATGGCGACTGCCAATATCGAACAAAGACTGCTAATACTTCTGTTCCAAGGACTGGTGC
This sequence comes from Cepaea hortensis, assembly GCA_963921405.1. Taxonomy (NCBI): domain Eukaryota; kingdom Metazoa; phylum Mollusca; class Gastropoda; order Stylommatophora; family Helicidae; genus Cepaea; species Cepaea hortensis. The sequence continues at coordinate 75,451,871 of OY992881.1, forward strand.
TTTCATGCATCAAGTATGCCCTGACCTACACAGATTGGAAGACTTGAAAAGGTACAAAACAAAGCCATGCGCATCATTTTGGGCTGCACGAGAGATACCAGCTGTATAGCAATGAGATACCTCCTTGACTTCCCGACAATGGAACACAGGATCAAGATCTGGAGAGCTCGTGCATACTTAAAAATAAGTGCAGATGAGCAGCATGACGCTATATTCAGAGAAAAGGGTGACAGGCTAAAGAGGGGCAAGTCATGGATGGGTCGGGCGGAAGATGTCGTCAGACAGGTCTGCAGTCTTACCAGTATCAACCCCGGCAAGTAATGGGCGCTGGTGCCTCCAGCTTTTAAGTGCACTTACTACTGCATTATCACACTCAACAGATGGTGCAGAGAGCAGAACCCTGCCGCTGTCAATGCACAGAGGTCAACGCGCTCATCTATGAACGCTCAGATAGCCCCGAAGTGCTCATCAATACAGATGGATCTGTTGTAAAGCAGCAGAGAAGTGTGTGGGCATTTACAGCCCGTTCGGCGGACCGAACCGTTCAAGAATCCAGTGGTGCCCACTCTATGACCATGAGCAGCATGACGATGGAGGTGATGGCAGTAACATGGGCTTTCATATTGCTGGAATCACAGCATTATACCAATGTGTGTGTACTAAGTGATTCAATGAGCATGATTCAGAAGGTCGAAGCTGGATCTGTAAGTAGACAGTGGACTGAGTCGCTGCGGAAGTCTGTTGTCCATAAAGTCACCTTCATCTTCGTCCCGGGACATGCGGGAGTCGAGGGAAATGAACGAGCTGATAAACTGACTGGCTCTGCACCCCCTGTAGATGGCCAGCCCATGGATCGTGCCGATGTTATTAACATCGACTCTGACGTCAGTGAATCCACATCGCTGTCCAGGATGAAAGACTTGGAAGTAAGAATCGGCACGGCCAGACGCGAGAGGTACATCTGGGAAACGAGGTGCCTCGTCAACCAACACAGAACTGGCACTATTAGCCATCGGACGCTGATGCATATGCTGGGGGGAGGATCTGAGCACCTATGGACCTGTCCGGAGTGCAATGAAGATACCCCAACTGATAACTGATATTATTGCACTAAGCACTATGTCACAAAGACAATGCTGATAACATTATTGTTCACTAAATGCTGCAAAAGTGTCACAAGTATGAAACTATTAGCATGGTATGCAACTGAGTGTAATTGGACATGCAAAAATGAAGAAAATTAATTTTTAAAATTGTAACCCACAAAAAAGAAACAATAAAGGCCATAGTTTAAAGGGAAAAGCTTTATAAAATAAAACTATTTCTAATGCACAAAGGTCTTTTCTAACAACATTACACTTTTCTCATTACTAATTACATTTAGTAAACTGAGAAACAACCTACTGACATTGAACAGTCTACCGTGATGTCATAGAAGGCAAACAACCCAGTCACTAATTCCAAACTCTTACAAGAAGGCTCACAACCTAGTCACTACTTTCAAACAGTCATGGAAGGCACACAGCCTAATCGCTATTTTCTAACTTGTGGAGATATTAACCTCATTCTATTCGGGAATTATTTTTTTTTGGTTTGGGTGCTCGCTCGCTTCTAGTAGTGCCGGACTGAATTTTGAGTGTGGATTAGTTTTCCCTATTAACAGTGTCCCTCGCCATCAGGCGAACCCACTCTGACTTCAGAGGTGTCAGGAATAATGAAGGAACTCAGAGCAAATGAGTTATTCAAATTTTTACTATATTAATTAATAATCATCAAGTACAACTGTAGAGGAAGGAGGTCAGCATGGCAGAATAGATAAAAGCACTTGCTCTAAACTACTGATGCCAAGGTAGCAGGTTCAATCCCTACACTGACCAGTTGGACTAAAATGTTGACTTCTTGTCCCTGACTTGGGAACACAAATTACAAGTGCCCCTGAAGTCGCAGTGGGTTCACCAAATGGCGAGGGGAATGGTAATAGGGAAAGCTAATTCACATTATGCCAAATCAGTCCTGTGTACTAGAAACAGTAGCACATGTATGGACTACACCTGAGTTCAAAGTGAGCGAGTGTTTAACAACAAAAAACTGGAGAGGATTATTTTAAAGTGAAATAATCTTTCTTTTCTGTACGTAAATAGATTATGTAAATATTTTAACATGATTTGAAAGTACTAGTGATACTTAGCTTCCTTTATTTTTGCTTCCTTGATAGAGTGACGTAAAATAAACACTTTCAGGGTTTGGTATCCCGTGTCATAAAATCTGCTGATGCCATCTAAATGTATTAGTTATGCTTCTCATTGTATACATATAAATATGTATTGGAAAAGATTGTATTGTGTCTCAAACCATTTAACTGTTCTTCCATCTATTCTTATGGCTTCCTGATGTTCATGGTATATATAGTAGGACCACATATGAACTCACAAATGGTGTACCTTAAAAGAAAGGTAATGGGCAACCCACCTGCGGATGAACACACATGTTCTTGCGTGAGCTGAGAGCAAGTCCCACAAAGTTGGGAATTTCACCAGTTTCTTGAGTGTAGTACTCTATTAGCCCCCTCATTTCTTCAACAACCTAAGATATAATAAACAATTTTTTAAGTTGGCATATATCAATTTTTTAAAGTAGTTAATGATTGTTCACTATAAACACAATATAGTTAGTTAATTAGTTAGTTAGCCGACAGATCATCCTCATTGCACATCAAACCATTCAGTCCAAAAGTGCTCGGATCCCCTCCTTAGCAAATCCCACAGCGTGTAGCGGCTAACGACACCAGTTCTGTGTTGGTCTATCAATCTTCTTTGGCTTCCTGTGTAGTGTTCTTGTTTGGCCACCCCTCTTTTAATTTTCTGCTCTCGCAGTCTGGCCATGGTTGTAGATTCAGCAGTCATCACTTGATTCTCGCAAAAGTCTTACTTCTCGTAAAGCATTCAGAATGTCAGCTCATGGAGAGAACTAAGCAAATACCAGTGAATCAAGAGCCGAGGAAAAACACAGGGGAGCTAGACCGGACACCAATTTTTGAAAACCTGCTTATTGTGTAACTAGAAATCTTCTTCTTCTACGTTCATCCGGAATGTTGTTTTAGACGTAACTGTACTGTATCTGTTTACAGCAAAGCTGTGATATTTGCACCTTTCGGCTGACACATCCGACTTCTTCAGGTATTTGTTTAACCTTCCAGGGGTGTAACTAGAAATGCCTTCCTCTAGAACTCACAGGGAAAGAGAAACAGAGAGAGACCTAATAACAAATGGAGAAGAGAATTAATTAGAGAGATGGATAATATGGGAGGTCATGGGGGGACTGCAGGAGATGGCTAGGGATAGACAGACATGGAGACAGCTGGTTGAGGGAATACGTTCCAAGGTGGACAAAAGGCAGAAGCCAATAGTGGACAAAAGGCAGAAGCCAATAGTGGATAAAAGGCAGAAGCCAATAGTGGATAAAAGGCAGAGAAGCCAATAGTGGACAAAAGGCAGACGCCAATAGTGGATATAAGGCAGAAGCCAATAGTGGATAAAAGGCAGAAGCCAATAGTGGATAAAAGGCAGAAGCCAATAGTGGATAAAAGGCAGAAGCCATTAGTGGATAAAAGGCAGAAGCCAATAGTGGATAAAAGGCAGTAGCCAATAGTGGATAAAAGGCAGAAATGAATAGTGGATAAAAGGCAGAAGCCAATAGTGGATAAAAGGCAGAAGCCAATAGTGGATAAAAGGCAGAAGCCAATAGTGGATAAAAGGCAGAAGCCAATAGCGTCAGAAGAAGAATATAAAATGTCAATGATTGTCCTATTATGTTCATCAGAATAATAAAAAATAATCATTGTGTTCACTCTAATGAAATTATGTAACAGTATCAGATTAAATACAGGAAGGCAAAAAGATACAACAATGAACAAATGAATGTGATCATATTAGACCCAGATGGATTCAATATGCTGTTTCTTTAATTGTGCCAATGACATTTTACCTCCAGTAATTTTGCTGTCAGTTGACCCAAATGTACTGTTCTATTCTCTCACAGTCTTCTCTGGCCACCATTTAAAAACTGTCAAGTGTTTCAGAATGGCTCACTTGAACATAACTCATTTCCTGCTTTAATACAGGTAGAATGGTAGGTGAATCCTCAGCCTGATGCTTTGATGTCGAGGTCATCTGAGTCCTGAAAAGGCCTTGCATCTATCAGAGTGACTTTGGCATGGAGACTTCTCCTGACCCAGTGCCCAAGTACCATCTTCATGGTGTTGCAGGGCTCTCCTTCCCCTCTCCAATCTGAGAAATGAGCAGGGGTGTGGCAGGCTGATACTGAAACTTCACATCTGCAGAGAAGCATACAAGAATGTTTCTTTTTTTTTTTTTTTTTTTGCATATCCCTTACAGTGTCAACATCAGCATCTTTCAGTCGATTGTTGATTTCTTGGCAAGATTACGCTCAGTAGTTTGCCATTGCTTTCTGGGCGACTGGCTCACATACCCCGTAAGTTACAGACGTGGCTAGAACCGTCACCACTTCTCGCGCATGTCACGTTACTCACAAGAGTATACAGGATTACGGAGAAGATCGCTAACTTCTAGGCCAGGGAGACCGGCATACAAGAATGTAATCGTGGCATAATTCAGCACAGCATCTACAGATTGGCAGAAATGATGCCCAGGTTCTTTAGGTATTTAAATGTTGACAGCTTTCTGCCCGTGCCCAGAGAGACCTGTTTCATCATACATTTACATTCTCTTACCTTTTCCAATTCTGGAACAGTTCTTGAGCAATATATCATCTTTGTGACATGAAGTGGATTTGCCTGTCCAAAAGATGTGTATAGATTCAGACATAACAACTACAATTATTATGTACACTTGTAATCATAATCAAACATTAATAGTAATGACTACATCTTCAGCCAAGTACATTATACACGACAATAAGAAAGAGACAGTGTAATTTAGTCATGTAATGAGAAGAGAGGCATTTGAAAATATTGTGATGACTGGAAAGATCAGTGGAAGAATAGGCAGAGCCAGATCAAGATAGATTATGCTCGTAGTCCATCAGATGAAGAACATTCTATGTAACAAACTCTTGTTCATGTTAATGGAAATCAGAAACATTGTTTTATGATGTATATACTGCCCATACTACTGTATACCTGTAAATCATGGACACTAAATAACGAGAATAGAAAGAAACTGGAAAAAGTTGTTCTTCATAAAATGCTAAGTAAACCTATGGACAGGTAATCAAATATCCAAGCATTGCTGGTCAATTCACAAAGACATGATTATCCACATTTGAACATGCCAACAGTCATTCTATGGTCACATATTGAAATAAGAAGTCAGGGACATGACAGCTGTGAAGATCAAGGGTGCTATGAACCAAGTGAGAAAATGTTGCATTGTTTGGGAAAGAGGAATGAAAAATTATCAACAAATATGCTTATCAAGAACACTGAGGACTGAAGTTTGTGGAGACACATGACTGACTATACTGTTTTTGTAAGACATGTGATGATATCCTTAGCCATAAAAATTGAATGATATGCTTCATAACTGTGAGAAGTAATATCATTGTTATCTCCAATCTGATATGTTTTTAAAAACATTATTCAAGTTTGGAATAACCTTCACTTTCAGGTGGGTATCACAGACTTCTTACAGAAAAGACCCATGTGTTTAGTAACATCATCATGTGCCATGCAGAGAAGCATGGACAATTATGGTTGGCCACTTCACACGACCACCGGTCTCAGATCAGGTCTGTGTTCTTGATGTGATTGGGCTTTGTGGCCATGCCATCCAGGTATTTATCTTTTTCCTTCCCCTTCCAGTTTGACAGTTATACTAAGTTTTCTCATTTATTTCTTCTCATAAAGTGCCCAAAAAATCTTGACTGTCAACACCTGATTTCTCTCATAAATTCACTGTTTTCAGCTGCTTCTAACAGGACTGCCTCATTTGTTTTTCTGTCCGTCCATGATATTCTTTGCATTTCCTTCAGAAACCATATTTCTATTACCATCAAATATTTTTTTGGCATGTCTGCTTACTGTTCAAATATGACGTGGACACAAGAAATAAGTGCACTAATTCAAAAATAGCTTGGGAGAGGATACCACTATGTAATAAAGGATTTCATTCAGACAATCATAAAATACCCTGCATAATCATGATTTAGCACTGCTTTAAACACATTCTGAATAGTTAGTTCCAGACATAACAGCAGGATGTGTTTATGACTGGAATAAAAGTCTTGCAACTTTGCCTGTACAATGCTGGAATTTCACACAATACTTGACCACCAAACATTCAGACACCATCTTTCCATTATTTAACTTGAAGTGGCCAGAAAACAAGAAGGACAATCATCTCAGTGAAGTAATCAAATGTAATGTTTTACCCTAAGATTATAAACTGTTGAATGTTGTAAATCGCAATGAAGATCTAATCAATATGAATAGTTTCATAACATTTTTAATTAAGCTTCTTAAAGCACAACATAAGAACTGACAAACATTTGACTAACACTGACTCTGTAAGCTCACTCGCATGTATGTGCACACAAACATTAACCATTGACTACCTGCATGTAAGAAATAATCAGAGACAACAAAGAAACAGTTTTTCCAGTTCCAGAGGGCATCTCCAGCACACAATGACCCTAAGAAATGAGAAACAAACAAAATTGTTATGTCAAACTAAGTAACTTGTTTCCAAAACAGTATATTTGAGATCGTGTACAATTAATACAAACATTATTTAGTATTTGTTAAAATAACTGATGTTGCACTTTGGGCAAACCCATCAGTACTCTAGAACATTCAGTGGATATTGCTGACTGTGTGGACTAACTGATGCTGTTGAACCTATGCTGTGTTGACACGGGCTGTCCTTCCCTCTACTGACATGTGTGATGCCATATGCAGTCTTGGAGTGGTAGTCCATCAGCCCCTGTCTCATCATTCACATATTGGCACCCTATTGTTGTTTACTGTGCCAGCTATGAACAAGTAAGGTAGTCCATCAGCCCCTGTCTCATCATTCACATATTGGCACCCTATTGTTGTTTACTGTGCCAGCTATGAACAAGTAAGGTAGTCCATCAGCCCCTGTCTCATCATTCACATATTGGCACCCTATTGTTGTTCACTGTGCCAGCTATGAACAAGTAAGGTAGTCCATCAGCCCCTGTCTCATCATTCACATATTGGCACCCTATTGTTGTTTACTGTGCCAGCTATGAACAAGTAAGGTAGTCCATCAGCCCCTGTCTCATCATTCACATATTGGCACCCTATTGTTGTTCACTGTACCAGCTATGAACAAGTAAGGTAGTCCATCAGCCCCTGTCTCATCATTCACATATTGGCACCCTATTGTTGTTCACTGTGCCAGCTATGAACAAGTAAGGTAGTCCATCAGCCCCTGTCTCATCATTCACATATTGGCACCTATTGTTGTTCACTGTGCCAGCTATGAACAAGTAAGGTAGTCCATCAGCCCCTGTCTCATCATTCACATATTGGCACCCTATTGTTGTTCACTGTACCAGCTATGAACAAGTAAGGTAGTCCATCAGCCCCTGTCTCATCATTCACATATTGGCACCCTATTGTTGTTCACTGTGCCAGCTATGAACAAGTAAGGTAGTCCATCAGCCCCTGTCTCATCATTCACATATTGGCACCCTATTGTTGTTCACTGTACCAGCTATGAACAAGTAAGGTAGTCCATCAGCCCCTGTCTCATCATTCACATATTGGCACCCTATTGTTGTTCACTGTACCAGCTATGAACAAGTAAGGTAGTCCCATAGCAGATACTGCCACTGGGGTGAGAAGTGTTAGGCCTTCACATGTTCTAGTCACAGCATGAGGTGGAGCGGCTGGTTCCCTAATTCTACTTCTGCTGGAGATTGATCACGCCCTGAGGCATACAGGGTCTACCTTGTATAGACCAATCAGAATTCAGCAGGCCATGTGGTCAGTATCATGCTAGCCACATGTACTTCCCAGAACATGTCCTGGTACTAACTTTAGGCTGGGTCGACCTTAAAGGCCAGGTCTTTTTCTTTTATCCTGGACTGGAGGGGGGTTTGAGCACACGACCAGACTGGCAGACAAATGCTACAGCTCTTAGTTAATGTAAGTGGAACATGACTATATTATCTTCTCATCCTAACAAGGGAAGTGGTGAGAAGAGGATTACAACATGTACGGTTTAGCCTACCTTGGCATCCAGAGCACGCTTCAGTTCCTGCATATATAAAAACTGTTCTGGATAGATGTAGTCATATGGGAAGTATACCAAGAGGCCATCCACGTTGAGCCTAATAGATCAGATGAGCAATATTTACAATATCAGTTAACACAATGCATCTTAGAAACATAGCTTCAGCATCTTATATATTAGCAATATAACTGTTCACCATTACCACTTCGGAAAAAGAAATTAACCTCCAGAAAAAAAATATCTTTTTGATGCAGATGACTCTATGTTTACAGACCCATTTTCGTGTATTACATCTTAATAAAATTGGGATGTTTTTGTTGCATATCCCTTACAGGATGTTGCAGTCAACATCAGCATTTTTCAGCTGCTGTTGATGTACTAGGCAAGATTACGCTCAGTAGTTTGCCATTGCTTTCTGCTTGGGATGACCTACCTGCATATTCTTCTTCTTTGGCGCAAAAGAACAATGGTCAACCAAAGCAGAACTTGCGTCATTAACCTCAACACACTGAAGGAGATCTGAGCACTTATGGACTGAATGGTTCAATTTGCAATGAGAATAATGTGGCAACTGACTAGCTTAACTAATTCATATTATCTTTGTCTTTCCCATTGGAATGTTTAGTAGTAATTGTTGTGATCTTTCATCAATTATGTCTAATTGTTTTTTTTGCATCTAATTTCTGTGTTGGATAGGACAGCAAAGGTGACAGAAATATCCCGATTATCAAGCTGCTTTGCCAGAGGCCACTGAATTCTATTTCTTGAAGTGGTTGTTGCTTGGATAATCCTGTCTGTAGTCAGTAAAATATTAAAGGTGACAAAAGGCATCGTTGTCATACTCCTGTTTCTATTTCAAATGTGAGTGTAGGTAACCCATGGATAATTATGTACCTATTTTTTGCCTTTATTAAATTAATGATCTTCAGTGAAATCCCACAATAGCTCATCAATTTTCAACAAGATACCCTATCAATACTGTCAAAGTCCTCTACATAGTCCACCTTTACTGCACATTTGGAAAGAAGTCTCAACACACCCCACATACCATTTGACAGCAAGGATCTAAATATATGTAAAAAGAGCCACAAGCTAACCACTGTTTTCCATGGGCTGGTTGCATAACTGGGCTGGTTGCACAAGTCTGTTCCATTTCTACGTAGGTCTTCTTGTATAATGTATCCCCCAATGGAGCAAAGGCCCTCAACCAACTCATGTTCAGTCGTCCTATCTCCTGCTGCTCCCTCCATGCCCTCAACCAACTTATGTTCAGCCGTCCTATCTCCTGCTGCTCCCTCCATGCCTTCAAGCAACTCATGTTCAGCCGTCCTATCTCCTGCAGCTCCCTCCATGCCGTCAACCAACTCATGTTCAGCCGTCCTATCTCCTGCTGCTCCCTCCATGCCCTCAACCAACTCATGTTCAGCCGTCCTATCTCCTGCTGCTCCCTCCATGCCCTCAACCAACTCATGTTCAGCCGTCCTATCTCCTGCAGCTCCCTCCATGCCCTCCCTCCATGCCCTCAAGCAACTCATGTTCAACCATCCTATCTCCTGCTGCTCCATCCATGCCCTCCCTCCATGCCCTCAACCAACTCATGTTCAACCATCCTATCTCCTGCTGCTCCATCCATGCCCTCCCTCCATGCCCTCAAGCAACTCATGTTCAGCCGTCCTATCTCCTGCTGCTCCCTCCATGCCCTCTTCATATGATTCATCTCTGTTTGTAATTCTATTCTCATTAGGTTTTTACGTCTCCCCACAATTTCATTCACCTTGTGGGTTCAATATATTTTTTTGGTGTCACGGTTTAGTGATAGGAATTTCTAGTTGTACTGTTAATAAATTTTCTCAATGTCTCTCTCTCTCTGTCCTATTTATCTTTTCCTCACCTCTTGATCCATATAATAGTACCGATTTAACATTGGGCTCATATATTTTTAGTTTGTTTTCCCTGCTCCATATAATAGTACCGATTTAACATTGGGCTCATATATTTTTAATTCCCTGTGAAGTTTAATTTCCTTTGACTTCCATAAATTTCTTAGCGTAATGAAAGCCCCTACTGTCTTTTGGATTCTTATTTTAATATATCTGTCAGTTCCCCATCGAGGAACGATTGAGGAGCGGCTGGCCGAGTGGCTAGAATGCCTGACTCTCATTCGAGAGACCCGGATTCGATCCCTCGGTAAGGTGTGGGATGTTTTTCTGTCTGGGGCAAAAAGAAAATCCTAATCTGCACAGTTCGCGGCGGCTGCACTAGCCAGGTAGCCTTAATTCCTCAGGCTCAAAGACCCCTCTGCCATACACCGCAAGATACCATATTGGCAGTAAATGACAGCTGACAGTTCCCCATCTATGTCCACATTGCTACCCAAACAGGTGTATAATTCTGCCTCTTGAAGAGTGATTTCACTAAGGGAGATAACATTTCCAACTGCTGGGGGGATGTTTACTGAGTGTACCATGCAGACAAGCCAGTGTGTTACTAGGGCCCATAAGGGACACAAGGAACAGTAACACTGTAACCCACCCTGCATGTCATAACCAGGGGACTAAAGAGGATTGGTGTGAAACAGGCCTCCCCATCCCACAGAAAACGTAAACTGCAAAATCGAACTAACCATGAGCAAATCTAAAGCTAAGGACAGAATAATAAGTGTGCTAACCAAGAAGGAAGGAAATCCTCTAGAAGTATTACTGTAGAAAAGTAGAAACCAGAGATTTGGTTACCAAGGAGCTGCAAGTAAACTATATTTCATCATCATCAAGTGTCTTGCTGACTGGTGTGGGTGATCATGCTTCTCACAACATCGTGATTATTGGATGGAATGACCATCGGTGCGGTAGAACTAGAGCAGACCGAGGAAGTGAGGAATAACATTGATAGCATCGATACAATCGACCCAGAACACAGCATCGATACAATCGACCCAGAACACCAAGGATAAAGATCTGTGGGAAAATGTGAATACCTATGCCAGTTGAAAAGACACATAATGATGATGATAATAAATGAGTTTTCCAAATACCAGATCAGCATTATAATTGTATTTGTTCTCTACATTACTATATAACACCATTTTTATTTATGAAACAGACACCAAAACCTTGTTATATATATATATATATATATATATATATATATATATATATATATATATATATATATATATATATATATATATATGTGTGTATATATATATATATATATATATATATATATATATATGTGTATATATATGTATATATATATATATATATATATATATATATATATATATATATATATATATATATATATATATAATGCTGATCTGGTATTTGGAAAACTCATTTATTATCATCATCATTATGTGTCTTTTTATCGGACATAGGTAATCACATTTTCCCACAGATCTTGATCCTTGGTGTTCTGGGTCAATTGTGTGTGTACAATTTACATAACGATTTGGATGACGAACCGTTGGAAAGTAGTAATCTTCAATGGCTATTCAGCTGTACCGATTTTATGCGTTTTAAGTAAGAAAGAATTCTGAAAATTCTGTTATGACTGATTGACTAACTGAATGACTGAATGAAGTGAATTAATCATAAAAATTAATATGCGATCGGATGTTGATGTCAGTGTTGGAGACGGCAGCATTTCAAATTCTTTGACTTAATTAATTTAATTACTACCCATGGTACGGCTCGCGGAATGAGACGGTTATCTTCAAGGGGCCGTGCAATAGGTATCAGACTGCTACGGTGTATATGAATGATAACTTTCATCCCCATGTCACATGGCGCAATCCAGCCCATCGCCATCAGCTAGAGCCAAACTTGACTCACATCATCCGGGATCAGAGCTTCTACGTTTGACTTGTGGCTTGGAATATGGTCACCATGAAGAGCTTTGTTATGCAGACGATATCCTGGTGCATGCAACTGGAGATCGCTATAGATCCCCAGCGCCCACTTGGCACCAGAGCAACCCTGATCAGCAACCCGGTGCCTCGCCAGCCGATCATCCTGGACTACAACGTCCCAATTCCGTGCTGCGCCCTGATGCCACCCTGCGCCAACTCAGCCCAGATGCTAGTGTGGCACCCGCGCCGCGGGAAACCTGTCAGTGTCATCCCGCCTGTGTGGAAGAGTCAGTGCCAGAGTCCAAAGTGCGAGAGCAAATTATGACTCTGGAAATTGATAATTCCAGCTTCTGGCATTTTTAGACGAAAGGACTCCAACAAATCAAAGAAAAAGGCTTCCAGTAGAAAGAAAACAGCAAGAAAAACACGTTGATAACAAAGACACAGAGACTAGATTACAAGATAAATATTTGAATATATATATATATATATATATATGCCGTTTGCCACAGACATCGCTTTTTCAGTAAATAGTATTTCTAATTCCCTTAACTCTTTGAGGAGACGGTGATTGTCCCCTCATGTTTGGTGAATACTTTTTCTTTCATTTTAAGTGATTCTTCTTCTTCTTCTACTTCATCACCCTTCTTCTTCTCCTCTGCCCCTCTCCTACTCCTTGTAGCCGTCCTCCCCTTCCTTCTTCTTCTACTGCTGCTGCTATTACCACCACCACCGTGACTACTACTACTACTACTACTACTACTACTACTACCACCATCACCACATTTCTTCCGTAAAGTCGCGTTGATGAATGATACACGGAAATTTCAGTTTTCGAGACAATATCTTTTGTTTTGGCGAGCAGCAGCTCTTGGCAGAGTTCTATTTTGTTTACTCTTAGTACTTAACAGATTACCTGGGCAACTCCTTTACAGAGAAATTTAGCTTAACTCAGTTTGCCGAGTAATCCTCATATTCCTAAATATAATCCTTCCCGCGTGGTGTTGATGATCATGTTTGTCCACAGCCTGTTGTCGTGTGTTGCCAATAATTTCTGGGTACTTTTGCTTTCTTTCACCCCAAACAAAAGGGAATCCCAGGGTATGACGTCACATCCAGGGGTTCCCTGTGTTGCGCCGAACATGCAGGGGGTTTCCGTGTGTTGCGCCGTAGCTCGGTGCGCAATTCTATGCGGCGGTGGTGCGCTATTCTTGCGGTGGCCAGAATCCAACAATGTCCGCAAGAATGGTGTTGAACACATCTAGACCAGCGCATTTCGTCTGTCGGCGCCACATGAATTCACATATGTAGAACTCTAGTAGATGCCTGCGTGTTCCATTCTGCCTCTTGTTTCTCTCCTTGGCCGTTCTCCACATGTGCTCGATACATTGAGTATGTGCACTGGTGGTACGGTCCACAAAGTTGTAGGAGTGGTTGACTGTGAGATGCGTCAATTCGGGAATACTTCCAATTCCGTTGTACGCACGCCAGAGGTCGGAGACTACAGTTGTGCCAGGCCGAATGTGGTGTCCTGATCAGCGGCAGCAGAAGCGTTGCTGCTGTTCTGTCTGGAACACAGAACCATGAAGCAGTCGGCTGTTTCACGACAGATGCCACCAAATACCCCCACTGTTGTGGCAACACTCGTCCGACATGATGTTTGCGCCTTGTAAATAGGCTCTCATCTATCTCGACAGTGGTATTTGGTCCTCCGATTACTACCGGATTGACTAACAGTTTGTGGGCACAAACCTCTCGTAGGTAATTACTCCAGTCAACAGTTGCTCTCGGCGACATCCCTAACTGTAACTGGCAAAATGAAATGCTTGTCAACTCTTGAGACCAGCAATATATGAAAAGAATGATCTGTCTGTACGGGAGACATGAGCCTTGCAGCCATGTGGCCTTGTCTCAGCGGGATGTCCTGCCAACATTCATCATGTCGGCATCTCCATCTGTCCTGACGCTCAGTCAGCGATATCACCATGACATGATTATGAGAACAGCGTCTTGCAGAATGTAAGATGCCATGATGCTGCAGAAAAGCCACACTACTCTGCTTGTCGTGGACAGCTGCTGCTGCCAGTTCCAGAAAACTCATGAGACAGACACTCACACAGAAACGGTTGCCACAGCCCAAAGAAACAACACTGTGATGTGGGGCAATTGAAACGCACTGACACGCACTCCAGCCGAACACAGAGGAGATCACCGTCGGCGCTAAATATAGCTGGTGACTCTAAATATAGCTCGCAAAGTTTGTTTGGGGTGAAAGAAAGCAAAAGTACCAATTTCTGATACTGATCTTCCTTCATGCCATGGTGTCACACTGTCCAATATCTTTTCTGTTGGTCTTCCCCTGCCTATCTTCCCCTCAGTTTAGTTAGTTTGCTGCGTGGTCTCTGGGTATGGTGTCCGCCTCGAGTGCTGGAGGTCCCGGGTTCAAGCCCCGATGAGGACCAGAATTTTTTCACGTGGACTTCTAGTAATAAAATTTCCCCTGGTCTGTGGGTAGTGAGATCGGACGCCCGTGTGTATTGATGCGCACGTAAATCATCCCTTGGCAGTTGGAAATCGAAAAAGAGTAGCCTAACTAACGGCGCTGCCCGGGCAAAATTTCGAGTTTAAAAAACATCTACCCAAAGTATTTAAGGATCCTCGCTGGTGCTACGGAGTTCGTAGATGATTGCGCTCTATACGTCAACTCAGAGGCAGACATGCAACATAATGTTTCAGCTTTCTCACATGCCTGTGCCAACTTTGGGCTCAATATCAACTTGGAGAAGACTGTAGTTATGTACCAGCCAGCTCCAGGGAATAATCACACTGTGCCGAATATCAAAGTGAATGATCATAGACTAAGTGTTGTGGACAAATTCACCTATCTTGGCAGCACCGTGTCACAAGCTGCCACAATCGATGACAAAGTGAATGCAAGAATCTCCAAGGCCAGTGCAGCCTTTGGCAGACTGTACAAGAATGTATGGGACAGAACTGGAATAAGCCTGCAAACAAAGCTAAAAGTCTACAAAGCAGTTGTATTATCCACACTGCTATATGCTTGTGAAACCTGGACTGTTTATCAGCGACACGCTAGGAAATTAAACCACTTCCACACAGTCTGCCTAAGGAAGCTACTGAAGATTAAATGGCAAGACAAGATTCCAGACACTGAAGTCCTAGAAAGAGCATCCATGCCCAGTATCCACACTCTACTGATGAAGAATCAGATTCGCTGGGCTGGTCACTTGACTCGCATGCCAGATCACAGGCTCCCTAAACGAATTTTTTACAGCGAACTGCGTTGTGGTAAACGCTCCCAAGGTGGCCAGAGGAAACGTTTTAAAGACACTCTGAAAATTTCACTGAATGCTTTTGGAATTCATCATGACACCTGGGAGGCTGCAGCCAGAGACCGAAATTCGTGGCGTGCATCATTGCGCAAAGGTGCAGTCATATGTGAGGCAACCAGGACTGCAAGAGCTGTGAAGAAAAGGCAGGACAGAAAAACCACTGCAGGAAATCCTCCTCCAGAGACGTCGAGCATTCTTTGCCCACATTGTCAAAGAACATTTCGAGCCAAAATAGGCCTTATCAGCCATCTTAGAACCCACGGCTCCACACCTTCAACCCCACTGGATGAAATGAATGGTCATCATCATTCTTGATGGACAAACAACAACACAGGGAGTTCGTGCACTGAGCTGAGTTTCTCCAGACTCAGGTTTGAGTTAGGAGGAGAACGGAGCACTTATGGGTTACAGTGTGCCGTGATGTTGTATTTTTGTTGTTGTTGTGAATGTGATCCATTGACTAAAAAACTAAACTAATTTAAATTAAGATTATTTCATAAACATTGGATAAAGTATATTATTAAAAATTAAAATAAAACAATATTTCGTCTACTTACTTCATTTCCAGTACTATACTCCACTGAATCTGATAACAAGCCAGAAACTTATGATACTTAACTATAATAATCTCAACTGAAATCGCCTCCGTCGCACATTTAATTTTATCACAACTTTCGCTTTTGTTTTCACAGGAAGTGGATACTTTTGCCAGGATTCTCTTCACAAAATGCCAGATTGACGTGCTCAAATAGCAAGCAGTTTGAATAATAACACAACATACCAATAATATCATCTCATCTCATCTCATCAGGTTCCTCTTGTACCTTGTAAAATAACACAAAGTAATGCAGCTTTACAGAACAGGATTACGACACATACAGGACGTCGCAGCGACTAGCCTTTATCATGAAACAAATACATACACAAAACACAACATATAGTCACGGAGAAGACCCTCAAGTGACTATATTATTATTAATTAAGGCATAAGGGCGGGCTGAGAAGCCGTTCACACGAAGGCACGACAAATGGGGATACAGAAAGATATGGAAAGACTCTCCAACGATGGACAAGAGAGAAACGAAATAACCCTCTCCGACGTGGGACTAGAGGATACGGCGGGAAACCTCCCCAACGGTGGAAACGTGGAGACGGTAGGAAACCTCCCCATCGGTAGATAAGAGAGAGTGACACGCAGGAAACCTCTCCTACGCTGATTAAAAGAGATTGTAGGAAACCTCCCCAACGATGGACAAGAGGGACGAGTAGGAAACCCCTCCTACGCTGGACAAAGAGTTCTTGCACCGTTAGGCCGACACATCCGACTTCTGCGGGCATTTGTTGACCGGGTTAACCTTCCCGGGGGTTTCTTAGGACGTTTGACTCTCACTGTTGTGGTGTTATCCCCCATCCCAGCTGGCCCATTTAGAACAGCCGAAGACATTCCGGTCAGCCCTCGAGGAAAGGCAGGGGCAGACCATGGGCATTCCCCGCCATCCACAGAGGTTTCAATAATTGCAGAGCCGACACATAGCGCTTTGGTACTGGGCTCACCCAAGGAATCGTCACGTCCTGCACATGGCTGCTCAGCCTCATTTCCGTATATTGGGCCTTCCTTCACCACAGGCTGTCCCTCCGGAAGCCAGAAGAATGCAGTCTGCAGATGACATCCACACAGTGAGCTTTCGATTCGGACTTTCCACGTAATGGATTTGCTATCCAAGCAATATTCCATTTCGTGCCACTAGGACACTGTTTCCACCTTTTATGACGCCCACACAGTGAGCTTTTGATTCGGACTTTCCACGTAATGGATTTGCTATCCAAGCAATATTCCATTTCGTGCCACTAGGACACTGTTTCCACCTTTTTTGACGCCCACACAGTGAGCTTTCGATTCGGAGTTTCCACGTAAAACCTTTATACAATGGGTGGTCTGTCAATCTTCTATATTTTTCTGATTGTTGTTGGGCTCTAGTCTAGGCACTACGTTTTAGTTTTGCCGTATTTTACCGGAGATGTGTTTGCGTTAATTTTCGGTTTCTTGTTTTTGTCTCTACGATTTAAGGATATATAGAGTACTAGAAAAAGTTTGCACATCCTTTACAGGTCATTGCTGTCAACATCAGCATCTTTCAGCTGATTGTTGATTTCTTGGCAAGATTACACTCAGTAGTTTGCCATTGCTTTCTGAGCGGCCGGCTCACATACCCCTAAGTTACCAACGCGATTCGAACCACTGCTGATTCTCACCGTCGTCACGTTACCTACGAGAGTATACGAGAAAAGTCGCTAACCGCTAGGCCAGGAAGCCGGCATATAGAGTACTGGTGACGTTAAATTCCCCGATTATTTCAAGATCGCACAAAAACAGAAACCGATTACTGGATATTATGTTTGCCTCCACGAGCTACGAATCTATACCTCGTGTCTTCTCACATCCGTGTCCTGGACAGAAGTGTTGCGGGGCCCATATCGAGGAGCAAAGAATAGTAACACTGTTGCCTACCATGCACGTCGTAAGGGGCGACTAAGGAGGCTATGATTCCGTCGCCCTGCTACTGAGTGAGTGCGTGGCGCGACACTGTGAGCTGTGAATTTCGCGTAGAATGCTTTTACATCTGTTCGCAGTTTGTAGCGTGAACTGGATGTTCGGAACAATGGCGGCCGGCTGTTGCTGGATTGACTGGTTTGCCTTTTCGGTTCACGAGTGCATTTTTTCAGGAGACTCCTGGGAGTCGTCGCTGGAGCTACGGAGTTGGTTCGTAGTGCGGCGTCCTGTGAAAAGAGACAGAGCCATGTGAGAAACTCGGGTCAATGAGTGGTGACTGCCGGTTCCATCGACAATGAACTGTAATTTTTGTGGATGACTTTTGTGTTGGCGTTCTGGCTGCAGCATTATGCACAGTGTACCTCTGCAGGCTGTTGGATTGCTGAGACTCCTGTCTGTTCCACTTTTAACATTGGACAGTGAGGAGCATTTTGTGTGATATTCACTGGCTCAGGAGCGGAGCATAATGGGTGTCATGTGGCAAATGACAGTGATGCAGGCAATTGATGAGTTAGCGCATCAAAGAAGAAGATAAAGAGTGCCACAAATGGTGAACATTGTGACACCAACATTGAACGCAATTTAGACGTCATGATAGGACGTCACCTAACGCCATAACGGCTTAAGCATGAGTTGTGTTCCAGCTTACGAGGTGATAGGATGTGTTTTCGCTACCAGTCTCGGGATTCAAACCGTTACTAATTCATAAGTCACCAAAGGCAGCATTGGCCGTTGGAGTTCGATTATGGTTAGCTCCGGTTGAAGGTAGGCGAGTATATTTGATTTGCATTATAAAGACACTAGGCGGCTGGCCCTGTTCCCAACACTCTCACTGGTCTGTGGAGATGATTTCTGATTGAAGAGCGGGAGTGCATGGAGAGTGAGAATGACTGAAGTCGGCATCAATCCCACACTCATCACCGTAGTCTGAGATCAGCTGTAGTAAATACATTGCAGTTCACTCCATCAGTATATTCGTTGAGTCGTTGTTTTGAAGTTCAGATGGTTACCCTGTCCTGTATCAGAATGCCTCAATATATGCTGTCGTGTACCATGATGCCCAGAGCCACTTAGATCTTGAGGTGAGCTTGCTGCATTATAGAGCCTGAACTCTTTTCATTGTAGAGAGGAAGCAACGTTACCTCATGACATGGGAGCGTCGTCCGAAGAGATTTGAACCATTGGTTTTGACATGTGAGCGTCATCCGAAGAGATTTGAACCATTACCTCGTGACATAGTAACGGTCATTTTCTCAGCCTCCTTGACTTCTCCTCTTTAACTCAATTGACATTCGATAAATGGGCTCGATCAGCCAATGTTAATGATGACTACAGGAAGCTACGTGACTTGATTGTTAGAGACAAACTGATCTCGGCGGTTCCTCCGTCTATGTCTACCTTTCTTATTGAACAGAAATGTTCGAGTATACAGCAGATGGATGAGAAAGGAGAGTCTTTCTTCGACGCCCACAAAGACATATTTAATAATAGTTTTTCCCCATTGGTAGAGACAAACGCATGTGATAGATTCCCTCATAAATCAAGGATGCAGGGATACAAAACACAACAACAGTCTGGTGGACAACATCAAAGGAGGGAAAAACAACAACAACCAAAGTATCAACCTTATGTTAAACACGAGAAAAAGGGTGTGTGGACAACTTGCAAATACTGTGGTTTCACCCACGGCTCAAATCAAATGTGTGACAAACATCCGCAGTTTGACAGTTACATAAAGAAATTAGCACTTAGAAATAGAGACAGATTTAACACCTATCAAAGACAAACACAATGCTTTAAATGTAAAAGTTTTGGACATATGTTTTTAGCTTGTCCGTTAAGAAAACTGTATAAAGAAGCAAACATAGGGATGCTGACATCTAGTAGTGACAGTGACTCGGACGAGACTCATGCAAATACGGTAGAGGTAGAATATTCTCCCATCGACCCAACTTGTGATACCTGCCAGATCTTTCATAAAGAGGGCAACTTGACGTGCGGTCATAAAATACACGTGCAGGAGACTAATGCGGTCCAAATTACCAATGGATCACTGGTCGTACAACACGCCATAGTGAACGGAAAGAAATGTAGCTTAGTACGCGATTCCGGGTCGAGTATAGTGGGAATACATAAAAAGCTGATTAATGAAACCGACTATACTGGAGAGCATGTGACCTGTAGAACTTTTGGAGGTAGAAGAGAAAAGTTTCCAGTTGCCTGGGCCGATATAAACTGCCCATATTTTTCTAGGAAAATAAAGGTAGCTGCGCTGCCCGACCCATTTGTGGATGTCTTTATTGGAAACATTCCTGAATTATGTGATGTTTCGTGTGAGGACATAACAGAATGGGAAAGGAAGCATATTGTAGCAAACACCGTTGATAGTACACAAATACAAAAGGAAAATCAATTACCTCATGATGTTTTGGTTTCGAACACACACATATCAGATCCATGGGTAGGAGAACATACAAATATTAATACAGTTCAAGCCGCGGCTATAACGCTGCAACACGACATCACACAGGTAAATAGACAACCACAGGCATATATTATGGCAGTGATAGTTCCTTCTTGGGAACCGAAGAATATGCTTAAGAAAACAGGTACTTCGTTTGGTTTGGTCGATACTTTCTTCTGGTTGGTTTTCTTGGTAGGGAGTACATTATCTATCATATCAAACAAAGTAATAAAATGTATAGCTAAGGCTACAGGGAATTTGATTAAGATGTTACAATATGGTGTACGACGGAAACTGAGCCATATTATAGGTATATATGATGATTCTGTACAATGTATTCGAACAGTCCGCCGAACGGCACCCCATGGCGAATCTGAAATCCCTTTGCAGGAATCACATTCGATGATCAGTTCTAAGATCATTCTCAGATCAAATAGTTGTGTTGTGGTGGATGGTACCTGTTTACTGTCTGTCGTATACATTCTTCCACAAGGGTATAGGAAAATACTACATCTTGTCTTGTACTCTGGGAGAAAGGTATATGAATCACACAAACGCTATGAAATTACTCTATCATTGGTGAATTCTGTTCAGAAATTGGCTAAATATCTTATAGGAAGAAAATTCTTGGTCATCTCAAAATGAATTTTACTAACCGTAAATAAAACATGTAGCGTCATTGTGATTGTATTGTCATCATAAATATTGTTATAAGTGGAGTGTACTGTATTCGTATCATTGTCTTGTTCATATTAACAATCATATTTTTTTTTATGAGCGATTATCTTTATCTAAAACCTATGCTCAAATAGACTTAGTAATAGCGAGCATGGCGAAATTTATATAGTTTTATAGATCATATCTGAGATGGCGGAGGATTCTGTACACATGACCGCGCCTGTAGCGCCTTTCTGTTTATATGAATTCTTATACCTTCTTTTTGGTCTTCAGAACTCTCCTTTATCATTCTACATTTACTATTTAAGGACATCACAAACATAACATCCATAAAACTGGAACAGTACATCATCGTACATTCCTAGACAGATTTTTGTTTTGTCGCATTCGGATGTTTGGTTTTACGATAAAGCCAAGTAAAACTGAAATTGCATTTCAGGAAATTCAATTTCTAGAACATAAAATAATTTAGCTGATTTACTCAGTAGACTATAAAAATAAAGAGAATATAAAAGTTTTATGTATATATATATATATTTATATTTTCTGATTTTTTTTTTTTTTTTAGTGTAACATTACGGTAGGATGACTGTGGCTAAGTCTGAATTACCACAGATATACATATTATTCCTCCCCACGACGCTTGACGGCAGAAGTGGAAGATGATGATGATGATGATGATACATATATTATTATTTTTTTTTTAAAGAAAGTATGGACGTGAGTTAGTCACTTGTTGTTATTATTATTTCAGAGAAACAGGTGAAAAGTTTCACGTGGCGAGATGGGTGTATAGCGGAAGCGGCATAACCAATTTGTGTGGTTTCATTCTGTCACAAGCCAATATGGTAGTATCGGCGGTGGTTTGTAGATAATTTTAATTGTGTTAGTATAAGAAAATTCATTATATTGGAATTTTCAATAGTGGACATAAACTCGAGGACAGAGTCTGTGCGGATCTCCGATAAAATTAATTAAGTATATCTTAAGTGATTAACATGTTTCATAAATGAATATCTTTATTGTTTTAATGTTATGTTTATATATTTTATTTTATTGATATTGGTTATTTTAAGTATCCCGACATTAATGTGTTGTAGTTCGTAACGTCAGTAGTATGTGCTGTGTTAACTATTGATCATCATACATATCATTTTCACGATGGATGAAGGAAGAGAAAGGAATGAAAGAAAATTAATAGACACAAACGTATAGTAAACAGTACACATTATAGGATATATAGATACATATAACAAATGAACAACACATTATAGATATATAACACAGTTATATTGAGAATAGTTTTCCTTATCGACATGATGTGGCGAAAAGAAATGATGGTCTACTAGGTTGACTTGCAGTTGTGTGGATATATGTATTCACGTCAAGGACAATCAGTTGTCGACTACGGATCATGTGATCGTTGGGTATGCAACACTGGATGGTGTTTTTATTTAACGGCACTCGGGGTTATAGAGACCGTTAGTAGTTTTAAGGTGTCAACATATATACGCGATAACAGATCTTAATATATGAACTGGCGGTGTTTGAGCCTTAGTTTAGTTGCAAGTAGTCGGGCATGTGAACGCGATAACATCTCAAGGATCATTTATAGAATGTAGAGGTGGCGGTGTTCGGGACTTGTATTTTAGTCCGGTGTTCAATATCCCACGATCTAGATTGGTTCACGTTGACAAACTAAGTTCCAAGGACGGTGAATGCGTTGTCTATCACAATAGGATGTAGTTTACGTCGTGGACATCATTTGCTTGCATGTCAAGATAGCATAGAAAATGGACTAACGATCATTTTCATTGTAGAGGGGGCAAAGCTGTCATGTGGCAAATGACAGTGATGCAGGCAATTGATGAGTTAGCGCATCAAAGAAGAAGATAAAGAGTGCCACAAATGGTGAACATTGTGACACCAACATTGAACGCAATTTAGACGTCATGATAGGACGTCACCTAACGCCATAACGGCTTAAGCATGAGTTGTGTTCCAGCTTACGAGGTGATAGGATGTGTTTTCGCTACCAGTCTCGGGATTCAAACCGTTACTAATTCATAAGTCACCAAAGGCAGCATTGGCCGTTGGAGTTCGATTATGGTTAGCTCCGGTTGAAGGTAGGCGAGTATATTTGATTTGCATTATAAAGACACTAGGCGGCTGGCCCTGTTCCCAACACTCTCACTGGTCTGTGGAGATGATTTCTGATTGAAGAGCGGGAGTGCATGGAGAGTGAGAATGACTGAAGTCGGCATCAATCCCACACTCATCACCGTAGTCTGAGATCAGCTGTAGTAAATACATTGCAGTTCACTCCATCAGTATATTCGTTGAGTCGTTGTTTTGAAGTTCAGATGGTTACCCTGTCCTGTATCAGAATGCCTCAATATATGCTGTCGTGTACCATGATGCCCAGAGCCACTTAGATCTTGAGGTGAGCTTGCTGCATTATAGAGCCTGAACTCTTTTCATTGTAGAGAGGAAGCAACGTTACCTCATGACATGGGAGCGTCGTCCGAAGAGATTTGAACCATTGGTTTTGACATGGGAGCGTCATCCGAAGAGATTTGAACCATTACCTCGTGACATAGTAACGGTCATTTTCTCAGCCTCCTTGACTTCTCCTCTTTAACTCAATTGACATTCGATAAATGGGCTCGATCAGCCAATGTTAATGATGACTACAGGAAGCTACGTGACTTGATTGTTAGAGACAAACTGATCTCGGCGGTTCCTCCGTCTATGTCTACCTTTCTTATTGAACAGAAATGTTCGAGTATACAGCAGATGGATGAGAAAGGAGAGTCTTTCTTCGACGCCCACAAAGACATATTTAATAATAGTTTTTCCCCATTGGTAGAGACAAACGCATGTGATAGATTCCCTCATAAATCAAGGATGCAGGGATACAAAACACAACAACAGTCTGGTGGACAACATCAAAGGAGGGAAAAACAACAACAACCAAAGTATCAACCTTATGTTAAACACGAGAAAAAGGGTGTGTGGACAACTTGCAAATACTGTGGTTTCACCCACGGCTCAAATCAAATGTGTGACAAACATCCGCAGTTTGACAGTTACATAAAGAAATTAGCACTTAGAAATAGAGACAGATTTAACACCTATCAAAGACAAACACAATGCTTTAAATGTAAAAGTTTTGGACATATGTTTTTAGCTTGTCCGTTAAGAAAACTGTATAAAGAAGCAAACATAGGGATGCTGACATCTAGTAGTGACAGTGACTCGGACGAGACTCATGCAAATACGGTAGAGGTAGAATATTCTCCCATCGACCCAACTTGTGATACCTGCCAGATCTTTCATAAAGAGGGCAACTTGACGTGCGGTCATAAAATACACGTGCAGGAGACTAATGCGGTCCAAATTACCAATGGATCACTGGTCGTACAACACGCCATAGTGAACGGAAAGAAATGTAGCTTAGTACGCGATTCCGGGTCGAGTATAGTGGGAATACATAAAAAGCTGATTAATGAAACCGACTATACTGGAGAGCATGTGACCTGTAGAACTTTTGGAGGTAGAAGAGAAAAGTTTCCAGTTGCCTGGGCCGATATAAACTGCCCATATTTTTCTAGGAAAATAAAGGTAGCTGCGCTGCCCGACCCATTTGTGGATGTCTTTATTGGAAACATTCCTGAATTATGTGATGTTTCGTGTGAGGACATAACAGAATGGGAAAGGAAGCATATTGTAGCAAACACCGTTGATAGTACACAAATACAAAAGGAAAATCAATTACCTCATGATGTTTTGGTTTCGAACACACACATATCAGATCCATGGGTAGGAGAACATACAAATATTAATACAGTTCAAGCCGCGGCTATAACGCTGCAACACGACATCACACAGGTAAATAGACAACCACAGGCATATATTATGGCAGTGATAGTTCCTTCTTGGGAACCGAAGAATATGCTTAAGAAAACAGGTACTTCGTTTGGTTTGGTCGATACTTTCTTCTGGTTGGTTTTCTTGGTAGGGAGTACATTATCTATCATATCAAACAAAGTAATAAAATGTATAGCTAAGGCTACAGGGAATTTGATTAAGATGTTACAATATGGTGTACGACGGAAACTGAGCCATATTATAGGTATATATGATGATTCTGTACAATGTATTCGAACAGTCCGCCGAACGGCACCCCATGGCGAATCTGAAATCCCTTTGCAGGAATCACATTCGATGATCAGTTCTAAGATCATTCTCAGATCAAATAGTTGTGTTGTGGTGGATGGTACCTGTTTACTGTCTGTCGTATACATTCTTCCACAAGGGTATAGGAAAATACTACATCTTGTCTTGTACTCTGGGAGAAAGGTATATGAATCACACAAACGCTATGAAATTACTCTATCATTGGTGAATTCTGTTCAGAAATTGGCTAAATATCTTATAGGAAGAAAATTCTTGGTCATCTCAAAATGAATTTTACTAACCGTAAATAAAACATGTAGCGTCATTGTGATTGTATTGTCATCATAAATATTGTTATAAGTGGAGTGTACTGTATTCGTATCATTGTCTTGTTCATATTAACAATCATATTTTTTTTTATGAGCGATTATCTTTATCTAAAACCTAGCGATATGAGCGATTATCTTTATCCGCCATCCAAGGTTGCTTCCATAGTTGCAGGGCGTACACATAGCGCCCTGGTGCTGGGTTTACCGAGGGAATCGTCACGTCCTGCTCATGGCTGCTTTAAATCCTCACTTCAATATATTGGTCATTTCGTTTGCCAAGGGCCATTCCCGCACAAACCAGACAGGTTTGCAGACGGTATCCACTCAGCGAGTTTTCGGACATGTGCTTGTCGTTGCGCCCGTCAGAGCTGTTCCAGGCACGACAGACATTCGGAAAACTACCTAGCCAGAGCTGTTCCGAAAAGAGCGGCATTCGGAAACTAGGTAGTCAGAGCTGTTCCTAGCACCAGAGACATTCGGACGAGACATTTCACTCGGACGTATTTGCGTAGTGTCAATTTTTAGTTTGCCACCCGTAGGTCACTTCCGGCGGGCATTTTTTTAATGAGGTTGGCCTTCCTCTGGTTTTGAGGCACGTTGGACTGTTGTGATGTCGCCCACATCTCAGCTGGTCAAGATAGGACGATCAACGATATCGCGGTCGGCCCTCAAGGGAAGGCAGGGGCAGACCATGGGCATTCCCTCGCTATCCAAGGAGGCTTCCATAATTGCAGAGCCGGCACATATTGCTCTGAGACTGGGCTCACCCAAGGAGTTGCCACGTCCTGCTCATGGCTGCTTTAGTTCCTCACTTCCATGTGTTGGGCATCTCGCTTGCCACTGGTCGCTCAAGCACACACCAGGAGCGGTCAGACTGCGAGCGACATCCACTCGGTAAACTTTTGCTTTTGACTTCGGACCACGCAATAGGTTCGCTCGCCGTGCGTTCCATTTCGCGTCATTGAGACGTTCTTCCACTTTTGTCTACACTCTCTATGAGTTAGATACAGACAGTTTTCGTAACCATTTCCTTCGACTGGGGCACTTTTTTGACATTTTGTACTCGCTCACGAGGTAGGCTACATGTGCTGCCGGCTCAGCACCTTACCTTCGTGCGGCAGTGAACGAGAAACGGCCAGGCCCTCTCATTCGGGAATCCCTCATATCCCCCAGCTGAGAGCCTTTGAACATGTATCAGACCTGAGCATGTAGCTTGCTCAGTATTTAACCTCTATTTTTCGGTAGGTGGGTATCGGCCTGGCTCTCAGATCCGAGGGCTTAGAGGCGTTCAGCCACAGCCCTCGACAGGGAGCCTTAGAGTTTTGTCCTGATCAAGGTCTTCTGCCTTCGTGTACCTGATTTAGTCTATTGACTGCTATCCTCAGTCTACCTGCAGAGCAGCAGGTTGTGTCTCTCTTAGTCTTGTCCCTAACCCATAAGCTGTCCGATATGTAGTTTTCATCCATCGGCAAGCAGATGGGGTCAATGAGACACGCAAGCTCCCCCACCACGGCAAGGTGGAGACACATCGGGGGTGATGTAGTTTTCGACTATTAGAGTTGGCAATCCCATATCAAACTGAAATTATAAAGATGGCATGCTGTATGTGGTATTTCAATGGCGGGACATAACATTTGTCATCCAACTATGAACATTTAATATTGTTATGGAATATTCATAGCAATTGCAATGCCAATGATTGCATGTTTGCATTCAACGCCCATTATAGCATGTATGTGTTAATTTTTTATCACTCTACGTCAGTGGTTCTCAACCTTGCTTGGCCCATGCCCCCTTCACCATATGTTGAGAATGCCATTCCTCCCCTTTCGTATTTCCTCCCTATAAATTCCTCCCCTACCCCCACCCTGCCCTGCATAGTATACGTAAAAATGGAAGCTAACTTTAATAACACATACTAGAACAAGTTTAAACGTCTACATAAAACGTGATTTGTAGGTCTACTTACGTTATAAGACGAATATCAGAAAAGCGAGGACTATAGAACCGTAAAGTATGGAGGGAAAAACAATATCAAGTAATCGGTTCTTGTATTAAAGCGATCTTGTAATAACCTTCATCCCCCCCCCCCCCCGGAAACCCTAAAATTTCCCCCTAGGGGGGAATTCCCCACCGGTTGAGAACCACTGCTCTGCATGGACCACAGCATTGATAATTTTAAATATTGAGCACAACCCACCACTAGCAACGCTGATCGTATTCTGGTATGAACCTAAGGCCTATCCACGTCAATATGGAAGCACTAAAAAAGCACTAGTGGATAGGCCTTAGGTTCATACCAGAATATGATCAGCGTTGCCAGTGGGGGGTTGTGCTCAATATTCAAATTTCAAATCCCGAAACAACCAAATAAATCAATTGATAATTTTGCATCTTTCCAACGGGACTTCTTTTGTCAAAATGCATCTACGCCGGCGACCTAGCGTTGTGACAAGACCGCACGTATTAGTCACGCGATGCGTCTGACGTCATCAATGACGTCATTGCGTGAGTGAGTGAGTGTGTGTGGGTGTGTGTGTGTGTGTGTGTGTGTGAAAATTGGCAGAGTTATCTTTTCTTGAGTTAGAGAGCGCCAGTGTTAATCGCTTTGACGACAGTGCAACCAACAGTTGTATGAGTGTGTAGGTAGGGTCACAAAAAGTGAAAGGTCATAATCTTTTTTTTTATATATATAAGTTATATTAAATGATAAACTGACAAAAAATAATTTATATCTCCTCTTAGAATTGGCCTACAGACTTGAATAAGGTACCGTTGGATTTTTTTTTTCAAGAGCTATCCAACTATGCAGGTTATATAATTAAAAAGAAATTTAGAAAAAGTTACTGAAGTGGCTAGGTTCTACTATCTCTTCAGCTGGTGAAGTTAGTGCGCATACAGAACGAAGCTATGCGGGTCATTCTAGGATGCACTAGAGACACCCCATTAGTGTGTATGCGTTACATCCTTGGTCTGCCGACTGTTGCTGGTAGGCTCAAGGTGATGCAGGCGAAGGCATACCTCAGAGTAGCTGCAGACACAGACCACCCACTGCATGAGGCGCTGGACGCAGTTAAGGGTCAGCGACTGATAAGAGGGAAATCATGGATGGCTCAGGCGGAGGATACGATCAGACAGGTGTGCCCCTTGGAGAACATTAGGCGTGGAGAGGAGTGGGTCAGAGTGCCAGCGGAGCAGTCAGGCTTGTGCAGAGTTATAATCAAATTAAGCAGGGAGTGGCCAGCAGGGGCCACGGAAGTGGAAATCCAGCAACTAATTCAGGACAATGCTCACTCGAGTGATGCGATTATCTACACAGATGGTTCGGTGTCAAGAGGTGAGAGAAGTGGCTGGGGGTTCATAGCCAAAGCTAATGGTCAATGTTTGGGGCAGAAGAGCCTGGCATATGATACCACAACATCCAGCTTAAGAATGGAAGTGGAGGCAGTCACTGCGGCTCTCCGCTGGATGGAGAATACGACACACACACACACACACACACATCGTGATTGTAACTGATCAGAAAGCATGCTGACGAGGGTGAGGATGGGCAGACTTCGTGCGGAGTGGCTTGCTTCCCTTCGGAGGTCACGGGTGACAAGCATCGCCTGGATCTTTTCTCCGGGGCATGCCGGTGTGCTGGGAAATGAACAGGCGGACAGATTGGCTGGCTCTGCAGAACTTGGTGGAGTATTGATACATGACAAGGCAGACGTGGTTGCGGCCTTGTGCACGTGCACACCTCGGAGGAGCAAATGGATTACCATGGTCTGGCAAGAATGAGACAATGAGGAGTGACGAAGGGATCTGGCCGACGCTCGACGCTCAAAGGAAAGGCGAGACGGACTTATAATAAGATTGCTACTGGTATTATTAGTCTTGGAACTCTTCGCTGGCTGCTGAGGATGGGGGAGGAGCACTTATGGGAATGCCCCGAATGCTGTGATGTCGATTCCTAAATCAATCAATCAATCAAATCAATCAATACTATCTCTTCTGTTCTGCATTGGTTGTAAACAAGTTATCTTTCTAGTTCATTAATAGGCGTTGTCTTCAGGCTTCCAGTGATGATTCGCATTTCTTGATTTTGGACTCTACTTATTTTGTTAAAGTTTGACTTAGCTCCAGCTGCGATGCCATATTCCAGTACTGGCCTCACCCGTCCAGTATATAACTTCTTGAGAACTTTCTCATCTGGTCCCCACGTTTTACCAGCAAGCTTTTTCATGATTGCCATTCTTTCCCTTGCTCTTGTTCGATTTTTCTCAACCTGTGTCTTCCATGTCAGGCGACGATCAAAGTGACTCCTAGACAGTTTGGATTTTCTTCATGGCGCAATATTTTTCCATTCAATACCAGCTTAGGTTGCTGAGTTTTATTTGAGAGGGAGAACACTGTGAATGTTGTTTTCTCCATACTTATCTTCAGAAGTCATGATTTTGACTAGCCCTCTAGCGCTGATAGGGTTTGCTATATTCTGCTGTTTGCTGTACTAATATATTCTTCAGATGTCCATATGACTAGGTCATCTACAAAGAAGGATGTGTGTACTCTGGCTGGAAAATTCTCCGTGATGCCATTTATATATGCTAGAAATAATGTTGGTGAAAGAACTCCTCCATGGGGGACACCTTGCTCCAACAGCATAATTTTGCTGATTTGTCCTTGTACTTTTATTTTGGCAGTTCTGTTCTCAAGGTAGTGGCTGATTCATTTATACATTTTCCTACAAACATGGCCCTCTACCTCTTCACGGTGGACACACGGCAGAGGGGATGCTCAGTTTTGATATGGCTAGCTCCAGTTCGCTGATTGTGATAGGTACCTCCAGAACCTCGTGTGGTATTTCATTCTGTCCTGTATGTTGCTATTTCTTTCGAACCTCTTGATATAATATATCTAGATGAATACTAATTTCGATGTTGTTATCTTGTGCGAATGAGTCCGCATAATGGTCAGCTGCTTGCTTTCCTGTGTTTCCGTATTTATGTAGTGCAACTTTTGATTTTCTCCCTGTGCCCTCATCGTTAAGTTATTTTATTAGCTTCCACAACTTCCTTGTGTCTCTTCCAAAGTTCAGCGACTCTGTTTTCTCCTGCCAGCATTTCCTTCTAGTCTGCAGCTTGGCCCTTTGAAATTTGGCTTTTGCGTGCTGGTATTTATTGTGGTGCTCTTGGCTGGGTGTGGCCTCTGCTTGCTTCTTACACACTTCCACATCATTATACAACTGTTCCAGTTCATCACTCCAGTAGGGTTATGGGCTCCTCTTGGTACTGTTTCTCGTGCTGCCTGTAGTATGCATTTTCTAAACTCTTCGACTACTTTATCTATGTCTTTCTCAGTGTTCAGGTTTCTAACCAGTTTGCTGATACGATTCTTGTACATTGCCTAGTCTTCTTTCTTGTAGTTTCATCTCGAGAGGGTGCTACTTTCACTTTTTTTTTGCATATCCCTTACAGGATATGAGAAAGAAAGAAAGAAAGAGAGAGAGAGAGAGAGAGAGAGAGAGAGAGAGAGAGAGAGAGAGAGAGAGAGAGAGAGAGTAATTGAATGAGAGATAAAGTGAATGAAGATGGAGAGAGTGAATGAATGAGGGAAATGGTGAGTGCGAGTGAGAGAGAGAGAGAGAGAGAGAGAGAGAGAGAGAAAGAGAGAGAGAGAGAGAGAGTGACCGAGCGATACAGTGGGAGAGTGGATGTGTTAGTGTGTGTGTGTGTGTGCATGTGCGTGTGTGTGTATGTGTGTGTGTGTGTGTGTGTGTGTGTGTGTGTGTGTGTGTGTGTGTGTGTGTGTGACAGAATAGAGAGAGAAAGAGAGAGTTTAGTGCACGCATGTCATGTAACACGCTAATCCATATTTTTGTGTATTCTCATTTTTCATAATATCAGTTGAATACCACTTGATTTTATAATGTATAATATGAACTTATGTACATTACTGTAGGTTGAGTGAGAGAGTCAGTGAGTGTGAATAAGAGAGAGAGAGAGAGAGAGAGAGAGAGAGAGAGAGAGAGAGAGAGAGAGATATACAGTGGGAGAGTGGATGTGTTAGTGTGTGTGCATGTTTGTGAGTGGATGTGTGTGTGTGTGTGTGTGTGACAGAATAGAGAGAGAGAGAAAGTTTACTGCACGCATGTCGTGTAACACGCATGCCATGTAACACGCTAATCCATATTTTTGTGTATTCTCATCTTTCATAATATCAGTTGAATACCACTTGATTTTATAATGTATAATATGAACTTAAGTACATTACTGTAGATTGAGTGAGAGAGTCATTGAGTGTGAATAAGAGAGAGAGAGAGAGAGAGAGAGAGAGAGAGAGAGAGAGAGAGAGAGAGAGAGAGTGAATGTGTGTGTGTGTGTGTGCCTGTCTCTGTGTGCGTGTCTGTGTCTGGGAGCATCACTAATGTTTACGTCGCACGCTGTATATGTACACATTTTTCTCCATTGTTTACATTTTTGTGAGACTGATCAAAACAATCGTCAGTGTATGTGTGTGAGTAAAGTGTGGGAGTTGTAGTCATATTATTTTCAATGATTACGTGAGACATCAAGTATGTGTCTAGATGTGAGGATGTGTGAAGGATGTGCGTGAGTGTGGGGATGTTTGGGGTGGGTTGTGTGGGTGAGGAGTGTGCGTTTGGATGGGTGGGGGTGTGTGGGTGTTGCTGGGTAGTGAGATTTATGAGTGTTGGTGAGTGGGGGGATGTGTGGGTGATATGTAGGGGTGTATGTAGGGGATGTGTGGGGATGTGTTTATAAGTGGAGGATGTGTGTGTGGGATGGGTGCGGGGAATGTGTGTATGTGTGGGTGGTTGGGGATGTGTGGATGGTTGGGGGAAGTATGTGTGGGTGGTGGGAGTGTGTGGGTGGGAGATGTGTGTGGGTGTTTGGGAGATGTTTGGGTGGGGAGATGTGTGTCTGGGTGGGGGTATGAGTGTGGTGTGTGGGTGGGGATATGTGTGTGGTGGGTGTGTGAGGATGTGTGTGTGGGTGGAATATGGTGTGTGGTATGTGGGTGAGGGATGTGTGTGATGGGTGTGGGTGGATGTGTGGGTGAATGAGGGATGTGTGGGTGAATGGGGGATGTGTATGTTGGTGGGGGAAGTGTGTGTTGGTGGTGGGGGATGTGTGGGTGTGCGAGGGATGTGTGGGTGGGGAATGTGTGAGTGGGTGAGGGATGTGTGTGTCTGTGGGTCGGAATGGGATGCAAGAAGGGGTGGAGGATGTGTGTGGATGGAAGTATGTGTGGTCGAGAGGTGTGTGGTTAGGAGATGGGTGGGTGGATGGTTGGGGGTGTGTGGGTGGGTGGTGGAGGATGTGTGGGTGTGGCATAACCACTAACCACCATTATTCAGTTACCAAGAATGCACGCCAAAGAGAGGGAAAAATATATAACAATTGACGGCGCAAACTCAAACTGAAACCAAAACTTAAAAAACTAACGCAACATCAAAACTGAAACTGAACAAGTGACTACAAGCTGAAATGGAAGATAAGGAGAGAGAGAGCGTCAACACCAACTGGAGTTGAAGAGAATGGAGACTGAATTGGAGATCCGAAGACTAGGGGGAGGGAGTGGTCCCACACCCTCAACCTGATCAGGATTGCCAGTGACAGAACCACATTCTCATGTCTCCTACCTTAATTCTGGAGCTATGTCATTTCCTCTGGAACCCTTCAATGACCAGACTGACAACATCGAAGGATTTTTATCACGCTTCGAGGCAATGGCTGTCAGCTGTGGGCTTGAAGAAGGGAGATGGGCAACGAAGTTAGCGCAAGCTTTCAGATCTACCGCGTATGACGTGTTCTCGAGGCTCACTCGTGAGGAACAACAGGAATACGAAACACTCAAAAAGGCACTCTTGAGCCGATTCGAAGTGGACGGGGATTCTTACAAAGCTCGTTTCAAACCCGCAAGGAAAGAACCGGGTAAGAGTTATGCGCAACTAGTTGAAAGGCTAAAGTCATACATCCAACGATGGACTTGCTTAGGAGGGTTTGAGGAGAGTTTTGAGGGACTCCGTGAAATTATCATCATTGATCAGATAAAGGGGAAGATGTCGAATGAAATGAAAGCATTCTTAACCCAAAACGGGGCTGACCGCCTAGAAACAATAATCATCCTGGCAGAGAGATTTGAAAAATCTCAGAAGGAGATGGGAGGAAAGGGGCGTTCGAACAACACCCCCTCTCAAAACAAATCTCCAAAGCCAAAAGAGGGTGAAAACACTTTAGCCACCAAGAAAAATGGGAAATCCAAGAAAAACACTCAAAACACAGCCCAAACAGCGCCGAGGGAGGACAAACCATTCTGCACCCATTGCAAAATTAGAGGTCACACATTTCAGAATTGCAGGAAGAAGCCACCTCCACACACAGCGGCCTGTGTGGCCAACCGAAAAGAGAAAAGAGTGAGCACTGGTGAAACGTCCAAACAGACACCTCATCAAGACACATCATCTCGTATTCCGGTTGTAGAATCCATCTTGCTAAAAGGATTCAAAACGACCTGTCTATATGATACTGGATTATCGTATGACTGTGTTGTTTCATCATCCGTAGTTCACTCTGAACAGGTGACAGAGGAAATAGTGGAATTACAGGGACCACTGAAGAGTTCAACAAATATGGCTCTTCCAGTGGCAAAAGTGAACATAGCCTCGCGGTATGTCACTGGGACAATCAAGGCAGCAGTCTTTGACGATGCGATATATCCTGTAATCCTCGGCTGTAGATTTATCGTTCTAGGAGAACCTGTTCAACCTGTGGCGATGGCGACCATGACCACTCGATCCCAGGCGAAAAAGACTCCAGAAACAACTACGCCAATCCCTCGAACGGAAGAACTGAAGAGGACACAAGAAGCTGACAGCACCTTGGATCCCTGCTTCAGAAAACTGCCAAAATCACATTTACCTCTACGTAAAGGTGATCTGTTCATGAAGTCAGCACTTCTTTACAGAAAAGCAGGACGAGCTGGACAAGAGTTTAATCAACTTGTTGTACCAACTCAATACAGGACTCAGATCTTGGAAATGGGTCATAATCTACCATTCAGTGGGCATATTGGTATCAACGCTACTACACAGCGGATTACAACTCACTACTTTTGGCCAGGGATGAACTTAGACATACAACGGTTTGTAAAATCATGCCCACAGTGTCAGAAAGTATCACCAAAACACCGGACACCACCGGCAACGTTGGGTGAATCGCCCATAACTGGAATTCCATTTGAGAAAGGGCAGTAGACATAGTCGGACCTCTCTCAGCAACGAAGAGGCGAAACCGATTCATATTAACGCTTGTGGACACAACAACAATGTGGGCCGAAGCGGTTCCTATGCCCAGCTGTGACTCCAAACACGTCGCTGGTGCATTATTAGGAATATTCACACGTCTAGGATTCTCACAAAGGATCTTGACAGACAACGGTTCACAGTTTTGTGGTAAGCTCATGGAAGAGACCTTCAGACTTTTTCATGCACGCCATATCTTCAGTTCATCATATCACCCTCAGTCAAATGGACTTGTGGAAAGGTGGAATGGTACATTGATTAGTATCCTGCGCAAAATTGCCCAGGAGAAGACAGAGGATTGGGACTTGTATTTACCCGCAGCTTTATTCGCTTACAGGGAGGTACCCCATCACTCAACAGGTTTTGCTCCAGCCACACTGTTGTTTGGACGACCGATTAAAGGACCACTGGAGGCGTTACTTCGAACCTGGACCGATAAAATTACAGATGATACAGTCGTGACTGCATCTACATATGTTGCCGAGTTGAAAAATCGTTTACAACACAGTTGGAAACAAGCGAATGTCAATCTACGTCACGCCAGACGAAGAATTGCTCTTAATTTCAACCGCAAGGCGAAGGATAGAGAGTTAGAGGTAGGAGAGAAGGTGATGTTGCTGCTTCCAACCAGTCAGAATAAGATGCAAATAGGATGGAGAGGACCTTATGTAGTGACGGAGAAGATCTCACGTACCAACTACAGAATTTCAGTCAAAGGCAAGATGAAAGTATTTCACATAAACCTCTTGAAGAAATATCACGAAAGACCCTCAACCACCGAACCTGCACATCTGATGGCCATGAGTGTAGCTACTGAAGTCGAAGAAGGATCAACAATGGGAGTCGAGTACCCACTGCAAGCCAAAGAGACCTTTAAAGATGTGGAAATCAATCCCAACTTAACAAAGGATCAGCAAAAGCAGATTAGGGAACTTATGGCAAAATATGCAGAAGTACTTACTGATAAGACAGGAAGAACTGATTTGGAGGAATTTGACATGAAGTTAAATGACACAGTGCCTGTGCGAGTCAAGACTTACCCTGTTCCTTATGCAAAGCAAAAGACTTTAGAGGAAGAAATACAACAGCTGCTCACCGCAGGAATAATCTCACCATCTGAATCACCTTACAGTGCTAGCGTCGTTTTATTGAGAAAGCCAAGTGGAGAACATAGATTGTGCATTGATTATCAACGGCTCAATGCTATTACTGAATTCCAAGCAGAACCTCTGCCTGATCAGAATAAACTCTTCACAGCACTCAATCGAGCTAAGTACTTTACTAGGACTGATCGCAGTAAGGGATATTATCATATTCCTGTAAAACCGGAAGTTAGACCATGGTTAGCTTTCAGCACGCCTGGAGGACCCTATGAGTTCAACGTTCTTCCATTCGGATTAAGTAATGCTCCCAGCGTGTTCACACGTATGATGAGAAAATTACTTGACCCACTACAACATCCAGACATCAGTCACTTCATGGATGACATCCTGATCGCAACTGAAACATTTGAAGAGCATGTAGAAACACTGCATCTTTTGTTCAGGTGCCTCAAAGAAACTGGATTGACGGCTAGACCAAAGAAGTGTCAAATGGGATTCCAAGAATTGGACTTTCTAGGTCATAAGATATCTCATGGACTGATAACTCCACAAGCGGGAAATGTGGACAAACTCCAGAGAGCACCTCGTCCAAAAACAAAGAAGGATGTAAGATCATTTGTATCCTTATGTGGATTCTATCAAAAATACATCAAGGACTTCAACACTCTGTCAGCACCTTTAACGGATCTTACCAAAAAGGGGAAACCAGAGAAAGTCACTTGGTCAGCTGACTGTGAGAGAGCTTTCACAGCATTAAAGCAGGCATTAACTGCTCATCCAGTCTTACATCTACCAAACCTCGACCAACCATTCGTGCTGCGCACCGATGCCAGTAACATAGGAATTGGGGCAACGTTGTTGCAGAGAAAGGGAGATGTACCATCAGAGCTATTCCCTGTAGCCTATGCTAGCAGGAAATTAAATGCAGCAGAGAGAAATTACAGTACTATCGAGAGAGAATGTCTTGTGCTCGTATGGAGTGTACAGAAGTTTCAGGCATACCTATATGGCAAACACTTCACAGTGCAATGTGACCATCAACCACTCATGTTTCTCGCAGCATCCAAGACTCTGAATGCCCGACTTATGAGGTGGTCGCTGCTTCTGCAACCCTACTCGTTCCAGGTTGAATATGTTCCTGGGAAAATGAATGTGGGAGCGGACTTCCTGAGTCGACACCCAGTGCCTGATGAACCAGGTCAATCAGATGCAGAAGAGAATACAAGGGAGGAAACTAAGGGAACAGCTTGATAACTGAAAATGTTGGAAACATAGTTCCATACCGTAGAACAATCTGGGGTGGGGCCATGTGGCATAACCACTAACCACCATTATTTAGTTACCAAGAATGCACGCCAAAGAGAGGGAAAAATATATAACAATTGACGGCGCAAACTCAAACTGAAACCAAAACCTTAAAAAACTAACGCAACATCAAAACTGAAACTGAACAAGTGACAGATGTCGTCAATTCTAGGAAATATTTCATCAGCCAAAACTCAGGAGATCATTGGATAAAAACAGACACGTGACAACGCCTTCATTCGAAAGCCCGCTTAGAATATGTTAATCGCGCACTTCTACTGCAACCCGCCTGACGAACAGACGTGAAAAGCTGGGGTGACCAAATTTTCAAACAGGGACAGCAGAATGTCTAGATCCGAGGTAGGCTTGTGAATCCTTAGATTAAATTGATGACCAGATGTATCAAGTATCAAGTAATGGTATCCAGTGTTTGTAATGTCAATAGAAATGTTTTATCATAAATTAAAACCTCTGAAATGTAAAATCCTCGACTGTTAGATTCTGACGACGCTGAGCCGATTCCCGGGCAAACTGACAATCGAATACTCTCTTCAACAGAAACTGCAATCTCTGATATTCTTAAAGATAGTTATCAACTTTAAGAAGTGCATAATAATACTACATTCTATTCTGGACAACTGTACGAAGTGATGATTCTAAGGCAATCTTGTGCATTTCCTCTGAACCACTGCTTAAAGTGCTATCACTATCTACAGCTAATCAGACAGTTCGTGTACTAGAACAAGTGCCTCGTTTTAAAACAGACTTATCTATGTCTATTTACAATCTAGAAAGCTGAAAGAGAAATCAAATCTTTCCTTTCTCCTTCATCTATTGAATAAATAGGGTTTGATGGAGTAAATATTTATATTTCTGTCAGATTTTAATTAGATAAGGGCACTTATGAACTGCATTACATCAGAAAAGTTATGCTTCGCGGAACTCCACTCCACCACCAGAAGTTGACTTAACTCATTACTCAACATAACTTAACAAACACAACCACACACAACTCAACACCACAACAACAACAGGAAATGGGAGAGGAGTTATTATACAAAGAAGAAGGGAGAGTTAGTTAATTGGGAAAACACAGAGAAACATTTATACACACTACAAACCCAATTGAGTGATAAAAATGTTATAAATGTATGCTAATTATGTACATGCATCTTAACACCTCCTCACTCTTGTCACTGTCTTACTGTACACGTCTCACCGACCCCAGGTCCAATGAGAACCTACATACAGCAGGAACCAGTTGATACAAGGCGTACACAGTGTGATAAACTCTGAACACCCCAAATTAACCCAACACTAGATTAGAGAAGAAGAGGAGGGGGGGGGGGGGACTAGTTCCTACTTCAGGAATTTAGGTTCTTCCGACCTACTTCTAGAATATTGCATTGGTAGGATTGTATATGTTTATGTGAATTTTACACAGTGAATTCTTGGTGGCAACCCATTGGCAACCAATTGGCATCCAACTGGCAACCAACTGGCCAACCAACCAAACCAGACCTGAGAGAGAAAGAGATGAACTGCACTTGAGATGGAAGATGACTTGGCCATGAGCAGAGTATGGGAAGCCTTCAGAGAAGCTACACGGGCAGAACTGAAGTGGATCCATCAGACAATGGACCCAGGCTTATCCTAATCTTCGAATCACAAGATTAACTATCTCTTAAGAACACACAACACACAGGTTCAAGAAATGATACATAAATGTAGATTCATCATCTCCACATTTAACATGTACAATATTCAACTGTTTACAATGGTTTCACACTTGTTGACATCTTATGTATTGATGTTTATTTGTTGATGGACTGTAAACTTGGGCCTATATGCCATTTTCTAATTTACCTTGTGTAAACCACAATGTAAAATGTATCTATCAGGCCAGAAGACACAGGCCCAGTCAATAAATAATTAACTTTAACTGATCTTATGT
The DNA here is from genome assembly GCA_963921405.1 of Cepaea hortensis. Lineage (NCBI taxonomy): Eukaryota > Metazoa > Mollusca > Gastropoda > Stylommatophora > Helicidae > Cepaea > Cepaea hortensis. The sequence goes on from OY992881.1 coordinate 75,491,184, forward strand.
TGATTTGTCAGTTCAACCTATCTGTTGATTCTCCATCTTATGTGTGTAAAACATATTGTTAATGTCTACGGGAATATGATAAATGTTTAATTGTTAAAAACACATCTACTCATGATGAGATACTAAATTTGGGAAAGAAGACTCTAGATCTATCAACTGCTCAACATCCATGATTTCTTAACATAAATCAGGCTGAGAGAATTCTCCAGACTTTCCTCAGAATTGATAAAAGGGGGCTCATGAGCTAAAAGAATCCATGGAGAAGGGGCAGAATCCCAGTTAGTATTTCTTATTCTCACCAGGGCCATAATCTATATCTCCTAGACAAAATTAATAAGACGACGCCTGCAGATAACTCGAGGGTCATATTCTGGGGTTATTGAAGATAGAAGAGGATGGGGCCCAACTTCTTTGATTAGAAATGGGGCATGCACTACAGTGATCTCCCACTCCCTTCAGAATATATGACAGTGGGTGAGTGATTGTGTGTGGATGGGTTGGGGATGTGTATGTGTGGGTGGGGAGATGTGTCTGGTGTATTGGTGGGGGATATGTATGTGGTTGGGATGTGGGTTATGATATGTGTGGGTGGGTGAGGGATGTATGTGTGTGTGAGTGGATTGGGGATGTATAGGTGGATAGGGAGATGTGTGTTGGTGGGGATATGCATGTATGGGTTGAGGATGTGTGAGTGAATGATGGATGTATGTGGGATGTGTGGGTTGGTTGGGGAATGTGTGGTCGAGGGAGGTGTGGTTTGGGGATTGGTGATTGGGGGTGTGGGTTGGTGGGTAGAGGATGTGTGGGTAGATGATATCTGGGTAGGGGATGGGTGTGTGTGTTTTTATGTGTATGTGGGTGTTCGCGGGATGTGTGGGATGGTGGGGGATGTTTGTGTGGGTGGGAGAGTGTGTGTAGGTTGGGGGAATGGGTAGAGGAAGTGTGTTTTGGGTGGAGGATGTGTGTGGGAGGCGGTGGGTGGGTTGGTGGGGTATGTATGTGTCCCTGGGTGGGGGGTGTGGGGGTGGGGTGATGTGTGGGTGGGGTGATGTGTGGGTGGGTGGGTGGGTGGGAGATGTGCCTCATAAAATGGTAATTTGGATTGTTTATGTTTACAACATACATTTGACAATATTTTTTTTCGTATGTGACTGTATCATGCACTATGGATAAACGAAAGATGAGTGATTGGAAGGGCCGAATGTAAGACGGGCCTGCGTGCCCAATTTGTGACCCTTTTAAAATAAAGTTGCACTTATGGGTTACACCTGTGTGCCATGATGTTGATCCGTCGACTAAACTAAACTAAACTTAAAATAAAGTTGAATTGAATTGAATTGAATGGATGTTGCAGTCAACACCAGCATTTTTCAGCTGCTGTTGATGTACTAGGCAAGATTACGCTCAATAGTTTGCCATTGCTTTCTTAGCGACCAGCTCACATTCCCCCATAAGTAAACAACGCGGCACGATCCGCTACTGAATCTCGAGCAGCTGCGTTACTCACGAGAATATACGGGATTACGGAGAAAGATGTTAACACCTCGCCAGGGAGACGGCTGCTTTCACTTACAAGCTCATTTTCTACAGTTAGAAAGACCGGCCAATGGTTACTGCCACCAAGTTGTTTCCCAACAAATCGTTTAATGTTCCACTCTAGATCTGGTGAATGAAAAGCCAGGTCATGTGTTGTTGTAGTGTGCCATGATCTCGAGTAGAAGGTGTGTGGGACAGACGGCTTGTTAATCAAGATGAATATATTCTCATCCTGCCAGTCTTCCAGTCTTTCTCCTCTCAGCTGTGTGAGCTGAAAAAGACAGTTAAATTCATACAAGAGACAGCATTGCCGTTATAGACATATTTCAAGCGAACGAAAGAAGAAGAAGAAGCTATTACATCGGCCAATATAGGAAATGGAAAACTCCGATAATAAACCCCCAAGTTTAAGGTAGACCGACGTGCCGAGGACTGAATGGTCACGAGTGAGCTGGTCGTGAAAGTGGAACGTCTGGTATGCGGGCGGGGCGGCGCCAGACGTATGGACTCCTAAGGGACATCCCCTGCCCCTTCCCTTGCAGGCAGGCTCTACTAGGGTGACCGATTATATCCTGCCGTCATTCTAACCAACTATGAATAATACAAAGAATTATCGCCGAAGCAACGGAGTGCGTGCTTTGTGCTCGATACATTTGACAACAGCCAGCGGCGAGAGAATGAAGCGGAGAAGAAGAGGTAGGGGAGAGGGAGGAAGGAAAAGGAAGAAGAGGGCTGGAGCCAAAAGGAGTAGAAGGAAAACTGATCGTTTGGGACTCAAAAATGTACAGGTTGCGTATTGGAATTGCCGTAGTGCAAAGCAACGAGGACCAATACTGGAGAAACTGGTCTACGATTTTGATGTTCTGATGTTACAAGAACTAACTAGGAACTCTTTTAAGTGCCCTGGCTATACATGTTACATCAACCCAACTGGGCAGGGAAGACATGGGCCGGCTCTGGTTTACAGCATTCAATACTGGATATGAGTGGGTAGGGTCAGGAGAGTAAAGAGGTGCAGAGAATGCGGATACAAATCGGCCGATACAACTGGAACCTGATAAATATATATGTAAGTGGGGAATCTTGCATAAGCAGAGAGAGTTGGGACTGGTTGAAAGGTTCAGTGGAAACCCCAGGTACCAGGTATCTGATATGTGGTGACTTCAACGCCCGCGCCAATGAATGGGACAGGTCGGGAGAGAATAGACAAGGTACTGCTCTTGCTGAGGCCTTGCTTGAGACGGATGTTGTCTTTCTAAATGACAGGACACCCACTAGGCTTGCAATGAGACCGGGGGACACTGACACGGCCATCGACCTGGCGCTTGTATCCCAAGAGGCGGCATCAGATATAAAATGGAGTGTCCTTGGAGACCATGGAAGTGACCACCTCCCCTGTTCTGTGCTGATACCTAAGTCCAGCACAGTTAGGACTATAAGAGCTCGCAGGGCATTCAGTTATGATCGCGACCACTCTTCGCTCTTGGGACGTCTTAGATCACAGGGAAGATCTAAACCAACAACAAGAATCTTTACCCAACCACCATGGTGGACACCAGAGGTCGAGAATTCATGGAGGGAAAAAAGGGCGACCATAAGAAATTGGCAGAGGGTGCGGAGAGCAACCAATTCAGTTGACACAGAATTGGAAGAGGCTGAAAGGTATAAAAAAAAAAGTAAAAGTGCAGGATTTTAAACTCCAGGCAGCTGAGGCAAAGAGGATTAAGTGGGGACAGTTGATCAAAGTCGGTGGGGATGTGACATTGGGAAAATTCTGGAGGCTGCACCGGCAGATGAAGAGACAGGTGATGCCTGGTACACTTGGCCCGTTTATGATGATACCGACCTATGACAATTGACAAGGACAAAGGGGAGATTTTTCTTGCGCGATTTTTAAAACAGACGGATCAGCAAGATAGGGCTATTAGAGATAACGTCAGAGAAGCCTTGTCACGGGTCACTAGGAAGGAGGACTGTGAGATTAAAGTGGAGGACATTAGACGGGTACTGAAGCGGGCCAAAGACACAGCGCCAGGTCCGGATGGGGTGAGGTACTCCCATATGAGGAACATAATTGATGGGGACTTGGAGGAGATGGCTCTTTGTTTCAACCTAAGCATCAATACGGCGGAAATACCCCACGATTGGCTGCATGGCTACCTGGTCCCCCTCCCAAAGCCAGGTAAGGATAATTCCAGACTTAATGGATACCGAATCATAACCCTGCAAAACACGTATGGCAAAGTCCTCGAAAAAATAGTAGCACGCAGGCTCCAGCAACATTTGGAAAGTTGGAATCTGCTTCACCAAGAACTCGGGAGCTACCGGCCGTGAAAGGACACCTGGGACAATGCTGCAACTTTTGCATTTGATGTCTACGACGGCTTCCAGGATAAACAGGAGACAGTGGTGGTAGCTCTTGACCTGGAGGATGCGTATAACAGGGTTAGGTATGATCGATTAATACACACACTGTTGGACATGGAGGTCTGCCCTTGCCTTGTTATGAGCGTAAGGTTGCACTGCGCATGGGTTCCTGGACTTCTGACCCCTGTACTATTACACCTGGGTTGCCGCAGGGATCTGCCTTGTCCCCAGTGCTCTTTAATGTCTACACCAGCAAAATCGCAGCTATTGAGACACCAGGTGTGGGTAGAATCTTAACATTTGCAGATGATGTGCTGGTGTACAGACAGGGCAGGGCCAGTCGGGCGAAAGACTTACAGGTGGCGGTAAACAGGGTTGGCGGAGTGGTGCAGGGACGCAGGGGCCATTATAAACCCAGACAAGGCATCGGTTGTGTGGCACTCCTTGGATAACCGGATCGTCAAGGCAAACGTCCCAGGTTGAATGGATGTCCTCTTAGTCGAGAGAGTAAATTGAAGTACTTGGGTATCACCTTTGACAGGTGTTTGTCTTTTAATGATCATGTGGAGGCTTTGGTGGTGAAGGCTGGTAGGGGACTTAATGGATTGAGGGCTATGGCAGCAACTGGGGTAGACCAGAGGATGCTGTACAGGCTCTTTCAGCAGTTAATAATTTCTGTCATTGAGTATGGTTTTGGGGCTGCTGACAGTATCAAAGAGCCAGCTTGAAAGGTTGGAGCGCATACAGAATGCTGCCATGTGGTTAATCCTGGGGTGCACAAAGGACACACCAATTATATGCAATGACGGATAGGCATAGGGTCCTTCAGGCCAAATGGTACCTGAGAGTTGCCGCAGACAGGGATCACCCGCTGCATGCAGCAATGGATATGATTAAGGGTCATAGATTAAGACGAGGCAGGTCCTGGATGGCACAGGCAGAACTTTCTATAAGTCAGGTGTATGCAGAGAATGGGCAGCTGGTCGCACTGAGTTTGAAGTGCAACAGCTGATCCAGAGCAACACATATCAATGTGACATAGTCATCTACACCGATGGGTCAGTGGTGAGAAACAGATGTAGTGGCTTGGGCTTTATTGCAAAGGCTAATGGGCGAGTCTTGAAAATGGAGAGTCTGGCATATGAGACTACGACCTCCAGCATGAGAATGGAGGTGGAGGCAGTAACAGCAGCATTCCGGTGGCTAGAGGAGACTACTGCAACACACGTTGTATTCATTACGGATTCAAAGAGTATGCTTAGCAAGGTGGAGAAAGGAATGTTTCGCGTGGAATGGTTCTCGTCGCTTCAGCGGTCACAGATCGTGAGAATTGTATGAATATTTTGCCTTGACCCCCTTCGGGTGTACGGGGGAACGAGCAGGCTGATAGGCTAGCAGGGAATGCACCTCTTGGTGGAATTTTTCCTATGGACAAGGGGGAGGTGGTCGTGCGCTTGTGGAACCAGGTGGAGAAGGCGGAGGAACAGATTGAGAACCCATATGTGGAAAGAATGAGATTGCGGGGGATCGGCAGGGGTTCTGGAATAATCTGAAGACTGAGAGGGAAGACCAGGAGAACTTTTAATCAGATGGCGGTGGGTACGATTAGTAGTGTGACTCTTCGCTGGCTGTTGAACGAGGGGACGGGGCACGTATGGGAATGTCCTGAGTGCAGTGATGTCGGTTCTTGACTCAACTCAGCTCAACTATAATCTCCTCACGTGTCGAACTGTATAGATGAATACATGACCCTTGGGAGAGTTCTTAAACATAAAGATCAGAACGTCTACATTCACAATTACTGGGTTGTGTTGTCTACACCTCTATCCAGACTGATGCATATTACAAATTACGTACTTCTTCTTCTTCTGCGTTCACCCGGAGTTTTTTTTTTTTATAGATGTAATTGCGGTGTATTGTTATGCACCCTTGGGCCTCGACCCTTAGGCTAACACATCCGACTTTTGTGTGCTTTTTTGACCAGGTTAGCATTCCTGGATGACTCTCACTTTTGTGGTGCCGTCCACATCCCAGCTGGTCAAGTTAGAACGGTCGAATACTTCGCGATCAGTCCTCAATGGAAGGCAGGGACAGTCCATGGGCATTATCCGCCATCCAATGGAGGCTTCCATAGTTTCAGAGCCGACACATAGTGCTCTGGTGCTGGGCTCACCGAGGGAATCGCCACGTCCTCCTCATGGCTGCTTTAATTCCTCACTTCAATATATTGGGCATTTCGTTCGCTACGGGTCGCTCCCCGCACAAACCAGGCCGATCTGCAGACAGTATTCACTTAGCGAGCTTTCGATTCTGACATGCGTTATTCGTTATGCCCGGAGGATATATATAGTCAGAGCTGTTCCGGGCACGACGGAAATTCGGAAAACTAGCTACTTAGAGCTGTTCCGGACACAAGGACATTCGGAAAATTAGATAGTCAGAACTGTTCCGAACACGACGGACATCGGAAAACTTGCTAGTCAGAGCTGTTCCTGTCACAAGGACATTCGGAAAAGTAGATAGTCAGAGCTGTTCCATGCACGTGGGACATTTCACTCGGACGTGTTTGTGTTGTGCCAGTTTTAATTTGACACCCTTAGGCCTGCACATCCGACTTCCGCGGGCATTTTTGGTCAGGTTAACCGTCCTAGAGGTTTCGAGACGAGAGACATTTTGTGTGTGGTGTCGCTCACATCTCAGCTGGTCAAGGTAGAACGGTCAAAGACATCACGGTCAACCCCTACCCTTGAGGTAGGCGAGTATCGGCCCCGCTCACACATCCGGGGGTTAATGGTTTAGAGGCGTTCAGCCATATCCCTTGGCGGGGAGCCTTAAAGTATGTGTCCGGACCAAGGATTAGTGGCATCGTGCGTCTAGTTTTAACTTTTTGACTGCTATCCTCAGTCCACCTGCAGAGCAGTAGGTTGTGTCTCTCTTGGTCTGGTCCCTAACCCAGGCCTGTCCGACATGTAGTTGTGCTTCCGTCGGCAATGCTCTTGGGGTCACTGGGACCCGCAAGTCCGCTACCACGGCAAGGTGGAGACACGTCGGAGGGGGGGGGGGGGGGTTACGTACTACACTTTATTGTCTCGTGTATCCATTCTTCAGTGGTTTCTATGTCTTCAAGAGAACAAACCTGCTAATTCTCCCGACCGCATCCGTCCAGGATTTTCCTGTTTAACCTGCTACCTTTTCCCTATTTTCTCCCACTGTACTGTGTTTCGGCGCTGACTCGAAGGCAAGCATGTGCTCTGCAAATCCTTGTTGTCTCCCATGGTTGAAAAATCAAGGAAGTACCACATCGCCATGAATGTTGTTTCTTTTGTGTACCCAAGTATGATGCGCATCGTCCGGTTGTTTATTCTTGTCACTCTCCATCTGAAATGGGCTGAGAGCAAAGACCGCCTGAGCGTACTCAATTATTGAAAGGACCAGACCCTGGTAAATGAGACTGGCGACGCTGTTTACAGCTGCCGCAGCCATTACCCTCATGGCAGCCATGTCCCTCCATGCTTTCATTTCCACAAGGTCTATGTGCTCAGTAAAAGCCAGACATAGATCAATCAACACTGCCAGGTGCTTAATTATGTAAGTCCTTTCCACAAACCCTGAACATGCACTTACAATTGGTGTTGGGGCGTTGGCAATACAGTTATTCAACGAGAACCATGTCACGACCGCCTTCGTCCAATTATCAGTACTCCAACTTTCCCGCACCAAGGGCAATTCTGCAACCGAGTTCTACAACCTTCTCCCTGTCTTTGCTTTAGCAATATACTAAAGCGTCATCAGCATATGGCAGCGTGCTTCCGCGACCTGTGATCTGCTCGCCTGTAATTTTCACGGTGCAAGCCCTGAATAGCACTGGACACCAGAGCAAACCGGTATGTGTTCAGAGGTCGATATGCCGCATTCGAACACTACCTTCCCTTGTAAGAGGATAACAGAGATAAGTTCGGTAGAAATGGGCCGATATTTGGTAAATGAAACTGAATCATTAGGAAATCCAAAAGCAAACTGTTCATCACAGTCAATTGCAATAGCACATGCCTCAATATTTGAGTGGAACTCTTCATAATAATCGTAGGCATTACCGCAGGTTTCACTGGCCGGCATCCTCCTAGCATCGGACTAGTCAGGGTGTCAGCTTTCCAGATGGCAAGTGGGCCCTGATTAACTCCGTGTCCTTAAACATTAGACAATGTGTTTAAAATGTTAATGTCCTTTCAGTAGCTTTGTCTCCTGTCTACAATTAAAAAAAAAAAATACCAGTCCGCTATTGTCTCCAAGGAACACCATTCAGTGCCTTGCCGGCTGGCGTAGGCGATAATGACTCTCCACAAATTACGATCTCCAATGTTATGGATACCCCGAGGTAGACCAAGAAGACGGTGGAGAGATAATACATGTACAGACCTACAAGCACTTGGAATCAACGACTGGCAAGAGAAGGTCCACCAGAGAGACGAATGGAGACGGGTTGTATTTGCAGCAGAGAACCTCAATGGCTCGGAAAGCTGAAGAAGAATAAGAATGTTATGGATCAATTCCGTGCCATGACAGAAGACTGTCAAGAGTCTTCTCATGCTGTCTTCCTCTATCTCTCTTTCCACAAATCTTTCCGGTTGTCCACGTTGGTATACGTTTGTGACACGACTACAAACGAGACAAGATGACGGATAGGCTGGTTTCTAGTGTCTGACACGCACGCACGACTGGTGAATGCAGCACGGACAACAAACATAAGAACACAAGCAGTGGTCATAGATCTAGGCGGGGAGAGGGGGAGGGGATAACATTTTTTTTAAAGGGGGTGGAGGTTTGGGAAGTGAGGAATGGTAGGTAGACTGGGCCTGACAAACAACTCAATGGAACAGAAAGAGTTAACTGTTAGACAGATTGGGGATTATGTCATACAATTGTATTGCCACTATAGTTCTCTCTATGAGCTCTACGTTGGGGATTCTGTCATACAATTGTATGGCCACTATTGTTGTCTCTATGAGCTCTACGTTGGGGATTCTGTCATACAATTGTAATAAATTGTATTGCCACTATAATTGTCTCTATGAGCTCTACGTTGGGGATTCTGTCATACAATTGTATTGCCACTATAGTTCTCTCTATGAGCTCTACGTTGGGGATTCTGTCATACAATTGTATTGCCACTATTGTTGTCTCTATGAGCTCTACGTTGGGGATTCTGTCATACAATTGTATGGCCACTATTGTTGTCTCTATGAGCTCTACGTTGGGGATTCTGTCATACAATTGTATTGCCACTATAAATGTCTCTATGAGCTCTACGTTGGGGATTCTGTCATACAATTGTATTGCCACTATAGTTCTCTCTATGAGCTCTACGTTGGGGATTCTGTCATACAATTGTATTGCCACTATAGTTCTCTCTATGAGCTCTACGTTGGGGGTTCTGTCATACAATTGTATTGCCACTATAATTGTCTCTATGAGCTCTACGTTGGGGATTCTGTCATACAATTGTATTGCCACTATAATTGTCTCTATGAGCTCTATGTTGGGGATTCTGTCATACAATTGTATTGCCACTATTGCTGTCTCTATGAGCTCTACGTTGGGGATTCTGTCATACAATTGTATTGACACTATAATTGTCTCTATGAGCTCTACGTTGGGGATTCTGTCATACAATTGTATTGCCACTATAATTGTCTCTATGAGCTCTACGTTGGGGATTCTGTCATACAATTGTATTGCCACTATAATTGTCTCTATGAGCTCTACGTTGGGGATTCTGTCATACAATTGTATTGCCACTATAGTTCTCTCTATGAGCTCTACGTTGGGGATTCTGTCATACAATTGTATTGCCACTATAATTGTCTCTATGAGCTCTACGTTGGGGATTCTGTCATACAATTGTATTGCCACTATAGTTCTCTCTATGAGCTCTACGTTGGGGATTCTGTCATACAATTGTATTGCCACTATTCTGGGCAGACACCAATTAGTGAGTGTTTGTTTATTTGTAGTTGTCCATGTTTCCGATCCATGTGGTAGTACACATTTATTAATTTCTTTGGAGATGTCAGTTAAGGACAGGAAAATAGATTCTAATATTACATCTGAACAACAAACCACCTTCTACTCTAGAAGATGGCGTACGACTTATACTTCAAACCTGACCTTCTTCACGGGAGATGTTTACAAAATTGATTGCAGTGTATTGACCACTTAGCAAACAATGACCAGACCAGTAAAATTTGTAATGAACATGGAGTAAGTATCACAGAAGTAAAAACCATGCCTCTGCAGGAGATTTGAACAGACTGATTAAGACAGACGTGCTATGCTAACAGACAAGTACCTTAAAAAAATAAGAAAGAGAACTACAGTTGGAAACCTAAACAAAAATATACTGCAGGCAGCCAGTCTTTCCAAGAGAGGCACAGACCGTCAACTTTCTCATGTCAAAGCCTCTTACACTTCTCTTGTAGTTTCTGTCACGTGCTTCCCATAGTATTCATGCCTTTCTTTAACCATCTTGGTTGGCTAATTATTTTTGTTTTTTCTGAAGACTTGTCTATGACTGGTTGGATTTTACAGCTAAAGTTCTGTACAGGATGGGGGTGGTCAGCTGTGCCAATCCACCTCACTTGCCTCTGACAACACACTTAGCATTACTATTCTTGGTTTTCTTTATGGACCCTAGTAACAAACAGGCAGTACATTAATCTGTCGTTATCATGAAAATTACCACAATGAACATATATACAAGATGGCACATAACATGTAAATTCCCTTCTTTTTTATATTAGTTTTATTAGTTCATGTTCAATAGACAACAACACTAGATAGCTGTCCCTGGTTTACAGATGTGCTAGAAATAGCAATAACATAACATCAAAATTCATCTCCAATTAGCAAATACACACAAACACAATCATTAAAATAAGAATATGTTATCATTAGAAGTTCTGATGGCTGAGCAGTTAACACACAGGTCTCTCCCATGAGGAGGCATCAGTTCTAATCTGTTGATACCAATGTGTGTAATAACTTTTAAAATGTTTATCAAGACGTTATTTTTGTTTGGCTCAAGGTAATACGATAGACAGTTGCTGTAGTAAAGCTGAAATCCAATCCAGCCCACGGGAGATGATGGCAAGCAATGGCATCATTCAGCACTACATCAATAATCATTTGAAGTAGGAATGAATTTTCCTCATGCCCTTGGTCACCTGCAAAATAATAATAATAATGATAATAACAGTAATTCATAAACCTTTTAATTTGGAGAAACAGTTTTATCAATTCATTGTGGTCCAGATGTAGTTAATAATGTCAACCAAATATATAAATATTTAAAGCTGCATAAACTGAATTTATGATAAAACTAAGAAAGTGCATCAAATAAACTGATGTAAATCAGGGCAGAATAAATACCGAAACACTTACTGACAGCCCCATGAAACACTTTGTAAGCAACCAATAGATCTTCATTACTACAGCAGTAGGCAGATCATGTGTGACATTTCCAGTAAACCAATATTTCATGTCAGTGCTGTCCCACATGTTTAAAACAGAATACATCTGAATGTTAGTTGCCACATACACTACCATCCTTTCTTTACCTGTTAACGTATACCTGCAGTCGTTACTTTAACATCGAACACCATTTAGGATTAAATGGGTTTAAGTATATGGCTGAACTAGTGAATGTAACAATTGGGATAAAGTAGCAACAATATGGGGCAAAAAAGCTCAAATTATAACTAGGACAATGTGGTAAATGTAAAAACTGAATGGGACAGAAAGACTTACATACTGTGGGTGTGTGTTGGTATTAACAACAGCTGCAGGTTGTTGATATCAAGTGAACAATTATGGACCACAGGAAGCTTAAACATGTGTTAATAAAATTTATGCTAGATTTGATAATTATTCTACATTGTCTAAAGTTAAGCTGTTTCAATTCTGTGATTTATTTTATGAAAATAGAAACAAATTGTCTACAAGTGTCTTTCATATAATGTTCATTTCTTCATGGGTATTAGAATTCTTTAAGATACTATAATTTCAACTTTTAAAACTTCTAAACCACATAGATCACTCCCACCTTGTATAAGCGCCAGCTTATTGTAAATATGTATATCAGTCTCTTGGTATAATTGAACGTTTGTTCATATACATTTATAATGTCTTTTGTTGTATCACAACCTGACATTGTGCACTTTCTGCCAGATCTGTGAACCATGCCACAGCTGCTCTTACCATAAGTATTTACAATTAATGTGTAATAAAACTCTCCGAACCACATTTCTTAAAGGCACCAACAATGTCATTTTCATCAAGCATGATGATTAAATAAAACATTATGAGATTGACAAAAATAATAAATAAGAATGAAAAAAATAAAAGTAAATGAATCTGAAAATGACAGTGAACAAATTCTAGAAAATTATGCTTCAAGTATAATGAAAATAGACAGAAGAAATTACTGACACTGCATGAAATTATAAGAATTTCTAGAGAACATGCTGACGAACTAAATTGTTAAGAGTTCAATCATCGCGGTGTAGGAAGTGACATATTTGACTAGTAATCAGTCTAACCACTGCTGTCTATGGTAACAAAACAATATACATTAGATAAATCAGCTGTCACTAAGCTCCATAAAAAAAATACTTACTTTTGGAGATAATTTTCCTTGTGCTGGCACTATCTGTGGAGATTTCTTCAACTTGTCAAGCCTGATCTGTGTTAGCCAATTGTGTTTTTTGTTTCGGCCCACTGATTTTGACTTTGGTGTAGTGGCAATACATGTGTCAGGTTCATCCATGACTAGGTTAGGTAGATTTCTAGTCGGAGAATTAAAATCAGTATCTTCCGTGTTCTGACTGTTTAATGTTTCTTTATGAAGCATACTTCCAACACAAGAGAGTCTTTCTTTGGATGGTGTTTTCTTGGAGGCCAGACATGTTTCTTCAGTTTCTACCTCAGAACGCGCAGGCGAGCACGCTTTGATCCCACATTCAGCATTAGTGTCACATTCTGATTTCACATCAGCCTCATTACTTTTGGTGGACACAGGGAATGTCTTGTCTGTACTTTGCTGGACATGGTTACTCAAGGAACCACTGCTGTCTTGCAGTGTGCCATCGGAGAACAGAGATACTTTAACACCACAAATATCTGCTTGATGGCAGTTTGAGTCCAAGTTTGTTAGACACGGCCGTTTGGGTGATGTAGGAGATTCTACATAATTCAACTTTCGTTTCAACTTTACAGGCGACACATTTTCCGAATCTTCTTGTCTAACAGGTTTCCTAACCTTGGAAGGTGATCCTTGTGGGGATTTCACTGGACTGCTTGAATTTGTCTTTGACAGGAAGATATGAGAACTTTCTATGCAGCTTTGGCAACTGTTTTCATTCTGGTGGTCTTCTTTGGTAACAGCATTTTCTTCAGAATTAATTTTTGTATGCTCTACCTTGAGCCGTTTTGATGAAATGCTTTCTGCTGATATAGCTTCTGTCTGTTCAGCTTTACAGCAATCTGTAGAGTTAAGGACATTAGAGTCCAGAGATGGTAGACCTTGAGATTCGTCATGTGAGTGTTTTTTTAATAATGGTGCAGATGTACTAGCTGAAGATGTGTCTTTGCTGGGTGCAGGCAGACTTTTAGTACAGACTGTATTATCACAGGAACTAGTAAACTTCATTATTCTATTGCCAGCTACAGAAAATAATTTGCTAATGACTTCCTTCTTTGCTGTCACCAGCACATTGTCTGATAATGAAGTGCCAGACTTATCCGCACGGTCATTGTTACAGACATATTTCTCAGGCACTGCTTCTTGATCCAGACCAGTTTCTGCAGAAGGTGCCTTGCGTTTGAGCCACGTACGAATACATGACTGAGGAGATCCAGAGCCAGATTTCTGCAGTGAAGCTTTCTTAGGTATGGATATGTTTGGTGAACTGGGTGTTGAAGTTCCAGGCATCTCGTCTTCAGCAACTCTGGTGGAGATTTCTGTAGGTTTATTTATACAAATTCTTTAACATGAATTTAAAGAATATACATCTTTACAGGAATACAAATTAGATTCACACAAAACCAAAATCAAATATCTGTAAGACCAAATCAATTATGCTAGTGTTCTCTATTCTGGCAAGATGATGTAAATAGTTTAACTATTCTATTAAGTTAAAGCTGAGTTGGGTTGAGCGAAGAACTAACATCACTGCACTCAGACATTCCCATATGCACTCCATCCCCTCGTTCAACAGTCGGCAAAAAGTCACACTACTAATCGTTTCCACTGCTATCTGATTGAAAGCTCTCCTGGTCTTCCTTCTCAGTTCTGAGACTCTACCAGAACCCTGCATATCCCCCACAATCTCATCCTATTAACAAACAGGTTCTCAATCTGTTCCCCCATCTTCTCCACCTGGTCCCACAGGCGCATGACCACCTCCCCCTTGTCTATAGGTAATCTACCACCACGAGGTGCATTTCCTGCCAGCCTATCAGCCTGTTAATTCCCCTGCACTCCTGCATGGCCAGGGCAAAAAATCCATACAATTTTCACAATCCGTGACCTCTGAAGTGAGGTGAGCCATTCTACAAGAAACATTCCTTTCTCCACCTTACAAGCATACTCCTGGAGCCCGTAACGAATACAGTGTGTGTTGTAGTGGTTTCCTCTAACCAACGGAATGCAGCTGTGACTGCTTCCACCTCCATTCTCATGCTGGAGGTCGTAGCCTCATATGCCACTCTCTTCTTCTTCTTCTTCAGCTTTCCGAGCCATTGAGGTTCTTTGCTGCAAATACAATCCGTCTCCATTCGTCTCTCTGATGGACCTTCTCTTGCCAGTCGTTGATTCCAAGTGCTTGTAGGTCTGTACATGTATTATCTCTCCACCGTCTTCTTGGTCTACCTCGGGGTCTACGGTCATTTATTTCCTGAGTGTAAGCGAGTTTTGTTTCCCTATTATCTTCCATTCTTTCTATATGCCCCAGCCATTGTAGTCTATTAACCTTCATGATACCAGTGATTAGCGGGGATTTAAACAGATCATAAATGTCTTTGTTATTTCTTCTTTTCCACTCTCCACTTTGTGTATCCCTAATGGGTCCAAAGATGCGTCTTAAAATTTTGTTCTCAAAGGTTTGTAACAAGGCTTCGTCTCCTTTCGTTGTACTCCAGGTTTCAGAGCCATACAGCACTGGTCTGATCAGTGTTTTGTATATTGTGATTTTGGTGTTACGAGATAGCGCCTTTGATTTTAGTAGATGTTGTAGTGCATAGTATATCTTATTTCCAGAGTTGATTCTAGTTTGTATTTCTTCCCTTATGATGTTGGAGCAGTTGAAGATTGTACCCAGGTATTTGTATGTTTCCGTTCTTTTAATGGTCATATTATCTATCTATTTGTATGTGGCCAGAGTTTTTAGCCATTCCGTCTCTTGAAATTACCATATATTCTGTCTTATCTTGGTTGATAACCAGCCCCATCTCTCTCTTGTCAAAAATCATCCATTAGCCTTCGCAATGAAACCCCAACCACTGTTTCTCACCACTGACCCATCAGTGTAGATCATCAAGTCACCTTGATGTTTTTTTTTTTTTTGGGTGCTCGCTCGCTCTGAACTCAAGCATAGTTCATACACACTATTTTATAGTAGTGCTGGACTGAATTTTGCGTGTGGATTAGTTTCCCTCGCTAAAGGCGAACGCACTCTGACTTCAGAGGTACTTGTAATTTACGCCCCCAAGTCAAGGACGACAGGTTAACATTTTAGTCCAGCTGTATGGTGTAGGGGCTGAACCGTTTACCTCGGCATCAGCACACTGAATGTTTAAGAGCATGCTTTCTTACCCATTCGGCCATGCTGACCTGCACCTTGATGTGTTACTCTGGATCAGTTGTTGCACCTCAAACTCTGTGCAGCCCGCTGCCCATTCTCTGCACTCACGACCCAGTGGTACTATCACATTGTGCCAGTCTGTCATGTCTTCCAGTACTTCAACTCACTCTTTTCAACGGCTGACGGTCTCTAGATCACACACCTAACGTATAGATATTTCTGCCTGTGCCATCCAGGACCTGCCTCGTCTTAGTCTATGACTCTTGACCATATCCATGGTTTCATGCAGGGGGTGATCCCTACCTGCAGTAACTTTCATTTAGCCTGAAGGACCCTATGCCTATCCGTCATTGTTGGTAGCGCCAGGATATGCCTCATGCATATAATTGGCGTGTCCTTTGTGTTGCATATCCTCTACATGACCAACAGTCATATCCTTTATATGACCAGCAGTCATATCCTTTACATGACCAGCAGTCATATCCTTTACATGACCAGCAGTCATATCCTTTACATGACCAGCAGTCATATCCTTTACATGACCAGCAGTCATATCCTTTACTTGACCAGCAGTCATATCCGTTACATGACCAGCAGTCATATCCTTTACATGACCAGCAGTCATATCCTTTACATGACCAGCAGTCATATCCTTTACATGACCAGCAGTCAACTCCATCATTTTTGGCTGTTTGTGATTACTGGACAAGTTTACGTTCAGAAGTTTGCCATTGCTTTCTGAACTACCGGCACTCACATTATTCTGTGGAAACCAGCGCAAGGTTGTCTGCTTCAAAATTACCAGCAGCTGTGTTTTGAACGCAATGTTCGTGATTACAAATTGCATTCTTAACTCCTTTAGGTTTTGAGGTGACTTCAGTCACATGTACGGGGAAAAATAACCGTTGTGATACATGTAAAGGGATACTGTGTACCACATCTCAGGCACCAGAGAGCTCTGTGATAGTTTTATGAACCTCTTGCAAGAATTTTTCCATACATCCATGTTGTACACCATCCAGGTGTAAACTGATTAGGCGGGGGATCTCGGAGTTGGTGGCCCCTAGAAATGCTGTGATCAGAAATGCATCTGACACTCATTAGTACACCCCCAAATCATGGGTAAACGATGTCCCCTAATATGCATCCTGCTAAATTGACAAAGCGGTTTTAATGTCTATCAAATTCAATTCCTACTAGATAAATATCCACTGAAGGAAAGTCTTAAAAAATGACAGCTCACTTAAGATGTCCATGACGTGTAGAGTGGCACCTTGCCATCTTGACAGATGAAAATATGTGGGTAGGAATTTGACCCCATCACACAATGCCTGGGCATGGCTTCAGAGAACATGTGTTGCCCATGCAACATGTTCCCTCTCTCGGCCTTGCCTTGTTTACTCCAGAAGAAAGGATAACCAGTACATCTGGAACAAGATAGGCTGCAGACGCTAGCAGCTCAGCATCAAACCTCCGAGAGCAGGCGGGGAATCTCACCTCCAAGAGCAGGAGACAAGCGGTGGCCAGACCCTCACATCCATGGGATTTGACTTAGAGGCGTTCAGCCATATCCCGCAGCTGAGGGTCTCAAATCAAGTGTCTGGACCCATATGAGCATGCACACCTGTCATTCGTAAGTATCCGGACCAATGTATATGTGTACTACTGTCAGACACCCCCCCCCCCCCCCCCTCCCCCCGATCTGTGTGGATCCCGCGACCAGTGAGAATAGGCTCGCCGGAGATATAGCACAACTGTTGCAAACAAATCTCCCGACTGAATAAGTAAAGAAATGATAAAAGTAGTGGTATTTCTTCTTCTTCTTCTTCTTCTTCTTCTTAGTTCATCCGGAGTTTTTTTTTCCGGATGTGATTGCGTTGTGCCTGTTTACAGCAGAGCTGCGTTCTTGCGCCGTTAGGCCGACACATCCGACTTCTGAGGGCATTTGTTGACCGGGTTAACCTTCCCGGAGTGGTATTTCAATTGCGCTCGTACAACTATGATACACCCTTCATGTGTCTTCACAAAGTCGGACTAGAGTCAACCTCAACAGGGTCTTCTTTCCCCGCTGATTCTACAAAGCCCGTTCCCTTGGCTGTGGTTTCGCGGTTCACAATGTGCAATAATCAAAATACTGGTGATGCGAGAGAAAAAAAACATGCTTTGGTGCCTGTCTCTCAAAACTAAGAAAGATATTGAATGTCCCAGATGTCAACACTGCAGTCCCAGCAAACATCTTCCCTCATGCGTGTAGGTGGAGAATGTCACAATGGCTGCCAAATAAACAATTGCTTGGCTAGTAAATTCATTTGGTGGTCTCACAACCGCGTTGCTTGTGGGTGTCATCAAAGTCCAAAATCTGAGAGCTGCAACCATGTGGTACCCGAAGGTGCAGCCTGGGGTACACGGTGAGCTCAATCTATGGAAGTGAAGTTAAGCAGCCATGTGCAGAAGTGACAATTCTTGGGTGAGTATCAGAGCATCATGTATTGGTTCTGCACTTATGGAAGCCTCCTTGGATGGTGGAGAATGCCTCTGCCTTCCCTTTAGGGCTGCCTGGCATGCACATTAACACCTATTGACCACAAAAAGACCTTTGAAAAACCAGGAAGGCTAATCTGGTCAATAAGCAACCACAGAAGTCAGATGTGTCGGCCGAAAGGTGCAAACATGGCAGCTCTGCTGTGAACTGCCAGAACACAATTACATCCAAAACACACAAACAGGCACAAAGGGCATAATGTGCTAGACCATATTATGACAGGATTAACTGGGACTTGGTGGGCGATGTCATCAGCATCTCTCTCTCTCTCTGTCACACACACACACATTAGATGTTTCAGCCAGGTCTCCCCCATCTTTAATATTTGTGCTAAAAGAAATGTAAGCATTTCACATGTTGGCTGCCTCTTCCTCAGTGCATATACACTCACACATAACACAATTATCTCCCTGATTCTGCACCTACATTTTCTACAACTGGACCAGATGCTTAGTTTGACTATCAACTTGTGATATTTTATATCAAGTGTGGGCACAGTGGGATGCCACTCCCTTCCACACGTCTACATCTAACATATGGCACTCTTACCCAGCATATCGTTAAAGCATTGTCTGCTGAATTTGACAATTGAAATAAACTGTCTCTTGACTCATAATACTGTAACCAGTATAATAAATCACATCTCATATAAGATTACTATCCCCTCGGGAAGGTTAACTTGGTCAACAAATGCCCGCAGAAGTCGGATGTGTCGGCCTCATGGCGCAAGAAAGCAGCTCTTCTGTAAACAGGCACAACGCAATCACGTCCACACAAAAAAACTCCGGATGAACGCAGCAGAAGAAGAAGATTACTATCAGCAGCAATACAAGAGACAAACAGCTTTCTTCGGTCATGTGATGAGAAGAGAGGCAATGGAGAACATCGTGACAACTGGAAAGATCAAGGGGAATAAAGGCAGAGGCAGACCAAGAGAAATGATGCTGGATGGATTGAGGCAGTGGCATGGAGGAATACCATCAGCAGAGTTGATCCAGAATACCTAGACCGAGATCTGTGGAGAGCCATGAATGCCTGCGTCAGCTGGCAGGGCACTTGATGATGATGATGATGATGATGATGATGATCCGCGGCAATAAGGAGAACAAACAAAATGTCATGGACAGTATTGAAGCAAATTCATCTTTCCCCTCGGATGAATGTAATCATAGCTCACTTCCTGCATATCTAACAAGTATGCTGCACTAGGCATCCTTTCACTATTACCAAGTGATCTTCAATGATCACACTTCGGCACAGTGTGCCATTTATGTTGAAAATCGGCAACAAGGTAGAGTCTTGTGGTGTTAAGTTATGGTGGTTAATCTGGATCAATTGTTAAACCATGCGTTAACACTTTACCATAAACTTCACAATTCCATGGTTTTCCTGTTTTCAAGCATTGTGTGGAACTGACAGACTGCAGCACTGATGTGGATCCATGCGTGTGTATACCAGAAACACACAAGCTATTCATTTTCTTTCTGTGGCCTGGATTTCTAGTTTTTAAATTTCAGGCATATCAGGGACCTATTCTTGTCAAGTTCAAACTGCTACAGGATTTTTCACTTGTGCAACATGCTAATAGATCCTACTAGTTTTTCGCCCCTGATTCAACGTTTGACGTTTAATCCACTACCTTACAATCAGAGCATAGCATCCTCAGGTTCATTGTTATATAGACATCCACATCGCGAATCACGCTGTCTACTTGAGTCAGATGTCGAAGATACTTCCCGTGTTTCCAATACCTATATTGTACGTAGGGCTCTAATATACACTGTGTACACAATACAAAGTAAAAGGGCTCCTGTCTGCAGAATGAGGCGTGTTGCGTCTATGGCACGAGCCCTATATTTGTCAACCAATCAGCACTCAATGGGTGATGTGGTTAACATTACACTGGCTGCCTCTACTTTCCATGCAATTTCTTGGTAGCCATTTTATAGGCTGGGAGAGCCTAGAAGTCCAGGTCAATGTGGAAAAAAATGTGTGCCCTGGAAGAGATTCAAACAAATGAGCACCAGACTGACAGGCATGCATGCTAGACACTGCGCTACCATGGTTCACATCCAGCCTTAATACTCCATGAATAATGTCTGTGGGTGAATTAATATATTTTACAAATACAACAAAACAAAGTACCTAATACTTTAGGTGTTCTTTTAGCGTGTCCAAGCCAAGGTGGTAAATACTGTTTCTTCAGTTCTCTACAGAAGATGCGCCAGAACTTGGTTTTTGTATCATCAGACAAAGTGACGACCTGAACACATGAAAGAGATCAAAGTAACCAGTCAAATACACCACAATAGATAAAGTCACGTAGAACAACCACACATTTCAATGCTCATTGTGTCTGAGAAGGCTAACTGAGATAACAAATGCTGGGATAAACGTTGTACATGTATCACAGTTCTGCTCAAAACAGACACAACAGAAATACTGTACTCTTCTGCCGCCTGTCATCTCCCAATGGAGCATAAGCCCTCAACTAACTCATAGCCAGCCCTTTGTAGCAGATGTTCATTAAAGCTTGGACTTGCAGCTGTTTTCTATGTGGGTGAGGAAGCCGGTCTCAACCCAACCCTCTATAGTCACCTCTAATGACATGCATGGTAGACCAGTGTTACCATTCTGTGTTCCCATATGGAAAACACACAACTGTCATCTACTGCCTGTAGTACCTGGCGCTGTTGGACATTTGGGGCTTGAGCCTGAGGAATTGAGGCCGCCTGACTAGTGCAGTCGCCGCGAACTGTGCAGGTTAGGGTTTTCTTTTTGCCTCCGACAGGGAAAAATGCCACACCTTAACAAGGATTTGAATCTGGGTCTCCTAAAGGAGAACCTGGCATTCTAGCTATTTGGCCGCTCCTCAACCACACAAACAAAGTTAAGACAACCAAAGCTGTAAGAGGGCTATTCCAAAATCAACCCCTGATTGGCTGGTATTGTCAATTTGTTTAAATTTTTACCAGCCAATCGGTGGCTGATTTTGGAATAGCCCTCGTATATAATCATCCAATAAGTTTAAGGGAAGATTATTTACTTAACTAAACAAAAGTGTGTAATAACAATATTTAAAATTAAGATAATATCCTGTTCAACTGTCTAGGTCAGTGGTTCTCAACCGGTGGGGAATTCCCCCTAGGGGGGAATTTAAGGGTTTCCAGAGGAAGAATTCAGATTATTTCAAGATCACGTTAATACAAGAACCGATTACTTGATTTGTTTTTCCTTCCATACTTAATGGTTCTGTACTTCTCACCCTTCTGAAATTAGTTTTATAACGTAAGTTGACCAGCAAATCACGTTTTATGTAGACGTCTAGACTTGTTCTAGTATGTGTTATTACATTTAGATTACATTTTTACACGAACTGTGTAGGGGGCGGGGGGGGGGGGGGGAATTTATAGGGAGGAAATACGAAGGGGGGGGGGGGGATGACATTCTGAACATATGGTGAAGGGAGGCATGGGCCAAAAAAGGTTGAGAACCACTGGTCTAGGTTATAATTGGGATATAGTGTCTATAGTTACTTCATATAATGCATTAAAATTTTTTTTTTACTGATGTTTCTCATGCCATTATGGTCTTCATGTTTACCTCTCCACCTTCTTCTTAGGGATGTGTGTGTTATAATTTTTATATTTCATATGTTGTATTTCGTAAATAATTACAGCATTTCATTAATTGACTTATTGTTCTGGTTTTTGTCAAGAAGGCTTTACTTAGTGAAACTTGTCCATTATGTCCATCTTAAATATACCCTCTTCTGGATTGGCTTATAAACTTAAACCAGGTCACAGTATAGTCTTGGTGTGTCTTGTTTGAACCTAAACAGCCTGCGTGAACGTTTCTATTGTAGCTATTTCTGTAGTTTATCTGTCACCAATAATGTTATCTGGCAACAGTGGTCTAACAATGACCAATCTTTACTGATCTTATGTAAATTAGTTTTTTCCCCAGCTTTTGTTTTAATTGCTGATCTCAATGAGTTGCCCATACTTGCTGGTCCAGTACAATTCTTATGAAGATGAAGGACCTGTGTAGCTGTTTCAGGGACAGATAAGAATGTTTTCTCTAATCAGATCTTATCTCCACCAATAAGTTAAGCCTGAAGTTATATTTTCTTAAACAAAATTTAGTAACACTGATTTAATGTTTAATAAATGTATGGTTAACAAGCATTCAACGACCCACTATAATCATAATTGCAGTTGTATACTTGATCAGCCAGCAGCCTCAAGAAAACTTCAACATCATCATCGTGATGCAAGTCCTCCTCACAACCCATGGTAAAGATCTCAATCCCTCACCAGTTCCCCTGCCTCATGCATGTCTATACTTGCAGTGGCATTAATATCTTGTGTCCACCATCATGTTGATTGAACTCTGCCTCTTCTTCCACATGTTCTATTACTGTTGGTTATAATGGTTTATACAAGCACTGTGACGTTTCATTTGGCCAAAGTGTTTCAGTTAGTGAGACATGCTGCTGTTTAGGGCCAGTTTTCTTCCATGTTCACATCTGGTCAAATGCCAACATTTTTCGTCTTCTTCTTCATCCACGACATTCTGAGTATTTTCCTGAAACTTTTCAGTGTAAAAGCCCAGATTTTCTGCTTTTTATGAAATGGCATCCGTATGTTGCCACAGAAAAGAAACATGTTCTCAAAATATTTACTTTTGTTTGTTTGCCTAATATAACACCAGCCACTATTAATTTGAGTTCAAGGGTGAACACCATTGCAGTCGGAACATTACCTTACGTGTTCTGTCCCCTTTTTCATAAGCCAACAAAGAGTACCCATGCTGATGGTGCCAATGGCAGCCTTATTAAAAGCCTGCCTGCACTTTCCGCTATACTATTAAATATTTACACAAACAGAAACACAAAAGCCACATTCTGATTAGCCAACAGCGTATTCAAATTATCAGTTAGACATGCAGCATTGGAAAATAAGTTGTATTATCAAACACTAAGCAGAACAACAACAGTATAGGGAGTGCTAGCATCAAGGAGGAATGGTTACACAGCTATCTGATTCCCTTGCCGAAGCCTGACAAAGACCACACAAAAATTCAGGGATATCGAATTATAACCATGCAGAATACAATAGGCAAGCTGCTGGAGAAGGTAATTGCCAGGAAAATATCAAGCCAACTAGAGAGGCAAGGTGTTTTCCCACCTACCATGGGTGGGTACCGTCCAAAAAGAGAAACCTGGACCAATGCAGCAGTCTTTGCCCATGATGTCTATGAAGGTTTCCACTCAGGCACTGAAACCGTTGCTGCAGCGATTGATCTTGAGGACGCATACAACAGAGTACCACTGGATTTTTTAATGTTTCAGCTTCTTGAACTAAACGCAAGTCCATTCCTCCTTAGTTGGATCGCTGCAGCCCTCTTCCAACGGAAAGTAGTTTTTAGATGTGGCAGTTGGACTTCGGAACCAACAACAATATATCCTGGCCTACCACAGGGATCACCATTATCTCCGGTACTGTTCAACGCCTACACAGTGAGAATCACCAGTGAGCAGATCACTGGACCTGGCAGGACATTGTCATATGCCGATGATGTTTTAGTGTATCGTCAGGGTAAGGATAGAGAGGAGGTTGCTGTGGAACTACAAACCGAACTCAATCGCATAAGTACTTGGTGTGATGAAGCTGGGGCAATGGTCAACCCAACAAAGGCAACAGTGACTTGGTTCTCGTTGAATAATCATATTGTCAACAATCCAACACCAACTGTAATGCTGTGTTCAGAGACGGTGGAAAGAACGCAGGCAATGAATTACCTGGGGATACGGTTTGATCGAAGCCTTGCTTATAATGTGCACATAGACCAGGTGATAACAAAGGCCAAGCGGGGTTTGGCAGCGATGCGGGTGATGGCGGCAGCAAACTGTGAGCAGCGCCATCTATGTCTTCTGTACGAGGGGCTGGTCATGTCTGTTTTGGAGTATGCAATGGCAATCTTGACTCTCAGCCATAAGCAGATAGAAAGGATGGAAAGGATACAGAATGAAGCTATGCGCATTATTCTTGGATGTACAAGAGATACAGCATGCAGGGCGATGCGCTACCTTCTTGATTTTCCAACCATTGAAGAGAGAATACAAGTTTGCAGGGCACGTGCCTACCTCAGAATTAACGCAAACACACAACATCCACTGCACAGTGAAATTAGGAAGGTGAAGGGCAGCAGGTTAAAAAGAGGACGATCGTGGATGGGTCAAGCCGAAGACATTCTTCAACAGGTGTGTTCACTTGAGGACTTAGAACCTGGCGAGGAGTGGGTGCAAGTGCCAACAGACTTCTGCACATCCTTTTCAGTTTGCATCCAACTAGATAGAAAATGCAGACAAGAAAATCCGGCTGCTGTTGAGGCTGAAGTACAAGCGTTGATTTTCGAGAATTCGCTAGACGGTGAAGCGGTCATCTACACAGATGGGTCGGTCATTCGACATGTGAGAAGCTCATGGGCCTTTACAGCTCGGGCCGGAGGGAGAATTGTGAAGGAGGACTCACTGAAACCACAAGTAGCCTGACCATGGAAGTCATGGCAGTAAGTAAAACAATAACATGGCTCGAGACACAGACATTCACTAGGGCTTGTTTCCTTAGCGACTCAATGAACATGATCAAGAGGATAGAGGAGGGGTCGATCCGAAGAGAATGGTTGCTGCCTCTGAAGCGGTCTCGGCTGGCAAAGATTAGTTTCATCTTCGTGCCAGGGCATGCGGGAGTACAAGGAAATGAGCGGGCTGACAAGCTCGCAGGTGAGGCTACTGTGGAGGGCGGACGCGCCATGGACCAGGCTGACATTCTGAATGCTCTACGTGAAGTGAGACTTTTGCGAGAACAATGGCCAGACTGCGAGAACAGCAAATTAAAAGAGGGGTGGCCAAACAAGAACACTACGCAGGAAGCCAAAGAAGATTGATAAACCAACACAGAACTGGCGTCGTTAGCCGCTACACGCTGCGGGATTTGCTGAGGAGGGGATCCGAGCACTTATTGACTGAATGGTTCGATGTGCAACGAGGATGATCTGTCGACTAACTAACTAACTAACTAAGCAGAAGTCGAAGTGGATTTGTCTGACGGCAAGGGACACTGGTAATAGGGAAAGCTAACCCACATGCAAAATCAGTTCAGTGCACTGCCCAGTAATGGCAACTATTACTAGCAAATCTATGGACTATGCCAGAGTTCAGAGCCAGCGATTCCAAAAACCAAAAACTAAGGGCAATATCTTCTTCTTCTGTGTTCATCCAGAGTTGTTTTTGTGTGGACGTGATTGCGATGTGCCTGTTTACAGCAGAGCTGCGTTCTTGCGCCGTTAGGCAGACACATCCGACTTCTGCGGGCATTTGTTGATCGGGTTAACCTTCCTGGGGAGGGCAATATCTGATGGTCATAACAAGGAAATACGTTGTCGTAATGGAATCATGGTCAGCGCAGTAGCTTACAAAGACAGCAGCTCGGATCCAATCACCAGCAATGGCAGCATTATTTTCTCCCATCAGTATGCCTCTGGGATCAACCAAGCTGCATAAAATAGGTACTGGGTTATTTAAAGAAATGTATGGGAATTGTCAAGTCAGAAAAGGTGCCACCCCCATCTCATCTGGCCATCCTAGAAAATGTCAAGGCCTAAACTAAAACTTCACACCACAGTGGCTGTATCTGCCATGGAACTATCTTTAAATATGGAGAATACAAACAAATGACATTTATCCATGAGAAGGTAGTTTCTACTGACCTTTGTGATGTCATTGGGACACCACGCAACACCGGTGACCTCTGCAGTGTGACAATCCAAGGCAATGGGTGCTGCACTCGGTTTGTTTATCTTCAAATGAAAATCAAACAATGTAAAGAAACCTTTGTTTGCAGAGAAAAGTAACGGATTCTATATAATACATACAACCAACTATCATAAATCCAAATCGTTTCTTTTATTGCTTTTTACATTACACATGGGTTCGCTTGGCAAAGTGGACTCAACCATTTGCTTCATAGGTGCAATGTTCTCGAAGACCCCTGGCAGGTGGTCGCTGGAGCTACAGTTTGTGCTCGGTGTGATACTTTCAGTCATGGGATAACATCCGATGCAATGAAGTTAATCCTCTTACCGTTAACCACTTTATATTAAGACCTATCTTATATTAGACCTGTCTTTGTTTAATAACCGCTACAGTAAATTGATAAGGCTGAAGATGTGGTGTCAATTGATATCACTTTCCCAAATTAAAAAGAAATAAAAATATCTTTCTATAGGGAAGTTATAGATTCTGCATAACACACAAAAACCAGCTTCCATAAATCAAACTCATTTTGTTTTTTTTTCTTGCTTTTCACATTAAGACCTATCATGTGTCTATCTTAAATGATCTCTATCATAATATATCAAGTAAACCAACACAATTATTGCAGAATTATGCTGACATACCTGCCAAATGTATGCCATTTCATCGCTAGAGCCACTAATCAGGTACTGATCATCTGAACTGAGGGCTGATTTCACATAAAAAGTTGAATTTTTATGTCCTCGCCAAGTCCGAACTGCAGATATAATAATTATAAATAATAATTGTGCAAACACAAAGCAACTTTTGACACCTATGAATTAAATACTCAAATTATTCAAAACAGTGACACTAGTCTGAATATTCTAAGTTAAACTAGTTGTGTTAATTCAAAGTCTATTCTTCATAACTGCACTGAATATATTGTCTGGAAACGAAACACCAGATGCGTTTTTCCTGTTATTTTGTAATCTGACAAGGTAAAAGAAAAACAACTTCCTTCTGTGAGGTGAAATACAAAAAGCGAAAATATTGGAAACTTTACAAGACTTCTGATAAAAATAATGAAATATAAATAAATAATAAACTTAAAACAAATGCATAGTAATCAGAAGCACTACCTCATGTCCACAAATCACTTAAAAGATCAATTTTCAATAACTTTTCAATCGCCCTTCATCAAATTAAGTGGCCATTATTAAAGTTTTCCTTGTTTTTACAATTAATCCTTAACAAAAATTGCAGATGGTATCAAGCAAGATATTGACCGGAATGTTGTTTTAGACGTATAAACATTGTGCATGTTTACAGCAGAACTGGGATATTTGAACCTTTTGGCCGACACATCTAACTTCTTCAGGCATTTGTTAACCGGGTTACCTTCCCGGGTGTTTCGTAAGACGAAACATCCCAGCTGGCCCATTTAGAACAACTGAAGATATCCCGGTCAGCCTTCAAGGGAAGGCAGGGGCAGACCATAGGCATTTTCCTGCATCCAAGGAGGCTTCCATAATTGCAGAGCCGACACATAGAGCTCTGGTACTGGGCTCACCCAAGGAATCGTCACGTCCTGCAAATGGCTGCTTAACCTCACTTCCGTATATTGGGCTTTCCGTTCACCACAGGTTGTTCCTCCGGAAACCAGAAAAATGCAGTCTGCAGATGGCATCCACACAGTGAGCTTTCGATTCGGACTTTCCCCGTAATGGATTTGCTAGCCAAGCAATATTCAATTTCATGCCACTGAGGCGCTTTTGCCACCAACATACCTGTGGCATGAAATGTGCCATTCTAAGTACTTCTTCATGCACCTTTAGATGTCAACCTGAATGTAGTTAAAGAAAGCTCCAGTCAACTTGAGCTTGTTGTCATCTTGATAGTGTTATAAGACTGACTGGTCAGGTACCATTCTTGTCGTTACTATATGATAGTGTTATCAGATGGATTGATCAGGAACCATTCCAGTCGTCTCTCGTTTCAAGGAAATGTATGGTATTCATTTTACCAGGCCTGGTTGACATCAGAGAGGAATGTGGTTAATGACAAAACAACCATCAACTGGGGATTGAACACAGGTGAATATTTAAAAAGCTTATACTATGACCCTGCAAAGGTCGCTGATGTCCCAGGGTTGGGGTTTATAAGGACCAAGTCCCCTCTTGACCTAAGCAGATGGTAGTCTAGTTTGTCCAACCATGGGTCTTGTCTATGATGAAACCTGATGAGGACTACAAAATTTGCACACTGCAAGAGTCATAACAATTTGCCACTATAATTGTAGGCCACTGTCTTTCTGAACGGAAGTCAGTTATTGGCAATTATTCAAGTCGTACAAGAGCGAACTTGAATCCGCAAGATTCTAACATTTCCCCTCCCTTCCCCCAAGCCAATTGGCATTTAATAACATATGTGACAGATTTTAGCCAGCTTTAAAAAACAAATACATTTTTCTTATTCTTCTTCTCTTCGTCCATTTACCTCAGTGAAGTGCTGGGGAAACAATATTCAATGGTTTAATATCTCCCAATAGCTTGGAAATCTATTGGCGAACTTCTACGTCCAAGTTAATATTTATGATTACTTCACAGCATCAGGATGTACATTTGTTCTGAAACAGGCTATGGTAGGTAAACTGTGGTGTTTGCTGTATCAGCCCTCAATCCATCTTTTCATCAGAATGTTCTCTTTAGCTTTATTTCATTGCTGTCTGCAATATTGCTGTTTGTGCAGCACTGTCAACATATGTGATAAGTGGCTAAAAAATGTCACTTGCTGTCTTGTGATGACGACTTAGAAGATGTGAAGTGGGCTGCCTTGACACTAACTGTCATCACTACCAAATATTTTCATTTTTCTATTTAAATTCCACATATAACTGCGATACTGCTGGCCATGATTACATAAATATTTTCTGTGATTTCAAACAACAGGCTGAAAATACCTGGTTTGTTGTTACATGATATCATATCATATTCATAGATGACATCATCGGTGCAGCTTGCAAATAAACGTCTCCCTTGCGAGTCCAATACCAAGCTGGAATATCCTGTAAGACACAGTAAACATGTCTACATAAGCAATTCAAGAACAAATGGCACAGAAAAACCACCACAAATGGCAGCAGAAATTACTTTAAAGAGTGTCTGTAAAACAATGCTTTCCAGATGCACATTATTTCTGGATATGCCATTCTGACCTATCAACAATGCAAAAATATTATTTCTGGATATGCCATTCTGACCTATCAACAATGCAAAAATATTATTTCTGGATATGCCATTCTGACCTATCAACAATGCACAAATATTATTTCTGGATATGCCATTCTGACCTATCAACAATGCACAAATATTATTTCTGGATATGCCATTCTGACCTATCAACAATGCAAAAATATGACAAGATCACCTATTGTTACGGCATTTGTACCATTGTTGTTTCTTACAGGTACCTGAACTGCTCAGCCACATACTTATCATGAACTATGACCCAACAAATATGTGTGTACGGTGGAATCAACACACTCACACTTTCTGATCCACCCGCAAAAACATACATAACTGATGATATGTGGTGGCAATGGAATGAGAGGTCTTGCAGCAAAACAAAAACTGCCAGAAAATGGAAAAGACAATGCACACCTATGGAATGTTTTAAGCTCAGAAGAATTAAAGGTATTAGAACATGTGCTGCCTGTGTGTGACCAGATCCCACAAGAGAAGCACAGATCAGTAACACTGTCACCTACATGCATGTTGAAACAGGCAACTCACGGAGTTGGCTGCCACAACCTGTAGAGAACCTCAACCAACTCACATCAAATTGCTTGTAGAAGTGTTTGTGATTGGTTGGAGTTTGCCGCTTTAGCGGCAAACTCCAACCAATCACAAACACTTCTACAAGCAATTTGATGTGAGTTGGTTGAAGGCCTGTGCTCCACTGGGGCAAGAAAAGAAGAAGAAGAAGAAGAAGAAGATGTTGTGGCAGCACAAAAACTAAAATAAAATATGTATGCAACTTTATAATAAACTCTGAAGTATCACTATGGGATGTATGGGGATGGTGTGATTAGACTTAATTTATCAGCAATTTACAGATTTGCTTCTGAGTAGGCAGAGAGAAAGGCGTTTGAGAAAAATTACTCAAGTGGCCTCCGACCCTCTTGAGTGTCAAGAAACAAGAGGTTGAAACATTTGCCCGGAATTTCAGATGCCTCATTCTGTGCATGATCAAACAGCGAGTTTCTGTGTTTCTGGTACTAATCAGCAAGTGTTAACCATATAAATAACATCATGTAATGCAGTCACCATTTGAGAAATGATTCAGTTCTTACCATATTTTCGAGTGTTTGTACCAGGGTAAGGAAATGTATACACTGGCTGTGCGCCTGTTTTTCTCCTGTATGTCTTTCTTACATCCCAAACTTTCAGGCACCTATGCAATTAGAATAATGAGGTTGCATGTTAGTTTGCCCAAGCAAAATCTTTCAACTGGGCTTAAGATGCAACACAATCCTGTTTAGCATTCACTGAGACCAAAGATGTAACAAACAACATGAAGCCAGTCAGTAATTACAAGCTTCCCTTCATCCATCAGTGTCTGTGTGCCAGAAGCTGCTAAGGACCCATAAGTCGGGGTTAGAGGATATACCAACTGACAAAAGACCCATAAGTCGGGGTTAGAGGATATACCAACTGACAAAGGACCCATAAGTCGGGGTTAGGGGATATACCAACTGACAAAGGACCCATAAGTCGAGGTTAGAGGATATACCAACTGACAAAAGACCCATAAGTCGGGGTTAGAGGATATACCAACTGACAAAGGACCCATAAGTCGGGGTTAGGGGATATACCAACTGACAAAGGACCCATAAGTCGAGGTTAGAGGATATACCAACTGACAAAGGACCCATGAGTCGAGGTTAGAGGATATACCAACTGACAAAGGACCCATAAGTCGGGGTTAGAGGATATACCAACTGACAAAGGACCCATAAGTCGAGGTTAGAGGATATACCAACTGACAAAGGACCCATAAGTCGAGGTTAGAGGATACACCAACTGACAAAGGACCCATAAGTCGAGGTTAGAGGATATACCAACTGACAAAGGACCCATAAGACGAGGTTAGAGGATATACCAACTGACAAAGGACCCATAAGTCAGGGTTAGGGGATATACCAACTGACAAAGGACCCATAAGTCGAGGTTAGAGGATATACCAACTGACAAAGGACCCATAAGTCGGGGTTAGGGGATATACCAACTGACAAAGGACCCATAAGTCGGGGTTAGGGGATATACCAACTGACAAAGGACCCATAAGTCAGGGTTAGGGGATATACCAACTGACAAAGGACCCATAAGTCAGGGTTAGGGGATATACCAACTGACAAAGGACCCATAAGTCGGGGTTAGGGGATATACCAACTGACAAAGGACCCATAAGTCGGGGTTAGGGGATATACCAACTGACAAAGGACCCATAAGTCGGGGTTAGGGGATATACCAACTGACAAAGGACCCATAAGTCGAGGTTAGAGGATATACCAACTGACAAAAGACCCATAAGTCGGGGTTAGAGGATATACCAACTGACAAAGGACCCATAAGTCGAGGTTAGAGGATATACCAACTGACAAAGGACCCATAAGTCGAGGTTAGAGGATATACCAACTGACAAAGGACCCATAAGTCGGGGTTAGGGGATATACCAACTGACAAAGGACCCATAAGTCGGGGTTAGAGGATATACCAACTGACCAGTGGAACAAACCCTATACCCCAGTCAGTGCACAGGAAGTTTAAGCCGGTCACGCTGACACACTACACAACATAACAATTGACAACCACGCTGACACACTACACAACATAACAATTGAAAGCCACGCTGACACACTACACAACATAACAATTGAAAGCCACGCTGACACACTACACAACATAACAATTGAAAGTCACGCTGACACACTACACAACATAACAATTGAAAGCCACGCTGACACACTACACAACATAACAATTGACAACCACGCTGACACACTACACAACATAACAATTGACAACCACGCTGACACACTACACAACATAACAATTGACAACCACGCTGACACACTACACAACATAACAATTGAAAGTCACGCTGACACACTACACAACATAACAATTGACAACCACGCTGACACACTACACAACATAATTGAAAGTCACGCTGACACACTACACAACATAACAATTGACAACCACGCTGACACACTACACAACATAATTGACAACCACGCTGACACACTAGACAACATAATTGAAAGTCACGCTGACACACTACACAACATAACAATTGAAAACCACGCTGACACACTACACAACATAACAATTGACAACCACGCTGACACACTACACAAAATAACAATTGAAAGCCACGCTGACACACTACACAACATAACAATTGACAACCACGCTGACACACTACACAACATAACAATTGAAAGCCACGCTGACACACTACACAACATAACAATTGAAAACCACGCTGACACACTACACAACATAACAATTGAAAGCCACGCTGACACACTACACAACATAACAATTGACAACCACGCTGACACACTACACAACATAACAATTGACAACCACGCTGACACACTACACAACATAACAATTGAAAGCCACGCTGACACACTACACAACATAACAATTGAAAGCCACGCTGACACACTACACAACATAACAATTGACAACCACGCTGACACACTACACAACATAACAATTGAAAGCCACGCTGACACACTACACAACATAACAATTGAAAGCCACGCTGACACACTACACAACATAACAATTGAAAGCCACGCTGACACACTACACAACATAACAATTGACAACCACGCTGACACACTACACAACATAACAATTGACAACCACGCTGACACACTACACAACATAACAATTGAAAACCACGCTGACACACTACACAACATAACAATTGAAAGCCACGCTGACACACTACACAACATAACAATTGACAACCACGCTGACACACTACACAACATAACAATTGAAAACCACGCTGACACACTACACAACATAACAATTGAAAACCACGCTGACACACCACACAACATAACAATTGAAAGCCACGCTGACACACCACACAACATAACAATTGAAAGCCACGCTGACACACCACACAACATAACAATTGAAAGCCACGCTGACACACTACACAACATAACAATTGAAAGCCACGCTGACACACTACACAACATCACAATTGAAAACCACGCTGACACACTACACAACATAACAATTGAAAGCCACGCTGACAAACTACACAACATAACAATTGAAAGCCACGCTGACACACTACACAACATAACAATTGAAAACCACGCTGACACACTACACAACATAACAATTGAAAACCACGCTGACACACTACACAACATAACAATTGAAAACCACGCTGACACACTACACAACATAACAATTGACAACCACGCTGACACACTACACAACATAACAATTGACAACCACGCTGACACACTACACAACATAACAATTGACAACCACGCTGACACACTACACAACATAACAATTGACAACCACGCTGACACACTAGACAACATAATTGAAAGCCACGCTGACACACTACACAACATAACAATTGACAACCACGCTGACACACTACACAACATAATTGAAAGTCACGCTGACACACTACACAACATAACAATTGACAACCACGCTGACACACTACACAACATAACAATTGACAACCACGCTGACACACTAGACAACATAATTGAAAGTCACGCTGACACACTACACAACATAACAATTGAAAACCACGCTGACACACTACACAACATAACAATTGACAACCACGCTGACACACTACACAACATAACAATTGAAAGCCACGCTGACACACTACACAACATAACAATTGACAACCACGCTGACACACTACACAACATAACAATTGAAAGCCACGCTGACACACTACACAACATAACAATTGACAACCACGCTGACACACTACACAACATAACAATTGAAAGCCACGCTGACACACTACACAACATAATTGAAAACCACGCTGACACACTACACAACATAACAATTGAAAGCCACGCTGACACACTACACAACATAACAATTGACAACCACGCTGACACACTACACAACATAACAATTGACAACCACGCTGACACACTACACAACATAACAATTGAAAGCCACGCTGACACACTACACAACATAACAATTGACAACCACGCTGACACACTACACAACATAACAATTGAAAGCCACGCTGACACACTACACAACATAACAATTGACAACCACGCTGACACACTACACAACATAACAATTGAAAGCCACGCTGACACACTACACAACATAACAATTGAAAGCCACGCTGACACACTACACAACATAACAATTGAAAGCCACGCTGACACACTACACAACATAACAATTGACAACCACGCTGACACACTACACAACATAACAATTGACAACCACGCTGACACACTACACAACATAATTGAAAACCACGCTGACACACCACACAACATAACAATTGAAAGCCACGCTGACACACTACACAACATAACAATTGAAAGCCACGCTGACACACTACACAACATCACAATTGAAAACCATGCTGACACACTACACAACATAACAATTGAAAGCCACGCTGACACACTACACAACATAACAATTGAAAGCCACGCTGACACACTACACAACATAACAATTGAAAACCACGCTGACACACTACACAACATAACAATTGAAAACCACGCTGACACACTACACAACATAACAATTGAAAACCACGCTGACACACTACACAACATAACAATTGAAAACCACGCTGACACACTACACAACATAACAATTGACAACCACGCTGACACACTACACAACATAACAATTGACAACCACGCTGACACACTACACAACATAACAATTGAAAACCACGCTGACACACTACACAACATAACAATTGAAAGCCACGCTGACACACTACACAACATAACAATTGACAACCACGCTGACACACTACACAACATAACAATTGAAAACCACGCTGACACACTACACAACATAACAATTGAAAGCCACGCTGACACACTACACAACATAACAATTGAAAACCACACTGACACACTACACAACATAACAATTGAAAGCCACGCTGACACACTACACAACATAACAATTGAAAGCCACGCTGACACACTGTACAACATAACAATTGAAAACCACGCTGACACACTACACAATATAACAATTGAAAACCACGCTGACACACTACACAACATAACAATTGAAAACCACGCTGACACACTACACAACATAACAATTGAAAGCCATGCTGACACACTACACAACATAACAATTGAAAGCCACGCTGACACACTACACAACATAACAATTGAAAACCACACTGACACACTACACAACATAACAATTGAAAGCCACGCTGACACACTACAGAACATAACAATTGAAAGCCACGCTGACACACTACACAACATAACAATTGAAAGCTATAGTTACCAAACCAGAATTCCAGCCTGTCACCTCCAAATGGAGACAGTGTCTCGCTGAAGGAGCAAAGTGTACTTCAACACATGGCCAACTCGACTTTGGTAACTATAGCCTTTGATTTTTTCATGTTTATGTTATCCAGTGTGTCCTCTAATCTCTGCTTCTTTCTTCCATCTCCATCAGCGCCAAACAAGACTTGTGCATTTGTTTATGTGCTATCTCAGTGGCCTCAAGGATTCCACAACAATTGATGTTTATGTGCTATCTCAGTGGCCTCAAGGATTCCACAACAATTGATGTTTATGTGCTATCTCAGTGGCCTCAAGGATTCCACAACAATTGATGTTTATGTGCTATCTCAGTGGCCTCAAGGATTCCACAACAATTGATGTTTATGTGCTATCTCAGTGGCCTCAAGGATTCCACAACAATTGATGTTTATGTGCTATCTCAGTGGCCTCAAGGATTCCACAACAATTGATGTTTATGTGCAGTAATGCAGTCTGGCTGAGAGAGTATGGATTCAAAAGGAAAAGCAACCGGTGCCTCAAATAATGTCATGCTGACGTTGGCAGCATCAACTAAAAAGTGCAAACATCATGCCCTAGTTGAAAACAGACACTACAAAATTGGCATCTTTTTCAGGCCAAACAATGGAGACAATGCATTTATAGGCCTTAAACATACAAATTTAAAAGTTACACCGTGCAAAGATATGAAAAAAATTATCTGACCTTCATGGACAAGTTTCTTTAAACATTAAATTCTTTAATATTATGTAAGATGTGGAAAGGGAAGGCAGCATCACAGTGGCAAGCATGCCTGCTGACAGCCTGGGAGGTAACGGTTCAGATTTGCTAAAACTGAGCAGCCTAGAATGGGCACCATGAAAGCCCAGGGAAGTCCAAGTGGCTAACGTGATACTGGCATCACCAGCTGCAGATTTGTCTATACAAATATGGGACGGGCACCATGAAAGCCCAGGTGGCTGACGTGATACTGGCATCACCAGCTGCAGATTTGTCTATACAAATATGGGATGGGCACCATGAAAGCCCAAGGGGCTGACGTGATACTGGCATCACCAGCTGCAGATTTGTCTATACAAATATGGTACGGGCACCATGAAAGCCCAGGGAAGTCCAGGTGGTTGACGTGATACTGGCATCACCAGCTGCAGATTTGTCTATACAAATATGGGACGGGCACCATGAAAGCCCAGGTGGCTGACGTGATACTGGCATCACCAGCTGCAGATTTTTCTATACAAATATGGGATGGGCACCATGAAAGCCCAGGTGGCTGACGTGATACTGGCATCACCAGCTGCAGATTTGTCTATACAAATATGGGACGGGCACCATGAAAGCCCAGGGAAGTCCAGGTGGCTGACGTGATACTGGCATCACCAGCTGCAGATTTGTCTATACAAATATGGGACGGGCACCATGAAAGCCCAGGTGGCTGACGTGATACTGGCATCACCAGCTGCAGATTTATCTATACAAATATGGGATGGGCACCATGAAAGCCCAGGTGGCTGACATGATACTGGCATCACCAGCTGCAGATTTGTCTGTACAAATATGGGATGGGCATCATGAAAGCCCAGGTGGCTGACGTGATACTGGCATCACCAGCTGCAGATTTGTCTATACACATATGGGACGGGCACCATGAAAGCCCAGGTGGCTGACGTGATACTGGCATCACCAGCTGCAGATTTGTCTATATAAATATGGGACGGGCACCATGAAAGCCCAGGTGGCCGACGTGATACTGGCATCACCAGCTGCAGATTTATCTATACAAATATGGGATGGGCACCATGAAAGCCCAGGTGGCTGACATGATACTGGCATCACCAGCTGCAGATTTGTCTATACAAATATGGGATGGGCACCATGAAAGCCCAGGTGGCTGACGTGATACTGGCATCACCAGCTGCAGATTTGTCTATACAAATATGGGACGGGCACCATGAAAGCCCAGGTGGCTGACGTGATACTGGCATCACCAGCTGCAGATTTGTCTATACAAATATGGGATGGGCACCATGAAAGCCCAGGTGGCTGACGTGATACTGGCATCACCAGCTGCAGATTTATCTATACAAATATGGGATGGGCACCATGAAAGCCCAGGTGGCTGACATGATACTGGCATCACCAGCTGCAGATTTGTCTATACAAATATGGGATGGGCACCATGAAAGCCCAGGTGGCTGACGTGATACTGGCATCACCAGCTGCAGATTTGTCTATACAAATATGGGACGGGCACCATATAACCAAAACACCTGACCATATCAAAAGGGCCCTTTACGAAGTTTTTTTTTTTACAGTAGAAGGTGTGGAACACAATAATTAATTGCGAAGTAACTGAAACAGAAAAGTGTTTACATGTTTAGAGGGTGAATTACAAACAAACTGAAGCACGAGTCAGGTTTCCTGCACATGCAGAAAAGCTGACACCCGTACGTACCCGTCTCCAGCGCCGGCCGAGATCAGGTAATTCTCATTCTGAAAGAGGACCACTGTCACACTCTGCTGAGCATCCTTGACACATGAAATAAAATATTTTTTTAAAAAAGGTTAAGTCATTTATCACTTCAGAATGACAATTTTCTTATAACATTCCTTAACATTTATGAATTTTAAAACTATAATTTCACAGCAACTAACTTTAACACATATGAATATCATGAAAAAATAACAACACACAAATTAATATACAGCACTACAGAATTCCCATTGTGAAAAAATGTAGTTCCCATTTCAGTTTGCAAGATACTTGATGTGATTCATGACTTTATATTAAAAGAGTTGTCAATATAAACAAACTCTACAAATATACACACCTTGACCAGATGGCTCTGACATTTCTTTTTGCTCTTGGTAATGCTTTGATGCAGCATATGAGCATTGAAGATAGTATCAACAGGAGGGACAGCTTCATCTACAACAAAAACCATCTTAGGGTTAGCTTCGTAACAGAACAAACAATGGATTCAACAGTGGGCATTCAAATGGTTACTCAGCTTCGTTGTGTGAGCTGATGAATAAAACTCAATACTGTTTAACGGAAGGTCTGACTATAGTTATGATTACTCAGCAGTCTGGACAAAACGAGAAATGCTATCATGGTCTCAACTTATTTAGTGGCAGAGGATGAGGAATACACAAGAGTGGCAAATGAAGTTCAGGAGGCCAAGTATCCACTACAATCAGTGAACAAACACCTTGCACGTCAGCAAAGAAGTGCACTCAATTGCCTTGTGCCAGAAATGTATATAAAAGGCAGAGATCAGAGGTTATAATGTAAGCAATTTATGCTATGCAGATGTCACAGTATTGGTGGCGGATAATACAAAAGATCTATAACGATTGTTGGACACTGTAGTAACAGAGTGCAAAAAAAGGACTCTCCTTGAATATCAAGAAATACACCAAGAAATACACTCCATGGAGAGGTCCATTCAGTTTATGTTGTTTTCCAGTGTTCTTCTTTAGTACACCCCTTTTATTTGCTCTGCACATCCTAGCAGACTGCTACCTAAGCTAATCATAAAGCTGAATGGTGCCGCCACCAGGGGAAACCCCGAGTTAGAGAATATTCATCACTAGTGCACAATGGCAGATGGTAAGAGAGGATCTAGTAATGACCAACAGCCCTGAAAGTGAAACTACATGCATGGAACACTGGGGGAATATCAGGATACAAAACGAGATAATGGACGGACACTGCGGAAGGGATTAGGACATCTCAAAGAAAGCAATGAGAAACAACAGTTGTACAGTAATTTAACATCTTCAAGAAACACAATAAGGACGTAACTCACCTTTGTGATAAATCCTTTTGTCCCACAGCATGATATGTCCATCTCTTGATCCTGACACAAAGACAGCTTTTCAGAAAATACAGAATAAAATTTAAAAATGTAACCTTTCCACTTCTGCTGAAAAACAAATATTTATTCAAGAAAAGTTTCCAAATACAGCTGTCAACCATGCATACAAAATAGAAAATGTGTATTAAACTATTTTATATTTAGAAACTAATTTGATCAACTCCAACAACACACATTCTAGTTCTTAAGTTTTGTCCCAAAATTATTTATAGCTGATTAGAGATATAATAAACAATAGAAAATGTCACTCTAGACTGCCAACTAAATAATAAACGTTGAAGTCCAGTTTGGTTTCACATTAATTTCATAAAAGGTCAAAGCAAAGGGATAGTTACCATTATCATTAACTTTGTTAGAAATGGACTTAACGCTGCTGGCATGTCCTCGGAAAATGTCCTGCCTCTGGCAAGTCTCCACATCATAAAGTGCAATTGTTTGGTCTCCAGAGCCTGTCAGTAGTTTGTTTTCTTCATTAAACCACTCCACATCAAATACTGCATTTGCATGAACCTGCCAAGCTGATCAAATATTTGGAAAATGTTATTTCAAAAATGAAAGGAACATATCAGATACAAAAGACATAACATTATGCATCAAATTCAAGAGATAAATAGTGGTTTGGACATCTTATGAAAATGAAACATGATCAACTAGCAATAAGACCATGCAACCAAAATAAAATATGGATACTGAGCCAGAGAAAGACCAAGGACATGATGAACTGACAATCTCAATGGTTTTCTTCTACCCTTTATCCCATCAGCCCTCAACCAACTCAAGTCAAGTTATCCTATCTTTTGCTACCTCCTGTAGCTATGTTCTTACACTTAACGGGGAATGTGGATTAGTACAAGAGAACAAAGCCCTATCCGTTAATTTCTTATCCTGGCTTTCTATATCTTTCAGATATAAATTTGTTGTGTGGCTTTTCTAACATTCCCTAAGTCTTCAGGGCCAGCCGTATCCTTGGATTTATCTTTCCTCTCTGGCCACCTGAAAACACCATCACACATGATGTTTGGCCCTCAAGGGAATGCAGAGGCAGTACATGGGCATTCTCTGCCATCTAAGGAAGCCAAGAATGTAAAGCTGATACATGACACTATCCAAGAAAATCATCATGTTCTCTGTACATAGCTGCTTGCCTTACTTTCTACACTCTGTTCAGTTCCTTTAGATAATTCTAAGAATAGTCAAATAGATAGTTTGACTCATTACTGAATGTATAAAACTATTGTCAG
The DNA here is from genome assembly GCA_963921405.1 of Cepaea hortensis. NCBI lineage: Eukaryota > Metazoa > Mollusca > Gastropoda > Stylommatophora > Helicidae > Cepaea > Cepaea hortensis. The sequence continues at coordinate 75,532,026 of OY992881.1, forward strand.
CTAACATGCTTACTCATTACTGAATGTATAAAAATATTGTCAGCTAACATGCTTCAAAAGAGTTCAATGAAATTACTATTTATGATAGAATTATGCATGTGAAAAGAATTTTGTTTACAGTCTCACAGCTCAAACAGACACCTAATTTTCTTCTTAGTTTATTATTTACATCTACTTATTTGATTTCTAGCTGTAACTGGAGACGGTGTATCAACTGATGAATTATTATAACACAAGGAACACAAGGATTTAATCTAGGCTAGTGATCTGGATGACTGGTCATTTTGGATACGGGTGAAAAACTAGAAGGGTCTATGTGCACGTTGCACATGTTAAAAATCCCTGTCATAGGAAAGAAAGAGCAACCTTGTGAATCGGCGGTGCAACAGTTCATGTTATCTCTGGTTCAACCTAGCCAAGTTCATGTTATCTCCAGTGCAACTTAGCCAAGTTCATGTTATCTCCAGTGCAACCTAGCCAAGTTTATGTTATCTCTGGTGCAACTTAGGCAAGTTCATGTTATCTCCAGTGCAACCTAGCCAAGTTCATGTTATCTCCAGTGCAACTTAGCCAAGTTCATGTTATCTCCAGTGCAACCTAGCCAAGTTCATGTTATCTCTGGCGCAACTTAGCCAAGTTCATGTTATCTCCAGTGCAACCTAGCCAAGTTCATGTTATCTCTGGTGCAACTTAGCCAAGTTCATGTTATCTCTGGTGCAACTTAGCCAAGTTCATGTTATCTCCAGTGCAACCTAGCCAAGTTCATGTTATCTCTGGTGCAACTTAGCCAAGTTCATGTTATCTCTGGTGCAACTTAGCCAAGTTCATGTTATCTCCAGTGCAACTTAGCCAAGTTCATGTTATGTCTGGTGCAACCTAGCCAAGTTCATGTTATCTCCAGTGCAACTTAGCCAAGTTCATGTTATGTCTGGTGCAACCTAGCCAAGTTCATGTTATCTCTGGTGCAACCTAGCCAAGTTCATGTTATCTCTGGTGCAACTTAGCCAAGTTCATGTTATCTCTGGTGCAACCTAGCCAAGTTCATGTTATCTCTGGTGCAACCTAGCCAAGTTCATGTTATCTCTGGTGCAACTTAGCCAAGTTCCCATGTTATCTCCAGTGCAACTTAGTCAAGTTCATGCCATCTCCAGTGCAACTTAGTCAAGTTCATGCCATCTCCAGTGCAACTTAGTCAAGTTCATGCCATCGCCGGTGCAACATGGCCAAGTTCATGCCGTCGACTGTGTAATCTGTCATTCCTGTGTTTCCCGGCCAGCTACAACCTCTTGTGTATAAATGGGACAAACTTACTTTTGATAACAGCTGCCTGGCCTGTCTTCTGGGTGTTGTACAGAACAAGGTAGCCATCTTCATCAACCACACTAACAACATGCTGATGCTGTGGCACTATACAAGAAAATTAACAAGAACAATTCATAACAAGGAAAACAAATCTCTGCATATATTTGTATGATACATAATCTACTGGATTTCAAGCTTAAAAAGAAAACGCAAGAAAGAATATAAAAATATATCACATTCTAAGAGATGAAGACACCCCAAAGAGAGCACTACAAGCCAATTTACTGGACAAAAGATGAAGAGATAGATTAATGAAAACATTTATAAAGATGAAGAGATAGATTAATGAAGACATTTATAAAGATGAAGAGATAGATTCATGAAAACATTTATAAAGCACAGATGTAATCAATGCAAAATGTAAAGGTAGTCCCATAATAAATACTCCCATTTGGGAGTGAAGTGTTAGGCCTTCACATATTCTAGGCCATGACATATAAGGTGTGGTGACCAATTCCCTTCTTCATTGTATTTTCTTCTCAATTTCCAGAAAATTATCTGACATCCATGGTTTTTCCTATTCTTATTTCTGTATTAAATGTGTTACTGTTATACTTTAATTGATTGCCTGGGAAAACAAACACTTGTTCAAACATGCCACAGTATGTCAAATATACATTCTTCATTTATCTGTTTTGTTTTTCATTAGACAGTATGTGTGATGTGCTGTTTACACAAAGATGTGATGATTGCACCACTTGGCCAATGCATCCTTTCTTGCATTTACTACCTGGGTTAGCCTTCCCAGGTATTTTCACAGGAAGTTCTGCATGTCTCCATTAGTTGAGATCATCTGAATTGATTCTGTCCACAGGGGGTTAGCCCAAACAAGCTGCTCCAGCAACAGGCATGCTATTCAGCTCTCAAGGGAAGGCTAGAGCAACATATGTCATTCCCCGCCATCCACTTCCTCTAATGCAGAGCCAACGCATCATTATGTGGTTCTTCTTCTCCTTTCACTCACTTGAAATTTGTCTATGTCTGTAATGTTGTTCTCGTATGAACTTTACTATCTTTTTTTGTTCCTTCAGATATTTAACTGATAGAGAAATTTTAGCACACACAAAAAAGTCGACTTCATTGCACCGGGTTTTATCCCATATGGCTCGGTCTCTTTCTGCGGCGCGGAAAGCGTCGCTCAAAGCACGAACTCCGTAGCTCTGGCGATGACCCACAGGAGTCTCCTGTTTTAGCAAAAATGCAATGAAAGTCATATGTAGGAAATAATCCATTTTGTGAAGTAACTTTGGTAAACTAAAATAAAAATTTTAAAAACAAATACAAATTGGCATTGTGGGCCATAGGGAGCCACCACCATAGTGACGAGTATGTGTGGTGCCAGTCAGTCAGGTGATCATATTTAAATACCTTCAAGACACAGATCTTTTCATTGTCCTTGGCTTCCAGGTCAACAAAGCCTAAAATGGGTACCAGGGAATGTCCAGGGAAGTAAAGGCGACCAACCTAATGTTGACCACATCACACATCAACCTAATGTTGACCACATCACACACCAACCTAATGTTGACCTGACCACATCACACACCAGCCTAATGTTGACCTGACCACATCACACACACCAACCTAATGTTGACCTGACCACATCACACACCAACCTAATGTTGACCTGACACATCACACACCAACCTAGTGTTGACCTGGCCACATCACACATCAACCTAATGTTGACCTGGCCACATCACACACCAACCTAATGTTGACCTGACCACATCACACATCAACCTAATGTTGACCACATCACACATCAACCTAATGTTGACCTGGCCACATCACACATCAACCTAATGTTGACCACATCACACATCAACCTAATGTTGACCTGACCACATCACCCTAATGTTGACCACATCACACATCAACCTAATGTTGACCTGGCCACATCACACATCAACCTAATGTTGACCACATCACACATCAACCTAATGTTGACCTGACCACATCACACACCAACCTAATGTTGACCACATCACACATCAACCTAATGTTGACCTGACCACATCACACACCAACCTAATGTTGACCTAACCACATCACCCTAATGTTGACCTGACCACATCACACATCAACATAATGTTGACTGACCACATCACACACCAACCTAATGTTGAAATGACCACATCACACACCAACCTAACGTTGACCACATCACACATCAACCTAATGTTGACCTAACCACATCAACCTAATGTTGACCTAACCACATCACACATCAACCTAATGTTGACCTGACCACATCACACATCAACCTAACGTTGACCACATCACACATCAACCTAACGTTGACCACATCACACATCAACCTAACGTTGACCACATCACACATCAACCTAATGTTGACCTGACCACATCACACACCAACCTAATGTTGACCTGACCACATCACACACCAACCTAATGTTGACCTGACCACATCACACATCAACCTAATGTTAACCTGACCACATCACCCTTCGTGTGTTGGTCAGTCTAACAATGAGCACCTAGAACCCCACATACCCAAAATGCCTCAAGGTGTGAAAAGGGGTCCTTTACTTTTCTGTTTGGTTTACTTCTCCGCCTGCTTCCCATGCACTCTCATAACACATTCACAAAACATAGTTATGGCTCATAAGTGAAAGACAGATACTGCTGCAAGAGTATGAAATATTACACCTTAAAAATGAACTCTGTAATGCGCAATGACGAGGTAGATATGCCCACTTCCTCGATGCCTACTCTTCCCAGAAACATTTCTAATACAATTGACAGGTTGGGCCGATCCTAGGGACTTACTGGTCTGTATACAATAGAATCCCTGACCAGTGTTTGGAAGCAACATCACACAACCACTAGACCATCAGGAACTATTTTATAAATTATTACAAAACTTCTGGCTTGAAACAGGGTGATGCACTATCGCCACTACTCTTCAATCTGGCTCTAGAGAATGTTGTAAGGAAGGTAAAGGAGGAATGTGATATTGGAGGAACATCCAAGCTGCTTGGTTATGCAATTGATATAGATATTATAGGGGAAAATGAACAAAAGACATTAGAAATATTGATTCACTTAAAGGAAAAAGCCCAACAGATGGGGCTGGTTTTCAACCAAGATAAGACAGAATATATGGTAATTTCAAGAGAAGGAATGGCTAAAAACTCTGGCCACTATCATTGGCACCTTGCCGTCTTGACAGACGATAGTTTGTAAGGGATGGAGTTATTGCCTCTCCATAGCACAAAGCCTGGGATAAAATATAGAGATCATGTGTTGCCCATGCAGCATGATCCCTCATTCGGCCTGCCTAGTTCACTCCAGAGGAAAGGTAACACCTCTGCATCTGGAACAAGACAAGCTGCAGAAGCTGCCGGATCAGCAAAGCAATGCTCTAATTGTCTGCCTGTCGGAGCTTCGATCCTAGACCAGCCGCCAACCAAGGCTTAGGGCCTGGTCTGCCCTGCCATGACACTTTGTCTTTAGGTTGCATTTCCTCGCACCAGGGTAAGGCTTGTAACCTTCCAATTGCGCTCTTCCGCCCGAAGCCGTTGGCACAATGTGGGGTATCGGGTTTGGTAAGCGCCGCCCAACGTTCGGCGCTAACAAACAGCAAGTAGTATCGTCTACTGTTATATGGTAGCTCGGTCATATCTGACTAAGACCTGACACAATCTGGCCACATACAAATAGATAATATGACCATTAAAAGAAAGGAAACATACAAATACCTGGGTACAATCTTCAACTGCTCCAATATCATAAGGGAAGAAAAAAACTAGAATCAATTCTGGAAATAAGATATACTATGCACTACAACATCTACTAAAATCAAATGTGCTATCTCGTAACACCAAAATCACAATATACAAAACACTGATCAGACCAGTTGTGCAGTATGGCTCTGAAACCTGGAGTACAACGAAAGGAGACGAAGCCTTGCTACAAACCTTTGAGAACAAAATTTTAAGACGCATCTTTGGACCCATTAGGGATACACAAAGTGGAGAGTGGAAAAGAAGAAGCAACAAAGACATTTATGATCTGTTTAAGTCCCCACTAATCACTGGTATCATGAAGGCTAATAGACTACAATGGCTGGGGCATATAGAAAGAATGGAAGATAATAGGGAAACAAAACTTGCTTACACTCAGGAAATAAATGACCGTAGACCCCGAGGTAGACCAAGAAGACGGTGGAGAGATAATATATATATATATAGACCTACAAGCACTTGGAATCAACGACTGGCAAGAGAAGGTCAATCAGAGGGACGAATGGAGACAGATTGTATCTGCAGCAAAGAACCTCAATGGCTCGGAACGCTGAAGATTACAAAACTTAAAATTGTGGTTTCATAAATGAAAACTGGATACTTACTTTTTGCAAAGCCACATGCAAGAGGTGGAACTGGCATCTGGTGTTTGTTTTGAAAAATGGAGAAAAATAATAACATTTAAAGTCCAAAAAGTCAATATCAATTATTAAAATGACAAACTTAACAATTCAAACAAGAACATTAATTAGCTGAATTACATTTACTCAGTTAAAGTCTTTGACTGTCTTCTCTGTACTTACTGCTGTGTGCTGGTGCTGTTCGACAGTCATATTTATCCACTTTTAAAATTCTCTTTTAAATGGAGTGTGTCACACTCAGTTATGCACCTTTCTAGCTCAGAGTTCCGAATGTCTCACGCTGGCATGCATTTGTGTGAAGTTTGCTTCCTCTAGCTACATTCCGTCCAAAGTAACGGGCCCTATCTACCTGTGAGGACCCCCCCCCCCCCTAACAATACTGCAGAGCAGCCGCGTTGCAGACTACTCTTTTGGATTACCAACTGCCTTGGAATTTTGAATGAGCACAATTTGCACTTGGGGCCTCCTGTTTTTCGCTCTTATCAAAGAAGGCTGTTTCCAATTTTGCTACCTAAGATAACAAGGCTCATTTCATAGCATTAGCAAGTTTGTTGTAAAAATGCCTTGGAGTTTTGAATGAGCACAATTTGCACTTGGAGCCTCCTGTTTTTCGCTCTTATCAAAGAAGGCTGTTTCCAATTTTACTACCTAAGATAACAGGGATCATTTCATAGCATCAGCAAGTTTGTTGTAAAAATGCCTTGGGGTTTTGAATGAGCACAATTTGCACTTGGGGCCTCCTGTTTTTCGCTCTTATCAAAGAAGGCTGTTTCCAATTTTACTACCTAAGATAACAAGGCTCATTTCATAGCATTAGCAAGTTTGTTGTAAAAATGCCTTGGAGTTTTGAATGAGCACAATTTGCACTTGGAGCCTCCTGTTTTTCTCTCTTATCAAAGAAGGCTGTTTCCAATTTTACTACCTAAGATAACAGGGATCATTTCATAGCATCAGCAAGTTTGTTGTAAAAATGCCTTGGGGTTTTGAATTAGCACAATTTGCACTTGGGGCCTCCTGTTTTTCGCTCTTATCAAAGAAGGCTGTTTCCAATTTTACTACCTAAGATAACAGGAATCATTTCATAGCATCAGCAAGTTTGTTGTAAAAATGCCTTGGAGTGTTGAATGAGCACAATTTGCACTTGGGGCCTCCTGTTTTACGCTCTCATCAAAGAAGGCTGTTTCCAATTTTACTACCTAAGATAACAAGGCTCATTTCATAGCATTAGCAAGTTTGTTGTAAAAATGCTCAGTCCTGACCTGGGAGTGAAACAGGCAATGTCTGGGCTATATATGGAATTTGAAACCTTTCAGCCGGCATGTTCTGTCATGTGAATGCATAACCTCTAAGCTATCCAGTTTCCATGTTTGTTTTTGTGGCTTTCGATCACTGAAAGATCATATGTGCATCCTTGAACTAAAATGTTCTGCTTCAAATTATAAAACTATGAATTTCTTGTGCACTTCTTGAAAACTTTCTTTTTGTGCTAGAAGTAATTTTTCAGGATAAACTAAATGCTAGTAAATACCAATTTTTAACAATCTAAATTGCTTACCCCATCATTATCCATTGTTGTATACTCATCTGTGCTGAAGTTTTTTAATTTTGGCAGCAAAAATGAAAGATCCAATGCCGGAGATAGCCTATTCACTGCAAACATAATTAGAGTGAAAAAATACAATCTCTGTTGTCAACGTACACCATCATCTCTTGATGAATATTAACAAAGTATACAATGTAACAAGAAGTACTACCATCTAGTAGCATGTCCTTTATAGGACACAGACCACCTGAAACACTCAGTCTTGCAATAGTTCCCTCACCTCATGCATGATCATATTCATAGTTTCCTGAACATCTTGTGTTCACCACTGTCTTAGTTGGTCCCTGTCATGTCTTGCTAGAGACAATGTCTTTCAGAATTACTCTTTCTGAACCAGTGTGATGCTTAATGTGCTCTGAGAATTTCAGTTTTTAAGACATGATATTGCTTATTATACAGTTTTCTTCAATATTCAAGTCTGGCAGGATGTCTGTATTTGTCCTAAAATTGTCATTAATAATCAGTTTCTAGTAGTAGTGTAACACTTTAGGTCAGCAACTTCAACTGTCCTTCATTAACGTGTGCATAGTCAATTGTTCATACTACTGTCAAGAGTATACAACAGGGCATGCTGAGATCCTGCAGTGGTAAGACTATTCCACTCTACATACCATAAGTCACAAACAGAATTTCTCCAATTCCTAGTTTTTTTTAGTTTTAGTTGTTGGATCAACATCACGGCACACGGGTTTAACCCCATAAGTGCACCGTTTTCCTCCTAACTCAAACCGGAGTCTTGAGAAACTCAGCTCAGTGCACGAACTCCGTAGCACACGGCGAGGATCCTGAAATACTTTGGGTATATTTTTAACTCGAAATTTTGCCCGGGCAGCGCCGTTAGGCTACTCTGTTTCGATTACCAACTGCCAAGGGATTTTTCACGTGCACAACAATACACACGGGCGTCCGATCTCACTACCCAGAGGCCAGGGGAAATTACTGGAAGTCCACGTGGATTTTTTAAATAAATCCCGGTTCTCGCCGGGGCCTGAACCCGGGACCTCCAGCACTCGAGGCGGACACCATACCTCGAGACCACTCAGCCCCCTCAAATTCCTCCAATTTCCAATTCCTTTGTGGTTTCAATGCAACATAGACGTATACCACACCCTAAAATTTCTTCTTCTTCTTCTGCGTTCATCCGGAGTTGTTTTTTCATGGACGTTATTGCGTTGTGCCTGTTTACAGCAGAGCTGCGTTCTTACGCCGTAAGGCCGACACATCCGACTTCTGCTGGCATTTGTTGACCTGGTTAACCTTCCCGGGGGTTTCTTAGGACGTTTGACTCTCACTGTTGTGGTGTTATCTCCCATCCCAGCTGGCCCATATAGAACAGCCGAAGGCATCCTGGTCAGCCCTCAAGGAAAGGCAGGGGCAGACGATGGGCATTCCCCGCCATCCAAGGAGGCTTCCATAATTGCAGAGCCAACACACCGCGCACTGGTACTGGGCTCACCCAAGGAATCGTCACGTCCTGCACATGGCTGCTTAGCCTCACTTCCGTATATTGGGCCTTCCATTCACCATAGGCTGTTCTTCCGGAAGCCAGAAGAATGCAGTCTGCAGATGACACCCACATAGTGAGCTTTTGATTCAGACTTTTCACGTAATGGATTTGCTATCCGAGCAATATTCCATTTTGTGCCACTAGGACACTTTTTCCACCTTTTATGAAGCCCACACAGTGAGCTTTCGATTCGGACTTTCCACGTAATGGATTTACTATCCAAGGCTTTTGTAACCGACATACCTGTGGTATGAAGTGTGGTAGTCTGAATACTTCTTCATACACCTTTAAATATCAACCTGTATGTAGTTAAAGTAAGCTGCGGTCAACTTGAGCTTGTTGATATCTCCATAGAGCTTGTCCTCAAATGAAGCAGGTGTGGGCCAAAATATCTTTCTCTGTTCTGCATATATTGGGCAATCCTGCAGCAAATGTTTTGCTGTCATTTTTCCAGTTCGACAATTACATTCATCTGTATCTCCTATCTTTAGTTTATTGAACAAGTGGTATTTCAGCCTATTATGTCCTGTGCGGAGTCTGAAGATTGCTACTTGTTCTCTTCGGTTGAGTTTGTAATATGCATCATCCTTCTGGTGGCCTGGATGCTCTGATTCCCATTTGGTTCTATAGGTGCTTTTTATCAACCTCTTTGCCTCATTATAGATTATGTCTATGTCAGGCTGTGGTAGTCGTCCGCCCTCTTTTGCCAGTCTGTCAGCCTCTTCATTTCCAGGTATACTGCAATGTGATGGGATCCACTGTATTACAACTTTTTTGGATTTCTGACATAGACCATGGAGTGCTGCTCTTAGGTCAGTTAGTTCTGTGCTGTTATCATCTGTGAAGATAGCTATTTGCTTCTCTTTATTTTCCTCCATCAAGAGCATTTCTGCTGCAGTTTTCAAAGCCTCCACCTCCGCTTTGAAGTTACTTGAAAATTTTCCACTTGTCAATGACTGTGTTTTTTTCACTCCATTTTATAAATTTAGGAGAATTCCTCCTCCTCCAATTCCTGCTTGGGTAATGTTCTTTTATGTAATTTAGAGTTATTTTTCTTCGTTCGGTTTCATTCTGAGTGTTCTTTTTCTCAATACCAGGAATGTTTTATATCATCTCAGGCAGTTGCTGCTGTCTCCAAGCTGGGAAGTTGTGTGCATAGTAAATGGGCTTGACTGTTGATATGTTAAGTATGGGATCTGCCCTAATCTTTCGTTTTGCAGTTTCTACAAAGTTGCTATGCTTCAGTCTTCCCTTTCCAAAACTATTAAACCTGTTATACATAAGGTGGTCTGTCAATCTTCTAAATTTTTCTGCTTGTTGCTGGGCTCTGCTATCTCTTCTGTCCTGCACTGGTTGTAAACAAGTGATCTTTTCTAGTTCATTAATAGGCGTTGTCTTCAGGCTTCCAGTTATGATTCGCATTCCTTTTGGTTTTGGTTTTGGTTATGGCAATGCCATATTCCAGTACTGGCCTCACCCGTCCAGTATATAACTTCTTGAGAACTTTCTCATCTGCTCCCCACATTGTACCAGCAAGCTTTTTCATGATTGCCATTCTCTGCCTTGCTCTTGTTCGATTTTTCTCAACCTGTGTCTTCCATGTCAGGCGACAATCAAAGGTGACTCCTAGATAGTTTGGATTTTCTTCATGGCGCAATATTTTTCCATTCAATACCAGCTTAGGTTGCTGAATTTTATTTGAGAGGGAGAACACTGTACATGTTGTTTTCTCCTCACTTATCTTCACTAGCCATGATTTTGACCAGTACTCTTGTGCTAATAAGGCTTGCTGTATTCTGCTGTTAGCAGTACTAATATATTCTTCAGATGTCCATATGGCTAGGTCATCTGCAAAGGAGGATGTGTGTACTCTGGCTGGAAAATTTTCTGTGATGTCATTTATATATGCTAGGAATAATGTTGGTGAAAGAACTCCTCCTTGGAGGACACCTTGCTCCAACAGCATCATTTTGCTTGTTTGTCCTTGTACTTTTGTTCTGGCAGTTCTGTTCTCAAGGTAGTGGATGATCCATTTATACATTTTCCCACAAACATGCATTTTTTGCAGTTTTACTTTCAGTCCTTCCTTCCATACTTTATCAAATGCTTTTTCTAAATCTATCCAGGCCGCTAGTGTGTGCTTTTTTTCTTGGAAGGCATCCTCTATTTCCTGAGCAATATAGGTTATTTGATCTTCAGTGGATCTGTACTTTCTTAATCCTGCTTGGTGTGGTGTTAAGAGTTGGTTTTCTTCCAGATGCCATGTTAGCCTGCCATTGATAATGTGTTCCATTAATTTTCCTACACAGCTAAGTAGACTGATAGGTCGATAACCATTTGGTTCTTCGAGGACTATTCCTCTCTTCCAGCTGTAATTTAGGACTGCTAGTAGTTTCTTTTTTGCCTTAGTGCCTAGTCCTATTAGCATTTCATTTGTGATTTCATCCTTTCCTGGTGATTTCTTCTTTTTTAGGGTATTCATTGCCTGTTCCATTTCTTCCATTGTTAGATTTGCCATAATATATTCTGCTGCTGTCTCTGTATTAGTATGATGCATCTGTTTGTCTTTGATTGCTTTCTTCTGTTCGATTGTAATATCAATGTGGTTTGCACTGGCATAGTGTTCCATTAGTGCATTTGCAGCCTTTTTTCCTGTCAGCAAGGCATCTCCTTGTTTAATTGTTATTTGTTTGTTTCTAGGTCCTTCATTGTTCATGGCTTTCACTAGTTTCCATAGTTTTTGTTTCCATCCCTGTCAAAATTCAGGTTTTCTGTTTTTTCCCTCCAACAATCTCTTGTTGTTTGATTTACTGTTCTTTTATATTTTGCTGAGATGGCTTTGAGAGAGATGTTCGCTTCAGTTGTTTGTTCTCTCTCTGCTGTCTTCCTGGCATCTTCAACTTTGTCCTCCAAAATTTGTAGTTCTTCAGTCCAGTATGGTTTGTAATTTTTCCTCGCTCCTCTTGGAATAGATTCAGTGGCCGCCTGTATTATTGCTCGGTTTAAACTTTCCACCATTTGCTTCATGTTGCCATATCGTGTATTTATGTTTTCACAATATTTGTCTGTTAGTATGGCAAATCTGTCCCAATCTGCTCGTTTGTAATTCCAGTGGGGCAAAGGCTTTTCCTCCTGTGGAACATACTCCATATTCATTACAAGCTTGATTGGTCTGTGGTCACTACCTGCTAATTGGTCAAGCACATGGCGATCGATTTTGTGGAAGATGTCTCCTGTGCAGAAAGCTAAGTCTGGAGTAGAAGTGGTAAACCATCTTCTGGAGTAGAAGCTCGGTGTGTCATCCGCTTTGTTGAGTAGATGGAGATTTGAATCTATTTCCCAGTCCTCCAATTCATCTCCTCTTTTGTCAGTATCTGGGTATCCCCATCTTTCTGAACAGCTATTAAAGTCTCCGACAATAATGCAGTTTGTGTCAGTTATTTTCATGTTTGAGAGTGTAAGGTCCTTATCTGCTGGGCTATACAGATTGTAGATTCTTATTTTCACGTCCTTTATCATTATATCAACACCTATAATTTCCGTTTGGTTGTCAGAGATCACAGATACTTCGCTGCAAGGTATTGTATTTCGTGTAAGTATTAGAACTCCTCCTTTGTGTCCTTCGCGGTCGAAACGTGTGGCCTGATATCCTCTGACTGAGAATTTGTGATTGGCGTTGAGGTGTGTCTCTTGAATGCATGCCACATCTATTCTATCTTTATGAAGACGCTGTGTTAGGGAGTCTTTCTTCTTGTAAACTCCTTCGGCATTCCACTGTAGTATGTTGAGTGTCCAGGGTATTTGGTCAATAGCTCTTAACCTACTCCTCTGTGCCTTGACTCCACAGCACAGGGGAAGGTGACCACCAGTAGTCATGGGTGGACCCCCTCGAGGCAGGGGGCCCGGCACTATCGCCGCCTGATGGGACTTCACGGGATTAGCACCATAACGATTAATTTTGATTTGTGACATCATGAATTAAGTTACGTTGCACTGCTTTGTCAAGCCTGTGGCTCAGTTACATCCGATTTCGACAAGCATTTATTTGGGATGCTTTCCCTAGCCTTTGACTGTCCCCAGTCTACCTACAAGGCAGCAGGTTTTACGTTGCACTGCTTTGTCAAGCCTGTGGCTCAGTACATCCGATTTTGACAAGCATGTATTCGGGGTGCTTTCCCTAGCCTTTGACTGTCCCCAGTCTACCTACAAGGCAGCAGGTTTGTGTGTCTCTTCGTCTGGTCCCTCTCCCTTGACCTGTCCGACATGGGTGGCCCTACCAGTAGCTGTGCTACCGTCGGCATAGCTCTTGGGGTCATTGGGATGCACAAGCCCCTCTACCTCGTGACGGTGGACACACAGCAGAGGGGACGGGTGAATTGAATAGCATAACTATGCCATAAGAAATCGCAACTCGTCTCACCTTCACAAAATTGTGAATATCTTCACTTAGAAGTGACATACAGGCATCATTGTGGTACCATTAGATTTTGAATTTCAAGGCCTATCTACTGTGGCGGTCTCATTAGTAAATACTCAAATTAAAATTGTCATAGGACTGGCAACTTAATAATAATAAAAATTAATTTTAATTTATTGTAAAAATAACTCCAAATAAATATATTATTATATTTAGTAAATAATTTACCTGATGAATTCCCAGCTATATATCGAGACTGCAAATATCGATGAAGCATCATAGCGAATGGAGCTTATTCAAAAATGCTAGACTATATTATTAATAACAATATAAAGTATAATACGAAACGGTTAATTTGTAACAACGTCACTGCTGAACCCAACGCTTGCCAGTTTCTTCGCAGTTAGTGTTTTTCCGCGCGTTTACCATTTTTGACACAACCATCTATTCAGGCGAAACCGTACTTTCTTATCTCTACGCAACTATATATACGTCTGACGTTGCAACATCAATCAACGAACAGGGAGAGGTAGGAGCATGAGTAGTGGTCCCAGACTGGAAGTTAAAGAGACAGTTCAAACTAACAGACCCGACAGCAGTATGCACGGCCGAACTGGTAGCCATAATGAAAGGCCTAGAGATCGCAGCCGAAAATCCACCACTGAGACTGTGTATATTAACAGACTCCCTGTCATCAGTACAAACGCTCGGGAACTTCAATAGAGGCAACAGACCCGACATAAAAGAGGCGATACTAGCGATAGCCACAAACCTCAGGTACATGGGATGCCAAGCTACCATCGGATGGATACCAGCTCATAGGGGTATCCCGGGAAATGAACAGGCAGACAGAGCGGCGAAACGAGGAATAACCAGCATTAAGAAAATCTTCACAGGCCTAGGTAAAGTAGAAGGGAAGAATATAGTCAAAAACTACATTCTCAAGGAATGGAGAAAACAGTGGCGAGACAGCGCTAAAGGCCGTCATGCCTACCAAGTATTGGGTGAACCCAGATACAAGCCACAAGTCAAGATATATATATATATATATATATATATATATATATATATATATATATATATATATATATATATATATATATATATATATATATATATATATGTTTGTTTGTATGTGTACATGTTTTTATGTTGTTAAAAAAAATCTATGTGCCTAATTAAAAAACAAACAAACAACAAATGGCGGGGTGAATGGCAGGAAGGTGGGTTGGCTCTTCCGGTAGAGTACCCGAACTAGGAGAACAGGGAGACCTGGTCATCTTGTTGCTACACCACACCCACACGCGATGAAGAAAAACGCCAAATCTCAAACGTAAAGGAGTTCAGGCCACTGACAGGGGGGACAACTTGAGACTTGCGTTTGAATGCTCTGCCTTTGCCTACATCGAGTCCTTATGAGGACTAGACATGACCGGGACTAACCTTGATGAGAATAACACAAGAAGCGACAAGCACGTTGCAGTGATAACAGAGAAAAGAAGCCAACAAACGAGAGAATGCGGGCCCCAGTAGGCCCAACCAAGGACCGGTCTTTAACAGGACCAACACAAGACAAAGAAAACAACCAGATAGCACAAAATAAATCTATCCGACGAACAGAGCGGAACCAATATAACCAGTAGGAATTAGGACTAACAGTCCACACAACCACGGCTCTCAACAATAACCACCGCTGAGGAAGCAGGTTAGACGATACCGAAATTGAAATTTTTTTTTTGGAGAATTGGAGTTGGAACATCAATTAACGCCGTCGTCGCTTTTTGCTTCTTTTTGCGCCGCCGCCATTCGCATTTGCAAGCGCTATAGACAAGTCACCTGAACAAGTCAAGAAGCCTGATATATGGGGGAGGGAAATGATACGGTGCAAGAACACCAAAAGACACGCAGTATCCAAGATGTACAACGTGGGAGCCGACAACTAGAAAAAGAACGTTTAGAGCCTGTCTGTGAGCTGTAACAAAGAACCTGAAACTGCAGCTACTACTGAAGCCACCACGAGGGATACTATCGACAGTCCACCACTGACAAGAGCCAAAACTAGAAGCAGAGAAAGGAGAAAGACACCAGAGTCGGAAACACCTACTTACCGACAAGCAAGTGGGTTATCAAGCGTATAGAAGTGGAGCTATAAGTAGTATAAGACGAAGAAATCCTGAAGCAGCTACGAGAAGAGAATCTTCACATCCGATTCTTGAAGGCGGAGCGGCTCCTCACCTACTCCAAGATACCTACAATCTTGGCAGTGGTGACGACGGAGGGCAGCGAAATGCCGACCACAGTATCAATCAACAAGAAAATACAACAGCCAGAGAGATTCATCCCAAGAGTAAATCAATGTTCCAGATGCCAGAGGGCCGGCCACAGCAGAGCAGCATGTCGCAGTAAGACGGAAATCTGCCGGTACTGCGATGATCACCACGCCTTCAATGAGTGTCCGCTGACCAAGCTGGACACGGACTTTCGAACACCCAACAACTCCCAACATTTGGGAGAAAATGCGCCAACTCCCTGGGCAAGAATGGAGCAAGATACTTGGGCTGTCCGTACCTGCAACGACACAGAGACGTATTAAAGTTCGCCATCAACACAAAGACACCATACAACGAAGCAATGCGGAGGTGCGAGACAGCCACGGATATATCACAAGCTGAAAGAGATCAACTGCAAAGACAGATAGACGAGTTGAAGAAACAGGTCAAGGCACTGCTGACGCCGACTCCGACCAGCGACAACGAAAAACTACTGGTGGAAATGAAGGAGATCCAGCAAAACATCAAGCAAGAAGTGGAACATATGGCACTGATAAAGAAGGAGAACGAAGAAATCGTACAGAGCGCGAACTACGGAAAGCTGAAATTGAACTTTTCCGAAACAAAACAACAGAAGCCGTACAAGAAATTACAGAGAAACCGCAAGATGAAAACCAAGAGACCGAGCCTGAACAGCAAGGTAAAACCGTCAGCAGCCCAACCACGACGCCCGAAACAGTCAAAGGGAAGCCAATATCCCGCCAGACATCCGAAGAAAACCGAGATGAGCACCCTGTCGACGGCAGAGAGGACGCCCTATACCGCCAATATTTACCGATGAGGAAATCGCAGAGATAAAGAGGACATACGAACTCAAGTACAAGGAATACAGAAGGCGCTTGGAAGAAAAGGCAAAGAAGCAGAAGAAACTAAAGGGGAAACCAATTCCCTGTCGTATCGCTGAAGAACCAGATTTATACGAGGATGACGAACAACCATGGCAATACTATATAGATGACGTAGAGATCGTCCCATGGCTGACCATAGAGGAAGAAATCGAAAGGCAGCAGCAACTCAAACTCGACAGTGAAAACAAGCACAAGGAAGAAAATGAACACATCGAAAAGCTGACACACAAAATACACAAAAAAAGGAGGAAAACGACCAAATAAAAAGTCCTTATAAGGACTGCAACCAGTCAAGCCAGGAGACTTCACTCACCAAATATGCCACCAGAGGAGACGGGAACAAAGGACATCCGCCGACCGATCCCCCAGCTGACGTCACAGACACAAACCAACATAACCAGTCCGAGATAGAACTCATTCGTAAGAGCGCACAAAACAAGAATCAGTGTGAATGAAGCAAGAAATATTAAGATTAATAAACCAGAGAGTAGTACAAGCGTAGAAGATTCAGCATTAAAAAAAAAACCAAACAGAATGATGTTGGGGTATGGGGTGATTTAAGTAAAGATGAGATTTTTTTACTGGGTAGAAAAAGGTCCGTCATAATGTCAGCACTCAAATGGCTCATTTCAAAAATCAAAGAAGCTTTTTGCAAACCAAGATAGATATTGCTCGAAAAGCTTGTTCTATCCCAAACGGGCTAATGGTGAAAAATATTGCAGAGAATGGTTAGTATATTCGCCAGCAACTGGTCGTGTATACTGTTTCGTGTGTAAACTCTTTTCAAATTCTTCTACACCATTATCATCCGATGGATTTTGTGATTGGCGCAACACCTATTTAGTTCAAAGCCATGAAAACTCTGTAGACCATAGAACAGCTTCGGTAACATATCTTACAAGAAAACGTGGCTCAACAATTGACTGCCAACTAGCAGAACAGATAAATAATAAACGGCAGTACTGGAAAAATGTTCTTGAACGAGTTGTGGAAGTCATAATTACTATGGCAGAGCGTGGTTTACCTTTCAGAGGAGATAAGGTGTCGCCAGTAGTCCCTAGGGGGGAAGTGGAGTCAACAGGCACACTTGTTTAAATTCCCTTTGCTTAGCTTGGGCTTCTGTCGGACCTTTTGTCTACAAACCCCCTGTCAGTCTTAGGTACACTATCTCTCTCTCTTCTTCTTCTTACCACTAAACAATACCCTTCATATTCCTCCAGAACATACCCACACAAGACTATATTTTAACAAATGATAAATTAAAACATTTAATACAGGAAAGTGTCACGCGTGTGTGTGTGTGTGTGTGTGTGTGTGTGTGTGTGTGTGTGTGTGTGTGTGTGTGTGTGTGTGTGTGTGTGTGGAAATATGTAGTATTTTCTATGGTGGATGCGAGAAGAGATCAGTGAGCCCAGGATCGTTCATCATCACGGCAGGCCATACCACATCACACCATAGTAAGTTCCAAACAGGTCTCACCGAATGAAGCGTCTCTACGGAAAATGGTTGACTCCTTGGAGTTAATCCTATATAGTCCGGTGACTGGTCTCCACTACTGAATATGGTATACCAAAGTCCATAAGTTCAGAACCCCCGATGTATTTAATGTGTCTATAACGATCCTGGAATCTAGGAATCTCGGCACTTCTCTCACACGACTCCCCAAGAAACAAACTGATGATGTCTGTTCGAGTAAGTTCCTCCTGTATGTTTGTACAAGTTTACTGAACAGGTTTCCTCACCATTATGCCTTCTCTATATAATAATGTTATTGTCCTGAGAAGTAATCACCATTATACCTTCTCTATATAATAATGTTATTGTTCTGAGAAGTAATCACCATTAATATGAATCCGCCTTTTCAGGACCTCAGTCACTGACAACCAGCTCTTTTTATGTTAAACACTCTGGGCTTTGATGAGGCCATGATTGGCGGAACGGTGTCCCATTGCCGACACCATTTAACATAACTTCACTCAGTGTGACTGCTATTTTCCTCCTCTCCCAGCTGTCCTTAATTTCTCCGGTACAGTAAAATATCATTCAGTGTGACTGGCATTGTCCACACCTCGTAGTAATACTTCCTTTCTTTTACACCGTGGAACCTGTTGAAAATAGAACATTATGTGAGAGAAAAACCTTATTCGAACCCACTATATGTGATTGTAGGCCAAAGGCCCCACTCAGACATTTATCCAGGCTAACCTAGAACTACACTCTGGCATAAAGCAGAGTAGTTCTTCACATTTGGGTGGTAAGGAAAAGGAAAGACCAAAAGGAAACGCACAGCTCCCTAGTAGACCTCCTTACCGGAATATCCTACCATTAACATTTCCTTTATCCCCCAGCCATCCCAAATCTCCCTGAATATCATCCCATTACATTGGTCCTACCCTGCCGAGTGAAATGATATATCACTCGTTTAAGCTAGGCATCAGCCAGCTACGGCCAACGCTCATAGACTACGTTCACACAACACACTATCACTAAGTTCAAGTCCTAACTCTATTTATAAATAAACTACCTTATGCTAGTGTTCCAAGTTGGAATTCACAATTCACAACATGGAAAAAAAAATGTCCCTTGTTTCCAAACAACATGGGACACTGTGAATTCCTTCTCCAATCGAATTGGAACAAACAAACACTCCCGTTATCTTTAGTTCATCCACAGACTGATCACAAGTTTCGTCAACTTCCAACAGCCGAAAAAGTTGCTCGAGTGACGTCATTCACATGGCCAGAATTCAGGTCAAGACGGCACTCCCCCTCTCCTTTATTCTCCCAATCGGGTAAACAGAATACCGACGTTTCTTTTGATGTCGGGGAATTCTCAAGGAATCCAGACTGTGCTTTGATCTGATGAAACACCCCTCAACAAAGCGTTTGGGCGGCCTAGAGACAATTGTCTCTGTCAATCTATCATCTGATCGTAAACTCAAGTGGTCTCGTGACATAAGGAAACATTTGGTTCTCCTCACAATGGCAATTTCCTTGGATTACTCGAACTTATAGCAAAATTTGATCCTTTTATAGCAAGCCATATAAAAAAATTTAGGAATAACGGATCAGGTGTCACATCTTATCTTTCTAAAACTATATGTGATGAATTTATGCAAATTATGGCACATAAAGTAAGAGACTCAATCTTGGATGATTTAAGAACTGCAGGGTACTTCAGTTTATCTGTAGATTCCACTCCAGACCGGTCCCATATTGATCAGCTTACTGTTATTGTGAGGTATGTTTCACCAGATGATGGGCTCCCTATTGAACGTTTTCTAACTTTCCTAGAGATGGGTAGCCACACAGGGGAAAGTATGGCTAAGATGGTGCACAACTACCTTGCAAATGAGTGCAAAATAGATCTTAGTAAGTGTCGAGGCCCAGTCATATGATAATGCTGCCAATATGTATGGCAAATACAAGGGTATGCAAGAAATAATATTGAAGATTAACAAGTATGCTATGTATATTCCATGTGCTGGTCATTCCCTGAATCTTGTTGGTAGAGCAGCAGTTGACTGTTGTTTAGATGCAGTAAACTTTTTTGGAATTTTTCAAGAAATATATAATTTCTTTTCATCATCTACACATTGATGGGCAGTGCTGTTGTCATTCTTCAAAGATGATTCAAACGTTCCAAAGTCTTTGTCAAAGACTAGATGGAAAGCACATTCAATGACCACAAGTGCAATACTTGATAGTTATGATGGAATAATTTCTGCATTGCATCAGCTGCATATTGATACTACAGAGAAAGGCGAAACAAGAAATCAAGCCATAAACATTTTGAATAAAATAGAGGCGTTTGAATTTATGGTATTGTTATATTTAAATATTGAGCACAACCCACTACTGGCAACGAGGATCGCATTCTGGTATGAACCTAAGGCCTATCCACGTCAATATGGAAGGACTATACTCGAGTTTCGCCCTCATTTGAGCTCGTCAGTAGTGCATATCCCTGACCGGATCCGGAAACAGTCCCAGATCACGCGTGTGAAGCGGGTGTGTAACCACGCGGCACACACTGGACACACCAAACTATCACAACAGAACATCACAACGCTACCCATCGTAGGCTATGCTCACGATTGCCCAATCGCCGCGACCGACGTCCGTCAATCGATGGGACCCGAACGATCAGGACTTCTCACTGGCAAGGAACACCAGGCCTCCTAAATCCAGTGAGCAATGATCAATTGATTATGTGGTTTTTTCGGGATTTGAAATTTAAATATTGAGCACAACCCACTACTGGCAACGAGGATCGCATTCTGGTATGAACCTAAGGCCTATCCACGTCAATATGGAAGGACTATACTCGAGTTTCGCCCTCATTTGAGCTCGTCAGTAGTGCATATCCCTGACCGGATCCGGAAACAGTCCCAGATCACGCGTGTGAAGCGGGTGTGTAACCACGCGGCACACACTGGACACACCAAACTATCACAACAGAACATCACAACGCTACCCATCGTAGGCTATGCTCACGATTGCCCAATCGCCGCGACCGACGTCCGTCAATCGATGGGACCCGAACGATCAGGACTTCTCACTGGCAAGGAACACCAGGCCTCCTAAATCCAGTGAGCAATGATCAATTGATTATGTGGTTTTTTCGGGATTTGAAATTTAAATATTGAGCACAACCCACTACTGGCAACGAGGATCGCATTCTGGTATGAACCTAAGGCCTATCCACGTCAATATGGAAGCACTATACTCGAGTTTTGCTCTCGTTTGAGCTCGTCAGTAGTGCATATCCCTGACCGGACCCGGAAACAAGCCCTGGCTGTGTCCAGCGTGTGCTGCGTGGTTACACACCCGCATCACACGCCAGTGATCTGGGACTTGTTTCCGGATCCGGTCAGGGATATGCACTACTGACGAGCTCAAACGAGAGCGAAACTCGAGTATAGTGCTTCCATATTGATGTGGATAGGCCTTAGGTTCATACCAGAATGCGATCAGCGTTGCCAGTAGTGGGTTGTGCTCAATATTTAAATTTCAAATCCCGAAAAAACCACATAATCAATTGATCATTGCTCACTGGATTTAGGAGGCCCGGTGTTCCTTGCCAGTGAGAAGTCCTGATCGTTCGGGTCCCATCGATTGACGGACGTCGGTCGCGGCGATTGGGCAATCGTGAGCATAGCCTACGATGGGTAGCGTTGTGATGTTCTGTTGTGATAGTTTGGTGTGTCCAGTGTGTGCCGCGTGGTTACACACCCGCTTCACACGCGTGATCTGGGACTGTTTCCGGATCCGGTCAGGGATATGCACTACTGACGAGCTCAAATGAGGGCGAAACTCGAGTATAGTCCTTCCATATTGACGTGGATAGGCCTTAGGTTCATACCAGAATGCGATCCTCGTTGCCAGTAGTGGGTTGTGCTCAATATTTAAATTTCAAATCCCGAAAAAACCACATAATCAATTGTTATATTTGTGGAGTTACTTGCTGGATGAATTTCACTGCAAGACCCCCAAATTAGTCTATATGTATGCTTCACTTTCGGATTTTGTTAAAGGTTCCAGGGATGTTTCCGATCATTTTGAAGAAGAAGCAAAGAAAAAATTGCCTGATGTTGATTACAAGAAAAGAAGATATAGAAGAAGGCATATCAATGATGATGAAGATGATGCTTTAGAGAACCTTGAGCCAAGAGACAAGTTCAGAATCAAAACATTTATACCTTTGATGGATGCATTAGTGTCAAGTCTGGCACAGAGGGCCTCAGTATACAATGATGCTGCAAAAAAGTTTTCATTCTTAACAAAACTAGAAGCTACAGAAGAAGAGATTCATGAAGGAGTTAGTGCTTTATGCCAAACATATCCTGAAGATGTGGACATGAATCTTGTAGGAGCAGTCAAGCATTTTCATCAATATGTTAGACATAGTCAAGCCCATAGATCAGCGGCTCAAGACAGTCTGACACATCAGGATCTGTATAGGGTAATATTTAACGATCGTGTCCAATCAGCATTCCCTAATGTAGAAGCAATTTTGAGATTGTTTCTTAGTATGATGGTTGCAAATTGCTCTGGAGAAAGATCTTTTTCTCAGCTGAAGAGGATAAAGAAAAAAATGAATTTAGAACAACAATGACTCAAGATAAATTATGTTCCCTCAGTCTCATGTGCATAGAAAGCGACAAACTATAGTGTGTTTTTTTGTTTGTTGCCTCAATATAAAATTCAATATCTCAGTAACCAAGTGAGGGAAAATGATGAGATTTAGCATATAACCTTATCATTATGTCTACCCAACAAAAAAATTGTTGTTATGGAGATTGTACAGCAGATTTCAATGTTTGATTATATGCGGTATATAATTTATGGCTCCCGCATTCATGCCATCATTTTAAGAGTATCACAGCTTCAGCAAGACACACCCCCGATCTTTTCGAAATTGTCTGGCGGGTTTCTTTTTGGCACACACAGTGCGAAGTTAAATGGGTATGTTCAGAGGTGTCTCAAATGGGGGTTCTTTCATGAAACGTGATTATATAAATAAACTAGCTGACTCGGCCTGGCTTCGCCCAGCTCCTGGCGGGGATCTATCTATCTATCTATCTATCTATCTATCTATCTATCTGTCTGTCTGTCTGTCTGTCTATCTATCTATCTAACTAACTAACTACCTACCTACCTACCTACCTATCTATCTATCTATCTATCTATCTGCCGGCCGGCCGACCGACCGACCGATCCACCCAGCCAGCCAGCCATCCACCTTTCTGCCTACCTACCTACCTTTCTGTCTGTCTGTCTGTCTGTCTGTCTGTCTGTCTGTCTGTCTGTCTGTCTGTCTGTCCGCGCTATTAAATATTGATAAAAGTTACTGGAAAAAATGTGAGGACCATATGTTGAAAGAGGAAGAGGACTATTGGAGAAAGGATGGATTGAATTTTATGCAACCGAGAGCAATCATCAACCTACTGGAATCTTCCGACACAGATTAAGGTCTGAGCAGATCGCAGACCTTAATCTACGTACACACTTACTGGGATATTTTGCAGGCCCTAAACATTACAGCATCAGCATCAGCTGAAGAAACAAGAAGGAAATGAAAAATAAGGTAAGAAATATATTCCTTCTACTTTCCTGTTAATTTACAAATTATTTACCCCGTGCCTCTGTAAATTCTCAGTCTTTACTAATATTACACATTGCACCCCTCTCGGGATTCTCCGTGGTGAAGTGGTCAAGCCGCCTGACTCGGGCTCCGAAGGTTGTATGTTTGATTCCGGGCCGCGTCCTTAATTTCACGAGTGCATTTTTTCGGAGACTCCCGAGGGTCGTCGCTGGAGCTACGGAGTTCGTGCTTTGTGCGACGCTTTCCGCGCCGCGGAAAGAAACTTAGCCATATGGGATAAAAGCCCGGTGCAATGCAGCCGACCCTGTCGATTTTAAGCTACTTCTTTCATTGCACCCACTCCCATACGAATCCGGATACGCCTTTGTGTGTCATCTGAATTGGCAGGTCTCCCATTAATGTAAACATAACTTCGTTAGCGAGAAATCACTAGTTGTTCAGCAAAACATCAAAGGAATGTCGCCGCTTTCGATGATTTAAGTTGTTTTTGGACCTATCAAAGACATATTCCTTGGGTGGGGGTAAATATAAAGACGGCTGGAAAAATTTCATAACGATGCAACAGACAGATTTCAAAATAATTGATCGTGAATGAATGCATTCAAATCGGAACATACTATACGCAGTTTATCAGTTGATGATATCATCAGTGACTTTGCTCTGGCAAAGACAAAAAAGAAAATATTTTAGTTTAATATTATTCCTTAATCCTTATAACATGTTTCAAGAGATTAGATAATAAGCTTATGTAAATTGTGCCTTTTAAAAGAACTTTTGTTTCTTTTTACCAGAGTTTGTATTTTTAAGTTTGTTATGAATAAAAATGATTTTAAGTTAATATTTCACTATCAATATACTTCTTAATTGTATTTCAGTTTAACCCTCTAGGTATCCGAAAATCATATTTGTCACTGACATAGAATATCTGGACTTATAAAGGGCCCCATATTTCAAATATAGCTTAGGGCCTTATCAAGCTAAATCCGGAGAATGGAGTCAGATTCAGAGTCAGATATGTCAGATTTTTGTCCTAAACCTACGACTGGCCTAGCCGGCAGGGGATCTTCATACTCCTCGTAGAAAAACTAAGAAAGAAGTAATACCAACTAACAGTATATCACAACAAGAAATGATGTACAGACCAGAGGGAAGCAGAGGAAGAGGCCGACCACGTAAACGATGGACGCAGGGAATAACAGAGTCCATGGGAATATCGATACATGAAGCTCAAAAGCGGGCGCTCTCCCGCTGTTTATACTTCACCTCGACACCGCAAGGTAAAAGAGGAACACGATGAGATCAGATGAGATGAGAACTGTCTTTTCATCCCCGGCATCCCGAGAACCGTGTGTATTGTTGCGCACGTAAAAAATCCCTTGGCAGTTGGAAATCGAAAAAGAGTAGCCTAACGGCGCTACTCGGGCAAAATTTCGAGTTAAAAATCTACCCAAAGTACTTTAGGATCCTCGCCGGTGCTGCGGAGTTCGTGCACTGAGCTGAGTTTCTCCAGACTCAGGTTTGAGTTAAGAGGAGAACGGAGAATAATGGGTTACACCCGTGTGCCGTGATGTTGATCCATCGACTAAACTAAACTAAACGCTCCCAAGGTGGCCAGAGGAAATGCTTTAAAGACACTGAAAATCTCACTAAAAGCTTTTGGAATTCATCATGCCACTTGGGAGATTGCTGCCAAAGACCGAAATTCATGGTGTACATAATTACACAAGGGTGCAGCCACTTGTGAAGCAACCAGGACTGCAAAAGCTGTGAAGAAAAGGCTGGACAGAAAAACCACTGCAGAAGATCCTCCTCCTGGAACGTCAAACGTTCGTTGCCCACATTGTCAAAGAACATTTCGAGCCAAAATAGGCCTTATAAGCCATATTAGAACTCACGGCTCCATACCTTCAACCCCACTGGATGAAGTGAATGGTCATCATCATTCTTGATGGACAAACAACATATACCAACAAATGTCGTGAACTGGTGTTGGTGGCTTTTTGACTGATTTGTTCATTCTTTTATGTTGGTGCTATGTAACAGGTACATGACGTTGTTCTTCTATTGCTCATTTCTGAGCTAGTCGGTCTGCTCTCTCTGGCTTCCTGGATACACCACAGTGATATAGTATCCACTGCATGGTTATCTTATGATGGTGCCTAGTTCAGAAAGTTGTGTCCATAGTACTGGCAATTTCTAAAGACTGTACTATTTGGTATTTAGTAATTTCTCTATTGCTATCTTGATTGTCTAGATTTCTTCATCATAATTATGGCAGTACTTACCCGTGTTCCTAGTATTATTTGAGTATTCTATGTACACTCATGCTCCTCCATTTCGAACAGCATTTTGTGCTGAACCATCTGTGTAGATTTGGATCCAGAGGTTCGAATTCCCTACGAGGCTAGGTCTTCTTATTTGGTTTATTGACCCACCCTGAAATAGTAACGTACAATTTTCTGGGATGTAATGAGTACTGAATGGTTTAAAAAATTAGGGCAAGCACACATATCTGTGACGTCTTTCCAGAGGAAGGTTTAGAGAACGGTGTTTTGATTTGACAAAATGTAATGTTCAACAACTGATGTACGGTAATGCGAAAACAACTACTCAGTTATCTACAATAATTAAGAATTTCGCCGAGGAAAAGTCAGCTAGGGCTACGAACCGAATCGTTGCTGAGAGGATCTCGTATAGAATTACTACATGCGACCTGGTGGGAGCCGAGGTGGCTAGCACGTTCGCCTGTTGGCTCGGTGGTCATGTATCAAATCTACCTCGAGGTGGTCAATTTGTACTCTGTACGCTTGAATTTCGCAACTAGTTTGTGTGTGTGTGGCAGGATGATATAGTCAGTCTCACGACAACCCTCTTTAGTCGCCTCTTATGACATGCATGGTAGGTTATTGTTGCTACCCT
Organism: Cepaea hortensis; assembly: GCA_963921405.1. NCBI lineage: Eukaryota > Metazoa > Mollusca > Gastropoda > Stylommatophora > Helicidae > Cepaea > Cepaea hortensis. The sequence goes on from OY992881.1 coordinate 75,558,530, forward strand.
TTGCTTCCCCTGGTCGCACATGCGTAGTAGAGCTCTAAGCTACTATAATAACTAACTATACTATACTATGGATGGGTCATAGTCATAGGAACAGATCAGTCCTGCAAGAATTGCATTAGAGTTGTGCTCAACCTTAGGTTCGTGCCGGAATGCAATCGGCGTTGCCAGTAGTGGGTTGTGCTCAATATTTAAATTTCAAATCCCGAAACAACCAAATAATCAATTGCATTATGATTAGGCTGCCAAGAGTAGACAACTCAACACCATTGGTATAAAAAAAACAACAATAGAAATTATTATTGTTTATATTAGCTTAATACATTCTATTTACTCATTGAATTGACGGTTTATTTTCTACTTGGCACTGTTATATCCGATTTTGGATTCTAAATAATTGAATAATTGTTTCTTTAAATAGTAACTTTCCGACATTTTGTTAAGGCAAACTTTTTGAGCGGTAGATGACTGTACATGTCTGTTCTAGAATTATCTTAGAAGCATTGAGTCCTCAAGGTTACAATCCATTCTAATCGTACGATATAATACTTCAAAATGGCTTATTTTAGTGCTGTAGGTGCTGGAGGGGATAGTGTAAGTCGATCAGAATACAAAGATAAGGACAAACCTGCGCAGATTCGATCCAGCAACATGACAGCCGCCAAAGGTATGCTACAGTTAAATATTGCAGTATTTGATAGCCGGTCGATAATGTGGATATTTACAAAATTGTAAAACTTGATTGATGCAGATAAACATTTAAAACATGGTTAACATGATGTTATGACATAAGGTGCGCAAGTGTTTTGATCTACTCAGCCAGCTGAATCACAAGTATAGTCGTTAAATAGAATAAATAATATAATTATTATAAGCTGAGTGATAACCCGGTGTGTCAGATGGAGTCAATTGAGTCATTGGACACAGTCAAGACAGTCATGGTTATTCAGTGTTATTGTAGTAAAATTGTCAAGCTATTTTTGCACGAGGACCTGCATAATCATACTGTAAAAGATCTTGAATATGTAATCTAATGGTACATCATTCAAGTCTCTATAACCGCCTGTAACCAGACAATTTGAATCTTTAATTTACAGGCTAGTTCCTTTGCATGAACTGTTTACTGTTTACTAGAGTGTCCCATCATGATTTTAAATTTGAATATCTACTAATGACCACCACAGTAGATAGCTGATAGGCCTTGAAAATCAAAATCTAATGGTACCTCAATTGTGTACTGTACATTTGTGTACTCAAATGTGCCTGTAGTGTATGTCGATTCTAAGTGAAGATATTCAGTTCACATTTTTGTGAAGGTGAAGCAAGTAACATTTCTCATGTTCCTCATACGGTTTTGGAGCTTTCCAGTGTGTCCATTACCTCCACCAGTGATCTGTGCGTGCGAGATTGTCTCAAACGGTCACATGAAAACTGACTTCCAAAATATGTTCCGTCATGTTAAATAATGACAAAATATAGTACATGTATACAAATAAATTATTATTAATCTTTAAAATTATGTTCACTTTAACTTTAGTAGGTCAAATTGCACGTTTTGAGTGTTATAAAATGTAGCCATTTCGATATGCGCGGTCGCCTTGGCCCGTGGGTTTCCAATTCACAAATCTGTTTACAAGGAATTCACAAAGGCACATCTTCGCAGAAAATCTGTTTTTCAACCACAATCGAGCAAGTTTCATGATGAAACTATGCTGATTCAGGAGCAATATTTTATATGGCAATTAAAATTCACATTAAACAAAGACATTGATTGGATTCATCGATTCTGACACTCAATCTTTCCGCTGCCTCTGGGGGATGAGCTCCCTGGCAGCTTCTACATTTCCATAGAGCACACTTTATTCACAAACTTCCAGTTTCTCACTTCTATATAATATTTAGTTCGTAATGGTTAATGTTTTATTATATCACCTAATAAATTGTTGAAAAATAAAAAAAATAAAAAACCCATTCACAAAGGCACTTATGGTCGTAAGTAACATCATTGTAGAAACTAAAATTTAGATGCAGAAGTCGAAAATTCACCTACAATTGATGGTTGTCTATTAAAAGCGGCAGAGAACAATTAATTACTGTTCAGTGTGTCCATTTCCATTTTTATCCGCGTGCGAGGTTGTCTCAACCAACGGGTCATAGGCAGATTATGAAAACTGACTTCAAAAATATGTTCCATCATGTTAAATGATTAAAAATAGTACATATATTCTAATAAATTACTATAAATCTTTAAACTTGTATTTTCTTATATTTATAATATATATTATTTATATATACTTATATATATATTATTTATATAATTATATTATAAACTTGTATTAACTTTAGTAGTTCAAATTGCAAGTTTGGAGTGTTACAAAGAGAAAGTGTACACGGCAGTCCGAACGATATGTGCATGCGCAGCCGCCGTGGCCCATGGCTATGTGTTTTCCCATTAACAAAGGCATGTCTTCGCAGAAAATTTTGTTTTCATCCACAAGTAAAGCAAGTTTCATGATGAAACTTTCCAGATATATGTAATCTTATATGCAGAATTCGAAAATCCATCTGGACTTGATGCGTTTCTATTAGGAGTGCCAGAATAGAGTTACAAAGTGTACATACCAGTACGATCAGTATGCCGCAAAGAACAAAAACACGCCTTCGCAGAAAATTTTGTTTTCATCCACAAGTAAAGCAAGTTTCGTGATGACACTTTCCAAATATATGTAATCTTGTATGCAGAATTCGAAAATCCATCTGCACTTGGTGCAATTCTATTACGAGTTCCGAAAAAAAATTAATTACAGTAAGTATGAAATATAGTTTCATTTATATAAAAGGTCACGATGATTTCAACCAATTGCTGTGCATGGAATATTAGGCAAACCTTTCCTGGAAAACCCAAGATGATGTGTGTTATTGTCACGTGAGATTTGAATGAATGAATGACGTCGAAAGAATGCATGGTCTTTAAATAGAGATTTTTGTGGACACAGTGAATCATTGGGGGGTGGCTCCGCACATCACTTACGTTTTCATTTCCGGTCATGGCACGATAGAACTCTCTACTGTTTACTGAAAGTCATCAGTGTGTGCCCTGCAAACTGCCGTAGGTATTTATCTCTCCACAGTCAGTCCTTGGTGTTCTGGATCATCTCTGCTGCTGTTATACCTCCATACCACTGCCACAACATGATTTCTAGATCGTACACCCAAAGATTACATTCTTATCAACAGAAGATTTCGAAATGCCTTAAAATTCGCAAAAACTATACCAAGTGCAGACTGCTACAGCGACCATAGATTAATCTTAAGCAATTTACATATAAAATTAAAGTCAAATATTCACCAAGAAACACAAAATTTGATCTACAGGCACTGAAGACTGAAGAAATAAAGATAATTCAACGTAGAGGCAAAGAACAGATTCGATGCATTGTCCGATAAGGAAATATTATTTTAAAACGTCAGTGACCAATGGGAAATATTAAAGAAATCAGTCAACCATGCTGCAGAAACAACCATCCCAAAAATAAAGATAATAGGACGCAAGAAATGGATGACGGAAGACATCTTAAAACTCATGGACGTAAGAAGAAATAACAAAAATAACAAGGAAAAATATGAAGAAACTCACAGGAAAATTAGAAAGCTATGCAGAGAGGCAAAAGAAACATGGCTTGAGGAAAATTGCAAGGAAATTGAAAACCAACACAACACCCGGAATACCAAATTAATGCACAAAAGAATAATGACATCACTAACAAAAGAACACACATCAACGGATTGCCTAAAAACCAAAGATGGCAAAATCATAATAGAAAAAGATCAGATTTTACGTGCATGGTCAGATTATGTGAAAGACCTTTATGATGATACAAGAGAAGAACAATATAGTAAATACCTGGATGGCTTGGCCCACGTGGCAGGGTCGAGATAGGAACACAGAGCTGATCCATGACTGGTGATTGACTGAGATGGCAGAACATGACCGCCCACACTTACCGGCATGGCACATGATGGATGGATGGAAAAATCATGCCCGTTCAGAGCTTAAAAATGGACAAACGTCTGCTCGGTAAAGGGTTAATACGTTGAAATGGACAAGTGAAAGCATTGAAAAAGGTGTCACAACCGTGACCTGTGGACCAAGAAGAGGTTATGTATCTACACTGTGTTTTAAAGGTCTTTGCTTTTTATTTTTATGATTTAACTAATATGCACTAAGTCATTAACCATTTAGTGGTGACAGTCACTGAACAAATTATCTTCAAAATCAGTGTCCATTCTAACAAGATTTATCTACATCTTCTGGGCAAACATCTCCATTTTTGGATGATCGTACACCCTAAAAGTATGAGTCATGTAGAAAAAATGCATAAGCATTGCGGAAAAACAATTTCTTCTAGTGGGACTTCAAATAAGTTTCATTAGAATCAAACAGAATCCGTAATAATTAGGGCTGTACCGGATTCAAATTTTTGAAATCCGGCCGGAGCCAGATTTGGCCGGATTTATGAA